>CM034701.1:62127341-62146055 GCA_020142125.1 Phrynosoma platyrhinos | reverse complement strand
TGTGATATGAAACAGTATATAAATGAAGCTGCTTTGCTTTGCTAATAAATGTTACCTTGTTTGAAATTTACAAGACTGTTTCAGGACACTCCCTCCTCCACTGATTGAAGCTTGTCAGTCTGAATAACCCATTTGTGTGATTCGCACACACCACGAAGGAGGAGGACAGGTTGCTTACCTGTAACAATATTTCTTCGAGTGGTCATCTGCAAATTCACACAAATCCCGCCCATCAACCCCTCAGTCGTGTCCTGCTCATGACTTAAAATCTCGCTGCCGCTGCTTGGTGGCGCACATTTTGGGAACACCAGGGGCTATATAGAGGAGGGTGGAGCTACCGCCAAAAAGTTGCAATTAGAAATTTGCCCAGTGATACTAGAACTTTCCGAGCTAGCTGCGCAGGCACAGATGTAACCCATTTGTGTGAATTTGCAGATGACCACTTGAAGAAATATTGTTACAGGTAAGCAACCTGTCCTTATCCTTCCTGTGCCATTTTGTAGAGTCTTATTCTTTCACCACCTTCCAAGATTAGGAAGTACTTTAGATTTATTATATTACACATCCCCAAACTCCTTCTATGGCACAACCAAGGAGTTTAAATCTAAAGGAAGAATCATCAGAACAATTTACAATATGGAGACTGCGGAAGATTAGCCTACCTGAAGTAACTCATCTCGAGAAATCTTGTCATCTTTATCCAGATCATAAAGTCGAAATGCAACTATAGGAAAAATTAAGAATTAACTATATTTCCAACTGGTGGGAAGCAAAGGGGAAATAACTTTTTCTCTGAGTTTTGGTGATTTGGATCCAGAGAAAATGGGGGATAGGATATACAAAAAAGAAATCTTATACAGATTTACTCAGAAGTATGCCCACCACATGAAGAAAGGAAGAAGTGGATTATCTTTCAGCTTCATCAGTTACTTGAGGCTTCCTAAGACATAACTTTTTATTCAGTTTCTTCGGCAAGTTACTTTACATTAACCATCTACATGACCATGAAGGCCATTTTGTGCTGGTGCTGCAAATGTATCCACAAGTTTGAGGAGGGTGGGGACTCCTGCAGTAGGACACAGGAACTGGGTGTTTGTGCACAGATGTTTTAGGAAGCAGCTCCAAGCCTAAGGGCTAACAAGGCCGAAGGGGTGAATTAATTTGAAGGAATAGTAGACGTTTGGTAATTCAGCTGGGAAAGCAAAGCTTATATGCAGTGATCAACTGACATAACAGCAAAGTGGCAAGGGAGGTAGGGCCATGGAAAATTCGAAAGCAAATAGGACGTCTGTGTGAAAATGTAAGGAATTGAGTGTCATGAGACTGGAACATTGAGAGGGGTAAATACTTCTAAGCAATGCTGTTCTGAAGAAAGTAGAGGGGACCAAGGTGACACAAAAAACCCGAGAAGAGAAAATTGCAGATGCATGTCTACAAGTATAACTCAGATCAGCAATTAAAACATTTACATAACAGGCAGTTACTTTCTAAACCACTTCATATCATTTTGGATCCAATGAAGATTATGTGACTAACCAATGGTTTTCAATTATTTCCTATTCATGGCTAATTATTTCACCTTAACTCTTTTTGTTTTAGCTGGGAAACTGTAAAAGGTAAGCCTTTTACACTTCCTGAAGAATTCCTGGCCAAGTCCCCTGTCTTTTTAGCTCACAAACTTGCAGAAAGGAACTTCTGTACAGGTTCATAATATATTTGGCCCTTATTTACATGTAAGGAGTAATGATAATGATGCTGGTGGAGATGTTGGAAGCATCAGGAAGGACGTAATATAACCTGAACAAATGCATAACTCAAATTAATGTGATATGGAATGCTCATTCAAGGTTCAAATGCTATGAAATATTCATCTTGCAGGCATTTTACCTTTTAAACATCCATAAAGTTCCAAGTTATCAAGTAATGAATGAATGAATAAAGTTATCAAGTAATAAATGTTATGACAAAAGCATGAACATTAAAATAAATAGGAAAATTGGGAGATTTGCTTGGAGAAATGGCATAAAGAAAATTTCACATTTTCAGAAAACTACTTTTATTTCTATCAGATGTAAACTGTATTTAAAGAAAGATGAGCAGATTTCAATATGCAGGACTAGCAGACAGAAATGGATACAAAGTAATACAATCATTCTGAATAGATATGCAGTTAAAATTATCTTACAGTGCAACTTGTTGCTTCGACTATTAAGTGGTTCTGGTCCATTCTGGTCTTTGCTTTTCTCATTATCTTCAATGGGCCGAAAGTGGGCCAAAGTCCTCATGAATCCACGGAAATTCACCTGGTCTTCTCTGCAAATGAGAAGCATGTTCAGCGACAAAAAAAAAAAAAAGAGAGAGAGAGAGAGAGAGAAAGAGAATTAACTCATTGGAGTTTCTATCATACTAAAATGGAGATTCTGACTAGAGATCTTGTTAGTAGAGAGAATGAATATGTGCTGCTTTGATTAGGTTGCCTAGACACAAACGGCAGCAAACTGAAAACCTAAACCATTGACTGCTCTTCTTTTACCACAAATATATTTTTTCAGTCCCTCTGCTTGAAAGATTACAAAAGAAATTTCAGTTACTGACTAATTAATATTTTCTTGGAAGTCCTGGGAGATGGCTTTCACATTAAAAATGGCATTTAAGAACTTACGTCTTAGATGAATCCCAAAAGCACTATTATCAATACAGTCTAGTTTAGAAAGTAAATGCATTATGAACTTACCCTTCTGGAAAGAATGCATTGATAATCCGGTCCCCTAGTGGGTTGATGGCAAGTTCTGGAATGCGCTGGAAATCTTCCCGGCTACAATGCCAAAGAAATCGATATCCATTTTTAGCCAAAGCAAAATTTATGATCAATTTGTTAAATTTTTGTACAAGGCTGATTACTAGTTATGATTCAGACACATGATAGCTATGCATTATTTTTAAAAGTAATCTAGGAACGTTATGTCAAGTTTGCAGCACTGCTCATTAATAATCATTAACAATCAATATTCATAACAAAAAAGCCTTTTATCTGCATCATTGCAATTGTGCAGTGATTCATAAAATATAGTATTTAATCTAGAACCTGGCAACCAATTAATAAAGTAATTCTAATGTCCTCTGCATCCATTACCATCTGATGTCATCTGGGGGAGAAACACTAGGCCGAGCACCATCAGGCCTAAGATAATAAGAAGAGCCCTCCCTCCATTACCATCTGATGTCATCTGGGGGAGAGACACTAGGCCGAGCACCACCCAATCTAAAATAAGAAGAACTCTTATTTCTTAAAGGATGGGTGGGATTTGGGATTTTATGTTTTGTTTAATAGAAATTGTAATATTGTAAGCTGCCCCGATTGCTCTGCAGAGGGGCGGGATATAAATAAAAAGTATTATTATTATTATTATTATTATTATTATTATTATTATTATTATTATTTATAAACAACCAATTACCATTACTCAAAGGTATAGTTAAAACACTTTTATACATAAGCAGCTTGTAGCAGGTTAGCAAGATATGGCGTTTTCAAGAACTCCCAGTTTTCAAAGAAATGGCCATTATGAATATGTTTCATAATGCTACATCACAGCACATCTGTCACACTTTCCCTTTTGTTTCCAAGACTCAGTCCCAAGTTCCTATTTCCACTGTCAACCAATGCAACAAAATGAAAAGAAAAAAAGCCCTGTAAATTCTGTAAATTAGTTTTATTTCTGAGATTGGGATGGGGAAAGTGCACCCACCCAAACATGTTTTTGTGGACCTAGACACTTCTCATATACTGGATTTGAGGATCCTTTTTCTAATCAGAAATGAGTTTGAACTGCTTGCCTAGGAAGCCTCATGGTGCAACAATTTACTTTTTAAATAGGTTTCATGTAATGGTTAACAAAAAAATGTAATGTTTAACATAAAAATGCACTTTTTGAGAACCAGAAGTAGATTTCTGGCCACCTTGGGGCTTTTAAAAAAAATTGGAACAGGTTGGTAGTTTATGTATCCCAGACGGTCCTGGGATACAAAGGTGGCCCACTCCTGCCTGAATAAATAGCTTTTGGGCTACATTCTTGAGTCCAAGAACAACAAAGGTGTGTCCTTGACTAACAGGATTCTACCTCACTAGGATGTCTGATTTTGAAATTGGCTAAATATATGTCCAACTATGAAGAGAATTCACATCCTAGCTAAACTGCTGTATCAGTGATCCATTCCAGACTTCTTGGTTTTGCAGAGCTTCCTCCTTCCCCCATAACCTTTCACTGGCATATTTGGAAGAAATCCAGCTGTCACTTTACCATATCTGAGAGCAGAGTCAATATATGTGGAGAATACCACAGTGCCAGCCACTGTGTATCCCCACTTTCAGTATTAAGTACAGCCATATATAACAATCCTAAAAGAAGGCTGCAACCCCATCTCTATTATGTATATCAAAATCACATTTATTTCTCATCGCTAAGTAGAAATCAGGACAGCTGTCAACTTAAAATCCCATTTCCTCTCTCACACACACAAAGCTATTTGACATCACCTTAACACTAGGGGCTAAATGCCAGCTACACACACATATATTTTCAGACTTGGACTTCAACAGCTGCTCTGGTGAGCACCTGGTTTCTTCTTTAGACCTCTGGGATGCCAACTAGAATGCCCGTCTATATATACTCACTGTTTGGTCTTGGCACATAGAGCTTAGTGAAATCAGTCAACTTAAACTTAACTCCAAAGATAGAAAGAAAAAATGTCTCTAACAACCTGCCTCCCTCTACATTATACTGTATGTGCCCTTATGCCACCTGTCAACTTATAGCAACTGCACAAATTTCATAGGGTTTTCTTCAGCAAGAAGTATTCAGAGGTGGTTTTGCCAGTTCCTTCCTTTGAAATATAGCCTACAGCACCTGGTATTCATTAGTAGTCTCACAACTATGTACTAATCAGGACTGACTCTGCTTAGCTTTCAAGATCAGATAGGATCTGGTCTCTAGAATATTTACAGTACTGCTATCTATGCAGTACTATACTGCAGCTGGTGGCCATTCCTGGGCTCTGGAACCTATAAAGGAAATCTAGTGGCTACCTCCATGAAAGAGTTTTGCTGGCAGGCAAATACCTTTTTATTCAGACAGGCTTTGACAACAGGCTGATTTCTAATGAAAGGCAATTTGATTAAGACATTTTAAATTATGTTTTGAATGTGACCTCGCTTATATATTTAAGTGCGTATTGCATTTCAATGTGAGCTTTTTTTTCACTCTTACTGTAAGCCACCCTGAGGATATATAGCCAATAAATAATGAATAAAATAACTTAAATTTGTACTAGTTGAATATATCAGACATAATAGAATTTTAAACTGCTTATATTCACTACTTGGCCAGAAGGGTTTTGTGCAGCTACCCATGATACCTCATTTATAGCATCTTCCTTTGTATATTTTCATCAAGTCACCTGGTAAAGATTCCTAAAGGAATGAACAAACATTGCTTCTCCTCAAACTGTCCCCAGTCTATTACTGTACACCACACAAGTGGCACAGTTCTACTTCAAACACCATAAATATAGGCTGAATTAAAAGTAACATACTATGTGGAAACAGGACACTAGACCACAAACCCCCATTTTATGAATACTACCACCATGCATGATGACAAGTGGGGTGATTAAAAACCTGCTAAGTAGCGACAACAACCAAAGGAGGAAATGCTAGATTCTAGTAGCTAGAAAATAGAACAGATGCAAAATATGATGTTTTGACCCCTATGATATGGAGAAGTATATGGTTTAAGGCACAATTCCAATATGATGAGGCTTTAAGAATGAAAATCAAGGTATAACTAATTTTACCTCTATTTTGTGAGACTGGTCTAAGTTATCTAGGGAGGGAAAAGAGTGCCACTATCTGAATATTTATTGGAAGGGGTCTATAAAAGTAAGGTTTGAATAAGTCTGGAAAGAGGGAGAGTGGTTCAGCATGCATGGCACTGGGTTGGACTAGATGACCTTTGTGGTATCTTCCAACACTATGATTCTATGATCTTACACATCTGTACCTTCAACTGGCCATTCTTCAAGCAAAAATATTCCTCTTTATTTTACCACCCTGTCTTCTGGCCTTATTGTTGAATATCAGTTTACTTCAAAACAAGATTTCTGTCATCTGTGATTTGATAATTGATTAAAAGGCTGACTGGGTAGAGAACCTGGAAGAAATTAATCTCTCACAGCCATGATTGACTGGATGTTTATTACTGCATTAGCTGTATGGTCAGAGGGTTGAAGAAAAAGTTGCTTTCATCTCCAGACCTCTCATCAGGGAAATATCAATTTGAAATGCCTACCTCTTTTGTTGGTCATTTGGGAAAAATTGGGAATTCTGGTGTTACATTTTGCTGCCTGAGTTAATGAAACAGATCTTAATGTGGAAGACTGTAAGAATGACTAGCTTGTTAGATCTCAAAGATCATGATGGAAACACTTCTTATGTGGCAGCTTTATAGATACATTTGTGTCCCATCAAGTCATCAGTACAAGACATGAATCACAAAAAACACTTTTCTCTCAACTAAAAAGGAGATGCATATGATCTTTTATTTTAGGGGTCACTCTGATGATAGCACTTCTGGTAAAAAGGGCATTGGATTCACAAGTTACCTAATTTATTGTGCAGTTATATAAATTCAGTCAAAAATTATATTTAAAAAAACCCAAAAAATAAACAGTCCAAATTCACTGTAGAGTGTCTGAAGTCCCTTGTAGGCTTTTAAGGTTATCTTTGCTTTTAGTGGCCGCTTTTAATACAAATGTAAATTGGTTCTAAGCTGACATTTAAAGCCAGGTCAACTATGGGCCTTTACAGACTGCCAGAAATAATGCAACTTGAGTCCACTTTAACTCCTCTGGCTCATTGCTAGGGAATCATGGGAACTGTAGTTTTTTCTGAGACATTGAGCTTTCTGTCAGAGAGCTCTGCTGCCACAATAAACTACAGTTCCCTTGATTCCCAGGCACTGAGCCAGGGCAGTTAAAGTGGACAAGTTGCATTATTTCTGGCAGTCTATAAAGGCCCTATAGCATCCTAGACTAGAAGGAATACCAAAAAGTCAATTAACTTTTATTCTACTTTTAAAAAAAAAACTTTAATTAAAGAAACTTTGAAAGCAGTTGGGGAATTGGGGCACAATTTGTATCAGAGCTGAAGTGTTAGGGAGGAATGGTTACATCAGAAATGAGTCTACTTTAAGTGTGCCTTTTTGCTGGCTCCCAATATCTGCTAAGTAGTAGTTAACCATAGGATCTTACTGTCCTCTTCCTCATTTCCTTTAAGAACAGTTATCTTGTGAGCCACACTGGATCCCTTTCTGGGAGAAAGACAGCATAAAAAGGAATAAATAAATGAATAAAAATCAGTAAATAAAATATTTAGATATGGTGTAATAGTCTGAGTGTTGGACAATGACTCTGGAGACCAGGGTTCAATTCCCGCTTGGCTATGAAACCCACTAGGTGACCTTGGGCAAGTCACATGCTTTCAGCCTCAAGGAAGGCAATGGCGAACCCTCTGAACAAATCTTGCCAAGAAAACCCCACGACAGGTTTGCCTTAGGGTCGTCATAAGTTGGAAATGACTTGAAGGCACACAACACATACAATCACTATTTCTCTATCTTTTATAACTTCCCCAGAAGCTCTGACTCAGAGAAAAATAAGATGGGAGGACATTGTGAAGTCGTAGGCTTTCATGGCCGGCATCAATAGTTTTTTTTGTTCTCTGAAGATTTTCTTCTCTGAAGATGCTAGCCACAGATGCTGGCGAAAAGTCAGAAAGAAACTCTTCTAGAACATGGCCCGAAAAAACCCACAAAAAAACTATGGGAGGACATTGTTAGGATTAAGAAATGGATATGCAAAAGGGGAAAGTAGAGGGAAAAACTGATGCATATGTAGACAAGAACAGAGAAAGGCAGAAGCCAAACAACAGTCTTTGGCTATGGCAAAGGCAAGAACTGGGAAAAAAACTAAAGGGAAGGGCAGGAAAGTCTATTAGAAAGTTCTGGTAAAGATCCCATGACTTCTGCCCCTGGACTGGAGGCGGGAGGGGTTAATCCACATTCTTACAAAATGTTCCTCCCCAATTCGAGACTAACCTTTTACCTAAAATACTTTCCCCAGTTTACACAACTTTCAGCTGGAATTTGCCCAGCAGGGGGAAATGCTAATTTCCAGGGAGAGGTTTAAATAATAAAAATAGCAACAGTAAAAGAGTTGTCCATGCCCCCTCCTTCAAGTAGCCTAATTCCTCTCTGGCTCATGGTTCCAGTCAAAGGGGAATATCTGCAAATATAGCTTATTTTACATGGCATGTATGACAAATCCCCAGCACTTCTAAGAACAATTATACTATCATTCTGTTGTTTATGAAAACTTATGATGCCAACTTGTTTCTCTCAGTCCTAAAGGTATACAAGACCCCTTTGTATTCTGCTCCTATTTGTTACGTTTCTGCTGTTGAGATTTAAATGCAGACATTTATGTTTAAATTTATGTTTTATGGCTAGAGTTTAGATTAAAAATTAACTAAATGTAACTACACCTTCAAAATCTATTGCTGACATTGTTACCAGCATTTAAACATGCCATTTTGCTCATGGAGGAACATTATCTACTAAAAATGCTAACTGAAAATGTACAGCCATAAAAGTAAATGAACACCAAAAAACAATCTGTGTTTTGCTATATTTACTCAGCTCTTACCTTAGGAAAACCTATTTCACCTGGCTTAGGCTGGAATTTACAGGAAATTGTTTCCTCTCTTTTGTTCACATCATTGCAAAACTATTTAATAGGCTCTACATCTTCCTGAAAAATGCTTGCACATTTTTAAATTCATTATTCTGAATAATTGAGATTCATAAATCTGATAACCAATAGAACTTAAGTGTTGGGGGGATGGCTGCAGCAGATATGGGTCTACTTTAGGGCCTGCATCTGCATAGCAGAAATAATCCAGTTTGACACCAATTTAACTGCCATGGGTCAATTTAGCCTTCTCTGTCAGAGACCTCTGGAGCCACAATACAATTAATGTAAAGACATTATGGCAAAATTTCAAGAATCCATTTCTGGTCTGAAAACTTTCATAATTTATGAGATAATGGTAAACCCCTTTCAACAAATCTTGCCAAGAAAACCCTGTGATAGGTTAGCCTTAGAAATTATTTGAAGGCACATTAACAACTAGAAAGTATGAATTAGGGTTGCCTGAAATTAACTGGCCTGTAATTCTCCAACATTTTTAATCATATGTAACCCTGATCAAATAGCACACTTTCCATCCTCTCTCTTCTTTTATATATAAATTTAGTGCTGGGATTTAAAGAGGAAAGTGATTTAAAAAAGCCACTATAAGGTAAAGCATGTCATCTGCCTCTCTCCAGTTTTTAAACTTTAACGAACATAATTAATACTGTTATATGCAGTGCAATCATAAGAGACTTTTACTTTTAAAGTTACAGTTGCTAGATTTTCTTGCTTTTCCACCTTACACAGTAAACTATGTAACACCTAAGGTTATACCAACTTCCAAAGACTCCACAAAGTATACATCCTCTCACTCAAACTCAGCAAGAAAATAATTAACTCTAGTTACATGAATATACTGTGTAGGATTAAAAGGCAGATTTGTCAGTGTGCTAATATAAAGATTAGTAAATACTTATGTATTAGATCCTGATAAATCACTATTTTGCTTTGACATTGTTATCACTCTGTTCCCAAAGAAGAGATTCCTCAACTGCTTTGGAGCAGGCCCCTTCCTATGCCTAATCTCCCTGTCTAAAAGGAGAAAAGAAGCCTGCTCCAAAGCAATTTTGGGATTTTTCTGTGATCCAAGAAGATGACAAGGAATTAGTCTTTTAGCCACTCTTGAGAGGGGCCCACTAACCTGAGACGTAATAGTTTGACTAGAAAAAATTATAGTCAAAGCAAGGAAGCAGAACTTACCAATCTAAACACTAGCCCAACCCTAATGATTTTGCAGTTCCATAATTACTGTATATACTCAACTATAAGTTGACTTCATGTATAGGTTGATGGCAGGTTTTGGAGCCAAAATTACAGGTTTTTATATGACCCATGGATATGGTGAGGGTAAAACTTAGGGGCATGTAACAAAGGATCTAAAGGATGAAATGAGGGGAAACAATGCTAAAGAAGTTACAAAAATCCAGCAGGTGTTAACTGCTTACATGCACCCTAAAAGCTGAATGGATGAGAAAATAGAGAAGGATCAGTGTTTCCAAGACAAGACGACACACGACTTTCACCAGGAAATGAGTCCTTTTTAAATATGAGTTAAGGTATAGTACATATATTGACCTGTAGATAAGTCGACTCAGGATTTTGGGATCAATATTTGACTAAAATTTCTAGACCTATACATAAGTATATACAGTAATATGAATTCTTTAACTTCTGCCATGTAAACTGATTTGAGTGAGTTAACAGAGGAGACAACTCAGCATAACATATATGTGAAAACTTTTAACAAGGTAGTGACATTAATCTTTTGCAGCAAGAATAGAGTCCTGTAAGCCTCTAAAGACTAAGACCACAAATATGTTTGCAATTCATGCTAACATAATAGTCCATTATGTTAGTGTAATGTACTTACACAGGGAGGAGAAGAGACTGATGGCCTCCAGAGGTTGCTACTGGGTTTGAATAGCCTATTTCCAAATGCATAAGCTGCCAAAAGAGGGGGATCAACAAAGCTAAAGACAGCCTTGAAGAAGTGTCTGAAAAATTTCCTGTCCCATGCCAGAAGCAGTTTTCTAAGCCCCTCATCCCAAAGCACCTTCACTCCAAAGAATGCTCCCCTCAAACCCAGGCATTTGGAAATGGACTGCTCAGAGCTAGCACCCACCTCTTTTAATGGATAAACTTGATAATCTTTCTCTCATTGTTTCCATATCCACAGTCTCTCCCAATATGCTACTACTGATGCTATCTTTCTGGTAGCAGAAAAGAAACCTAGTCTATCAGATGAATTTATGATGAAGTGGCTAAGAGAAGGATATTGGTCTATCCAGATAAACGTATGATGAAGTGGGATCTAGTCCACAGAACACTATACCATAGGAATATCTGTTTCAGAAGCCAAAAACTTCTCTTATGTTATATATTAGCAGTTAAGAATATTTAAATACAAAAGCTGATTTAGAATGCTCTCTGAGGGCTGTTGGTGCTTGACAGGAGAAGAGATGTTTATGGGAGTTTTGGAGCTGGCAAATTGAGGATGCAGAAAGGAATGTGCCACCATAACACTGTTTCTTTACTCTCAGTTTTAGACCCAGCTGCCCAAACACATTTCCTTGAACCAAAGACAATCTAGAATACTTTAATCTTGGAAGTTTTTGCTGAGAGTTAAAGCAAAAATATTTTAAATAAATATACTACTACATGCAGTTGTCTGTAACATAATTCAGTTTCACATTACCTAATCACTCACATCAACCATTTATATTTTTTTAAAATTCTGAGGTTACAGACCCTGAGTCTGTTTAAAATATAAATATGAAAATGCTATTTTATGTTGCTTCTATACAGAATAAATTCCCTGGCCCTTTCTCCCTGCTACAGTTCCAAGTGCAGGTCTGAGAGAAAAGGACTCTCTGAAAGCACCTGAGATGTGTGGTTGCATCAGGAGCAGAATTCAAGAGAAACTGGGCAGAGGCATTATGTGTATGTGTAAGTCAATGCAAAAGATGAGTTAAGAATACTTGCCTAAGAGTGCCATTCTCTCCTTTGTCCAAGCTGGTAAACCGACTGTACAGCCGAGTAATCTGACTGTGAGAAACTGAAGAAAAGAAAGTCAATTTAAGTAAAGAAGCAATATTGACAACAGTTACGCCACTCCACAGAAAACAAAATTAAGGGTCATCTCACTACAGTTCAGGGGTCAGAGCCCTGATTTTCCAAAATTCTTACATATTTTAAATCTTAATAGAAGTAGCATAAAAAACATCACTCCCCTACAAGCAAAAACTTCCACTATCCATACACAAGGTTAATAATCCCAGTAAATAAATATTCTATTTTTAGCATATCTAAAATACTCATTGGGAGAGCATGAAAGAGGTACATGATTTTTTGGTAAGACAGAAATGTTAATACCTACAATATGGTAGAGTAGTATCTCCAATCAGAATAAATTAAGCTTACTACAACCTTGGGGTATTTTTCTTTGTTTATTTTACTTTGAAAAGTTGAAGCTTATAGTTTAGATCAATTTTTACTGCAATCTGAGATAGTAACACTCAAATATTTCAGTAAGAACATTGTTGGTGGAATCGTTTATTTAAAGGTTTTTCTCTATCATTTCCCCAAGATATTGAGACATAAGATTTAGGATATGCTTAGATTAATGAAAATACCTGGAGTAGTTTCAAAATCAGTTAAATTGTTTAATTTTTGATTCAGGCTCAAAGACTGAAATTGTCACAATGACAGCAAATAAAGCGATCAACTCATTATGTCTGTTTATAGTAATGTCTGCCACTAGTACTGTTGTGTGCCTTCAAGTCATTTCTGACATATGGACACTCTAGTCTAAGGTAAACCTGTCATGAGGTTTTCTTGGCAAGATTTTGTTCAAAGGGGCCTTTGCTTTTCTCCGAGACTGAGAGACTGTGACTTGTCTAGGGGTTTCCATAGCCAAGCAAGGATTTGAACCTCAGAGTCACAACCTTGTTGCACCTCATTCTTGCTCATGTTGAAAATGAAAAAGAGAATAAAATGAAAGCATTCCAGGTCCCTACGAGTACATTAAAGTGTTTAAGTATGGCTGTCTGTTGTTAGTATTAGGCAGGCACCTGACATACAGCTGTAAACGAATGTATAAACATCAGCATGGTGAACAATATGACAGAAGCAAATTATTTTACTTATTGCCACTTTACTGTCCATTTCCTCAATACATCCTTTAGGAGTTTTTCACAATCCTATTATTTTAATTAACCTCATCTGGTGCTGTCCAGACACTGGGCCATCTCATTGCTCACCTTCCATCTCCACATCAGGAACCAGAAAGTACCAGCCTCACTACAGATCCTTGGAGGAACCTACTTCTTTCTTTCTGTTGTGATAACTAGGCATTTCTTCTGTCCTCCCCCTAAGGCTTTTAGTTCTTTAACTGGTTACCAAATCAAAAAAAGGACCCTTCTTCTTATCTCATGACAGTTTATTTTACTCTGGATTCCCTGGTAAGGAGTTCAGAATAATCGAATCATAGACTGATCCAGTTGAAAGGGGCCTCATAGGCCATCGAATCCAACCCCTGCTCTGTGCAGAATCTCCCACTATAGTGGTCCTCAAATTTTTTTGGGTTATCGCCCTCTTTCCTCTTGAGCGACAACACTAGTGCCCCCCAAGGGCATTTTTTTATATATTAGCTCCACTGTTCTGCTAATTCAAAACAGCCAATCTGTCGCTGCTCCCTTTGCACTAAGTCACCTTGCAGCAGCTGGCTGAGCAGTGTCAGAGAAGCTTCTTGCTTGTGTTAGACTTCCAGCAAAGGCCAGCACAGGCAAGTCTTTCTTGTTGCTGTTTGACTGGCTTCATTTGCGCCCTGTCATCCTGACAGAGCAACTGAGAAGATGGCTAAGCAGTGACCAAGAAGCGTGCCAGCCTTGCAGCAAAGGCCAGTGCAGACATGAGGCCTCTTGGTTGCTGCTCAGTTGATGTTCTGAGGGTGACCAGGTGCAAGGGAGAAGCTACTCCCGAGAGAGAGACTTTCAATCCTTCAGCGGGGCAGAGAAAGCCGCAGACAGTATGTATTTAGGGGGTTTACAGAGGCCATATGCTCTGGACTGAAGACTGGTGTGGACTGGGAAAGGGAGAGATTTTAAGTAACGGAGCCACTCAAAAACAAAAGACTCTCCAATAATCTAGCACAGTTACTTCTTCCCCAGAGACATTAATAATAATAATAATAATAATAATAATAATAATAATAATAATAGTATTTATGCTCCTCCCTTTAGAAATGCTGTCAGAGCGGAAGACATGTCTCCCCCACACAGCTTCAAGTACCACTCTCACAAAAAAATGTTTTCTTTTGCTACCTCTTCTCTGAGCCTGTCTGATGAAAGAAAGCAGGAGCAGTAGTGCAACTCTAACCTACTAGCTAAGTCCCATCACAAAGCTTAAGCAGGGTCCCAAATTTTAAAGTTCAATTTTGCCACCACTTCTCCCCCAATACCATGTGCTCTAACTCTTTGCTCCAGTCTGCCCCAAAATGGTGCCGCTCCAAGTCACAGAAATGATGCCATGCCCAAGCCTCACAAGAGTGTCCCAATTGCCACTACTAGCAAAAGATGCTGGTAAGCGAATGAACTCACATGGGAAGGCAATGAGCAGGAGACACCACCCCACAAAATGATTGGCGTTGTGTGGTGGTTTTTTGAGGACCCTGAAAAGAAGTTTCTAAAGGCCACTGGTTCCAATGTCTTTCTTGCATATCAATACTTTACTGAAGGCCCATCTACCCCCCTTTTTCCCCTCATTGCCCCACTTGTCCTTCACCACACCCCTGGAATCTTACACTTTCCCCAGGGGGTCGTAATGCCCACTTTGGGGATCACTGTGCTAAAGCATCCCCAGCAGGTAGCTGTTTGAAAGACCAAGTACACAAAGGCTGATATCAGTAAACCTCCTATCTGCACTGACATACTATCCCTATGGTAACTACAGTAGTTGCTTATACACACAAATAATTCCAGGAAACCATTAAGTATATTTTTAGCTTCTTTCATTGCAGTTAAGCAACTGGAAAAAGTTGAAAGCAATCATGCAAGTAGCCTTTAGTTCAGAGACTCCTTCTTCACAAAGAATTGCAAGTTGTTAATTTAGAGAATTAAATTGCTGCCTTGTCTAACTTTGATATTTGTAAAGTTTCCTCATGTACTCAATATTTTTGACACCTCATTATGTATTTGCTTCCAATATTTCTTTGCTTCCTTACATTCCCACCATAGATGATAAAAAGTACCTACCCTGAATGTTACCTCCAATATAGTGGACAATATGCTGGGTAGTGCAAACAGAAGGGTGCTACCATACCCACGTTCAGCTTATGAGCTCCCATAAGCATCTGACCAGACACTCTGGGAACAGTGATCTAATACAGCATGGCTCTTCCAACTGTGCTTAAATAAGAGCAATAACTAGGGCAAGACAAAAATCACTGGGCATTTGGAGTTAGCCTCTGATAATCCAACACTGTATCTGGTTGTTATTGCAGGAACCATTTTCTTATTTAATAATCCATATGAAGGCTCTAATTCAATCATGGAGCCATCACACAGTCTAACAGTTCTTCACCTGTATATACCACCATCTTATTAGGTTGCTCAACCTCACTACAAAATGAAAGCTGCTAAATAACATTCAAAACACAGTAAATAAGCAAAGCAACACTATAAAGCTTACCTGCAACTACATGAGGGAACAACACAACTATACACTGCTTTATTGACTTGTACATCAAACCACTTCAAGATATGTCAAATAGACACTGGTCTAAATCCTGTTGTTATTCCTGACTAAAATCATTGGGATTTACCTACATGTTGATTCACTGTTCATCAATAAATTTAATAGGTACTGTACTTGGGAATAACCAGCAGAATTCCAGCCCACTGTATTATTTATTAACAAACAATGTCCCATATATTTGCTTACGTGACATCTCCCTATCCTAAAATGACAGGTTTCTTTCCAAAAATATTTACAATATATAACTGTACATAGTAGAAACTAAGAGGGGGAGAAATAAACATGGAAAGAATATGTAATAATTTCTTTGGCATACACTTTTCTGTGAGCAAGCATAAGATTTTGAATATTCGTGTCTTTGAGTTGACCTTCATAGGATTGTACTGTTAAGCTTGGTGACAGTATGGAATACATTTGAAGTAGAAATTTTAAAGGCTTGATGAAAAGGTAGGGCTTGAGGAAACATGAAATAAACATGTTAAAAACAATTTCAGGATGTGGCAAGCAATGCTTTTAATATCTTTTGGAAAACTCAGGAGACAAAACCTTCATCAGAGGCACTACCTATTCTGAATCATTACATATGGGGGACAAGCGCAGTATTATTAAGGGAATACAGATCTCAAGTTCTTTTCCCTTTTTATTTCATTGCCACAAGTAGCAACCAGAAGACAGAGCTTATGTATGGATTTATTTAAACTTGCAATTATTTATCATAAATTAAGCAACATAGAATTACATCTGAACAGGTTTAAATTATCACATTAAATTGATTACAAACTCCTGCCGGGTTCAGCATCTGTTTTCCAAATGACACATACTATTGGTTCTTACAATTATGACAATGTGTCATAATTTGTCCCAAAAAAACCCATCATCCACTAATATCATTTTCCCCTTCTGTATGATTTTAAACCCCTTTGTTTAATAAAGACGCCAGTGCAGCTTTGAAAACTTGCAACATGTACACTGTGCATTTTGGTTGGCCCAATAAAGGTATCTGTTTTGTGGATTAGTGGTTTCACTGCTGGACTATGACTCTTGGAGAACAGGATTCAAATCTCTACTTGGCCATTAAATCCACTGGGTAATCCTGGGCAAAGTCACACACTTTCAGCCTCAGAGGACGGCAATGGCAAACCCCCTCTGATGATACTTGCCAGGAAAACCCTGTGACAGTGTTGCCATAAGTTGGAAACAACTTGAAGGCACATAACAACAACATATAGCCAACATGGCTACCCCCTGGATTAAAATATCTCTGTATGCTCTTCAGCAATAGTATTTTAAAAAAACAGGTGACAGAACCAAAAAGAGCATTTCCAACATTAAAGGGGGTGGGAATCTCCCTGAAATGGATCAAGAGTAATCTACCTCACTATCCCAAGAGATGTTCAGGCCAGTAACTGGACTGATGACACTATACCAATACAATTCCAGTACTATGAGAAAGCAGGGATGTCATTAGAGGGTAGGTGCAAGTGCAGATCACACCTGGTGACACCTTACCTTTGGTCAGAAAGGGCATTTGCCTGTGCCCCTTCAAAACACTGAACAGATGGTGTGAGTGGGGTGAGTCTCACTGGGAGGAGGAAGAGAGGCTCCAGGTTTTTTTTTTAAAGTTACATTTTAAAATGTAAATGTTTTGAAAACCATTTTTAAAGACTAATTTTTAAAATTTCATATTCTTTTTAAAGTGTTTTGAAAGAAAGATTACATCTTACCAAATTTTCACTTTAACCACAGGAAACCATGTATATATACAGCAAATACATTTAGGCTGTGCCTATGACAATTTAATTTAAAGGTGTAATTTCAATTTTGCTAGTTTTTTTGTCACAACTACTGTGGTCCCTCCACATTCACTGGGATTAAGGGTGAAGGACTCCCATAAATGTGGAAAAACCACAAATAAAAATAACTATTCTTTGCACCTCTCTAGGAATCTCCAGGTCCTCCAGAGCAATGCTGTGGTCAAGATCTGCCAGAAATTGATCACAGAATCATGCTGGAGGACCTACAAATGCCTAGAGATGTGTTTTCTCTAGGAACTCCTAGGTTCTCCAGCGCAACTCTATGGTCAACTTCTGGCAAAGTTGTGCTGGTAGAACATTGATTCCCAAACTCTGGTCACCCAGATGTTTGGACTTCAGCTCCCAGAATTCCTGATAGTTGGCCAAATTGGCTGGGGCTTCTGGTAAGTGAAGTCCAAAACATCTGGAGGACCAGAGTTTGGCAACCACTGACCTAGAGAGAACATGTTAATCAAATCCACAGATATTCAAAGCTGCAAATGTGGAGGACCAACTGCATTGCCACTACACTGGGTGATATATGGGATTTACGAGTAACATTAGTACAAAAACATTACTATGGGGCTTTACAGACTGCCAGAAATAACGCAGCTTGAGACCATTTTAACTACCCTGGTTCAGTGCTAGGGAATCATGGGAACTGTAGTTTATTGTGGCACCAGAGCTCCTTGACAGAAAAGGCTGTCTCAGAAAAAAATTACAATACCCATGATTCCCTAACATTGGGTCAGGGCAGTTAAAGTGGTCTCAAGCTGCATTATTTCTGGCAGTCTGTAAAGGCCCTAAGTGCAGTGAGCCAGGATGGCGTAGTGGTTTGAGTGTTGGACTCAGTCCAGGAAAATTCCTTGCTCGGCTACAGAAACCCACTGGGTGACCTTGGGCAAGTCACACTCTCTCAGCCTCAGGGGAAGGCAAGGGCAAGCCCCCTCTGAAGAAACCCTGCCAAGAAAACCCTGTGACAGGTTTGCCTCAGGCGGGCCATAGGTCGGAAACGACTCGAAGAGACACAACAGCAAATGGTGTAAGATGAGGAGCTGGTGGTGGTGACGCCATATATATGAGTTAGAGCACCAGGTGACGCCTCTGAGAGGAAGGAGGGGGAAATCAGGCACCTGAAGGAGAAAAAGTGCTTCAGGGCGACGAGGAGCCTTAACGGCGGCTGCGTCTGGGCCACGTGACCGACGAGGGTGACCCGAGGCAAGAGGATACGCAGCTCCTTTGCCCACTAGGCAGGCTATACGAAGTCCCTCTAGTCTAGGAGAGCCGGCGTGGCGCAGGAAGGGCTTAAACGTTGGACTAAGGGCCTTTGCAGACTGCTAGAAATAGTGCAAATTGAGTC
>CM034701.1:62100160-62120161 GCA_020142125.1 Phrynosoma platyrhinos | reverse complement strand
GCAATTTTAGGCTGCATCAATAGAAGTATAGTGTCTAGATCAAGAGGAATAATAGTGCCACTCTATTCAATTCAATTCAATTCAATTTATTCGGTCTTTGACCAGTATAATAGTGCCACTCTATTCTGCTTTAGTCAGGCCTCACCTGGAATACTGTGTCCAGTTCTAGGCACCACAATTAAAAAAGGATGTGGAGAAACTGGAGCGTGCCCAAAGAAGGGCAACTAAAATGGTGAAGGGTCTGAAAACCAAGCCCTATGAGGAACGACTTAGGGAGCTGGGGATGTTTAGCCTGGAGAAGAGAAGGTTAAGAGGTGATATGATAGCCATGTTTAAATATTTGAAGGGATGTCATACTGAGGAGGGAACAAGCTTGTTTTCTGCTGTTCCAGAGACTAGGACCCGGAACAATGGGTGCAAGCTCAACATTAGAAGGAACTTCCTGACAGTAAGGGCTGTTCGACAGTGGAACACACTCCCTAGGAGTGTGGTGGAGTCTCCTTCCTTGGAGATCTTTAAGCAGAGGCTGGATGACCATCTGTCGGGGATGCTTTGATTGGGAGTTCCTGCATGGCAAGGGGGTTGGGCTGGATGACCCTTGTGGTCTCTTCCAACTCTATGATTCTATGATTCTATAATAGAAAAAAGGAGGGTTTATTTTGGTCAGTTGAAAGAAGTATGGTTAATAATTGGAAAATAATGACTTGATTTTGTTGAGGATGAGAAGGGGGTATGAAATTGTTAAGGAAATTATTTTCTACATGGGAGGGAAAAGAAATTAAAAAGAAAACTTCATTCATGGGGGGAGAGAGAAGGGGTAAAAGTAAATAAAAAGAGGAAATATGATGTATGATGTATATATGTGAGGGATTAGTTAATAGCAGAGAACACTTTTGAAATAGGATGTAATTAATTTGTTGGCTTGTAAGGTAAAATGTTTAAATTAATAAACTCATATAATTTTTTAAAGTAACATAATATGTAATTCAAAAGCAGGATCTGTGCAATAAGATCAGCAGGTCCTAAATATATTGTGGATGTAGCAAATTTGCAATGATTAAACAATTGCATTGAAAAAAGTCATTAATGTAAGCACTAGGAGAACCAGACTCCTACAGGGAGACTTTTAATTTTAGGGGGAAAAGTTAGGTACCCCTCTTACTATTTTAGTACCTTGTGGTGGGGACAGGTATAATTAATAGGATTTATTCTGAACAGTGTAGTCCCTGCCCCCTCCCAGCACATGGCATTGTTGCCAGAGGTGAAGAAAAAGGTGCAGAGGCACTAATGTGAATTTCCAGGGATAAAGGCAGACACCACTACTCAGCAAGAAAGGAGATTCCAGTTTGGCTCTCTTTTCAGCTGTAGGACAGCAGAGTGTCACAAATCAGGGTCTGTTATCTTCATGCTGACCAATGAATGGCAATCACAGCTTCAATAGTCTGTAGCAGGTAGATTTTCCCTGCTTTGTCCATCCCATCTCTATTGCAGAGCTGCCTGCGTTGTTCTATCTGTATTGCATGGAAGAAAAGTGGAGGAAGGAGGTGCTGACTGAAGGATTCCCCCAACATTTGTCTTTATGTAACTCAAGACCATCACAGCTGCTTGCCTTACTGCTGGGCCACAGACAACAACACTTTGGGGGAAATTGCCTGGAGTAGCATCAGTTATTGTTGGGGCTTGCTTCCTCAGTGCACTATGGAGAAAATGTATTTCTAGAAATCTGACCTCAAACTGGATGAAATTTGTCCCATGGTCTGGGGATTTATTACTCCATCTTTAGATATGGATAAGGGGTAGAAATTAATTTACTAATCGTTCAAGTTATTTGTTATTTCCATTGCTAACACGTATAAAAATGATGTCTCATTGCAATTTCTGTTATGTAAAGACTTCTGAACCTGCTGTTACTCTTAAATGGGTGGATTTTATAACTTGGCTAATTTCACTGGCACTGTATCAGCTTAATTTCCTAAGATATGGGAAGGCCTTTGGGCATAGTGCTCAGTTCGTCCCTGAAGGCAAACCATTAACTTTGTTGATAGGTAAATCTATCATAGGGTTTTTTTATAAGATTTATTCAGAGGAGGTTTGTCATTTTCTTCCTTTGTGGTTGAGATAGAATGACTTGCCCAAGTCACCCAGTGGGTTTCCATGGCTGAATGGATATTTGAATTCTGATTGCCCAAAGTCTTGAGTCCAAACAGAACACCACATTCCCTCTCATTAACTATTATTTTCCATTTCATCCAAACTGGAAAATGTCATTATTCAATAAATGCAATAAGTAAATAAAATCATTATCAGCATTGGAACAAGCCAGGATAATAAGCTTTTGCTTTAAATTGGTTTAATATACTGTTTTCTTCTGAACATATAAGAATTTTTGTAGCTTTTTAATTGCATCATTTTTAGGATGGTATATGTATTTGTGCACACGTGCATGCACACTGAGAGTTATTGAAATGATTTAACAGAAGGCACCTTAATTTAGTTTCTCATTTAGGTTGAATACTTGGAAGATAAAATCCATAAATGGATCCGAGCAGTGATTACTACTTTCTTCATGGCATTCTTGGGAAAACTGTGAAAATCACTCTGAAATGCGGCACGTTCCAGGGCGTTTTGCAACATTTGGATTCCAACCAAAGTATCTTTCTAAATAAAGGTTCTGCTCTTGTTTTGAATTAAATCAGTTTCTTTTTAAAGTTACTACTCAAATATTGGTGGACATTCTTTATTCTTCTAGATAAGGGAAGGCCAGCTTCTCAGTTTTTTAGACAGTCATTTGGAATTGTATTTTAGTGTAGTTGTTGTCAAGTGGTCACATAATAAAGTACTGTATGTGAGTAGATATCAAGTTGTTACACTCAAAATTCAAAAATATGTTTTGCTTTCAGAAGAGAACAAAATAACTTTCATATAAATCAAGGTCTGAGCCCCAAGAACTTTCTTAAGATACTACAGGCTACCAGTTGGGCATCCTTTTTCAGTTTTCAAGATAGCCCTGCAATACAGTAATGGAAGGTTGGAGATGGTATTCAGAATTGACTATATGTAATAGTTATCTTTACCATTTGAAAAGTCAAAGGGAAGAGTGGAATAAAGTAAATTATACAGATGTACAGTTTGTGGTGTTCCAATATTGTATGAAGTACCAGTCTGCATGCTTGTTCATTCTTAGGCAATGAAGATTTTGGATTTATAAATTATTATTTTGTCTTAAATATTGTATGCACAAGGAAAGTTCAAAGAAAGGAACAGGAGTGCGCACAGTATTTCAGTAGTGGTAATTCTTGTATAGCTGCTTAAAATGCAGCCTAATCATATGCAATTGTTCATAGGAGATTTTAACATGGGCAAAAGTGACGGGAACATAGCTGGATGCTCCTGTCACTATTACACAATTGCACAAAGATTATCAGGCAATGTTACCATAACCGCATCATTATCCCATGAATAAAGAGAAATTCTCACACCACTTTTTATTTACAGAAAAGTTCCATGAATAAAAAGCAAAGGAAGAATTCCTCTTTGTTCATGGGATAATGATGCAGTTATCACGATATTGCGCAATATCATATGATAATCTTTGTGAAATTGCACTATATTGACAGGAGCATCCCGCTGTGCTCCCATCACTTTTGCCCATGTGAAAATATCCTTAGACGTCCCAGTGGACTTAGATGTATTGCAAAATACATATACAGGGGATTGTAGGCTTAGATCGTATACTTTTAAATTCCAGGGTGCTCTGGGATTGAAGGAAATGAATTGCCTAGTGTGTCAGGTGTGTCTTCCTGGCAGAGTAGCAGAGCTGCATTCCTCTCTTCAGCCTATAGCTGTGTATGCTGTCATTTCCCATTTTTTATCACTGTGCGATCCAAGATGAACAGGAAGGAATTTGGAAAAGGAATTTGGAAGAGAGGAAGCCTATCCTATCTTTCTAGTTGCTGGAACTGAAACACTGGGCGGGGCAGGGGGACATATTCTGAGTAGCTTGTTTGCTACACAGTCAGGTAAGGAGCTAGATTTGACCCATGGGAACCCCTACAATAAACTACAACTAACATAGCTAGTTTGCTAGGATTTCTAGCGCTTAGGACTGTTGAAGAAGTAGACAGTCCTAAGCAATGGAGCCGTGTTAGTCATAATTTTAAAGGACTATATTTGTAAGGGATCCCATGGGTCATCGAGTCTAGATCCTTGCTTGACTGTGTAGCAAAATAAACACAGAGACCTTTTGCAAGAGATATCATTGGAAACTCATTGCTGAGTTCTCATGACCTTACAAACTGAATTTAGTTGTTGTGTTTTTGTAGTATTTTAGTTGTACCTATTCAGGAAAAAATAGCTTTTCTAAACTAATAACATGCCATCATTGTAAGTTACTATCAGCAGAATGTTGTTAGACATAGCTACCCCGCTCCATCAAAAAGTGCAGAAATTCTACTATTTGGTCACACAAATGCGCCTGTATTTTTATGAAATTTCAAGGCCTTGAGATTGGTTGGTTAAATAGTGTATATATTTTGAGTAAATGGGATGTAATTTAGTATTTAAAATTATTACCTGCACTCATGTTGTGAATTCTTAACTTGTCCTGTTGACCTGGAGTACACTGGAGTGCAAATTACTTGAGATCATTCTGTTTAAATGAAATGTGGATCTGATCCTTTCTCAAGATGTATGTTGAATGCATTCCAACAGGTTTGCCAAATAATTAATATACCTATATTTTATACAGAAGGAGGAGAGTCTAGTATCATTTGTGTTGCCCACGTTGCTCAACTGCTGGCATCTATTAATAAATTCCAGAGTAATAACCTGAGACCTTGATAGCTGAGTCATGTGTACATAGGCTCCTCCTGTTGTACTTTGAGTAGAGCTTTATACTCTGTTCCTTTTTAAAAAGCAGACTTGGTTTGTCTGAAAAAGAAAAGTGCTATAGAAATTGATTCTTAAGAGAGCAGAGTCTTTAAAAAAAAAAAGAAAATGTGGCAGGAAATTCAAAGTACTTAATTTCTAGATTTCTATCCTGCCTTATTGGTAAACATTCAGGGCAGCTAACAGTTGTATTTCCCACCCTGAATATCAAACAAAATTATAAAATGGCCAAGACTGGATTTTGCAGAGGGAAAACAATAGAACTGTTAAATAAGTTGGGCTTTCCAAAAATTTAGAAACTGTAACGACAGTGCTATGCAACTTGAGAAGAGAAGGAAATAAACTAACAGTTTTAATGAAACAGCAATATGTTGGCTATTCACTTTGTGCAAAGGAACAAATGGTTGCAGGAAAGCTCCACAATTATAAAATCATTTCCACATTGCTCCATCCACATTGTGTTGTATGGTGATAATATTTTGTATCTTAGATTTTAATCTTAAAATGTTAGTAGTCCTAATATTTTTCTTGCTGTATTTCAGTTAAGAACTTGGAAAGTGGCAGACTGCTACCAGGAGTTAAGATGTTTTTTGGCCATGAAATTATTAATGGTGAGGTTTTTTTCCTTTCACTTGGAAAATTGTTTGTTTGGTTTTATACCATCAGTTTTCTTCCCTCTTACTAATGAATTTTCTTGCTATCTACTTCCAGTTCTTCCATTCCAAACTGCAACTTGCAGTGTTAACAATGTTAGCCTTGACATTGGTTTTAAAATGTAGAAAAGCTATAGCTACCAAATTTACTTCTAAAGTACATTAAACATATGTACAACACAGCTTTGAAAAGGCTAAAACATCATAAATCTCTTCATTGTCAGGTAAAAATGAACTGGGACTATAATGTAAGATTGATTTCAGCAGAAGTAAACCCATATGGTATCATAAATTCTTCAATGAATGCCTTGAATCATCCCAAAAAGAGGATTCTTCAATTATAATTAATTTGCATTAGTATGAAAAACAAAAAAAGAGTGGCTGCTTGTGTTACCTTCTAAAATTGCAACTTATTCTCTAAAATGAGCAAATTTGGGATCATTCTCAATCTCCACTCAAACCTTGCTATAACATTTAAATAATTCTCCTTCAGTTAATTGCTCCATCTTATAATCATTATATCTATAAATTAAATACAAAATTTGGTGGACAGTTTTTAAAAGGAATAATTCAAAATGTTGGGTGTGTGAGAGCTTGAGAGGAGAACAAAGGAGTTGGAAGAAGAAAAACCAAGGAAAAAGATTAATGAAGGGAAAGGAAGAGTTAGAAGGGAGAGTAGAGAAGGAAGTAAAAGACAAGTTTGAGTCAGAGCAGATGGAGCAAAGACAGAGTGGCATGGAGGAGATAACCTGGAAAAAGAAAGAGAGAAAGGTGTCAGCTGTAGCAACAGTGGAAAGATGAGTATCTCTTTTCATTCTTCATTTTCTGAGGTTGTCTCCATGTGGTAAGAAGTGTGACTTTTCCCCCCAAATCATAGTACATAAACAGATGCATAGAGGAAGAGATGAGAGCAGCCTAGAAACATCACACTAGTACCATATTTCATGGCATATAGGTCAAGGACTGCAAATACCTCAAACTATTAGGTAATACTTAGAATTTGGCTTTTATTGACTTTTGTTTTGCCTAGTATACCCCTAAATTTCCAGCTTTGTAGAGGCTATTATGTTGCTCGATGAGCCTATGAACTTTCAAAAGGGCAATGAGCAGTTCTTAGGGTGTCAACCAACTTTAGTTTATGGGCTGAAGAGAAACTATGAATTCTGTACCCCAACAAGGTGACAGCTGATGTTTAAGATCTTTTTTTTCTCTTCACTGAGGCTGAAGTATTGATCTTGCAACTGCAGACACACACAGTGGTCATTCGGCAAAGCCAGATTTTTTTTAACTTTTACTTCTTTAGTTCCCCATTTTTGTACCATTATACTTGATGTAGTGTTCTGAAAAATGCAAAAGGTTGCATTGCTTTTGCAACACTTCAATTATCTTAATAAGAAAGTATTGCCCATGTATATGTTTTTGTTTTTACAGAACCATAGAATCATAGAATCATAGATGCTGGAGCGCACAGACAATATGTCTTAGGCATCCCAAAACCAACCCAAATAGGAGTGGATCTTAGTACAACAGCACTCCTATTTGGGCTGGTGACAGAGGGGGACTTGGGGACCACGGCGTGTGTTTGTCATGGTCCTGAGGCGTCTTTGGCATCTTCTTGCCAGTCTGTTCCAGTCCCTAGTCTGCTTAGCAGCTGCATCTTCCTATTGTCTCCTATACTTCCCAGCCAATCACATGAGATCAGATTTGGTGGGTGAAGACATTTCTAGTGGATAGTATTCTCAGCTACTGAGTAAACGCAGATATGTACTACACACAACACTGAACTCCCTGAGGGGTTGTCCACATGGGCCAAAAGACCTGGCTTCCCCCCAGCCTCATGTCTTCTAAATTAGACAATGAAGGCCCAAACCCCTGGCATCTGGAGGATGCTGTCCCGGGGTAAAGCACCTGGGATAAAGAGCCTTTACCCTGTGGTAATTGACCCCTGGTTTTGTACAAAGCTTCTAAGACGTTCCACGACAAAACTGGGCTATTCAGACAGAGAGATTGGCCCTGTGGGTGTAGCCAAGCACCCTATTTCCTTGTCAGATGGGGCAACTGGGGGGCTTCTCAGTCAAATCGACAGCTGGCAAAATAAGGAGTACAGGGGTATTACCTGAATAGCCCAGTTTTGCCACGGAATGTCTTAGAAACTCTGTGCAAAACCAGGCTTTAATTACCCCAGGGAAAAGGCGCTTTACCCCAGGACAGCATCCTCCAGATCTGTGTTGGTCCCGAGTCCACGGTCAACATGGGGACGTGTGTGTGAACTTTCACTCATCCCCTTGCTGACCCAGGGACCAACCTAGGAAAGTGCAGGTTTAGCCCATATGTTCCTGGCCCATCTGCTCAGGCAGTGAGTCAGAGCACTTTCCCATGTGCTTTGTTCATCTCCACCCCAATGCTGAGCAACTTGGTAAAAAACATACCTATATTTAAGTGAAAGGCAAACTCTGTTGCCATGTCCCCTCTCCCTCTTTTGGAAGAGGATGCTTTGGAGTGGAGTGAAGAGTTATGTGAAAAAGAACAATATGTCAGAGGTTTCTTACAGCCAAAAAAAAAATTACTGTGTCTGCATTCCCCCCCCCCTTGGTGGAAGGAAGAGCACTTACACTTAGAAAAATACTGTTTTTAAATTTTTGTTTTAAAATGTGTTTTTAGATTTTTATTGCAAAGTCTAAAATGTTTTCATCTTATGAGTTGTCTTGGGTCCCTTTCTGGTAGAAAGGCGACGTAGAAATGAAAATAAATAAATAAATTAAAGTTGCCACATCCATTTAATGGTGATGTTAAAGAGAAATATTAGAAAATTAGATAAACAGTTGGTCTTTCATTTTGGTGGGGGAATCCATTCTGGACCCCTTCCCCCCATGAAAATGGAGACTCGCCAGTATTCAAGCCCCATAGGCTTGAAAGGGGTGCACGCCCACTGGTGCATGCCCCATTAGAATTATAGGAAGTTGCCAATCTGAATATTTTGAGTTCGTGGATCTCAAGTCTGCAAGAACGGAGGAGCGACTGTAGTTACAGATTCTGTCCTACTGAAGAAAATGCAACAGAATGTTTTTAATCCTTAACTAAAATTACACACTTGGATTATTTTGTGCAATTTTATCTCTTCATTTTAATTATTTTGCATTTAACAAGATCTCTCAAAAATCTCTTTGATTCTAAAGTTCTTTTTGCCAATTTAGGGAATCAAATGTCTGACTGTTATAAACAATACTATGGATTTATCCATCTAGTTGATTTCTCTATACCTTTTGCATAGTCCTTTGTAACATGCCTGCCATTTTTCATAATAATTATGTTTATATTTGTTGATATTTAGATTAGTACTGTATATTCAGATTTTATGCAGATTTGCCCCCCTGTTTGGTCATGCATTTGTGGACACCCTACTCCTGACGCTTCTCCCTCTTTCTTTCTCTTCTGAAGGAAAAATGCCCTGACTCCATGCAATTAAGCTTGGAGTGGGAGAAGATTCCACTGACATAACATTTTTTTCCTAACCTGAGTTTGCCCTGGAGGTTAGGGTGGGACAGAGAGATTGAGAAGAAGAAAGTTAACCCTTTCCTCTCACATTGTGAGCTCCTTGCACATGAGTTAACCTTCCTGTCTTTAGCTGTAATCCTGTTGAAAATTGCATAGGATCTAAGCTAAGGGAAGGACAAAAGGACCAATTCCATAAATAGACACTCAGCGCTTTGTGGGTCTAGACCAGGAGTAGGCCACCTTTCCCCTTTAAAGGCCGAGGGACTTCATTTCCCAGAAGCCTCAGCCATGTTGGCCAATAGTCCCATGTTGGCCAATAGCTCCTGGGATTCTGGGAGCTGAAGTCCCTCGGTCCTTAAAGGGGAAAGGTTGCCTACCCCTGGTCTAGACCTAGTGGCAGTATCCCTCCATGTGCACCACCATATCATCGTCAAGAAAGTAATTAAATCATCTTATTACATGTGGGTGTCTTGAGTTTAAGAAATACTGATGGGCCCAAATTGATTGGCTGAAAACTACCCAAAATGTTCACAGCTGAACAAGACTGAAAACCCAGTTTCCTAGAGATGAGCAGTTTGGAGTATGATGATTTACCCATAAATAGTGCAGAGGTGAATGGAATTCACCCCCATGTGAGTTGTTGTGGGGCATACTGGATATGGTTGTCATGACACTTTCTACCTTTCATTTTACCAATAAGATTAAAGCTAATTTGAGGATTGGAGGGGGAAATTATGATTTAGGTTTGTACTGAATACAAAATTGTGTTGGGGACTGCATATTATCCACCTGTCCTCAATTCCCTGAACCCTGTTTGCTTTACTTCTCTTATCCCAAAACCTTGTATATTTTCAGTTCTGACTTTCCCAGTCTGTCCTCATTCTTAGATCCTAGAAAGGCAGCTTGTTACTGAGAACATACTAGTGAAATAATCCTAGCTTCCTTTGTCAATTGCATGAAAGAGATTTTCGGATATTTTCTGTGGAGTAGGTCCATGGAGCTTCTGTTCTACTTCTATAAATTGTGTGTATTTAATGTAACACTGCAACATTACTGTACTCTGCATATGTTGTTATCCTGTAGAATCAGTGTCCATTTTTCTTCTGGCTCTAATTTTGGTCATTTTGCTTGCTTGCTAGTTGTTGTAGTTTGCCATTGGAGGTTTTGGCATAGCTTCAACTTTCTGGGATTAAGCGTAGTTCCTGGTTGAAGGTTATTTCTGTAATAGGAGCTGCTGATTTATGTTTCAGTGGAGTTACTTGATGATATAGGACAACATGCTGCAGAAGAAAAAGCAACTGCCATTAAGTGTAGGTATGTATGAAGAGTTTTGTTTTTAGACTTCTGATATTAAATCAAATAGTTACTAATCATAATACTAATAATAACAACTTATGCAGAGAAGTTCCAACCACCAAAATGCCTGTGGCAGACAAAGGAAAATCATTGAAGCCAAGTCCACGGGAGCCTGAAGCTGATTTCCAAGAGAGGCAAGAGTTCACGTTGAGGACCATCAAATATGGCTTTGCAGGTAAGTAATAGAAATCCAGATCAATACCTAATCTGCTTTTCTATACCTAATTTGTTTTTCTATTCCATACTCATTATGTCATCATTTTAGGGCAGAGGTGGGAATCATGCAGTTATCCTGTGGATGAAGTGCAAATTCCAGCAGCCCTAGCCAACAGCATAGCGTATCTTTAGGAATGGTGGGAGTTGCCATCTAGCAATATCTGGAGGGTTGCAGATTGACTTCCGTGACTTAGGGCCTGCTTCAGAACAAAGGGGTTTAAAAAAAAAATACCACCCTGACAGTATGGCCAGAATCCTGTTGGTGCTCATGTAGGTGGTAGCAATATGAGGAGAAAAGGCCATGGGCATGACAGTTCTGAAGGAAGTGTGGTTAGAAATACAGGCTGCTTTCCTTTGCCACTGCTGCACAAGCCTGGAAGAAAATTAAACAGCTAGCATGCTACACTGATAGCATTCCACCCTATGATGGCCTCTAATGGGTCCAATATGTGTGCATGCATGCATATGTACATGTGAGAGTATTACTGAAGTGTATATTGAATTTCCCAGAATGTGGCATTGTTATAATACACACTGCTGTAAAACTTGAGAAACTGTTAAAGTTACCTTGCATAGCAAAGTAAACCTTTCATCACAAGATTTATTGCAGTGTCAAAGCTGGTAGTACAACAGCACTACAGAGTGGGTTTTATCCAGTGTTGGACTTGTCCTCAGAGAAAACACTTCCACTTAAGCAAAGTTGGGTACCAGATTTTAATCCATATGGCCCCTGAAAAGATGCTCATGACCAAAGCTGGAGAAATCCTCTGGAACAATATGAATACTGCATGTGAGGTTGCAGTGACTAAGGCAAAAAATCAAAACCAGGTGCTTTCAGTGAGTGGGAATGCTTTTGGCTAGTGCAAACCCATCATTGGAAACAGCCAGTGCATGAGACTAGTCATTAGAGTGTAGGTGAAGAATATCTTGCACACACTTCCCCAGCATTGACAAAGAATTAACAGAGAAGTCCAATGTATGATTAGAGTTAAGGCTAGGCTGGCCCCCTCCTTGCTTTCTTTTTGCCAGAAGGCAAAAACATTCTTATTTAAGCAAGCTTTTCAATGTTTAAAGCAGGGAAGGTTTATAATGCAAACGTATGTTTTATCTGTTTTTAACTTTGGTATGTTTATTTAATCAATTTTATAGTGTTTTAATGTGTTTTTTAGAGGTTCCCTTGTACTTGTAAACATTTTTAATGTGTTATGGAAGCCACCCTGGGTCCAGGCCTGGGAGAAAGGTGACATATAAATAAAGTAAGTAAGTAAAGTAATTAGTCGAAGGCTTTTATGGCCAGCATCCATAGTTTTTTGTGGGTTTTTCAGGCTGTGTGGCCATGTTCTAGAAGAATTTCTTTCTGATGTTTCGCCAGCATCTTCAGAGAAGATGCCAGACACATATGCTGGCAAAACGTCAGAAAGAAACTCTTCTAGAACATGGCCACACAGCCCAAAAAACCCACAAAAAACTAAGTAAAGTAATTATTTATTAAAGAAAACAAGTAAAAATTAACATTAGATGAGTTAAAATTGTGATTAAAGTAACAAGACACCATGTAGTAACTGAGCAACAGAGGAGTATACTAGGCTGCCAGATGAAAAGAATGCTCAACCTTACTATTTTTTTTAAAAAAAAAAATAGAAATGTATATGAGGTGCTGGTACAAAACTAAATATTTGTGAAGAGTGCTGATATAACAGTTTGAAAACAAGCATCATCCCCCCCCCTGAAAACCTGCAAGGATTCGGCTCAAAATTATAATAGCCTTGTATTTTTAAAGCAATTGCCTGGTAGTTATCGGCAACAAGGAACCACATGTGGGTGGCTCAGCAGGTTGATGGAGGGCTTACTCCCTCTGTAGTGAGCACAGAAACTGGAGTGGGTCTCAGAGGAAGGTGGGTTCCTTCTTTTTGCTTAGTGTATTGCTGTGGGAGGCGGGGAGAGTAATTTGACCATCTTTTGGATATTCTCAGGAAGGAAGTACTTTTTTATTTTACAAAAAGTAATGTTTGTTGGCTTATTTACTTATAAAATGCATAGTAATCAGGGTAAATGATATACCATATTGTTTCTGGTCTGGAAACTATCATTCTTTTAAGGAGGAGTCTTTGTTGGAATATTTTCTTGATATCTGTGAGGATTCTCAAGAAAGAGGAGAGATTGTTTAATCTCACCAGCAGAATAAAGCACAGCAGAAGAATGATGAGCAGGAACACACTAGGTCCACCTTAATCTCCACACCCACGTGTCTACAAAAAACAACTCAGAGATTCCAAGTAGAGAAAATAAAATTATCTTTACTTACAAAATCATGTATATAAAAATATACAGGTCTAGCTTCAAGTTGCAAAGAGAAGAAAAAGTAAGAAAAGTAGTTCTACATGCTTCTAAGTAAGTTCTGCTCTAACATGCTTGCTGGTCGGCCATGTCTGGGCACACACAAAAAAAGCGGGAACAGGAGGGTAAGGAGGAATTTTCAAGCATAGGCCAAAAGGGAAGTGAGCTCAGTTAACAAACAGGAAATGAGGAAGGGCCATTAGTGGGTGCTGAAACTACCATAGACATGCATACTTATATTCCTAGAAAGACTAGCATGCAAAGTTGCTATATCCCAACAGTCTTGGTGGCACAGTGGTTAAATGCCTGTACTGCAGCCACTCATTCACAAACCACAAGGTTGTGAGTTCAATACCAACCAGGGGCTCAGGGTCACCTCAGCCTGGCATCCTTCTGAGATCACTAAAATGAGTACCCAGGTTGATGGGGGCAATTAGTTTACAGTTGTAAATCGCTTAGAGCAGGGGTAGGCAACCTTTCCCCTTTAAGGGCCGAGGGACTTCAGCTCCCAGAATCCCAGAAGCTATTGGCCAACATGGGACTATGGGCCAACATGGCTGAGCCTTCTGGGAGCTGAAGTCCCTCGGCCCTTAAAGGGGAAAGGTTGCCTACCCCTGGCTTAGACACTGCTTAGAGTGGTATGAAGTGATATGTAAATGAAGCTGCTATTGCTATTTAACATCATTCTGTTCAAATCTAGCCAGTTGTTAAGAAGTGTTGCAACTATATTTCAGTTATATTTGTGTCATGGCTAATCAGAGACCAACAACAATCTGCATGTCAGAAGTGCAGTTGTTGACCTTCTTTTAAGACGCTGATTCTACAGACTAGCATGACTATGTCTTTGCATTCTCCTTTTAAGAGGTAGCATAGGCAAATGTTTTTAAGGTGCATGTCTTCTGATATTTTGATCAGTTCTTTAGCTTCACTCTTATTCTGAAAGTATTGCTGAGTATCCCTGCTGTAAAGGGAGAGTTACAGTGTACATTTGAAAATATATTTCAGAGCCTTCCTCAACCTGGCTCTATACAAATGTATGGAACTGCAGCTCCCATCACCCCCACTTAATGTCTTGGAAATGTGGTCCAGCATATGTGGAGGGGGGCTGCTTGAGGAGGTTTGTTATATTCAGAGGTAAACAGGATTTTTAGTGTGCATTTTTAAATTGCAGAAGACAAGAGGGAGGAAATTGAATATGTTGTTGTTGATCAATTCCAGAAGAAATTTGGTTACGCAGTGAGTATAATACTGTTATATGCTGCTCAAGGCTTCTACTCAGTTTGCTGCTGTTTTTACATTGGGAAAGACAAATGTGTGTGTTGTGGTCCTCTGATCAGTATTGCAGAACTGGTCACTTGTTTACCAATTTGTCCATTGGGACATGCTAGAAGGGAGGGTGTGTGGAGTTGTGCAACATTGGACTCTGACCAAAATCAAACTGCTCTCCTGGGATGGTGGTGGTGGATGCTTATTGAGCTAAGATGAGTCAGCTACAGTACTAGGTTTTAAATGAAAAGTCTAGATGTAGTGAGCTCACTGGGAAGGTTGTGGAAGGAAAATAACCAGGGGGATATGAACATCTCTTGATTTACACTCTTTGAACAACAGGGAAGGACATAATGGGAATGGTATTGCTCTGTACATCAAAGGACACTGAATCAAAGTAGAAATCATGAAGGGGGTGTTCTTGCCTACATATTTACTGTGAGTGACAATACAAAGATCTCAAAATAATTTAGCACTGAGTATGCTACAATTCCTGTGAGGGAAATGCTTTCAGTGATCTTGAGATATAAAATGAAACCAGGAAGGCATTAAATGTGATTTTAAATTCCTTACTTCAACTAGATCAGGGGTAGGCAACCTTTCCCCTGTAAGGGCCGAGGGACTTCAGCTCCCAGAAGCCTCAGCCATGTTGGCCAATCGCTCCTGGGATTCTGGGAGCTGAAGTCCCTCAGCCCTTAAAGGAGAAAGATTGCCTACCCCTGAACTAGATGGTCATGTCTTGGTCTCAAAAAGGGGGGCAGGGAGATGTCTAGATATCCTAAATGAGAGTGACCTAGAATACCTGGTCTTGAGACTGATCAGAAGGAGAGTGATCCTGAGCTTAATCTTCAGTGACACCTGGGACCTTGTGCAAGATAAATGTTATTTAATCAGTTGAAATTGATGACCACAATGCTATCAACTTTTATTTCTATGTTAAGTGGGAAATTGTCAAGGAAATCTGAGATAGTCAAATTTGACTTCAAAAGAGGTAACTTTTTTAAAAAGGGAATGGAAAAATGAAGTTGAAAGGGAAAATCAAGAAGGCCAGATCTTTCCAGAAGCATGGGTAGTTATTCACAACCATAACAGGAAGTCAGGTAGAATATACCACAGGTCAGGAGTGTTTATTCCAACCCACAAGGCCATCAACACTATTGGCATAATGTTAAGGAAGCTATTAGAGGAAATAATGCTTCCTTTGGCAAATGGAAGTCTTGCTCAAATGAGGTGAACAAAATGGTACACAGACTTGCACACACAAAAAACAGTCAATAAGAAAAACAAAAGGAAATTTTGGACAGCACCTATAAATGGGAAGCAGAGGCTGTCTCATAATGAAGACAAGTTGTTGTTTTGTCAAGTAGCGAGACAATGGCTACATCTTTGATGTAGACCAGATATAAATTTGTTTAGAATGTGCTTCCATGTCCTTAGTGATTCTGGATTTAAATTATAAAAGAGACAACATTCCAGCTAGTTGAGTTATTATTTTTAAAAAATTAACCTGAGGATTTGAAAAAAAACAGGATATTTTTGTATACAGGACTCACTAGAACATCCAAAATACACACATCCATGGGGTATTGTTAGTCGTCAGAATATTGTCACAACTGTCTTTCATATAACCTGGTCTGAAGTTCTCTAGGGGCTGTAGAGAATTACTCTGAATTATGTCTAGAAATGGAACAGTAAGCAATGAAGGTGTTGTAACATGAAAGTTATGTTCTCATTGTAACTGCCCCATTTATAGTCTGTCTGCAGGATTTAGATATGACTTGAAAAACCATGTTGGAAGAGGCAACACTGAGAATGTTAAATGCTTATACATATCAGTATAAAATATTTAAAAATGCAGTTATCCGCAATAAACGTATTTACTTTTGTCAGGCATGGGGGGGATGTTTCAAGCATGTTAGGTGGTTCATGTTTGCGGGGATGTCAAAATATCTAGTCACATCTTACTTAAATTTTAAAAAAAGATTAACTGAATATAAGCATTATTTAGTGAGTTGCTTTGTGTCATCCTCCCTCCAAAAAATCTTCTAATTTGAAGAAAGGACAGCATAACCACAATACAAATGTTAAGAAAGGATAGAAGACCATAATCTAGTAATCTGTTTAGAGAAATTTTGTTATGCTATAGAATGCCTTAGTCTGAAAAAAATTGGCTATTATGGTACTATATAAATACTGAGGCCCAAGAGATTGAAATCTGATGTATTCTTTACACTTGTTGACCATCCCATCATACTCCTCATACGTTTGACTTATGCTGTATTTAAGCATTATGCTTGATAGAAAAAAAGTTCTGTGTTGTATTCTTTGTCTTCCACACACCACTGTACCTAGTAATTTTTCTTCTTTCCCCTTCTTATTAGATGATGCATATCAAAAAGCAAACTGTGTGCAGTATAGCAGCAGAGGGTGTCAATCTGTGTCGTCATGGAAAACTGTCTTGGCTGCAAGTAAGAAAATATTTTTTTGCCTTGGACCTTTTATGAGTCTGTGATTTTTAATCAGTGGTCTCCTTATGGTTATTAAGTGTCTGAGAAGAAAGAGATGCTGTTTTCCTTGCTTTTCAGTATTACATACACACACCTCGTCCCTTTTTGTATTGCTGTTCTATCCTTGGTTTAACAGCTAGATTTGATGTTCCTGTGACCTTTCATTATCTTTACTTCAGGTGGCAGAATGAAAGTTGATATAACTGGTTAGGTTATACAGTGTATTTAGTCTCACCATAATGCACTATAAAATAACCTAGTGAATTGCAGTTAATTACTAGCTCCCACCATCTACTGAATCCACAAGGTTTTTTAACAGTGAATTTTGGATTTTTAACAGTGAAATCCAGCTGTGTTCATCAGCCAGTGGAACAACATCTGTTCATGGAGTACTCCCTACACACTGTACACTGTAGTACTCTGTCCACCCCCAAAACCTGTTCTGGAGAATCAGGACAGGACAGTCCCACTGCATAAACACGAGTCTGTTCATATAGTAGGCTAAGACAGGGTTATTGTATTAATCGATAGAATTAATCATTTGTTTTGGATGTATAATTGCCTGTCTTACATAATTATGTGTTATGAAAGTGAATTTCCTATTGTACTGTATATGTTTGAATTTTATTAAAATGGGGGGGGGGGATGAATAAACACTGAGGAAGCAGTTTCAAACCTAATCTTAAATATATTGAGTAAGTTTGACTGACATGAGCAATACATGCAATACTGGAATTAGGAGAGTAGTTTTATTATTTTTTATGAAAACATTTTCATGTTAATACTTGGATAATAGTGCCCCTTTTAATTTTGGTTTCTGTTCGGCATACTTACCATAGGTTGCAACGAGAAGCCAGGTTTTCTTATTTGACATTTTCCTTCTGGGACCTCGAGTGTTCAAGAATGGACTCCAAATAATACTGGAAGACCAGAACATTTTGAAAGTATGTATTTGTGTAGCACATGGCATTTGAGAACATGTGCAGAACTGTATAAAAACAGCAACAAGAAATATTTTCTTGATGTCTTTATTCCAGTTCTGAATCAGTTAACTGCTACTTTGCCTCTTCCTCACATTCTTAGGTTATTCATGACTGCAGGTGGCTTTCTGATTGTCTTTCTTACCAGTATGGAATTTTGCTCACTAATGTCTTTGACACACAGGTACGTTGTAAGATGGTTTGGTTTGTAATTATATTTTAAAAGGTAGGATGATAAGTCACTTCAAAAATAAATGTTTGTTTTAATTATTAAATATAATCACAATCATAAACAAATTTTATAGCCATATTTTTATAGACATATCTAAAACACAAACAACAAGAAAACAAATTTAACTAAACAAAGATGAACATACACTACTGACTCCCCCACAATTGATGGATGTATACCACTATTTCTCTACTTCCTTATATATAATTTTATGCCTCTACAACATATCAGTTATTTATTTTGCAAAACCTAAAGCTGATTCAATGAGAATGCAGATGAGAATGAAGATTTCTCTTTGATCAACATTGTCAGTTTGTCCATTTCAGCTGTTTCAATTGTCTTCATCAGCCGCCTTGCATTGGCGTGCCGGTGTCCTTCCATCTCTGAGTGTGTATTATTCTTGCTGCTGTGATCATACATTGTAGTGTCTTTTCATATTTCTTCTCAATTTGATTGGTCAACATTCCAGGCAAAAAAATTTCTGGTTTCATTTGAATCTTGACATTAAAAATATCCTCTAGCATTAAATGAATTTGAGTCCAATATTTCTGTGCTGTATCACAGGGCCACCACATATTAAAAATACACTTATCTTGTGTTTACATTTCCAATATTTGTTTGAACTATTCGTACACATTTTTGATAATCTATCTAGTGTTAAATACCATCTATATATCATTTTATAAAAATTCTCCCTTAAATCATAGCTCAAGATAAATTTCACACTCTTTGTCCACATTCTTTCCCATTATTCCATTTGAATTGAGGTACCAATATTTTGAGCCCATTTCACCATGCAGTCCTTCACCTTCTGTTTCAAATCTCAGCAATAGTTTATATTTTTTAGCAATCCCATCATCTGTACATAGTTGAGTTTCAAACTTAGACGTAGACATTTCAAGCCCTTGATTTTTTTTATCCATTTAAAATCTTTCACTTAATTGTCCATAAGCAGACCAATTTAACACATGGCATTCAGAATCCAATACTTCTCTTGATAATATACACAGCTAAAAACATATTAAACAGATTAATAAGTTAAAACAAGACGGTTTAAAACCAGATAAGAGTGTAAAACAATAGAAGACCATGCATATGTCAGGATTTATACAAACACAGTTAGGCCCCAATGTTTTAGTAGAAAGTCAGGTTTTACTTGGTGCCCAATGACACCAGTATTCCACAACAAGGCTGCAGCAGCAGAGAAAACATTCTACTATAATGTATTGGCCCATCTGATAGGATGAAGAGGAGAGCTCTTCCAACAAATTTTACAATCTGGGTAAATGTAAACAAGCAGAGGTGCTCCTTCAAATATCAAACTCCTTAGCTCCATTCTGAGCTTTGACTGTCATATAGATTGACAATACTATGATTTAAGCCAATTTGCAGATCAGTTTATTTGTGCCTCGTTCACGCTTGAATTGATTTCAGACCCAACCACGTTCGGTCTAAATCGTGGTGAGTCGACACAATTCCAGAAGAACCACTTATTTTGGAAATGGATCTTTTGTTGGTTCTTTTGAAAAGAATGGTGTTGCAGCATTTTGAGCAAATGTGAACGCATTCGTGATCACAATCAAAGCGCACTGAAGGGGAGAGACAATGGGCAGAAGGTGGGCAAAGGGGTGGTACCCATCCCAACACAGTTCTTTGTGAAGCTGCCATTTCTCCCCCCCATCTCGGCGCTGTCATGGAGTTGTGGATTTCCAGCGCAGCCACAAGTGGTCACTTTAAATCACACTGCAGCCTGATCACACTGTGGAGCTGTGTTTCAGTCCTGCCAGAAAATGATCAAGTGGCAGGGCAGGTAGGGGGGTTGTTCCTTGCGGGGGATGGTGCAGCGTGATTTTTTTAAAAAAATAGATAGCGTCTGCAAACTATCAGATTTTCATGGGTTCATGAGAGCTAGTGTGGATGGAGGGTGCTCAGGAGCTCTGTGCCCAAAGGGAAAATCTGGGCTTTCTGGAGGGGAGCCAAGCCTCTTCCTTCTGGAGACCCCAAAGGTATTGTTGCTGGAGGGGCATTTGGATGACCCGATATGGGCTGAAGCCATTGCGGGAGGACTGTGG
>CM034701.1:62063035-62082171 GCA_020142125.1 Phrynosoma platyrhinos | reverse complement strand
ACTGAAATGGAAGGCCTCATAGGAGTCAAGCAGACCATCAGCTTGGAGTGGCCTCTGGCCGCTCCAGCTCAATCGCTCACCAATCGGCATAAGACTTCAGTGACCAGATGCTGTGGTCCTGAAGCCGGCCATCACTGCGATCCTGAACAGGCTGCCAGCAAGGAGTGCTTCACCCCCCCTTTATCAGTAGCCCCAGGGTGCCTTAGGTGGCCGTGGCATGACTTCGGCTCAATCCAGAGGCATGTGTTATCTGTACACCATGCCTCCAGATTGGCCCAAAGGTGGTGCTTTTGGCCCATGTGTTTCGGGCCCCTGTGAATCTTTGAGAAAGGTGTACTTGAACTCTGATCTCCTGAGTCTAAGCCAAATCTCTGTTTGTTTTTATATGCCTTCAAATTCTGACTTATACTGACTATGTCCTAGGATTGTCTTGGCAAGATGTATTAAGCGGAAGTTTGCCATTCCCTTCCTCTAAGGCTAGGTGTGCCTGATGTGGCCAAGGTCACCTAATGGGTTTCCATGACTGAGTAGGAATTCAGACCTTGGCTTGTCAGAATCCAGCACTCAGACCTCTATGCCACAATGGCTCTTACACAGGAGATTATTACACGTGGCTTTTAAAGCGCAATTTCCCTGGGAAGGAAGTGGCTTTGGCGATGCTGATCGCATACCACCACTTCTGACCTATAACTGTCTCATCCTCCACCCATCCCTTTTCATTCACGGGGGAAACGTGAATGAAATGGCAATCGCACAGTGCCCTGAGTGCGAAAAGCCATTCCTGGGGCACTTGTGTGATTGGCAGTAACGTGGTATTACTGTCCCCTTCTCCCCACTTCCCCACCTCGCTATATAATATGTCAGCTTTCATGCAATTCTGGAGCTCTGCAGTCTCTGAAGTTTTAAAAAATCTTTTTAAAAGGTTAAATCGGGACTGCAGAGCTCCAGAATTGCATAAAAAAGATTGGTTTTTTTAAAATCCTAAAGGCATACTGGGTAAGGCACAAGGAAGAGAGGGTGGCGTGAAGAGAGAGGACAGGAAGAAAGTGTGATGGGGGTCATGTGAATGGAAGAGAATATGGTGATGGTTGCTTTAAAATTGGTATGTTGCAGTTTTATTTTTCTGGTGTGACTGTAATGACAAAAGGGCTGGTGTGATAATCTTCTTAGTCTCTGTTTAGTAAACTGGGTACAACTGGAATTCAGACATAGCTGTGTTCGTCTGGAAAATCAGTATGCAAAGGTATCTTATAGCACCTTTGGGATTAATTGAAAGAAAAAAGGTGGTAGCATATGCTTTCTTTGACTCGAATCTACTTCCCCTATGCAACTGAGGAAGTAGGCTCAAATCTATGAAAGCTGATGCTGCCAGCTTTTTTTTCCCCATTTAGTCTCAAAGGTGCTACAAGATCCCTTTCCATACTGTGTAAAACTAATTTGGTAGCATGGCACTAGCTCTGTAGCTTTAGTAGATACATTGAATACAATTTACAGTGAATAACAAAAAAACCCTTATGTTCTAATTGAGGATTGAGATAGATGGATTAAATTGAACACCAAACGTCATTCCTTAGATGTGAGAAAAAGAGTTGGGTGAAAGAGTCCTCTATTACTAATTCTTTTCTCTGTTTAACACTCTCTGATGTAAAAGAATTCAAAGATATAGGTATGCTAGACTGTAGGATCAGTATATAGAGAGATCTTGTAGCACATTTGGGACTAACTGAAAGAAGTTGGCAGCATGAGCTTTTGTAGACTAAAGTCTGCTTCCTCAGAATCAGATGCATCATGTAACAGGGAAGTTTATCTTTGGTAATAGTGTCTATGGAAACCATTTGTGGTATTTTAAACATACAAGCCCTTCTTAGAAACCGGTATAAATTAAGTTGTATTTTCACCTAGAAAAATGCATTAAACTCCAAAATACTGAAAAGGAGACTCATTCATTATTAAGTTGCTCATAGCTTTCTGTAATGCTTTAGTGGTAGAATTCAAAGATACAGCCAAGTTAGTCTGTAGAATTAGTATGTAGAGAGATCTTGTAGTACCTTTGAGACTAACTGAAAGAAAGAAGTTGGCAGCATGAGTTTTCGTAGACTTCAGTCCATTTCCTCAGATGCAGTCTAATTGTGATCCAATAAATACCTAATAATAAAGTCAACTGCAGAACAATACCACTTTAAACAAGAGAAAAATAGCAACACCCACAACATCCATGGCAACATGTCAAATATGTGCTAAACAAGGTATTGTATAGTGACGATGTTACCTGCACTGTAACAAGGCGTGGAAGAAATTAATCCAGTTGGAACAGTAATGGAAGATATCCTTAGTGCCACCTGTCTCACAAATAGTATACACTCCAGCAGTCACAAAGTCATTGCACCACCTTCATTAGTTTATGCTACCATTCTGTGGCCAGTACAAATACAGCTATTGTCACCTGAATCAATGGTATTCAGGGCTCCCTACAGATGGGGGTCTAAATGTTCTTGTATTATGCACACAGGCATGCAGGTGCACAGAAGCACACAAGGAATGAAATACAGAGCTCTCTGTTAACAATATGCAGCCAGGTCTATAAGTCACTTGGTAGAAAGAAGGTACCAAAAAAGTTTGGGCACTCTAGGAGAAGGATTCAAGACTACTTGGAGAATTTTGGTTGCAGTGAGAAGAATAAACGTAGTAAGGGAAAAAGAAGCCATTCAAATGTTCAGCAATGGAAACTACAGCAAGCTCAGCTCCCAGTAGGTTAAGAGGATGGCATTTCATGTCCTACCCTGGGAAATGTTGAACTGACCATCAGAGGCAAAAGTCACCTTTGGCTTCCTATACAACCAGTCATCTCAGAAAGAGGGGAAAGGCTACTAGAATCCAGGCTTTCCAGTACTTAGAGCAGTTCCCTTATCAAACATCACTGGTGGCGGTAGAAGAAATCTATCTGGGCCTTTGTAATGCCCTCATACACTGACATATAAACCAGGGCTGAGGGAGGGATGTTGGGAATTGTAATCCAACAAAATCTGGAGAGCCATAAACTCTCCAGCCCTATTGTAAATCAGAGCATTTAACATATATGTATGGCTGGGCTTCTTGTTCATTCTGCTACTGGACAACTCCAGCTTTCCCCTCAGTTTTGACAATCATGTCAAAGGGGAAACCTTCACCTGCCTTTAGGTGTTATTGATTATTCCAGTTCAGATACACAAAATATGGTTTTCCATTCCAACTTTAATCAGGAGTTGCAAGTTGTGTAAGCCTATCCCCCTACCTTTGCTGATGCTTCAGTAGCCAGAGGTTGGATAAGATGAACTCTCTTGGAGTTCAGTAGTAGTAATAATCCAGTAACAATAACAATAATTATTTCTTACCTGCTTCTCCACATGAATTGAGGCAGAGAAAGCAAGAGATTAAAATACAACACATACATTAAAATCATAACATCAGTTAAAACATCACATCTGTTTAAAAGAATGTACTAAACCAAAACACGCAGTCCATAGTTTAAAGTTCATAATTTAAAATCATCTGGATGGGCCTGCTGGAAGAGACTGGTCTTTAATGCTGTTTTAAATTTAGACAAAGTGTTCTGCTGTTGAATCTCTTCCAACAGATTGTTCCACCGTTTGGGGCAGCTGAAGAACATCTGGGTGACAATTGTCAACCTAGTCCAGGCTGGTCGAAGTCAATGTCCCCCAGAGCAACTGAGTGAATGGAGCAGACTATTTTAGGGGAGGCGATCCCATAGGTAATCTAGACTCAAACCATCTAGGGATTTAAAGGTAGCAATCAACAGTTTGTATCTTGCTTGGAAATTAATTGGTAGGCAGTGGAGTGATTTTAATATTGGTGTAATATGATTACTGAGAGCCAGCGTGGTGTAGTAGTTTGAGCATTGGGTTATGACTCTGGAAATCAGGGTTTGACTACCTGCTTGGCCATAGAAACCCGCGAAGTGACCTTAGGTAAATCACACTCTCTCAGCCTCAGAGGATGGCATAGCAAACGTCCTCTGGAGAAACTTGCCAAGAAAACCCTATGATAACTTTACCTTAAGGTCACTGCAAATTGTAAACACTACAGCAATAACAAAACAAAGCAGCTTAATTTACATACCGCTTCATGCCACGCTGTGGGGTATCTAAGCGGTTACAACTGTAAGCTCATTGCCCCCCAACAGCTGGGTATTCATTTTAGCGACCTCGGAAGGATGCAGGCCTGAGTCTAGCCTGAGCCCTGGCTAGTATTGAACTCGCAACCTTGTGGTCTATGAGTGAGTGGCTGCAGTACAGGCATTTAACCACTGCGCCACCAACAAATATCACTTTTGAATGTACCAGTAACCAATCTGGCTGCCATGTATTGAACTAATTTCTGAGTACAGAGGTAGTCCAATGTAGAGCACATCACAAGAAGTCCAGCCTTGAGGCTACCAGCACATGTACTACCATCTATAGGTCCTCCAGTTCTAGGAAGGGGACAGCTGATATAACAGCCATAAACTGATAATAATCACTCCTGATCATCACATCTATTTGAGTTGGCATTTGGAGTAATGAATCCAAAAGCACTGCCAAGCTGTGAACACACTCTTTCAGGAAGAGTGTAACCCTATCCAGGACTGGTTGACACACTTCCAACCCATGGTTCAGACCTTTGGTAAGCACCTCCATCTTACCCAGATTCAACTTCAGATTGTTTTTCCTAATCCAGGCCATTGCTCCACCAGGCATTCATTCAGAGAAGACACACTATCCTTAGCTAAGGCTATTTTTGAAGGCATAGAGAAATATACCGTATTTTCCGGCGTATTAAGACGACCCCCCATTTTTCCAGTCAAAATATAGAGTTTTAGCACCTCCATCCCCCCTTATCCTTATACCCGGCGTATAAGACGACCCCCCCACGTTAACCACAGATTTTGCAGGTTAAAAAGTAGTCTTATACGCAGGAAAATAAGGTATTTAGGTGTCATGAGCATACTGAAAGTACCCTGCCCCATTCCTCCAGGTGATTTCTCCCAGTAACTTCATGTAGATATTCCACAGTATTTATTTTATTTTGTGGGGGAGCCGTCCCCAGGAACCACCATCGAAAGTCTACCTGAGAGATAGGACTAGAACCACTAAAGCACAGGGCCTCTAATTCCCAAACCCATCAGGCATTCCAGAAGGATACCATGGTTGATGGTATCAAATGCCTCTGAGAGGTCAAAAGCACCAGAGGGCACACTTTCCTCATCAGTGCTCAAGCGAAGATCATTTAACAAGGCGACCATAGCAGCCTCAACTCTACTGCCTGCTCTGAAGCCAGTTTAAAATGGGTCTAGATAACTTGCATCTTCCAAGACTGCCTGGAGTTGGGAGGCATTTCAATCATGTTGCCCAGAAAAGGGAGAGTTGATACTGGTCAATAGTTCTTTGAGTCCAGGGGTCCATGGAGCGCTTTTAAACATGTGGTTGTACCACCACTTTTTAAAAACAAGATGAAAAACTTTCCTTGGAGATGTATCAATAATATATTGCAGCTGAGATCTAACTGTATTGAGTAGTAGGAGTGAGGACCTCCATTGTAGTTACAGCCATTCTGCCAATGGAGTTGAATTGTACAGGGAGATAGCCATGTCTACTAACATTTTTTACCAATGAAAATAATTTTTATTGAACAGCAATAATGCTGAAGTGATGTCTGAAATTAGGACAGATGAATAGGGCTACCAGTCTTCAGTTCTAGCAAATCTTCAGTGCTTTTGAAAGTTGAATGGCAAACAGCAAAGTAGATGCTTCAGTTACCCTAATACCTGTATTTGCTATGATAGGTTGCACACATTTCATAACTTTCACTTAGTTCCCAAACATATAGGGGACATTTGTAAAAAGGAACAATCCCAGAGAAGAACTATTGGACTCATTAATGTTTGCTACTGATCATAGAATCATAGAAGAGACCACAAGGGCCATCCAGTCCAACTCCCTGCCATGCAGGAACTCCCAATTAAGCATCCCCGACAGATAGCCATCCAGCCTCTGCTTAAAGACCTCCAAGGAAGTCTTTAATCATTTTATATAATTTGTTAATAGTAAGAAATGTCCATATTTCTGTACCTGAGGGTGAAAACTCAGAAGTGTAATAATAATGAACAGCAGTTGCAGTAGTAGTGTTTGCATGCGAATGCTCTTTACAAGTAGGTGAGCAAGCAGTTGAAAGAAGCTATCACCATGTAGATCAGGGATGCAGAACCCAGACATACTATATATACTCATATATAAGTCTGTACATTTCAGTTAAAAAATTGACCCAAAAATCTGGGTCGACTTATCCATGGGTCAATGTATATAGGTACATATACATAAGTATATATGTAGGTAAGTACTGTACGGAACCATCCCTTCTCTGAGTAGAATGGCTGAAGGTACGATCTTAGGGCCTGTACAGACTGCCAGAAATAATCTAGCTTGAGGCCACTTTAACTGCCTTGGCTCACTGCTAGAGAATCATGTAGTTTATTGTGGCACCAGCACTCCCTGACAGAAAAGGCTCAATGTCTCAGAAAATGCAATTCCCATGATTCCCTAACACTGCTCCAGGGCAGTTAAACTGGCCTCAAGCTGGAATATTTCTGGCAGTCTGTACAAGCCCTTAGCCTGTTCTGAGAGCACCTAAAAGAAGCACCAACCCCCTCTGCTCTCTCATCCATCCAGTCTTTAGGATGAGCACAAACAGTTATGCCTGCCAGAATTTTGTAAGTTCCTTGGCATTGTTTTCCTTTGCTTCATCCACCTTTGTTACATGCCCCTAAGTTTTACCCTCGATTTATCCATGAGTCATATCAAAATCCATCATTTTGGCCCCCAAACCTGCTCTCGACTTATACATGAGGTCGACTTATAGTTGAGTATATACGGTATACACTGCCCCAGACATAAACACTTGTTGCTAATTCCCCACTGTTCACGGCAACTTTCCTCTGTTTCCTTTTTAAAAGATAATGTGTGAGTTGCAACTTACTGTCTATTTGGTAGATATAGATTTGTGCTGTTTTAAAAAATGTTGTTCAATGCTTGATTGATGGTGGTCTTGAAGAAAGTATGCATGCATGCACACATGCATTTGTTGCATCCAACGCATCTCTCTAGACCAGGGCTAGGCAACCTTTCCCCTTTAAGGGCCGAGGGACTTCAGCTCTCAGAAGCCTCAGCCATGTTGGCCAATAGTCCTATGTTGGCCAATAGCTCCTGGGAGCCAATAGCTCCTGGGATTCTGGGAGCTGAAGTCCCTCGGCCCTTAAAGGGGAATGGTTGCCTACCCCTGCTCTAGACCAAAACGTTCATATACTGTTGAGGTTATTGCTCTTTCTCCTTTGACATTAATGGTATGTCAAGTTTGATTTTCATAATGTCTCGAATAATTTATAATATAGTTTGAAATTGCAAAGCCCTGGTGCTGCAGTGGTTAAATGTCAGTACTGCAGCCGCAGGGTTGTGAGTTCAGTCCCAGGCAGGGCTCCAGGATCCACTCAGTCTTATTTTCTTTTCATAGGTCGGTAAAATGAGTACCCAGCTTGCTGGGGGCAATCGGCTTGCACATTGTAAACCGCTTGAGGAGTGTTAGTTCACTGATAAACGGTATCGAAATATACTTGTTGCTATTGCCCTGGAAAAATGTCTATATTTGGAATTAATTTGCTTTGAAAAGTATATTTCTGTGTATCTGGAGGGTTCTTTACTTATGTTTTGGTTTGTGATGCTGCAGCTCAGAGAATCAGTTGTTTGCAATATAATGAATTTAGTCTAGGGCGGTCATGCCTGCACCTCCCCTTCATAGGTTACACAGGCAGTCTTGGTACAACCAGAAGTGACGTGATGTCATTTCTAGTTGTAGGAACTGAATGAAATACAGACAATTTCTACAAGCTTCAGGGAGGTAGTGGAGACCAGGAGGAGTGAAACTGCCTCCTCCTCCTTTTCCTCCTCCTCCTCCTTCAAGGTTTTGGCCATTTTGTTTGGTTGAATTTTTTTTTAAATTGGTGGGGAGTGGAGATTCAAGCACCACAAAACAGGGTGCATTTTCCCCACTGTGATAAAATTATTGAGGCAATTCTCACACTTTGCAGGGAGGAGCAGTAGAACTTGTTTTGTTCCACTGTTTCTAATGGTTTGCTCTGCTGGATGTGACAGGATTCCCGGGGGGGGGGAATTATGAGTGTTTAGAATAGATAGTAGTACCGTAGTTTAAATGGAATGCCTACTATTCATCCATAAGGATAGCTTTTCCTTCAGCAACAATTTGTGCGTGGTTTTTTTCACCAGTAGGACTCTTCTTTTTTACATAGTGACTCCTCACACTACGTGACTCTGTTCTATACCTTACATTTATTTGTGACAGTTGTCTTTTCACTAAAGTTACTACGTATTTGTGCTCTCTACGTTATCCAAACAAAGTGCAATAACTGCCTTGTTTGAGATGTGTGAACCTTGCTTGGAGGTTATGTACCAGTGTTCCTGGACTCTAATTGTCTGTAGGCTTGCAATATACCATAGAATTCATTGTCTGCCGACAAGCCCAATGATACAAATGAGGCTGTTCAGATTTGTTGGACAGATGGTGAAACCAAACAAGGGGATTTATCATGCTTTAGACCAGGGGTAGGCAACCTAAGGCCCGGGGGCCGGATGCGGCCCCCTGAGGCCTTTGGACCGGCCCCACGCTGGTCCTGCCGCCGCTGCCGCCTCCGCCATCCACCATGATGATATTATTGCTGTTATTACTTGTTCTTGGGGTTTTCTTGGCAAAATCTCCACAGGGGTTTTGCCATGGCTTTTCTGGGGCTGAGAGAGTGTGCATGCATTTTATTTTTTTTTATTTTATTTTTTAAAAAAATATTTTTTTATTTTTATTTATTTAGTTATTTGTTTATTTTTGGTGCTTCGGCCCCCCAGTTGTCTGAGGGACAGCAACCCGGCCCCCAGCTCAAAAAGGTTGCCTACCCCTGCTTTAGACTGTTGTTCATGCATGGGACATCACAATTTACTACTGGCAGTCGAAAGGACAGATTCCTTATCTCAATTTGTAGAGCTACATTTCCTGACATCAACTGTATTCTTGGCATGGTACAAAAAAGCTGATACCTATTTTTTCTAGTTTTGACATATTGCTTTAGGGAGGCATTTCTGATCATGTGTTCAGTGATGAGGTGTCTATGGGTATCTCCACACACATCCATTCACCATTATAGTTTTTAGTACTCTTATGGGAATGCTCTGCTCCAAGTATGGAATCAGTATGCTGCAAAGTCCAGTGTTTTAATTACAAAGAAATGAAATTTGTATTCAACTCTGTTCACTTTCTGCCATGGCAGATAATACTGCCAGTCTTCAGTGTTTGGGGAGTGGGATGGGAAAGGAAAAATGGGTTTAAAAATGGTGATATGCCACTATAACACCATAGCAATGTTCTAGCTCTGTAGGTGTCTTTCTTTTGCACATTTTTCTCCCCATTACAATTTCTGCAATCTATATGATTCAAATTCCAGCATTTTGATAGGTAAATGGGACAGTGTAAGTCACAGGGGTAGGCAACCTAAGGCCCGGGGGCCGGATGCGCCCCCCCGAGGCCTTTGGACTGGCCCCAGGCCGGTCCTGCCACCGCAGCCACTGCCACCCGCTGTGATGATATTGATTATTGTTGTTATTACTTGTTCTTGGGGTTTTCTTGGTAAAATCTCCACAGGGGTTTTGCCATGGCTTTTCTGGGGCTGAGAGAGTGCGCATGCATATTTTTAAAAAAAATTTTTAAAAAAATAAAAAAATATTTATTTATTTATTTATTTTTGGTGCTTCGGCCCCCTAATTGTCTGAGGGACAGCAACCCGGCCCCTGGCTCATAAAGGTTGCCTACCCCTGGTGTAAGGGAATGGCATCACCACCTTGGCACCACTGCATAAATCCATGTGTTATATTTTAAAGAACACTGCTATTTTGTTTATGCTTAGGGAAGTGGCAAAATCACTGAGGGTGTTCATGAGTTGTTCATTATATAGTCAGCCATATTTAGTTTTCAGTTGGAAGAGACCCTGAAGGGAAAGGTATGCAAATTTCATGTTAACTTTAGTTCTTCTATCTTCTAGGGGTGTAAGATAGTCACACCTTGCTTGCTTTCTCTAGGTAATAGAAAGCTGCCTCATAGGCCCCATAATCTCTAGTTAATTGGAAATAATATATCTATATCTATATTTTAAACCACAAACCTATAATGTGTTAGGTAATTCATAATAAAGAGAGAAGTGGCACATGGAAGTAGGATCTGGGGCTCCTTTCAACTTAAGCACAAGGGTTTGAATTGGACTGTGTTTGCCTTATTCCCTTGATGGAGGCTCAGCACTCCCTTGATAAATGCTGTACACTGAGGAAGGAAGAATATTATTTTTACGTGTATACAATATACATATAAAATGAAGCATTTTGGATTTTTGCAGTAGTCAAACATCCTTTGGCTTGTTTCATGTATTTGTGCTTATGTAATGTTAGCAATAGTACGCCATTTCTGAGCTACAGTTGTAATTTCACAGAGGGATTGTGAGATTTGTACTGCACTATTTGTAGTAAAATGCAGATGATGAAAATTGGGAAATATGTTAGTTTGTATGCAGAACCATCCACAAGTTACAATGGCTTATGCTATGGCATTGACTTTGTTTGAGGTGTCTATGGTGTTTTTAGGAGAACATCCCCCATTTGTTTTCTATTGACTTGAGATATTTGGCATGTTCTAGAACACACATTCTGTTCATGCAGTGCAATGTCTAGACCTGGTTGGCCTCACATCACATGAACCAAGATTACCCCCAGACTACATCTCATTCATGTGGTTACACATTACAGGGATATATCCCTAAGGCTGGATAGGTTTCCTTTGCTGTTTGTTACTATTCATGTGGGGAACCCATAAGGTTTCCCAAGATATAGGTCAAAAAGCACTGATCTAAATACCCTAAAAGGACTAGATTCCATCTGAACTTGCATGCTAAGCAAGGTCAGCTCTGTGGTACTTGGATGGGAGACCACCAATGAATACCAGGTGCTATATTTCAGAGGAAGAAACTGACTAAACCATCTCTTTTTCTTGCAAAAAAAAATCCTGTGAAATTCATGGGGTTGTCATAAGTTGACATAATTTGAAAGTGTGCACGCGAGCGCAAACACACACCTTCACTATTTCAAGTAGATTTTTTTCTTAGCTCTTTAGCAAATACAATTTATTTGTGCTAACCAAACTTTGTCATTACTGTTGAGAAGTTGGGCATGGTATCTGTGAAACCATTTGAATGCTTTGGTCAAATAATATTATAGTTACCAGCTATTGTATGGTTAGAAGTTTACACAAACTTGGGGGGGAAAAAATTCAGAAGCAAGTGTGATAGTCTCATGCTTATTGAAGTAGTATTTAAGGTGGAAACCAAACAACCTTAACTTTAAAGCACATGGGTTCAGAAAATGGCCTGTTTGGTCTGTTGTTTGATATTTGTTTATTTCATGCCTGTATTTGTTTTTGAGAGCTTTAGATTGTAAATAAGATGAAGTTGAAAAACTGCAAATGACTAGGTATCAGAACAATAATTTTAGGATCTTATATCACATATTTATGTACCTAGATACATAACAGAAACCAGGTACCTTTTATTTTGTTGTCTGCTAACACTACACTGTGGTATAGAATAATGCACTCTGTTTACGTACACATTCTCAACAGTATTTGTCTTCTCATGTAATTTTTTTCCCTTCCTATCAACAAAGGCTGTTTTCAAAAACTGTTTCTAAATCCATGTTAAGAGTGAACCTTGGCTAGCATGAGGAAGAGTAGGACAAATTCACCAGAGGAGAATGTGTGGGGAAAATGAGGACACAGTTCTGCAGTATACATCTAACAGTGGCTTGCCTAGGCCAGCCTCATATAAGATGTGATACCATAATGCCCCCCCCAAAAAAAAAACAGTTGGGGTTCTCTGATTTCATTACTTTAAAAAGCAATGCAATGATTGCATTCTTTTCTTTTCTTTTTTTGAAACAGCTGTGCGTTAGGAGGCATCTTTGCATGAGGAGAGATTTGTTCTATGGCCTCAGAGCTGGGTGCAGGAGAGGATGGCAACTGCACAGAGCTGGCAACGCCTCTCTATCTGCGATATCTGGAGAAAGCTCTTCGATTGGATAATTTTTTACGACAGACGTCTGCAGTCTTCAATAGGAGTGTATCCAGGTATCAAAAGCTTTCCTTAATTTAACTTGGGGACACTGAAAAAAGATGTGCTGCTTTCACATTATCTGTTAGGTACAAAGAACCATGGTTTTGATTCTGATTTTATTTCCATGAAAGAATCTGATGCCTGAAGCAGTCAGGCCAAAGGAGCAGCTTCCGGCTGCTTTGAGGGTGTGGTGTGCAGATGATGCATGCCCCTGAAGTGGCCAGAAGCCTTTTTGGGAAGTGGCAAAAAAATGCTCCTGCCAGTGGTTTGTTTGGGACCGCGGTGATGGTCCACTTTGAAAGCAGGCCGTCCAGTTGCCACAGTTCCAGGCTGCCATTCTGCTTCACCCCAAAGTTTCTTAGGCAGGGGGCTTCCTTCATAGTCTTCCATTTGTAGTGTTCATGCATCTCCTGAAAATTTGTTTTAAGAATTCGAAGATCACTGGGAATAATAGCATGCTGTATGGTGGATTTAGATCAGTTAGTCAACTAACAGCTTCAGGTTTTTGATCAGCAAAAGTGAGGCAGGGGATTCATGTGCACAGTTGCTGATTCTAAAATTCATTTGTTTCTCTATTGTTATATCTACTTTGGACCTTAAACAATAAGGATTTTGAATAATATGTGAAAGTGAGGCCAAAATCCAGTCTTATTTTGACAATGAATTTCCTTCTCCTCCCCTTTCTCCTGCAATGCTTTGAAAACTAACTCTGAAAGGTTTCCCAGACCTTCTCAACAAACTATTAGGGCTCATGGGGAAGCTGAAGTAGGAAGTGGAGGTTGCATTTTGTTGATTCTTTTGTTTCACTAGCTGAACTCTAGTATGGATACTGCTCTTATTTTTTACACTTGATCAAAACGATGACTGTTCTTTACCTTTGAATGGTTTGGAGGTGTAACATTTCTGGAAATCTTGACAACATGAGCTAAAACTGTTTCCTGGGGGGAAATGGATGTCTCAGGAGCAGAGAATAGAAAAAAAAGATATAATAGTGAACTCTGCAAAACTTGAATTTCCTTTACTATGTTAAAAGCACAATAACAGCATTTTAAAACAACAAAGTCTTGAGGCACCTTAAAGATTTACGCAAGTACTACATATCCAGAGGTAGCTGTCTTGGCCATATAGCAAAGTTTTATTTATATATTTGCATCCTGGCTTTCTCCCAATATAGAGACTCAACGTGGCTAACAACAAATTTAAAGTAGTACAAGTTGAAAATAATACAAAAGCATTAAAATGTAAAGTTTGAAAAACAATTAAACAGTTTTAAAAAGTTAAAATCTTTACACATTAAAAATTAAAATGTATGAAAAACTCTATACAAACCTTAAAATCTGATATTGTGGACTTCCGGTTAGGATGGCGTCGGCTTGAGTGGGGATTTAGGTAACCTCCTGAAACCCCACTCACAAATCACGGCAAGGGTGCATTCTTTTCTTTTAGAAAAGAAGCACAGAAGTGTCCCCTAAGTATAGGGGACCCGGAGGTGTTCTACCGAGGCCCAGATCCCGCCGAGGACGACAGTAAACAACTGGTAAAGTTGTCCGGTAAGGAGCGGAGGGGGCCGAAGAACAATATACGGCCGCTTTTGTGCCACCATTTCAATGGATCACAGACGCCACCAACAAAATTAAAGTGCAAGAAACTCATAAGATAATAATAAAAACCTTTACTTGACTACAGTTAAAGACTTTCATATTAGATATTTTTCTGACATTGATATTGTTAAGATTTGAGATTGTGCATCGATACTTTTTCAATAGCTGATAAGCGGAACTTTGCAAAAATAAAGGCAATAAGCTGGACTAAAAATATCCCAGGACATTGAATAGTACGAAAGGATTAATATATAGGCCGGTTACTGAAGAAAAGGAAAAAGGAGAGTTTGGACTTTTTTTTTTTCTTTTTATTATTATTATTCTCTTTACTTTTTTTTTTTTTGTATCATTGGCTGATCGTAGAGCGGAGTGTGGCGAAGAAAATTAAAAAAAACATTTTTATTTTATGGCTAATGGGATATTGGTTGGTATTTTTTAATTAAATCCGGACTTATATAAATTATAAATTATAAACTACAAAACAAGGCAGGGAAAGAGAGACAGTAAAAACGGGGGACGAGAACTGGTCGTGGAGAAAAGGAGGAGGAAAATAACACAGAGATTAAAGAGTATTTTAAAGATCAAGGCAGCTCTACGGGTCTCCCCTGTTATTTTGGTCTCTCTCAAATCCCGCGGAGGATATCAAGACGGTGTAGAGAAATAAAGGAACTTATTAGCAAAGAAATGGAAAAGTAAAGAACATCCAACTCTGAAAGAATGGCAACAGAAATTATATGACATAATGGAAATAGACAAACTAACATGTTTTTTAAAGGTCAATCCAGAAACAAGTATGAGAAGCTTTGGGAACCGATAGCAAATTACTTGTGTACAATATGGGGAAAAAATGGTGTGATTGCCTTAAGAGATTGATAAAAAATGAACAAAAGAAGGTATAGAAAATGTTATAATTAATACAGTTCTGTTTTAATATAAAGATCCACAAAATGGTGTATCAAGAAGAATTGTGAAATGTAAAATGTGTTAGTTAATTAACTCTGTATCAATTTATGTTGAAAAATTAGTTTTTAATAGGAGAAAAAGGAAGTATCTGAAAGGTTTAAGTTACAAATGGTGGAATATTTCAAGTAAAGGAGGGAAATCATTTTATGTGTAGTAGTTAGAAATAGGTTGTTTTTGTAAATGTCATGTTGTTGTGTTAAGTGTATATTATTTGTTGTTTGTATATTGTATTGTGTTATATTTATAAATAAAATCTTTTAAAAAAAATAAAAAATCTGATATTGCACAGCTGTTAAAAGCCCAGTCCTTGTCAGTTTGAAAAAGCATGACAGCATAGGAATGTTTTTACCTGTTGCCTAAAGGTGAGCAGGGATGGGGTATTCCAGAGACTGGGAACAACCACTGAGAAAGCCTTCTTTTCACCTAATGAGCCTGAAATGGCAGTGGGACAGAGACAAGCGCTTCTCCATACGATTTTAGTGTTCTTAGATGAATAGAGATGCAGTCCTTAAAATAACCTGGACCCAAGCCGTATAAAGCTTTATAGGTCAAAACCAGCAAGAAATGTGCCAAGAAATGGACTGGCAACCAGTAGAGCTATTGCAACAAGGAAGCTGTGCACTCCCTGTAGTCAGCTCCTTTTAACAACCTGGCTGCAGCTCTTTGGTGAGCTGAAGCTTCTGAGCACTTTTCAAAGGCAGCCATACGTAGAGTGCATTACAGTAATCCAAACAGGATGTAACCAAGGCATGTATCGCTGTGGCCAGATCCAACTTCTCCAGAAACAGACACAATTGGTACACTAGCTTTAACTGTGCAAAAGTGCTCCTGGTCACTGCTGAAACCCTATTCCCAGTTCTGTCCTTCAACTGACTAGGAGCTCCTCTGTCTTGTCTGGTTTAAATTTAGTTGATTTGCCCTCATCCAGTCCATTAGAGCTTCCAGACACTAGTTTCCTTGGAATAAGGTGGAAAAGGCGTGTTAGAGCTGGGTATCATCACCATACTAATGACACTTGTCTCCAAAACTCTGGACAGCCTCTTTCAACAGTTTCATGTAGATGGTAAATAGCATAAACGACAAGACTGAACCTTGAGGGACCTCATAGGCCAATGGCTGAGGGGTCGAACATGAATCCCCCAGCATCTCCCTCTAAGTGCACCCCTCCAAGAAAGAGTGGAGCCACTGTAGAACTGTATCTCCAAGCCCCTTCCCAAACAGGTGACTCAGAAGGATACCATGGTCAATGGTATTGAAAGCTACTGAGCAATCCAGTAGAACCAACAAGGACACACTCCCTATGTCCAGTTCCCTGCATAGGTTATCCACCAAGGCAACCAACACTGTTCCTATCCCATAACCATCCAGACTGACATGGATCTAGATAATCCATCTTATCCATGATTGAAAAGCCACCTGCTCCAGTACCTTGCCCAAAAGTGGAAGGATGGAGACTGGCATATTGTTACCTAGTAACAATATAGGATATAGGGAAGGGTGTTTTTTTCCAGAAGAGATCTTACCACAGCCTTCTTCAGTCATGTGGGGACCCAGCCTTGTTGTAAAGAGTCATTAATCACTTTTTTTACTATACCATAAGTCAGGGGTCGGTAAACTTTGTTGCCAGGGGGCTGGGAGGGGGGGAAATGGTGCGGGGGCCGGCTGGCGCTTGCGCCGGGGCGGCAGCGACGGCGGGACCTACCATGGGCCGGTTCAAAGGCCTCGGTGGACCGGGTCCGGCCTGTTGGCCATAGGTTGCCAACCCCTGCTGTAAGTTTTCCTCTGGCCTGTTTAATATGTCAGGAAGGGCAAGGGTCTAGTATACATGTGATGGATCTCACTTCTCCCAGGATCCTGTTTACATCCTCAGGCTGCACAGATTGAAAAGTATTCATCAACACTGGACAAACAGGAGCCAAGGCTACATCTATTGGAACTCTATCAAGTCTGGCGTCTTAAGTACCATTACATCCAAAATCCACAAAAAGTGATACCCCTTTTAGGCCAGCCAAAATGCATAAAATACAGTTACCCCTCTTTATCCATGGATTCTTTATCCATGGATTCAAGCATCCATAGTTTGAAGATATTCAAAAAATATATAAATTCTGATTTTGCCATTTATATTAGAGACACCATTTTACTATGCTATTGTATATAATGGGACTTCAGCATCCACGGATTTTGGTATCCACAGGGGGTCCTGGAATACCAAAAAATTCCATTGGCTTCTGTTAAAAATTGTACAGGACAAATAAAAAAATATGGGATGATGTTAGAGTCACCGGCCTATATTCTGAAAAGATGTTGTTCACAGTTATGATGTTATGGAGGGATATTCATGTAGGTAAAAAACCTCTTTTAATATCCATGTTGTCTCTGTACTTGCCAGGCTACCAGCCACCTCTGTTAGGCAGAGAACATTAAATTTCTCAAGAAGCCTCCATGCCGTTGAATTTGGAAAACTTTTAGATGTTATTTAGATAAAACATGGCAAATGCAGTCCCAGGTTGATGTTGTTTTTTAAGGTTAACCTTTGTTGGAAGTAGAAACTTCAAAGAGTAAGGTCCCAGTCCCTTGGCTCCCTATTTAGTATTCTCATGTTGTGGCTAAAATGTGGTATAGTTTCCCAGGGTGTTAACCCTTTTAAAGGAAACAAAAATACATAAGTATGAAAGTAAAATTTGTTAAGAATCTAGCTTTCATTAGCAGAACAACAGAAGTGTGAGCCTGACTAAATTATTCTTAATATGTCTTGCCAAAGAATAAACACTAACTCAGAAAAACAACAAACATGCAGTTTATAGTTTTAAAAACAAACAATAATGGCTTTGATAAATATTTACATAAAATAACTAAAACCTAATCTAACTGGTGATAGTTTGGGTGAGGAGAAATAAATCTCACCATCTTTTAAGACCGCAGGAAGAAACTATAACTACTGCTTACTGACTGCTGAATGCAGTTACTAGCAGTTTAGAATCTTAGGAGAGAGCTGTTAACTTGTCTCTAAGAGTGATAGAAAGAATGAGAAAGAGAGAGGGAAGTCCCTATCTATATAAGGAGAAATGGGAGAATGCAAATAAATTCCAACAATCTTCACATCCAGAAAACATATCCAAGGGAAGCTATGTTGGCCATACAGCAAAGTACAATAACATGCAAGATCCACAAAACAGCAATACTACCACATTACTACAGTCTGATTCATCAGGTTCATGAATGTTATTGTAGTTAACAGGTGTGTGTGTGTGTGTGTTAATAGATACACACACACAGGTGGTTATGACTTCCTGCATCTTATGGGGGCTTTATATCAAAAAAAGTATATAATATCTGTCAAGATTTAAGGTGCCAGGAGACTGTTGTTGTTTTTGCTGCTACAGACTATCCTGGACTACCCCTGGAAATTACATCACCAGACTACCCCTGGAATTTAAATTATTTCTATTATATATATAAATAATATATATGAAATTATATATTTTAAGGTCAAATGTATTTTATTTTAGAGGTGACACTCATAAGAATTTGCTATGCTATAGCATGGCTGTTGTTTTATATCTATTCATTTTCTGCTGCTTCAGTTGTATACTTTTAACTATATTGTAGTGATGAAAGTGAAGATGGATTGGATGACAATCCTCTGCTTCCTCAGCCTGGGGGTCCCTTGATGCAAGTTAAAGAAGAACCTACAAGCTCCTTGCTTGGGGAAAGTTCTGGAGCAGGAGGAAGTTCTGGAATATTAAATGCACATTCTCTAAATGGAGTGTTACAATCTGGTGAGTGTGCTTCAGAATGAGTGTTAATTTGCACTTGATGATAGTAGGTAGAACCATCAAGCAATTTCTATTTTAATAGTAGTGTGCCAAATATATAGTTCAAGCTATCCATTTCCAGGTGCATGTGAGCTGGCAAATGTTGTTATCAATGAATAGATTTTCTGTATGTTGGGCTGGGATAAATATTTTCTTTGTTTAAAATACCTTTAAATTGTTTGCATAATTCAAATTTTTCCTCTGTGTGTTCTTTAAACAGAGCCAAAAACAGAAAAGGGGAGCTTATATAACTTTTCCAAATTGAAGAAAAGCAGAAAATGGCTAAAAGTAAGTTTTTTATTATTCTGAAATCCAGATCTGTTAATCATAATAATATCTGTTAATCATAATAATAATCATAATAAAATTTTATTTATATCCTGCCTTTAGCCGAGGCTATCAAGGTGGCTTGCAATTAAAATACAATTCCATACAATTATAAGACATATAACCCCCCCTTAAAATATATTAAAAATATATTAAATCATTATCAACATTAAAATTAGCTTAAAACAA
>CM034701.1:62051355-62062935 GCA_020142125.1 Phrynosoma platyrhinos | reverse complement strand
TGCAGTTCCTTCCTCGCACACCCACATGATGTTATGAGTTCATAGAGGACTGCTGGGAGACCCACATCATCCTCTCTTCCAAATAAGTAAAATTTTGAAAACATTGGTCTTCATTAGAGCCAATCAGCATCTTTGGTTGGATGAAATTAATCCACAGGCTGAATGGGACCTTCAGTCCTGGGGTTCTCCATTCCAGAATCATGATTTGACATCCCCTTCACAACTCCTCTTTTGCAACTAGAAGGATTCTGGAAGTTTTTATTTTTCCTTTCATTTATATGTAACTTGATATGACATCTGGATTGATGATTGTAGGTTTTTACTAATTATGATTAGTTCTAACAAGTCAGTCTTAGAAACCATGATTTGAAGCTGACTTGTTTCGAAACTAAACTCTTCCTCGCATGTGTGAAGGAAAATGAGTGAATAAGGAGGAAGTCGACGAGCGTCAGATGAGACTACATATTAGTTTAAATCATGGTTCAGCACAATATTTGATCATACTACTCTCATATGGTTGTGTACTTAAAGATGTGACTATATTCACATGTTGAGTTACACTGAAACAGGGCTAGGGAACATACAGTTAACTAGATGGACTGTCATTGCCATCTTCCCTAGCCAGCATGATAAATGGTGAGAGATTATGGGAGTTGCAATCCAGTAATGTCTATGGAACTATGCGTTTCCCACCCACTTCTCTAAAATGATGAGAAAAACTAGTAGTCTCTAAATAGGAGAAAATCCTTGCATGGGAATATCAAAGACTTTGTACACAAAGTAGGTGTATTTATTGTTGTGTGCCTTCAAGACATTTTTGACTTATGGTGACCCTATCATGGGGTTTTCTTGACGTGTTTCTTCAGAAGGGACTTGCTGTTGCTATCTTACAGTGACCCTAAGGCAACCCTATCATGGGGCTTTCTGGGGCTGAGAGTGTGTGGCACACACAGGGTCACCAATGGGTTTCCATGGCCGAATGGAAAATCAAACCCTGATCTCCAGAGTCACTACACCATGCTGGCTCTATTTAACCTATTTGTGTTCCAGAAAGCACGCTGTTTTAATTTTATTCTCTTATTTAAATATTGTATTTACCTTATTTTCTGGCGTATAAGACTACTTTTTAACCTGAAAAATCTGGGGTTAACGTGGGGGGGTCGTCTTATACGCCGGGTATAAGGAGGTTCATGATAGGTTTGCCTTAGTGTCATCATCAGTTGGAAATAACTTGAAGGTGCACAGCAACAACAACAATAGTTTTGGAAGTCATACTCTTTCCAAACTCTATATTTTAACTGGAAAAGTGGGGGGTCGTCTTATACACCCAGTCATCTTATACGCCGGAAAATACGGTACTCTTTTAAGGGGGGGTTAATTGTTGTTATTCTTATTATTGTTTAATATAAGGTATGCTTTTAAACTGTTTCTTATATTATGCAAGCCACCTTGATTGCCTTGGCAAAAGGCAGGGTATAAGAATAAATTTATTATTATTTTATAATTATCTTCTGAGGCTGAGAGAGTGTGACTTGCTCACCTTACTTTGTCTCGTTGAAGTTTTTGTTTCTCAGGTTACAGTGTAGGTGAAGTGGGGTGGAAGTAGTAGGACAGTATTAAAGAAGTTCTTTACATGTAAAATGTGTTACTCCTTCTGCTAACCTTAGTTATCTTAATCCAGTTGCCGCACCTGAAGAATTTTTATTTGCTGATTTCATCATTTTGATCTCTGTTATTGAACTGAAATTATCTTGATCTTGGCAGAGCATTCTTTTGAGCGATGACTCCAGTGACAGTGAATCAGCAACTGATGAGGATGTGGAAGAGGGAGAGGAATTTACTCTTTCTAGGGAAGAGCTTCACAATATGCTGCGATTGCACAAATACATGAAATTGCATCAAAGTAAATATAGCAAAGACAAAGAGGTAAAAAAATTAAAGCATAATATGTCCATGACAAGTTATCCTGGAAGGGAGATTGACTGATTTCAGCTATTAATATACATGTGACACTAATCCATCATCACATGCCATGGCAACATCATTATTCCAAATTTCATTGATGTCTGTACCCCCTTTTTATTTCCCCCCCCCCTTCAAGTAATCCTCTGAATGTTGTGCTCTGAAACACAATAGAGAACAAGAAAGTATAGAACTGTGATTTTTTTTCATTTGCTTTCAATATGTAAATGTACTTGCTGTTCTGGCATTCCTCTTGTTCCTAACTTTACTATTAACTGACCAAACAAAACAGAGCTTTTATCTGTTCTTTTGTCAGGTACGGGTTTAGTGGTCTCATCTCCCTTTGCCCAAAGATCCCATTAGATAGCTGGTTGGAAGTTCCTTTGTAGTTCTCGTGGTACTAAATTTAACTTATTAGGTTCATTTGAGGTATCTTATTTAAACCATAAATGTGATCATATGTTTGGAGCTTCCACTGTTTTAAAATATTTTGAATATTCTAATCCAGAGGTCTTCACTTATTAGATCAATCCATGTTTTTTTCAGTTACAGCAGTACCAGTATTACAGTGCAGGTTTGCTTTCCACATATGATCCTTATTATGAACAACAGAGACATCTCATAGGACCCAAGAAAAAGAAGTTCAAAGAAGAAAAAAAATTAAAAGGTAAATGCTAGTTTGATTTCTTCTCCTGCAGTTTTCTAAGGTTCCACCCCCTCCCCTTGTGTTTCTAATAATCAGTAATAAAACAGCATTGAATAGTAAGTTTTATTTCACTGATTTGTAAAAAGACAGTTGCACTGATATCTTATATCAAAGTCAGGCATAAAATCAGATGGTATATGTCTCCATATTTAGAAATTCTCGTGTACGCCAGATCTAGAGGTGCATTTCAGGAACTGAAGGTTTATTCCATGAATGGGAAGGCTTTTCCTGACTTAGCACAAGTTCTGTATATCAAAAAAGAGAACAAAGTTCCAGTGGTATGTTTCTGTTAGTGCAGGATGTTATGTGCAGCATTGTTGATAAGTCTTTACAACTTGGTATAGTGGTACAGGTAACCAAAAAATCCCATAGGAGTGAAATCACCTTAGCATAAATTGGGTGACTGTGCAAGCTGTCATTTACATGGAAACACCACTTGGGGGCTGTACAGACAACCCCGATAAAGCGGCTTCCCATCTCCCCTTTCAGCACCTGATCAGGACTGCAGCAACCACATGCCATGGCCCTGATCTGGCAGTTTGCCACTCTAAAAAGAAGCAGCAAAATGCCGCTCCTTTTTAGAATGGCAAAAGGGCACCTTTGCCGCCGCTGCGGCACTTTTCAGTGCTCCTTTTAGCATGCAGCATCTAATCGGCACATCAGAGGAGCGCTGCAATGCCACCCACCGTGTGGGTGGGTGGGCAGCGTGATGCTGGAATCAGGGCGTGCGGCGTACAGGCGCTTTATGACGGTCTGTTGAGGCTCTTGGTGAATCTTTGGCAAGTCAGCAGACAACAGTGAGAGACACTTATTTGTGACAATGATGATGATGGTGATGATAACATATTATTATTGAATACCCCACTCTTGCATGTTAATTTAAAACAGTCTGGCAGTGACAGAATACAGAACTTTGACAGAAATGAAATAAAGAGTATTTACCCCCTTTGTAGTACTTGTCAGGGCTGAAGAAAATGGATCAGATCTGTAAACATGTAGAGTGTTAGCATGGGTTTTTGTTAGAAAAGTGAGATTTGAGGGAATCTTCTGTCTTGAATCTTCTCAGATAATTAGACCAGTCAAGCTATTCAGCAAACCTTGCTTGCTAGTTTGCTGTAAGGATAAAAGTGGTGATACTGGAGAGCAGCCATGCATTCTGTTCTAAGTAAGCATTGAGAAGTGAGATGCAAATGTTACCAATCATAATAAATTTAGCTTCAACTCAAGCTTTTTACCAGTTATTTCTGGTGAGTTATAGAATATGTTAAGACATCATAGAAGATCATTTGTAAGCACCTAGGATTCTAAACCTTGAACCTCTAGATTGGGTTTAGGAACCAACTGCAATATTCCACTATCATTGGCCATTTTGGTTGTGGCTTATAAGAATTATAGTTAAAACATCTGATAGACACCAGGCTGCCTGCCCCAGACAAGATTGTTGCCAGACACATGAGTTCAATCATATAAAAAATAATTCTAAACTAGAGGTTCATGGGAGGAACATGTGTAGGTTGAAGCATAGATATGCCAGTGAAGCATTTTAAGATGTTACAGGAACACCCTCTAACCTGGAGTTTTCAGGATTCATTATTTAAAAGTAAATCACGTCTTCTCTTGATGGGATGTAGGATATTTTATGGGACGCTGTAATGAGAAGTTACCAGCATTGCAAGGGAGTAGTAGTTAAATGTTTTTGAAATCTAAGTATACTTTCTGTGAAATGATGTTGGATATTTCTTAGCTTTTACTTCATTTCACTCATTACATGCATTGTACAGCACTTCCCCCCCCCCCAAACTTTCATCAACAATGTGGTTAATTATCTAGATCTTACAGAATCTATGACAGCCTGATGCCTTAATACTACATAAATTTAAATCTTTCTTCCAGGTATTCCACAGCTCACTTTGAATCTCTCTTCAGTGTTTAGCCTCATCTTAAATGTCTGTGAACATAATCTTATTTGAGGAAGGAATACATGGTAGCAAAGTGTTTAGAAATATCTTAAACATACAGTAGTAGTCCCTCCGTTTTCATGGGGGATCCGTTCCAGAATCCCCCGTGAAAATGGAAACTCACTAATAATCAAGCCTCGTTGGCTTGAATGGCCATGTGCTCCCATGCGGGTACCATTTAATTCAACAGAGCTTGCCCCTCGGTGAATAGTCAAGACCGCGGACTTTAAGTCCACGAAAATGGAGGAGCAACTGTATTCCTTTTTAAATGAAGAGGAATTTCTATTCATTCTCAGTAATCAAGTCCAAAAGTGATTAATCTGCAGATCTGTGGAGTAGCAAGGAAATGTTTTATTGCTTTATTTATAGCTGATTTACAGATTACTGAATTTTATTGTATTTTCTGGATTGCAGTATTGTAAACTGCTTTTGAATTTTTTAAAAAATGAAAACTAGTATAAAAATTCTTAATAAGTGATTGTACGGGACATATTTGAAGTTTGTGAATTAATGCTAACAGCCTCAAAATGGTTAAGGGAAGAAAGCAGTTCTAAGACCTACTGTTCCCATTGCAGCTAAATTGAAAAAGGTGAAAAAAAAGAAGAGACGGGATGAAGAAATATCCTCTGAGGAGTCTCCACGACGCCATCACCATCAAACCAAAGTTTTTGCCAAGTTCTCTCATGATACCCCACCTCCAGGGTCCAAGAAAAAGCATTTATCCATTGAACAATTGAATGCTCGCCGGCGGAAAGTATGGTTGAGTATTGCTAAAAAGGAACTGCCAAAGGTGAGCTTAGTCAGTTTAAATGCACCAGATTTTTTTTGGGGGGGGGGGGGGAGTTAGCATGTAATGGAATGCAGATATAAGTGAAATTTGCTATAACATTGCTAGTTTGGTTTACCACTGGCTTCTTTTAGTTTTTAGGTATGTGTGTGTTTTATCACTCTGTTTTTATATCATATATATATTTATATATAAAAATATTATATCTGCATAAATACACACATACGCAAAAACACATGCACACACTTGTGTGCTATATATTTATATATATAGATTGAGGCTCCCTTATCCAAAATGCTTTGGATCAGAAGTATTTTGAATTCTGGATTTCTTTGGATATTGGAATACTTTCATATTCATAATGAGATATCTTGGAGGTGAGACCCAAGTCTAAACACGAAATTCATTTATGTTTCATATACACTTTATAGACATAGCCTGAAGGTAATTTTATACAGAATATTTTTAATAATTTGTGCATGAAACAAAGTTTGTGCAGACTGAACCAACCGAAAACAAAAGTTTCACTGTCGCAGCCGCCAGTGAAAAAAGCTTTGGATTTAGAAATCTGGGTAAAGGAGTCTCAGCCTGTACTATAATTTAAAGTGTTGTGTTACACAGATCTATATGTGTGATCACAGTTACCAAACTTGTGTGTGTTATGTAATGGAACCAAAATAAAAACTGCAGTAAGCCTTTGGACCTGATGTATGAATTACAGTACTTTAGATACATCCTGAGTAACTTTGAATTTCAGTTTTTCACTCTGGGATGAATATTTATGAACATATTTTGTTCTGGCTTGTTACCTGATGTGTCAACTACTTTAGGTACATCCTGAGTAAATACACTTCGGGGTTCTATATTTTTTGCTATAGAATTCACAATAACATAAATTAATCTAACTTGATACTTAGTTATAGGGTGACATCTCATATTTTTCTGTACAGCAAACTTTGGTGTTTTGGGAGAATTGCTGTTTTGCTCCATCATGTATGGAATTTGGTGTGCTGTTCCTGTTGCTCAAATATTTGTCTATTTAGATCAGGGGTAGGCAACCTTTTTGAGCCAGGGGCCGGGTTGCTGTCCCTCAGATAACTGGGGGGGCCGAAGCACCCTAAATAAATAAATAAATAAATAATATATAAAAACATATGCATGCACATTCTCTCAGCCCCAGAAAAGCCATGGCAAAACACCTGTGGAGATTTTGCCAAGAAAACCCCAAGAACAAGTAATAACAACAATAATCAATATCATCATGGCGGGCGGTGGCAGGACTGTCCTGGGGCTGGTCCAAAGGCCTTGGGGGCCCACATCCGGCCCCCGGGCCTTAGGTTGTCTACCCCTGATTTAGATCATAAGCACAATCATCAATATCAACCTGGGTAATGCTGAGGAAAATTCCTCTTCTGCTTACTTAGAAGGGACCAGGAAACTGGCATAGGGAAAAGTAGGAAAGGCAGGAAAGAGAGGGATGTATGAGTCCATAGACTGAAGCATACAGTCGGCCCTCCATATACACGGATTTCTTATCCATTGATTCAAACATGCACGGTTTGAAAATGCTCAAAAATGTATAAATTCCAATAAGCAAACCTTGATTTTGCCATTTTATATAAGGGACACCATTTTACTATGTCATTGTATTTAATGGGACTTCAGCATCCACAGATTTTGGTATCCGGGGGGGGTTGTCCTGGAACCAAACCCCAGCAGATACCAAGGGCCCATATAGACGTTTTCTTTAGCCTGTGATAACTATCAGTTTATGTGGGCAAGAAAAAAATTGTTCACATAGTTAAAAGGGAAAAAGGTATATTGGAATACTTAGTCATTTTATCTTTGCACGAAAAAACAACATGCAGGACTGGTTCATCTGTTGTGCTGAGGGTAATTGGTGTTTCAGGCAACAATTCGAGCTACTGCCTTGGAATGTGGTGGAGTTGCCTTCTTTGGAGGTTTTTAAACAGGCTTGATAGCCATCTGTTAAGAGTGCTTTGATTATGTATTCCTGAATGGCAGGGGGTAGAATTGGATGACCCTTTTGATCTCTTCCAGCTCTGTGAATCTATGATTTGATTTATTAATGTGTTATATAGCTGTAGCACAAATGATGATTTGATTACTTTTATAAGCAAAACATTTTAACAGTTAATGGTAGATACTTGATGTATTGTTATCAGTATTCTCATTGCTACTATTGTAGTTCAGTTCTGCTATTGGTATTTCTGGGAACATTAAAATTACGGTTCAGTAATATGTGATGTCTCCTTTCTTTTTAGGCATACAAACAAAAAGTATCCGCCCGAAACCTGTTCTTAAGCAACAGCAGGAAGGTACGATGTACTATGAAGTCCTTGTATTTTGATAAGATGGAAATTTACTGTATATACTCGACTGTAAGTCGATCTCATGAATAAGTTGAGGGCATGTTTTAGGGCCAAAATTCTGGATTTTGATATGACCCGTGGATAAGTTGAGGGTAAAACTTAGGGACATGTAACAAAGGATCAAAAGCATGAAGCAAAGGAAAACAATGCCAGAGAACTTACAAAATTTCAACAGATATCACTGTTTGTGCTCACACTAAAGGCTGGATGGATGAGAATGTGAGGCAGGGAATGTCCATGCTTCCAGGACAGATTACGGTCTTATCTTTCCAAAGGATGGTTCCTTTTAAAAATAAAATAAAATAAAAATTATAGCACTACATTGACCCGTGGATAAGTCGACTCAGTTTTTTTATTCTATTTTTCAATTAAAATTTCTCGATTTACACATGAGTATATAATGTATTCTCTGTTTTTTTTTTTTTAGTTTAAATTATTTATTAATGTATATTTTGTTGTTCAAATAAATTACCCTATTTATGGTGCTATCAACATAGTTCTATATGTGTCTACATGGCTATAAATTCCACTGAGTATTATGGGACTTATTTCTAAGTAAGTGATTTTAAGACTGCATCCTCATGTTTTCCAAAAAAAATACAGTGACAAGCATTTTAGAGCATCAAAACACTACAGAAGCAGGTTAATAACCTCACAAAGTTAGAAATTTAAAATTTTGGAAGAATAAAAACAGGATTTCCTAGTGGTGAAATTATATCTGTGTTGGCACTAAACAAGCCATCCTTGCAAGCAATTCCCTCATTTGGGGAACCTCCTCCTGTACAACTACCAACCAAAAAGAGCAGAGGAACTCAGAAAAGATCCTCTGATAAACACATTGGCCATGTGTGATGAGCAGTCTTTCAGGTTTAGTTTTTTCCAAGTGTGAAGGGTTTCAAAGGTCAAAAATAACATTTTGAATTGGGCCTTAAGAAAGACTGGTGGACATTGAAATTGATGAAACCCTTTGGTAGTAAAATTGGTCTCAGTAAGCACTTTTAAGTACCTGCAGTTTCCATACAGTCCTCAAAGGCAACTCCGTATATTACCGTAGTTGTCATGTAAACCCACTGGGTGACCTTGGGCAAGTCACACTGTTAGCCTCAGAGGATGGCAACGGCAAACCCACTCTGAAGAAACTTGGCACAAAAACAACCCATGTTAAGTCGGAAATGACACGAAGGCACACAACAACAACATGGAAGCACACAACAACAGCATGGACAGTAGTCTGGATTATATTTGTGCTCATGGAATATCAGTTGATGCACCAGAGAAAGCTGAAAAAATGTGCACCTTTCCATAGAGGATACCTTTGCATTCAGTGATAAAACTGAATTAAGGACCATTTAAGGCCCCATCTGTACTGAGGAATTAATGCAGTTTGACGTCGCTTTAACTGTCATGGCTCCATCATATGGAATCATGGGGTTTGTAGTTGTGACACCAGAGCTCTGTGACAGAGAAGGTAAAATGGCTCACAAAACTACAAACCCCAGAATTCCATAACATTGAGCCATGGCAATTAAAGCAGTGTCAGACTGCATTGTTTTTATTTAGATTGTGAACCTTTTTCTTTGGGGAGAGTGCAGTGCTTTTCAGAACAAGACCAGCACCAGGAAAGCAATAACTATCTCCATCATTGCTGGGTTAGGTTTTAGCTTATTGATGCATAGCTAATATTTATTTATTTATTTATTTATTTATTTATTTATTTATAGCCCACACAATCACAAGGAATCCAGGCAGGTTACAGCAATAAAAATACATAGAATACAATAAAATTAAAAATTAGTCCCTTCCCAACCCTCAATCCTAATAGCAGTTTTGGAGAAGACCAGATTTCTTTATTTATTGTTTTTTTTTTATCTTGAATTCCCTCTCCAAATTCCTCAGTGCAGACCCACTGAATTAAATGTTGAATGATAAGTTAACATGTAGATAAATTCCTAGATTCAGTGGTTCTGTTCAAGTTGGTACTAGCAATAGGATGTAGGACAACCTGTGCTCAACATTTATACAGATAGATTGCATGTAGTATTATGGGGGTATGAAAGTCTTAATCACATAGTTATTAATGAATCATTAAATACTGTTTTAAGGGGGTGGGTTGGTTTCTTTTTTGAAATATGTTATACGGGTTTTATTGTAAGCCGCTTGGATTGTTTGCCAGTAAGCGGGATATAAATTGTTGTTGTTGTTGTTGTTGTTGTTGTTGTTGTTGTTGTAGGACCTGTAACCTGCTCCTGGAGTTGTTCTGTAGGTGTTCTAAATCAAAGATTACTCCCATCCACTGAGGGTGGAAACTACAGAGCTGTGCTGCTGTTGCAAATGGAAAAACAATTTTCATTCCCTGTGTGGATCCACTGGTTTCCGGGGGGGTGGGGAGTGAAACTACTGCAACTTTAGAATGTTTATGTTCATATTTTTATTGTGAAAAGAAAGGTCTGATTCTAGAATAATACATTGTTAAGAGTGGTGGTATTTTATGTGCATATTCTGCCTGAATCCAATTCAAGGGAATTATTTTAATATATGTGAAAAACAGCAAGTTTACATTTCAGCTGGGGGACAAAGAGAGAGACAAACCTAGATTTGTTCTTTGTGAAACTTTCAGGACATTACCACCCCATGGCTTTTCTATATTTGCATTTTATCTGAAAAGATCCTCTTTTCTCTTCCCTTGCCTGGTAGCTGGCTCACCAGTGTATGAGAGAGGTGCGTCGAGCAGCTATCCAAGCCCAAAAGAACTGCAAGGAGACACTACCTAGGGCACGACGTCTTACAAAGGAGATGCTTCTTTACTGGAAGAAATATGAGAAGGTGGAGAAAGAACATCGCAAAAGAGCAGAGAAGGAGGCACTAGAGCAACGCAAACTGGATGAGGAGATGAGAGAGGTGAGAGTGATTCATAGAAAGATTAAAAACTGGCCAGAGGAACCAAGACAACTCCCCTTCTTTTAAGATTACTACTACTATTTAAGTTTCAATTTGAAAAATATCCCTTGCTTCAGCAGTCATCTAGAGGAAGTGACTTTAATGTTTCAGATGTATTGATCCACATTTTAATGCTAATTTTAAAAGTTAACCCATGTAACTCATGAACTAGGTGTGTTTAGGCCTGCATACCATAATTTTCTGTGCCAGCTATCAAGACTTGTAATACCAGTTTTCCTTTGGCTGGGAAATAAGATCATTTTGTATACCTCCTAGAGAATAATTTTTATGACTGGATAGCATACCAGTTGCTGGAGATGTTACTGTGTTTCCCTTCATCTGGAAATGGTTGCTGGTTGAACTCTATTTTATCTCTTATTTCTGTGCAGTCAGGTCTAGTTCTCATTTGCTTTATAAAATGTGGTGTATCTTTATAAGACTCTTATAAGATTCTTGATTAGTAAAGGAGCTCAACGAGCTGAACTTTACAGCCCTTTAGATATTTTGGAAGAAATACTTTTTATTAATAATAGGTATCATTGGCAGATCAGAATATATCATATTTTCTGGCGTATAAGACGATCGGGCGTATAAGACGACCCCCAACTTTTCCAGTTAAAATATAGAGTTTGGGATATACTCGCCGTATAAGATGACCCCTCTTCCAATGGGGGAAAATGAGAAAGTGTTGGGGGGAAGGACTGCCAATATACTAGGTGATGCATTCTGGGGTATGTACTATTTGCGGCCAAGTAAGTGACCCTGGGCATGTCACACACACTCACCCTTGGGATGGTAATGGCAACCCCCATTTGAAGAAACATGCCAAGAAAACCC
>CM034701.1:62016395-62028135 GCA_020142125.1 Phrynosoma platyrhinos | reverse complement strand
TCAGCGGGCCGAAAAAAATGGCGCTGGAGGTGCACGCGCATGCGCACTACTCCTGCCGCTGTGTTCTTGCGCGCGTGGTGCCATTTTGCATTCCAAAATGGCGCCTGTGCTCACACGTGCATGGGCACAATGGCGGGTGCCATTTTGGAACGCAAAACAGCGTCACGCTTCATGAGCACATGCGCACGGCACGGCGCCATCTTGCATTCCAAAATGGCACCCGCCATCATGCGCATGTGTGTGCACACGCGGGTGGCGACAAGAGCAGCATGCACGCCGCGGCGGCGGCAGAACCGGCCAAGGGCCAGTTACAAGGCCTCGACGGGTTAGGTTTGGCCCGTGGACTGTAGTTTGCCAGCCGCTGTAGACTATTGACTTGCATCCATGGGATGAGTGTGATAAGTATGATTTGAGGATTATGGCAGATTCCATTTACCTTAAAATGACAACAGGTTCTCTTTCTCTTTCTATAAATGATTGTGTTGCTCTCAAGTGGATTAGCTGGAGTTAAAATTCAGTTGCCCCCAGCTGTTTTTGCAGCACTTGGCAGCCCTCCAGACTCCCCTGGACTTTCTACCAAAAAAGCTATATAAAAAGCCTCCCAGAACCCTATGTGATGTTTTTAGGGGCTTTGATGGGTATCTTTTCCCCTCTTGGTCTTGTGAAAGATATCTTTTGAAAAGAAACTTTTCCATTGCCCTAGTAAGGAGATATTTGTTCTGTTAGAATCTTTGTGGAGCTTTCAGTTAGAATGTATTCAGAAATAAGGCTTTTCTAGAGAGATATACCATATATACGCAACTATAAGCCGACCTCATGTGTAAGTTAAGGGCAGGTTTGGGGCCAAAATTATGGGATTTGATATGGCCCATGGATAAGTCAAGAGTAAAACTTAGCGGCAGGTAACAAAGGTTCTAAAGGATGAAGCATCGTTAAAAATTCCAGCAGGCACAACTGTGTGCACACTAAAGGCAGAATGAATGAGAGAGTAGAGCAGAGGGGGGTAGGTGTCAATGCTTCCAAAACAGATAACTGTCTTGCCTTTCACCATGGGATGGTTCCTTTTAAAAAAAGAATTAAAGTACAGTACTTACATTGATCTGTGGATAAGTCAACTTAGGTTTTTTTGGGCTCAATTTTTTTACTACAATTTCTGAGTATGTACAGTAGACTTAAGGCATTTAGTACTTACAAGATTCTTTACTGCAAATGCCCTTAGGACTCAGTGCAGGTAATATTTTGTTTATGTGTGTGCGATTTCTACTGGTTCTCAAAAGAAAGATCAGTTGTTATAAGTGTGTCAGTAACGGTGTTTTGCATGTATCATTAGGAAGTACATTTTGCATCTACCGTACCTGAAAGTGACCATAAATTTAAACACCACCACTGCCTGCCATTTTGTTAGCCTTGTTTTGCTGACTGAAGGCCTTTCTGTTTTGGCAAGTTTTTGGCCAGATTGCTTGGGAATATATTTTGTTTTGGTGTGCTATTATTCTTTATAAAGCATTATGTTTTTAAAATAATTTTGATAGTTTGGTTTTTTATTAAGGCTAAAGCTAATCAAGCTCATTTTCTTTGGCAGTGGTGGAATGTTGAAAGGGACTTTTTAAATTGTCAGATTGACGCCTTAGTATAGATATTCTTTTCGTATTTTTATGATACACTGTTCAAAATTTGTTTTTCCCCCTTTTGATTAATGAAAATCACCTGTCATATATCAATAAGGAATCTAGATTTTTAAAATTACTGTAATTTCATATGATATACTCAAATGTAGTAACTAGCAGAGTCTGGTAGATCCTTAGTTTTAGCTTCATTTTAACTATATTCCTCTCCATGGGATTTATTTTAAAAGTCTTAAACTTCATGGCCTCATACATAGGGTTGTATCTCATTAGCTACTCCTGCCAATAGCAATTGCCTTCTCCAGCAAAGACGGAGGAATTAATTCTCTGGTCCTACTATATCTGCTTTGGTGGTTGCAGGGGCTGGAGTAGATTTGAAAAGTACAGGGGGCTTTGTGGGGGAAAAGAGGACAGTCCCATTGTGCAAGTTTAGTCCACTCCAGCAGCATTGACTTAAAATACTCTTTAGACCTAAAACTTAACAAAATGTCTATATATATACTGGGGCTGATTAAAGGAATATATTTTACAGCACATTGTGCTTTATACACATTATATGGTGGAACCATAGTTGTTGAATCCCCCAGGTATGTCATGTTTAAATAATGCTGCATATGCTAATGAAAAGCTTGTATGGCTATATTTGCACATCTCTGTTTCAGACTTAATCTTCCTTATTTCTACTCAAAACCATCCAGTGGGTACTTTAAAATTTACTATGCAGGTAAAACATTTTCTTTCCAAAGCATGTAGTGAGGTCCTAAATCCCCCTCCCATACAGTATGAAACTTTGCTTTCTTCATTACCTGTTCCTTGACAGTAGATGGCAGTACCATATTACATATACTACTAGACAAAATGTTAGTCACTCTCCAAAGTGATATTGATGATGATGATGAAGAAGTATTTATACCCCGCTCTTTAGCCAAAAGGCTATCAGACCAGCTTACAAATGGTTCTATGGCAGGGGTCTTCAAACTTTTTAAACAGGGGGCCAATTCACTGTCCCTCAGACCATTGGAGGGCTGGACATGTGCACTGCGGGCCCGGGACAAGTCGGCTGCAAAACAGGACAGGCAACAGTGGCAAAAACACCCGGTGGGCTGGATAAATGTCCTCGGCAGGCTGCATGTGGCCCACGGGCCGTAGTTTGAGGACCCCTGTTCTATGGCAATATATCGTTCAAAAGGTGAAACCTTTTCTAACATAAGCAAAATCCCACAAAAATCTGTATATTTACCGTAAAGTAAATTAGTTGCCAGCAAGTTTGACATAAGGGTAACATTGGCTATAGCAGTTAGTATAAAGCAGACTCATAAATTGATAAATCTCCAACTGCAACAGAGGTTAGATTTATTCCTTCACAAACACCAGCATGAACATCATGGACGAGGTCTGAAAACCACAGGAACTTCAGGCTCACCCCTCTATAGCAGCAGTAAAAGCAGATTGGCTCTAAAGAAACATTACATTACAAATGTGTCATGCTTTTGATTATTATAAAAGGGTCGCTGCGGCATAGAACCTCTAGGCCAGCCCATCCATCATTTTACCCACCAAAATATGTCTATGTTTTATTCAGGTTTAGTAAAGCAAATCCAGTAGGGACATGGGGGGGGGAGGGCGACAGAGGTTGAATTTCAGAACAAACTATGGTCTGTGATAAAATCAAACAAATTCAGTTTGTTGGAAACAGAATTCATCTTGGAATAGAAAATGCACTTCTTCTTCGTGGTCTCTGCGAATCACACAAATGGGTTATTCTGTGCATGCGCAGTAAAGCTCGGAAACTTCTAGTATCACTGGGCAAAACTCAGTTTGCAACTTTTGGTGGTAGCTCCACCCCTCCATATAATCCTGCTGTCTTCCTGCTCTTTCCCCAGTTCTTTACTTCTACTTGTTAGCTGCTAGGAAGGAACTTCGCTGCTCAGTTTTGCTTGTTTTTTTTCACGTGCTGATTTTGGATTGACTTCTGGACTTGATTGGATTTTGGACTTGTCTCTGTAAATTGCTTGACCTCAGACTGTTTGACCTCGATTTTTGTTTCGATTTGGCTTCAGCTTTGCTTGGAAATGTCTTTGTGCTCCTTCAAGCGCTGTGGGAAGTGCAGTGGTAAGATCCCTGGCTCTGACCCACACTCCTCTTGTCTCCTCTGTCTGAGCAAATGTTCAATCCTGTGCCCTTTGCAGGTCCATGACTTACCACACTCTGAGAAATAGGGACAAGAGATTGAAGGCTGCTCTTTATGAGCACGCCTTGAGGCCTCAGTCCATTCCTGTGGCATGCACTGCTTCCATGGACCCTCAGACAGACGTCAGGGACTGAGAAGCCCAAAGAGAGGGGAAGACTAAAGGAAAAATCTTCCCACCCTCAGACATCCAAGTCCATCAGAGACTATTCTCTTGAGGACCCAAAGGCCAAAAAGACCTCTAAGAGGAAACACTCGATAGACAAAGATTCTTCCTCAAAAAAGGAGAAATCTTCCTTGAAGGCTCTTCACCTTCAAGGCTTGCCGAGAGCCACCCATGGCGATTGAGCTTGGATTCTGCCTCGCCGAGAGCCACCCATGGCAATGAGGTCTCCAGAGCTAAATCTTTTGGCTTTTGGTGCCAGCCATACAGGCCATTATTTCAACCAGTGCTCACATCGAGCCCGAGCTGTTGACTGCACTGCCCAGGACACCTGTGGGTTCTTTGGAAACATCAGAGGTGATTGAGCTTGGATTGGCCTCAGATGAGGACGTTCAGGACCATCGAGATGCCCAAGACTGTGAACTGCCAATCTTGACATTGGCCTTTGTTGACACCAAGCACACTCGGGACCGAGCCCTCGAATCTCTTCACCATCGAGACCCATTGACCCTTGGGACCTTGACCTTGTCTATGATGAGCTTCTGGGCCAATACCTGTTGCCAGTAGACCCTGCTGTCCTTCACCACCGCCTACAGGAAAACAGATCACCTTCACCGCTCCCACTGAGACAGACCATGGTTTGAGCTCAAGTTCATTGGGCTTCCACTCCAGACTGTGTGTCATTCCAGGGCTCTCATCAGCCTCACCAGAGACAGTTGCATAAGACACCTCTGGGCTCTCCAGCATGGTCCTGTGCTCCATCCAGACGCTCCACCTCACCAGCATCAAGGTTCACTCTCCCGACCTCAGTCTTGATTGGCTTTTCCATCATCCAACCTTGAGATCACTCATTCTCCCCTCCAGCTGGTCGACCGTGATCCCGCCTCTCCATTGGACGATGTGAGGACTTTCTCGGATCAGGTGGTGTGGATGGCCAGCACACTCGAGATCGGGCTCGTTAGGGCAGACGAGGATGCCGTGGAGACTCTTGAGCACTGGGTACATGGAGTACTGGGTACTCCAGCTTTGGGGGTTTTACCTTCCCTGGAGAAGATTGCTAAGCGGTCGTGGAAGACCCCAGCCATCATTGCTTTCATCTCCAGGAAGATTGAAAATCTCTAAAGGATTGCTCCATCTCCTTCCCGGTTGTTTGATCACCCACATCCCAACTCAGCAATTGTGGAGGGGGCACAGCTGATGTCTACCCGGAAGACCACCTTGTTACCAGTGGACAGAGAGAGTAAAAAGATGGATGGGCTGGCCAAGAGATTCTATGCCACAGCGGCCCTGGATTTGAAAGTGGCCAATTACTCAGCCTGCTCCCATTGCTCAATGATCTCCCTGAGGAGAAGAGACCCCTGGCCCTTTTTCTCCAGGCCAAAGCCCATTCCATCAGGGCTTAACAGATTCTGTCTGCAAGACATTCTGCGGATTGTGCTTCCAAAGTGCTGTCAGCTCAGTAGCACTCAGACGTCATGCCTGGTTGTGGTTTTTGGACCTAATAGGCACTAGGGTACTGATGGAAGACATGCCCTTTGATGACTCTGGGCTCTTTAACAAGGAGACGAACAAGAAGTTCAGCAGCCCAGAAACATGATATGTCTTCATCTACTTATAAGCCTTCCCACTGCTCTGGAGGCCAGCACTTGTGGTACTCCCTGTACCAACAATGGTCTTATCTGGCCCAAGACTATCAGTACCACCAGGATCAGCCCAGACAGTGCCACCCTTCTCAATCCTCCTCTTCCTCTGGCCGCAGACAATCTGCTCAACCTCGGTACCATAAGGGATACCGCAAAAAGGACCCAGAGCAGGGAAAGAAGAGGGCATGAGATGGGCCTGCACAGTTTGTTAATACTCCATTTGGAGACAGACTAAGGCCCTTTTACAATGCTTGGGCCTCTATAACATCTGACCCTTGGGTTCTGGACATTGTTTGTAGAGATTACGCCCTTGAGTTCAAAGAGCTCTCTGTCACAAGAGCCACAGTCTCCACCACCCCAAACACCTTACTCAGTGAAGTGCGCATTTTGTTGCAAAAGGGCGCTATCAAGCCTGTTGACCCACTCAATCCCACTACTGTTTCTCCCTGGCTCTTGAGGAGATGCCTTCCTTTTCGAGTGGTCCAGAGAGATGGTGTACGCATTTCCACCCTTTCCCCTCATCACCTAAGTAGTTGCCAAGATGAGGACTGACTGCACAGACGCCATCCTCATCATCCCATGGTGGCCAAGCCAGCCCTGGCTTGCGCTGCTTCTCCACCTGTCTCAAGATCAATTTTTCCAGCTCAAGCTGTGTCTGGATCTTCTAACCCTCCATGAGGGCTGCCACCCTGACATGGACAACCTTCCACTTGTGGCTTGGCAGATTCTCCCTTAGGGACCCTTCCAAACTCTGTGAGGACGGTAATCCTGGCTGCCCAGAAGCTGTCCACTAGAAGAGGCTATGCTCTCAAATGGAACAAGTTCTTGGATTTCCTGAACTCAAAGGATATCCTTCCATCCCGTTTCTCTGTTCTCACTACCAGTTGAGGGTCACCTGTCCTTCTTCAAGGACCCATTGGTGAAGAAGTTTCTGAAGGGGTTCAACAACCTCTATCCTCGGTACCGAGCCCTGCTTGGAGTCTGGACTTGGTGCTTTCATACCTTTCAACGAAATCCTTTGAGCCCTTGTCCACCATGGACTTAAGATTGCTGACCTGGAAGACAGCTTTCTTAGTGGCCATTACCTCAGCTTGAAGTGCAAGTGAACTTTGTGCCTTGAGGATGGACCTGCCTTACCTTCAATTCCACAAGTACAAGGTGGTCCTCCATCCCAACATCACTTTTCTTCCAAAGGTGGTGTCGTCTTTCCACTTGAACCAAGACATTGTGTAACCGACTTTGGTCCCGAACCTGAGAACTGATACTGAGCGCCTCTCCATACCTTGGACATGAGGAGGATGCTGGCCTTTTACCTGGACAGAACTTCGGGCTCAAGGTGCTCTGAGATACTCTTTGTTTGCTATTCAGAGGCCAAGAAGGGACTACCTGTGACTGATCAAAGGTTCTCTAAGTGGGTGGCTGTACCATCCACTTGTGTTACGAGCTTTCAGGTAGAACTCTTCCAGCTCAGATTCGGGCCCATTCAACTAGGGTAGCTGCATTGTCCGCTTTCCTGACTGGGGTCCCTTTGGAGGATGTCTGTAAAGCTGTTGTTTGGTCCCAGCCTCTGACTTTCATTAAACACTACAGGTTGGATGCCAGGGCCAGACAGGACACAGCTTTTGGGAGCAGTGTTGCTTTCAGGTTTGCACTGACATGTTTTATTGCACTGCTTAGTTTACTTTAAGAAGGTTTGCAATGAGTGATGACTTAAATTCATGGTTGTGTCTGATCCAAAAGCGATGACATTAACAAATGCACTTTTGAGTTCATTGCTTTGTTGTTAATAAATTCAACTTGTTTGAACTTTACAACTTGGGTCATGACACTCCCTCCTCCACTGACTGAAGCTTGTCAGTCTAACCCATTTGTGTGATTCACAGAGACCACAAAGAAGGACAGGTTGCTTACCTGTTACTATAGTTCTTCGAGTGATCATCTGCGAATTCATACAAATCCTGCCCATGCTCCCTTCTGTCGTGTCCTGCTTACCTATGCAGCAGACGGTTACGGAACTGGGAAAAGAGCGGGAAGACTCCAGGTTTATATGGAGCTGGCAGAGCTACAGCCAAAAAGTTGCAAACGGAGTTTTGCCTAGAGATACCAGAAGTTTCCAAGCTTTACTGCGCATGCGCAGAATAACCCATTTGTGTGAATTTGTGTGAGCACTTGAACTACGGTAAAAGGTAAGCAACCTGTCCTTTACAGTTACATTCAATGAAGTCCAGAGTATTATTCTTCCTTAATTATTCAGAATTATAAACCCCCCTTCTGCAGCCCATCATTTTGGAGAAGGTTGTACAGATTTTAATTGAGACAACAGGATGCCATGAAAGGATGTTTCCTGATGAATTACTTAGTTCTTAACACCCATCAGTGGAATCTGGTTTGGTTTAAATTAAAATATTATGGTGCTGATTTATATAAAATGGTTACAAGAAGCCCAAAGTGCATGCCTTGATAGATGACATTTTTTTTTGTGGGGGAGGATACTCTTAAAGCTATGCCATAATTTGCTGTTGTGGCAAGATGGCAGCCATTTGGACTTGCATGTTTTGTTTTGTTTTCTGATTTCTGGTGTTTTTATTTTATGACGGTGGGAGGTGTGATATTGGCTGAGGAGGCAAGAATGAGGTTTGCTCATTCATTTCACACCATCCACCCAGTTCTGGTCAACATTTCTCATAGTGATGATAGTGTCCTGATAATGTGTTTTTCTCATTATTCTTTCCACCTGTATATCACTGTGCTCTAGAAAATGTGAAGCACCCAGCCTTGAATTTAATAGCAGATATAACTAGTGGGCAGGATCACTCTTGTCAGTCACTGTTTTCATGAGAAGCTATGTGTACCCCTCTAAATAAAGAGCTCTGACCTATATTTTATGGTTAGATTTTTATTCTCTCTGCTATTTCTGCTTTGGAGTGAGGAAAAAATGTTTTATGCTCGCCTAGCTTGGCTGTTTATTTTAACATGTTTGCCAGCATAGACACATGCATATTCAAGCAATTTGTCTAAATCCATCCTTTCCCTCTTCATAGGGCTCTTTTATGGGTTTAAGAAACTGTGAAGATTCTCTTTATTTGGAGAACTTCTGGGTAATGATTTATTTTAATTCTGGATATGTCTTTTGTACTCATTTTCCTTACAGAAACAAAGTAGTGCATTCCATAATAGTTCTTCGTTGTTGCTGCATTTTGTTTTCCTAGATGGGAGATATTTCCTACACTTATCTGCTGTGCTAATGTAGAATCAGGAATTATAACCACTAATGATAACTTGTGCAGTTCTCCCTATCACTCTTACTTGCTTTTGTGTCCTTCTTGTTGCTTTGGCTTTCAGTGTTTTGCTGTGAAAATCTGTGCACTTGGGAGCAGTTACTTGCTGTACAGGATGACACCATGGGTTTGTATTTTAGCTTGTTGAAAAGAGATAAGAGGATAATACAGATTTTTTTAAAAAAAATCTTTGCAAAAGGTGACTGTCTGCTGAAGCACTCCTTATCTTGAGACTATTCAACTGTTCAGCCATTACAAGAGGCAGCTGTTTGGCTAACATTCTCCTTCATCCAGACAGCAGCAAAGCTTAAAAAGATGGAGACGGTCCAAGATAGTTAGTTTGGTGTACAGCTTAGATTCCTGTGTTGGCAGCATTGTTTGCTTGGCTGGGTAATTCATACTGAAGCTGACAGTATGAGGGAACGTGGCGTGCAAAGGAAGATAAGCCGAAGGCTTTGGTGTTATAAATACGGAAATAGAATTTTGCTTTCAGGTTGATTGTCTAGCTGAAATAAAGTGCTATGACTTGAAAAGATTATTAGAAGAAAGCAACTACCACCACCAACTCCCTCCTTTTTTTGCAATTTACACACACACACACACACACACGCACACACACACACACATTGTGGGTGCTACTATGTGAGGTTTCTGAGGTATATCCACAAGCTTAAGGGCCTGGTGTTGTATTCACATTTGGTTTAAGTCCTACATCACTGCAGTTGATGACCAGGGACACAAGTGCTATCTGTGCTGCAAAGATTTCTCCCTTCTCACATACAAGCAATGGTGGAGAGCATTCTTCAGGCCATTGCTGTCAGTAGATGTACTATCAGTAGATGTACTATGTCCTTGGAAAGATAACGGACTCAAAAAAACATCACTTTACACCAGTGCTGTTCATAGTGGTAGTCCCTGGAGAATGTCCCAGACAGAAAGGAACAATTATATTCAATGGATACAAATCTAATGCTGGTTCCTGGGACACAGGGAAAACCTGTTGGTCCCCCACATTAGATAGTTTAAGAAGCACTGCTTTAACACTAAACAAACCTTCCACAATAATTATCACATATCTTCTAAAACTGCAACTGCAAAAGAATCTGGGTTTGTCTGTTGTGCCATTAAAAAATGTTAAAACAGAAAGGTCTCAGTTGCCATGATAGCACCCTCTTGAAGCTTTCTTCCTATTGGTCTGTTTTTTTTTAAAAAAAATGTTTTTCCTCCTGTTTCTGTTGTATTATGGATTCAGTTCATATGGTATTTATGTAAATTAAGTTGCTATAATCTGAATCACTGAACATCTAGGTGAGAGTACTGATTCTGGCCTGTGAGTATACTTGAATAAATTGAGTTCAGATCCTAAATCAATTACATATGGTAATTGATAAAGAGTGATCCAGAAGTACACATGTTCACTGAAAACTGAGTAGATTATCTAGTGAGATTATCCCATTAAAGACAAGAAAAAGACTGTGATTAGTTTTAAACCTTTCTTCCACTTAGGTTTTATGCCATGCTACAACCAACCCCATTATAGTAGATACACAAAGTCCTCTTGTACTGTTTTTCTTCCAGCTTTTCTGCAGTATCATTTACCAGCTAAATTTTCCCTCCTTACTCTCAATTTTTCTTTGCCAAACCCTTTTATTTCTCCTTTGGTCCTTTTTAGATTTTAAGCTCTGCGGGCAGGAAATATATGGCTTATCATGGCAATATATGTATGTACAGAGAGAGAGTGTGTGGCATAGTGGTTTGAGTATTGGACTGCAACTCTGGAGACAAGGTTGGATTCCCACTTTGGCCATGAAACCCACTGGGTAACCTTGGGCAAGTCACATGCTCTCAGCTTCAGGAGAAGTCAATGCCAAACCTCCACTGAACAAGTCCTGCCAAGAAAATCCCAAGAAAACCCCAAATCTTATGGCTTTAGGATCACCATAAGGTGTTACAATAGCCAGAGGTCTTCCATTTTGATATAAAATGTGGTGAAGTTTGCCCCTCCATGACCTTAAATGTACCCTCAATACACACAGTATGAGCTTTAAAGCGATGGATCATGTAGGCATTTTGGGAGTTACGATAAGGGGGAAATTACTCTCACAGCCCAGGAAGGCCAGGCAATTTATCACAAGATGTTTGGCACCCAAGCTGGGAAGTGCCACTTTGCAACCCCAGTTCCCATTTCAAAGGTCTCCATCTCAAGTGACCATTCCCCTGCCATTCAGACCCTTTGATGTAGGACATCTGGTCTTTGCCTCAAACTAATTTTGCCTTATAAAAGATCCCAAATTTCCTTTGTTCCCTGGACTAGCCTGGATTGTAGATTGACTCTACGTCACCCTGGATTCTGCTAGGTCTGACTCAACCACTGCCCCCTCTGAGTGCTCCGGAGCAGCCAAGTCTCACATCACAGCTACCATCCACATCCAAGTTGCAACCTCGCTGCTGGTAACTGTAACCACTTGTGAAGCCTCAATTCTGTCTTCCCCTCAGTCCCTTGTGTGTGAGAGAGACTGAATTCTGTGTATGCTTGTGTGTAATTTCTTTTAATAAAATTCAGTTAATAGAAGAGTCTGCCTTTGCAATCCTTTGTCTCAGCGCCTCAGTAAAAAGTTAATAATAATAATAATAATAATAATTTATTTATATCCCGCCCCTCTTCAGAGCAGTCTGGGCGGCTTACAACATTAAAATTTCCATACAGATATGTTCATACAATGTAAACAGAACCTAAAAATTCTGAAACCCACCTGACCCTTAAAAAGGGCTGCTTGTAACCCAGCCCCATATTCAGTTAAATCATAGAATCATAGAGTTGGAAGAGACCACAAGGGCCATCC
>CM034701.1:61997508-62016295 GCA_020142125.1 Phrynosoma platyrhinos | reverse complement strand
GAATAGAGTGGCACTATTACTTCCCTAGACCCTCTGATTATAAAGGTGGAAATGACTTGACAGCATATATATGTTGTTGTAGACAGACAGTACTTGACTAGAAGCACCTTTGGCAGAAATTACAGCCAAGAGTCTTCTTGGGTAACTTGTGTCAGCTTTTGCACATCTGGATCCTGCATTTTTTGCTCATTGTTCTTGGCAAAATTGCTCCAGCTCTGTCAAGTTGGATGAACTTGGTGAACAGGATCTTTCACTGCTAGCCACAAATTCTCAATTTACTGTATATGCTCAACTATAAGTCAGCCTCATGTATAAGTCGAGGGCATGTTTTGGTGCCAAAATTATGGATTTTGATATGACCTGTAGATATGTCGATGGTAAAACTGTAACAAAGGATGTAAAGGATGAAGCAAAGGAAAACAATGCAAAATTCCAGCACGCATAGCTGTTTGTGATCACTCTAAGGCTAGATGGATAAGAGAGTAGAGTGCTTCCAAGATAGAATATATTCTTGGCTTTCCTATATATATATATATATATATATATATATATATATATGAGTTAACATACAATACTTACACTGGCCCATGGATAAGTCAACTCAAGCTTTTTGGGTCAACTTTTTAACCAAAATTTCTAGACTTATACATTGGTATATACCTGTGTTGGTGAACCCATGGCACACATCCTATTTGTGGCATGCGAACCCTTGGCAGCGGGCACATGGCAGGTAGAGGAAGAAGGGGCAGGGAGGCTGAAAGCCCCATCCCTTCCATCACCATCACTTGAGTAGATGGCTCATAGAGATAGAAGACCTCTGAGTGCTGGTTGTAGAGCTCCCCGACAAAGGAGGAACCCGTCTACCAAGTGGCCTGCATGTAAATGTGGCACCTCCAACTCTCATTCCCGCCTGCAGCCCTGGGGTCTCCATCTCCTCCTCCATCTTCTTCCATGAGAGACCCATCTTCCAAGCCTGTCCAGGAAAGCAGCCAGGTAGCTGATAGCAAGTCCAAACAAACCAGCATGTGAAATGCAAGCAAGTCTCAAAGTCAAGCTGGGCATGACGCAGCCTCACTGGCCCAGGGCCTCCTGGAGATTGGACTGTTCCTGTTGGGGCTTCTTGCTTGCCCGCCCACCCCTTCTGGTAGCCCACAAGGGAGGAGACCAGTGCCAGGCAACAGGGTGAATGGCAACAACGGCCTTTCATGGCCTCAAGGCGGAAACAACAGCTACTGTTGGTGGGACCCAAAAAGGTCTTGGGTGCAAAGCCTGGTGTTTGTCTGAAAGAGGGGGAAATGGGGGGCGGGGAAGAGCGGAGAAGATGGCTAGTCCTGCTCCTGCTTCTCTTTCTTCTTTCAGTACTGCCACCACTGCCTAGAAACATGGCCACATGTTGGCCAAAGAGAGCCTGGAAAAGCCACAGCCCACCTTCCTTTTTGTAACCAAAGCTGCCCCTCCCACCACCACTGCCAAAAACAACAACAGCAACAACAATAGTAATAATAATATTTCTTTCATACCCACCTCTCCCCATGGTCCGAGGTGGGGGACAGCAACAGTTAACAAGCAAACAAGCATGGGTTAAAAGACACCTTAGTTTTCAAAGGGCAAATAAGGTGTGTGCGTGTTATTAAAACAGTCATCCACGTCTAAAATTTGTCACTCAAAAACTGACAGTTTAGAAAAGGCAAGGCTTGCATCATCTGCACTGCAGAACTAATCTGATTGGACACCGCTTGAACGGCCCTGGCTCCGTATTATGGAGTTCTGGGCATGGTAGTTTGGTGGCGACCCCAGTTAAATGAAGTAATGGGTTGAACCTGACATGAAATATTAAGCGTGTCTTTTTGTGTCTTCATATTTCATTCACAGCTGAGTTTCAGATGTGGGATTGATGGGGTTGTGTGCCTTCAGGTGGTTTTACTGACTTAGGGCAACCCTAAGGAGAACCTATCACCAAGTTCCCTTGGCAAGTTTCTTCAAAGGGGGTTTGCCCTTGGCATCCTCTGAGGCTGAGAGAGTGTGACCTGCCCAAGGTTACCCAGGGTGTTTCTATGGCTGAATGGGGATTTTCTCCCGAGTCCTACTCCAATGCTCAAACCACTACAGACAAAAGGGACTGTAGTTTGGGGGCAAAGGAAGTGATTTGTATGGTGAAGTTCTCAGTTTCCATTTCTGGGATAGTGATTTTTTTTTAAAAAAAAAAATTTAAGTAGTCTGGGTGCCTTAAGCCAGGTTCACCATCACTGGTATATACAGTAGATTGGGTTTTGACTGGGTCATCATAAGACATTCAGGTTCTTGTTTTTAAACCATTCTAGTGTTACTTTGGCCATCGGTCATTGCCCTGCTGGTAAGTGAACCTCCACCCCATCTTAGGTTCCTTGTGGACTGAAACAGAGATTCCTCTTGAACTGTCCGTTATTTTACTCCATCCGTCTTGGCCTCATTCTTGACCAGCTTTCCAGTCACTGCAGAGGAAATGTGTCTTTGCAACAATGCAATCACTGTTGTCTTTCTGCCACAAATAGTGTTTTGCAAGAAGCTCAAAAAGTTCAATTTTGGCCTCATTGGACCAGAGAAACATGTTTCACATGCCTATTCTGTTTCCTACATGCTTTTTTGCAAACTTCAAACATAATTTGATCCAAGTTTGTTTTAGCAGTGGCTTTCTTCTTGTCACTGTTCCATAACACTCAACTTAGTGGACTGTCCAGGGGATACTTGTTCCATGGACAGTTTCTCCCATTTCAGCTGAGGTTTCTCCTGCTCCTTCAGAGTTACCATTGGCCTTTTGATTGTTTCAATGACTAATGTCCTCTGCACCTTGTCACTAAGTTTGGGAGGATAGCCTTCTCTAGCAGAGTCAAGGCTGAGACAAATTCTTTTCATTTTATGATAATGGATTTAATGGCACTATGGGGAATGCTTATAGTTTGCGCTTTTTAAAATAACCCAACCCTGGTTAGTGCTTCTATGCTACTTGCTCCCAGATTTGTTTTGATAGCTTCTTGGCCTGCTTAATGTTCTTCGTTTAGATATACTCTCCAGCAAACTCTAAAGCCGTCCAGAAAGAGGTATTCTCCATCTGGGATTTTGTGGTGCTGGAATTGCATACTGGTAGACTCTGTGCAAGATTGGCAGGTCGGCAGTTTGAGGCCCAAGTGCCACATGACAGAATGAGCTCCCATCACCAGTCCCAGCTTCTGCCAACCTAGCAGTTTGAAAGCATGTCAAAATGCAAGTAGATAAATAACTATCACTTCGGTGGGAAGTAACAGCATTCTGTGCAGTCATGACAACACTGGCTCTTTGGTTTAGTAACGGAGATGAGTACTGCCCCCTACAGTCGAACACAGTTTGATAACTTTGTCAAAAGGGAAACCTTTTCCTTAACCAGTCATGGAGAACCTTTTAGGAGATGAGTGCCCAAATTGAAAGCACTAGGTGTTACCGGGTGTCCGAACTTCTGCCCTCCGGGAGCAGGACTTGTGCCCCCCTGCCCTCCCAGGCCTTCAGCTGCCTCTCCGGAGACAGCTAAAGGCTGGGGGGGGGGGCAAGGGAAGGAGGAGGAGGAACAGGCATGTGCTCTTCAAGTTGGCTTTGCATGCCAGAGATGGCATGTGGGCCTTAGATTCTGTTTAGTGCCTAATGTGACTTTTGTTGGCAGTGAATTGAGCCAGGGTTTATTTATCACAGCAAAAAGGTGAATATGTACACAACCAACAATTGCAAGTTTGTTTTTTGTTTAATTTTTGCACCACAATAGTTAGCACCTTTACAGTGCTGTTTATCTTGTGCACAGCAAGTGGTAATATTAATTATTTAATCCCTTTCACTTCCAGGTTGCGGTACAAGCAAACAGGGAAACGTTAAAGGGGCTGAATACTTCTGCTAGCCATAACTCTACTTAATATTTCCCACTGTTTGAAGTCATCCTGATAGCTCTAGAGTCTAGAGCAGGGGTAGGCAACCTTTTTGAGCCGGCCCAGGCGAACCCCCGCCGCTATGCGCGACCCCCCCGCAGCCGCAGCCGCCTCCACACATGTCTCAGCCGCCATTTTGGAAAACAAAATGGTGGCCGCGGCTGCACGGTGACCGAAACGTGCGGCAGCGGTGGCAGGGGTCCTTCTGGGCCGGTAAGCGCGGGGCCCTGGGCCAGAACCGGCCCGGGGGCCATAGGTTGCTGGCCCCTGGTCTAGAGAGTACTCATTAGTTTCATAAATGTTCCACTTCACTGTATTCCTAAAGGAAGCTACTTTGTTATAGGTGTTTGATTCTCAATGAATATTTTCACCAAATGTTACTGTCTTGTTTACAGGTAACAGCTGTGCCACTAGACTTTTACTGCAATGATCAAAGTGCAGAGCGTGAGCGAAAAACACTTAAAGAAGGAGGAAACATTGAAGCAAAGCAATGTGTATTACATGGTGCGCCGGAACTTGCAGTTGGCTGGCTGAGACGATGCTCTCACTTGTATCCCGAACATCCAGGAGGACTGCTGGGAATCAGACCTCCAAATGGCTGGTCTTTTATCAGGATACCAGGTAGGTTACAGTCGTTGGACTGAATAGATTCATGATGAAACAGAATGCAGTGAGCCTAATACATTACATATTTTTGTGTTATATATTTGTTTGCTTTATTCCTATAAATATTCAAACCTCTACCAAAGCATTCTATGTCTGAGAGCTAGAAAATAAATAAAGCTTCTTTTGAGTAGAGTCTTCCTCCAAGAACCTTGAGAAAAAATTGCAAGAGGTGGTTATTACTGTAATTGGTGCTTGCTTAATTGAGCCTAGAATTTTTTATGTAAGCCGCTTGAATAGTCTTTTTCAATAAGCGGGAAATAATAATAATAATTATTATTATTATTATTATTAATACATTTGATTGCTCTCTTAGGTTGAAATATGCATCTTCATTACCTCCACACCATACTGAGTGTCTGGGCCAAATTAGATATAAATGTTTGTATATAGGCCATCACTTTATTCTGGAACTACCAAGGCAATATCTTCTCTGTCATCTTTTTCTTCCCCTCTCATATGCTCCCAAACTGTATTTTCTGGTTGTAATTGCTGATAAATTGCTGTTAGTGTTGAGTTGCCTTATTAAAATTTTGTTTATTTGAATTCCTATAGATATTCTTTTGGATTCAGCCTCCCCCGCCCAGCTCTAGCAATTAATCTGTTAGGGGTGCATTGTGTCTCTAATCTACATGCATATAAATGCATATTCATGAACTCCAAATTAAACAGATGTGCATAGCCTGCCATTTTATTTAGTTACGTTTGGGAGGCATATCTTAGCTTTTAGTTCATTTTTTGAATTATCTATTTAATTCTTTATAACCCTTAATTTAATTCTGGTATAATTTTAGTGCACTTTTGGTATTATCTGTTTAACTCTGTATAACCCTCCTCACAAAATATAGTTTATTTTGGGCCTTTGCAGACTGCCAGAAATAGTGCAAATTGAGTCCACTTTAAGAGTTAGGGTTAGTGCTAGGGAATCATGGGAATTGTGTTTTTTTCCCTGAGACATTGAGCCTTCTCTGTCAGAGAGCTCTGGTGCCACAATAAAATACAGTTCCCATGATTCTCTAACCCTAACCCTTAAAGTGGACTCAATTTGCACTATTTCTGGCAGTCTGCAAAGGCTCTTTGTGAGGAGGGTTATACAAAATTAAATAGATAATACCAAAAATGAACTAAAATTATAAAAACATCAGTAATAAAGCATCACATCAGGGACATAATATAAGGTAAGGTAGATAAAGTGTAAGGCAGGGGCAGATATTCCCCAACAGTGATGTTGCTTCCCTTGCTATATTGCCTTGTTGATGTTGCTTAAATCATTGCCATATCCCTAAAACCCTCCACACTAGTCTCTTCATTCCCATTCTTGTCTCTTCACACCCTCCTCCTCCTAAATACCCCAATTTTTTTTCTTGCCCTAGCATCACTTCCCCAAACTCCCCTCTTTGCTGTGCAGGAGGACATTCTGGCCCTCTACTGTACCATAAAGAGAGGGCACAGTTGCCATTGCTCTGATACTAGATTTTGACAGCAGCAGCAATTCAGCAACCATGCAGTCCCAGTATATTCAGAAGGGTTGAATGTGACCCCTCCCCTGACCGTAGGATTTAGAAATTATCATTTTTAAAATGTCCATAAAAAGAAATCAGTTTTTGGAGCCCACCTAATAGAAAGAACCATCTCCCCATTAATTTGGGTATCTCATATCAGCTAGTTTGAGAGAAGGTTCACTGAAGAGTCCAAGAAACTTAGTGAAAATCATGACCAGATATGTAAGGGGAGGAGGTCTAGGTTGGCACACTGCAGCTGCTGAAGTAGATATTCACTTGTTGAGAATATATTGTAGAGTAGTTGTGGTTTTTCTCTGTCATGCCTTCAAATGAAATGACATCATTGTGGCTTTTAAACAAGTGGAGAGCAATTTGTTGTAAAATAAAGTAAAATTGACAGGAGATGCCGGTAGGCCTTCTGTGGTGTCTCTGCTTTCATCTTAAGAGAGTGTGTATTCCCTTTTCTCTTGTGTTTGTCTTTTCCTTCCCTTTCTTTTGTTTCTTTTTTTTATATTTGGTTCATAAGCCTGTTAGCAGGACTTCTAATTTCCCTTTGTCTACAGTGCTTATCACCAGGACAATACTGAGGTTTGGGAGATGATTGCTGTGCAAAGAACAAAATAAAAATATAAATAAACAAATGAAAAGCAACAGATTAATAATTGCTTCTGAAATAAGAGAAACAGCCTAAAGCTATTATATACAGAAATGTGAAAGTAAGAAACTTGGATTATTAGAAAGAAATATTGACCAAAGGGAAGAGTGTTCTATGGAGTACATTAATGAGCAGAAACTATACAACAATACTTACAGATATGCAATTAAGCTGAAATGAAACATTTAAAGAGAAATCACTTTGGCTGGTCAGTGTTTATTTTCTGGATGACTGGAGGAGCAACTCACAAATATATGGGTTTTTCCCATGCACCAATAGCCCAAAGTTCTTTTCAGTTTCAAACATTGACTCCCCTCTCCTCCTCACCAGTTCTTAAATTCTGCCTTGCCATCAGGTCAAGATTTTATTTCTCCCTTTCCTATTGTATCCTAATCCTTTCCTAACACTTAACTAACGTAATGGTAACAGAACCTCTAAAGAAAAAGAGAAAAATACCTGAATGCAATGTTAATGAAAATGATCTGTGAATGCCATCGGATAAAAAGAAAAGACTAGTGCACAATGAGCTAAACTTGGCAGCAGCACCAATAGTCCCAACCTCTCATTTTTTAACAATATGATTGTGTTCCCACGTGTACCGGTAGCTATAATACAAAGTTGACTCAGATTATTTCAGGGAACTACTACAGAAAGAAATAACTGGTAGATTTAAATTGTCTGAGGAAAATGCATATGAAGATAGATCAGACTGAGAAAGAAACCATGACTTTCTGTAAAGCAGTTTATTAGGGGAATTGGTTTTTCTTCTTCTAGAAAATTGTTTTATTTCAGAATAGGGATAAACAATTAGCATGGGTCTGGAACTGCATGCATATGTAGCATACATTTGTTACCAAAATTCAGCAGAGCAGCAGCAAAAATGTAGTATTTCACTTTAAAGCATATTTTTCCTTCTAAACAAAAGATGCACCTTGCAGGTAAATTTGTGCTTCCAAGTACATGAAACTCCTTGCTTGTTTTGAAAGAAATTTTTTTGCTTTTACAGTGAAAATAATGGATTTTCTTCACCCTCTCCCACTAGTATATCACTGAATTTAAGCTACCTTTTGGTAGCAGAACACTAAAGAAATGCACTAGCAGTGTGGGACACGTGTTGCCCACCTCTGTTTTAGAAAGTGAAAAATAACGAAGAAATCAGTAGAGGGTTATATGTTAGGCTGCAGTGTTCCAGTGTGGTGACTAAATGAGCAACAAAACAGCTGCTGTTGCAGTTAACTCTCCCCTTTTCTTTCGGATGCTGTGTTCCCTGTTGTGATCACTGTGGGAATCTCTTGAGGCTTTTCCTGTTCTTTGAAAGAAAAATGGTCTTAGATTAAATTGCAGGAAATGTCTGAGTCCTTTTCAAATTGATAAAAAGTGCCACATTCACTAACTGTTTACTGTGAGAACCAGCTAGCTAGTTTCTCACTGATTCCATTAGGCCCTGCAGATTTCTGGGAGAGAGAAGGCGGCTGCCGGAAACCAGGCTGTATTTTCTTTAATTATTTTATTTATATCCTACCTTACTGAGACCCAGAGTGGCTCTTTTAGCTGTTTCACCATCTATTTTTATAATAACAATACAATATCTTCTAATTCCACAATGGATTAAACCTAGTCCTTCAGAAAATTCCTTATTTGGCATTGTTTTAAACAATTATTTGGACTGTGCAGAAGATTAACTTCTGTTTCCCAAGAAACTCAATAAACCCTGACTAAAAGCAGTTCATCCTTTGAGTGAAATAAAACTGATTTGGAGAGAGCGTGGTGGCACAAATTTATGTCTAAACACATTTTTCTCTGTTTAACTCTTATATGTCTTGTCTGTAAAGCAACTATAAGGTGAATTGAGTTTTTCCCCCTAGAAAAAGGTTTTATGCTGTCAGTTTAGAAAATATGATCCTCTTGGATCCAAATTTTGCTTCTGCCAATAGCCCCATTCCTTGAGTGGAGTTCCTTTCGAGAACAGATATAGAGAGGACTTCTATCCAAAATCAGTTGTGGCAAGTTAGAGGCCCTTCCAAATGAAGTTGGGGCTGTAGAGAAGGAGAAAGTCTGAAAATTGCCCACTACCCCCTTCTACCAGTGGGATCATCCATTGTACACTAGCCTTCTGTTCTAAGTTCGAATCCATTGCATTCTCACTCAGTGGAAAAGGAGCCATCCAAAAAAGGGTTAATTCGAGTTGCCACTCAGGTTGCTGCGTTCCCCAAATGCCAGATCCTGATTATATGGCTACCTCTGCTAGTGCAAATGAATAGTCAGAAAGGTTCATAGATACAGAGGGGAAGGATCTCCTTAATTCCCCAGCTACTTCCTTTCCACAAGCTGAAATCTCTTTTTCTCCACAGCAAAGCTCAATCAGAGTCACTCAGAGTGGAAAGTCTAAGCAGGCAACCCAGTTGCGGGACAGGCCTAAGCATCCCAGAAGTTGCACACATGGTGGTGGCTGGTTTGAATCCCAGGCAGAAGCTAGCCATTTTGAGCAAGCTTTCCCAATACCTTCATCTGTTCCTATGACATTTTCCAATCAGGATTCATGGCTGAAACAGTTTTCCTCCATAGTTGCTAATGAGCTTAAATAGTTAAGCCAACTGCACCCCCCAACCATGCTGCTCCATATTCAAAGGATCTAGCGCTCCTTCATCTACTTCACATGCAGTTCTTGCCCCTCCAGTTCCTCCAGAGAAATATGGCAGGGCTAGATCTCATGTTGCAACTAAGTTGAGAAGCAGAGGCAATTCGTTCCTCTAATGAGGAGTCAACAGATAGAACAGTCCCTGCCTTACCTTTTTCCAGAGATGTTGATGTAACCTCCCTTCACTCAATGTCTCTCAGGGATTTTTCTGACTCTAAAGAAGGAGACTGGTCAGATGAGTTGCTCCTTTTTTATCTGATTTCACATAATTAAATCAGAATGGGAATAACCCCAGATGAAGCAGAAAGGGCATTAATGTAGCACACATCCTCCAGGAGTGATGAATTGTCTTAAAACAGGGGTAGGCAACCTTTTTGAGCTGGGGGCCAGGTTGCTGTCCCTCAGACAATGGGGGGGGGCGAAGCACCATAAATAAATAAACAAACAAATAAATAAATAAATAAATATTAAAACATTTTTTAAAAAATTAAAAAATATATGCATGCACACTCTCTCAGCCCCAGAAAAGCCATGGTAAACCCCTGTTGAGATTTTGCCAAGAAAATCCCAAGAACAAGCAATAACAACAATAATCAATATCATCATGACGGGTGGCGGCAGCAGGACAGGCCTGGGGCCGGTCCAAAGGCCTCGGGGGGCCGCATCCAGCCCATGGGCCTTAGGTTGCCTGCCCCTGCCTTAAAACCTCCCTCATTGATGTGCCAATTTCAGCACTTCTGTCTAATGCTTTGGCACACCAGGAAGGAGATTTAGCCCTTAAGGACTCTAATGAGAAGAATGAAGACACGTCACTCAAACACTTCCATGAGGCCTCTGCCTTATCTGTATATCATCAACAGCATCTCATTGCTAAGGTGGCCATATTGTGGGTTTAAGATATATTTAAAAACCAGGGCCTAGATGCAAATTATCTACATAAAGCCTTACTTAAGATCTGCAATTCCTTATTCTTCTAGCTGACACTTCCAGAGATTCCTTGACCTTTTCTGCTCACTCAGTTGTAGCCACAACTGTAGCCAGAATATCCATTTGTCAATGAGACCGGCCTGATACTAGACCTCAGATTTGTCAACTGATCTATAAAGTACAAGCACTTCCAAATGGAAAACCTTCAAACAATCCAAGATCACATACCTCCAAGGGATTAGTTCCTCTCAATAGATCTTTTGGAAGCATATTTTCATATTCTTACCTAGTCCATCTCACAGGTACCTTCATTTTTGTTACCTCAGTGTCCACTATCAATTCAAAGCCCTGCCTTTTGGGTTCATCTTGGTTCATCATCACCAAGGTGAACTGAGACTGCAGGGTATCTGTATCTTCCCTTAAATGGGTGATATACTTTTGAAGTCACATATTCCCAGGGGCCCAATAAACCTTAACAATCACCCTGTCAGTTCTTCTTCAGGCCCATGGCTTCATGGTCAACAAATAAAGTAATCTTTCTTCAACACATGTATTAGTCGTCTTATAGAGAGAGAAAGGGGTCTCATTGCCCCTCTCCTGAGAAAATAGAAAAAAATTAGCTCTTCCTATTTGTGAAAAAAGGGGTCTGTACCTAATGACACTGACACATCTATTGGGCATGATAATTTCCTGCATTCAACTATCCACTTAGGCAAGGTTTCACTCTCTTTTGTTGCAATGGCTTCTCTGACCCTTTCGGAAACTCATATCAAGACATCAGCATGTCAAGATTTATCTAGCTAGGGAGGTTCAAACGTTATTCCTATGGTAGATAAAACATTCACAACCTTTCTCTTGGGTACCCCTCCCACTATTACAAGTTGGACTGTTTGCCTCCACCAGGGCTTCCTTTAGCAGAAAGGTGCTCCAGAATGTCCTGTCAGATTAATCAAATTTATTGCTACCTTCCCTCCCAGGGTATATTTATGCTAGGGTAATTCTCTTGCTTGGATGGCTCCTTCTCCAATAGCTGAGAATGGCACATTGGAGAACTTACTGTGAAAGTCCATTTTAGCCAATAAGAATGAGCCATCCAGCCCCACCCATGGGTGATGACTATTTTTCATTTTTTCAGAAGCTTCTTTCTGTTCAATCTCTTCCTTTTTCTGTGCATGGGAATGAACTGAGAAGGAGTTAGGGATCAAAAAAGAAATATTCTTCAAAAACAATATATGATCCCTTACCTTGAATGGGCAGTGAGTGGAATTACCCCTTTCTTGGATGCCTCCTTCTCCTTGGCTAGAATGGACCTTCACAGTAAGTTCCGCAACATGCCATTCTGTCAACCAACTGAATTGATGTAAAAATATATGTTTTTTTGCCATATACTGCAATAATTCTATGCAGCAGGCTTTAAATCATTTTTTATTCTTTCCCTTTCTAGACAAAGAGAGTCTCATCACAGACAGTGGAAAGCTTTATGCCCTGGATGTTCTGTTAACAAGATTGAAATCTCAAGGACACAGAGTCCTTATCTATTCTCAGATGACACGGATGATTGACTTGTTGGAGGTAGGAAACATATCATCTGTATGAAAGGCAATCTAAATCTAATAGCTGAATAAATCTAGTATTTGACATGAAGTCGTTTAAGAAATTCTAGATAACTTTTCTTCAACACAGGGTTAATGGTCACTACAACAGAACTAATAACATCTTACTGGCATCTTACTGGTCTGTTTTTTCTTCTTCAAATGTGCAACCTAGGCTTGTGGCACTACGATATTGTCATGCAGTAAAGCTCTTACTACTGCCTTCTGTCTCTGATGAGAAGGCAGACTTGTGCAGACCTTTCTTCATCCCTGCCAGAGAAAAAATTATTAGGCAGCATACATTACTGAATGCATAGGCAACTGTGGGCAGCACCTGAGGCCACTATTTGATTTTAAAATGGCACATCTTGAAACTTAGCATGTTTCAATGAAACAACAAGGCACATACTCCTTATATGCCTTGCTTTAAAAGGCAGGGAGGCTGCCACTACGGTGGTGTATATGGCAGTGCCACAGCATGCAGCTCCCAGTGAGTTCAGGGGGACCCAGTGCACCCTCTGTGCTCCCATAAGGTGCCCATCAGAGCTCTGAATAAATTACTTGATTATTTAAGTCAGAATAATAGTGGTAGATATGAGGATGGGTGAGTGGCTGGCTTTACAAACTTCCTATCATTCCCAGTGGACCAGAAGAAGAGACAAATGAAATGACTAAATTTCTCTGTTGCCTCAGTAACCAGCTCTTTCTGCTTGAGATTGATTTCAGTATTTGGAGGATTAGTCCTTCTGGTGTCATGATGACCGTGTCAGCTACACAGGCTTAGTGAGAGGGTACTCAAGTGATTTTAATATAGCTATCCTTCTAGGATTAGCCATCAGCTTCCCTTTCTGCTTAAAAACAGAATACTACAGTCCATTCATTCATTCATGGGTAAAAATCAGAAAGGCTTTCTGACAAGAGCTTATTAATTTTCCAGTATAATTAGTATACCGTATATACTCAACTATAAATTGACCTCATGTATAAGTCGATGGCATGTTTTGGGGCCAAAATTATGGATTTTGATATGATCTGTGGGTAAGTCGAGGGTAAAACTTAGGGCATGTGAAAAAGGATGTAAATGATGAAGCAAAGAAAAATTATACCAAAGAACTTACAAAATTCCAGCAGGCATAATTGTGCTCACACTTAAGGCAGGATGAATGAGAGGGTAGAGGGGATTGATGTTTCTTTTAGTTGTCTTTTACTAGGGGATGCCCCCCCCCCCCAATAACAGTTAAAGTGCCATACTTAAATTGACCTGTGGATAAGTCGACCCAGGTTTTTTGGGTCAATTTTTTGACTAAAATTTCTAGACTTATACATGAGTATATACAGTATGCTGGTATTAACACCCAGAATACCTCATTTTGTGTTGAATATTATTGTGTTATAGTTTATCATTCTAGCCTGCTGGGTCTCTATTTGAACAATGTTGAAATATTGTTACATTATGCAAACTCCTCTGGTGTTAATGAGAACTTCTTTGAGCATTATTTATCATGAAAAAGCAGCATACAAGTAGTCTGGTGATTATGATATTAACAAAAGTTCTAATATAGAACACTAAGCCCTAGCTCTGTCCCTACTTTAGTACAATTTTTGGCACACTTAAGACAGATTCCTATACATGCTGCCCCATCCCTCAAATGGAAGCACTGAGTACTTTCTTGAGCAGAACAATCTCTTCTAAAGTTGGGAGCAAACATAATTCATGTTTCTTGTGGCCTAGGTGACTAGGCCAGATACATATCTTTCTCATCTGGGATATTTCAGCTCCATTCTGGCAGTGAGCTGGAGTCTTCACGTATCTTTTTCATTTGCCACTGGAGTCTAACAGAGAGAACTCTAAAGCAGCCACAAAAACAGCAAAGACAAACTTCAGAAGTGGGTCATGTAAATCTTGGCTGGCTGATATACAGAAATCTAGGTCTACCTTTGCTTCTTGTTGCTTCTTGTACTGAAGTTATAGGAAATAAAAGAAAATAGGACCAAGTGATGCTCCACTAAGCCGAGTAATGTTAAGGCCTAACTTTTCTCCCAAGCCAAAAGCCCCATGCAGAAGGTTTGCTTGATTGAGCATAAGAAGATGGGCTCAGGACAATAGAGCATGTATTACTCTCAAGTGTGATTTTCAGTGAAGGTAGTATTTAAACCAACTCCACTCATGAAAAGATTATGTCTGAAAAAGGCACTGCTGCGTAACCATCAGAAATTTCCTTAATTCTTACGTATTATTTGTATTATGTGGGCAAAAATAATTAAGCAAAATAAAAATTATTTTATTTATAGTAGGAAATCTCATCCTTCTAAACCTCCAAGAAGAATTTGGGGCTTTGTCACTTTCGTTTATTGTTGCAGTTATGTTAATGTACAGTGATGAAAGAATATTGTTTGGCCCTCATATTCTTCCAAAAAACTGGATGAACCCTTGTGATAAATAAATACATACTTTAATCCTAGAATAAACAATTAAAAATACAAATTCTATCCCTTTTATTCAGTTTATCCTCTGCAGCATAGCTTCAGTTCCAGACATTGTTTTAGGGATGCAGAAAAACAAGCAGTATTTCATACTGTAAGGAGAAGAGAAGAATTAGGGCCACATATGGAAAGAAAATAAACTGGATTTTCTGTTGTTGGAAGATCAAGGATATCTTGGGCTGCACACGTTGAATCATGAAGCTGCTCTGTTCTCAATGGAACTTCTTGTTCTTCTTTTTCATCAACAACTTTATTTACTAAAATGTGGATTCAACAGCAGGAAAGTTGGAGGGAAGTAGCAAGAGAGGAAGGCCACATGTCAGATGGATGGATTCTATATTAAGGAGGTCATGGGTATTAAGGGGTTGCAGGACTTAAGCAGAGCAGTGGAGGACAGAGGGTCTTGGAGATGTCTCATCCATAGGGTCATCCATGGGTTGAGATCGACTTGAGGCCAGTTAACAACAACAAAAGTAGAACAGCACATTATTAAAAGCCCATATGGTCAGTTCCACAAAGCCTGATAGAATAGAAAAGTTTTCACCTCCTTGTAGAAGAACAGCAAGGAGGATCCAGTCTAACCTTCATCCCCCAGGAAAGGAGTTCCAAAGCCTGGGGGCAGCCACTGAGAAGACCTTATTCCATGTTCCCATTAGACATGACTGTGAGAGGTGTGGAACCAAGAGAAAGGTGTTATCCAAAGATCTCTAAGCTTGGACAAGCTCATTTGGGAAGATGCATTTCTTCAGATGGCTTGGACTCAAGCTGTGTACAGTTTTATGAGCCATAATCTGCACTCTGAATTGTGCTCAGAAGCAGGCCAGTGGAGTCATATGTTCCATATAATCAGACCTGAGTCAATATCCTATAGTGATTTAAGTGTTGAACTGGAATTCCAAGAGACCAGCGTTTGAATCCCCACTTAGCCATGGAAACCCACTGGGTGACCTTAGCAAGTCACACTCTCAGCCTGAGAGGAAGGCAGTGGTAAACCTCAATAAACCTTGTCAAGTAAAACTTTGATGGGGTAGCTATAATTTGAAGTTGATTTGAAGGCACCTAATGCCAACAATCAGCCATAGGTATCTACTGGTAACCAACTAAAGCTCTTTGGACAAGCAGTCTTTAAAATGCTAGTTTTAACTCTGCAAATGCACTCCTGCCAGAGGGATGAATCTAGGAGTATTCCCAGACTGCCCCTCTTCAGGGGGAGTATAATTCCATCCTGTATACTATTTACAAGTAGTGGTGACAACACATAATTCTTTATGATCTGATAGAGAAGTACCCGATGCATAGCCTTCAATTATAACCCCATAAGCTGTACCTTTTCCCACAAATCATTTGGTTATCAGGTTTTTGTATACCTCTTCTTAAAATGTGTATGAAATCCTATACTTAAAAATGTTTTATCATCTGTATATGCTTTATTTATTTAAAATACGCGCTACCTCTCTGATGCTACTGTGGTGGTTTACAAAATGTAGTAGTGCAGTTGTGTCTTTCTCTGATCCAGTTAACACTTCCTATACTAGGCTGCATTGGAAGAGCTTGCAACCATGTTCAAATGAAGAAACAAACCCATTTAAGCTATTTTTAAAAAAGAATGAAAAATTCATCCTAGTTGCCTTATAGGCTAAGCAAGCTGATGTCTCATTCCTCTCCCACTCTGTGTATATAACTGTGTAATATAACATACTATTTTCTCAACACCTTCTAACAGGGACAGGGGTGCTAGGTGGCAACCCCAGCAGGAGCTATTATCTGCTGGAGATGACAGTTCTTGGCTATGTTTAAATTTTTGCTGAACACAGGATGGTGCAAAGCACTATGGACTCCACTGATATTCCTCTTTGTTATAATTTCAGTCCTGATCAGTCCCTTCCTGCATTCCTAACAGTTTCAAGACAACATATTAGAAATTGCATTCATGGATAGATGAGTGATAAAACCTGGAATTCCAGGGTGGTGGTTTCTGCACCCGTTTCCAAATCCTGCATTTGTGGCAGGCAGTCACCAAATTATAGAAGACACATAGCTCTGCCAATATTAAATTGACATCAATTTACAGATGAGTTCAAATGCAGATGAATGTGCAAAAAGAGTGAGCTAATCTTTGTGGATTAATGCAAAAATAATATCCAAGATAAACATAAAATTTTAAAGAGATGTGAAGCTGTTTTTTCATGTTATAGTTATAACTAGCCACAAATTATGTAAGTCAGAAATAATGAAGCTGCTGTGGGTTTGAAATCAGTGACACACTGGACTATTAACATCACACATTAATTGAATGGTAAATCCAAAAGGTCACACTCAATATCCTTTTTTCTGCAGTATCCAGCCGATTCAGAGGAGGTAGGCTTTAGCAGCACTGTATTGTATTAACAATTTTATTTTGCATTTATTTTTATAAAAGTATTTTATACCTGTAGACTTGTAGATGTTATGGGAAATTGTGATGTTTGTAACTAGTATAAATTTGTTTAAACAAACTGAAATTGAAACATGCATCTTTTTTCCTTGTTTCTTATGTTCTTAGGAATACATGGTTTACAGGAAACATACATATATGAGGCTAGATGGTTCATCAAAAATTTCTGAAAGAAGGGATATGGTAGCTGACTTTCAGAACAGGTATGTGTTTTATTTTATTTTTATTATAGTAAGAGTGTATTTCTTCCAATTTCAGTGTATTTCTTCCAATATATGACCCAAGGTGATTGACAACATAGATTAAAATAAAATAGAGCTAAACAAGTCATTATAATTAAAATTAATTATTTAAAATTAATTTATTTAAATTAAGTTAATTTTATTTTATTAAAATTAAAAATATAATTAAATAATCTATTATTAACAACAGCACTAATTTAAAACAATTTAAAAGCATTTAAAAATCTTCAGTGAGGATAAAAGTACAGCATCCTACATTAAAAATTCTTTCTGCAGCAACCAGTTACAGTTGGCCCTCCATATCAATGGGCTAGCTATCCATGGCTTGGAGCTAGCCCCACCCCATATAAGTCAATGGCAGTATGTGCATGTGGCCACACCAACATAGATGTACAATTGCCCCTCCGTTTTCGTGGGGGATCCGTTCTGGACCCCTCTGTGAAAATGGAAACCAGCACATATTCAAGCCGCATAGGCTTGAATGGAGGTGCGGGGGCGTGTGAGTGCGTGCCATGAGCACGTGCCCCATTGTATGCCTCTCCATTTGCACATAAGTAGGGCCGTGGATCTGAAGTCCTCAAAAATGGAGGGGGTGACCGTACACATGTCACCATCCATAGACTTAATATGAATTTGAGATCCTGAGATATTTCATAGCTGCAGGGGAGAGTAAGCAAACCCCCACTGATGCAAAGACCTGGTTGTTGTAGCAAAAAGCCTATCTAAATTAAAGATCTTTGCTCACCAACAGAAGCAAAGAGAGAAAGCAAGCCTAACAGTCTTGGTGCAACCACTGAGAAAATCTTTCACATGTCCTTACCAGAAGTTCCTCTGAGGGCGGTCTAAGGTTCCTCTGAAGGTGGTTCCTCTGAAGAGGAGCCTACGGATCTTGGACAGCTCATATAGAGAGATATGGTCTTTCAAATAGTCTGGACTGAAGATGTGTAGAGCTTTATAGATCATAACCAGCACTTTTAATTGAGCCCAGAAACCAGTAGCCAGTGAAGCCATTTCAACGAGGCAGTTACACGTTGGCTGCAGTATTTTGGATTTTACTAAAATTTCTTAACACCTCCCATGGCAGCCTTACATAAAGTTTTTGTATTGGGATTCTATCATTCATACTAGTCTGGGATGGAAAGGATTATTGCGCATGGTGTTTCACTTGTGCACAAGGATTAGAACTGGATTTAGGGATGTGCAATTAGGCTGGTGGAAAGGGACTTCCTCATGATCACTGCAACTCACATAAATGGGTCATTCTATATCTGCATAGCTGTATGTTCAGAAACGTCTGTTTTGATAGTGCCCCTTCCATGGTGCACCTCTCCCAGCACCTTCCTGCTCAATCTTATAGAATCATAGAGTTGGAAGAGATCAAAAGGGTCATGCAGACCAAGCTCCTGCCATGCAGAAGAACACAGTCAAAGCACTCCCAACAGATGGCTATCCAACCTCTGCTTAAAAACCTCCAAAAGAGGAGATTTCACTTCCTTGAAGCATGAACTAATTTTTTCCTACAGTTTTCTTTATTTTATTTTCCTTTTGGCTGTTCTTTTCATTTGCTGATTCCCCCCCCCCCCACACACACACACCTCTTATTTGGTATTTCATTCATCACTATATTCTGTTCATATCAATCAATCAATCAAAGTTTATTGAATAGCCCAGGGGCTGTTTCAAAGTACAATAGCATTGTAGAAAAAATACAAAAAACAAGATCA
>CM034701.1:61977787-61990031 GCA_020142125.1 Phrynosoma platyrhinos | reverse complement strand
CCTGGTCTTGAATTATGTTATTTTTATTGTTGTAGAGCAGGGGTAGGCTCCCAGAAGCCTCAGAACTGTTGCATTCATGGTCCTTAGTTTATCTCTTTTTTTTTTTTTAATTTCTCTTCTTTCCTTTATTGCTTGTAGCATTTCATCTGTCATCTATAATTTCCTCACTTTCCCTTTGTCTGTTGGAAGTGTCTTTATGCATTATTCTTTTATTATGTCCCTGGCTTCAGACCAAAGCTAACTACTGTGGTAAATTTCTAGGTTTGAAGGTGGTGGGGAACTTTTTTCCTCCCGTCTTTAAATTTCATATACTTTGAGACAGTGTATTCTGCATAAGTACTGCCAATACTTATTAACAGTCATTAAATCATAGTTTGCAGAAAAATAAAAATAAAAAGTGTAGACAGTATTTATTGATCTTTGAAAGCTTTTAAACCAAAGGGTAAAAATAAGTTGGGTGAGTGAGGCTGTTGATTTTAATTTTCTTGTTTTTTCCTGTTGGTCATTGTTGAAACTCTGTGAAAGGCATTTAACATTTCAGACTTCAACTTAAAATTGTATGCAAATTATTTTTATTTTGGTATAATAGTGTCAATTTCTTTAATGAACGGATGGGCCACAGTGGAAAGGGATGGAGATAGAAAGACGGGAGGATGAATTTAAATTAGCAGCATCCTGTTCCTACAATACTTGACTAGACTGTTAAGTTTTGCATCAAGCGTTGTATGATGGCTGATAAAGATTTCTGCTTGTATTTCTGAACTGATAGTGCGTCAGCGTCAGGAAGAGAAACGGCAGCAGGAGGAGACAAATCGTGTGAAAGAACGGAAACGAAAAAGGGAGAAGTATGCTGAAAAGGTACTTTGAACATGTTTCTGCTCCTTTGTGCCATTATAACTTTAAATATGGCTCAGATTCATTTCCTTCTCCACTTACCCCACATACATTACTTAATGCTTGACTCTTTCTCCAGAAGAGGAGTCTTAAGTCATTGTGATGTGTTTGAAGCTCTCTTCTAAAGAGAGTGACAAGTCCTAAGTACTAATTGTGCTTTCTAAAGTAAATTTTCTTAAAATAATCATACATCCCTGCCTTTTGGGTAACCAGTATTTCTATCTTGGAAAGAATAATACCCAGCAGTCATATTTAGCAGTCAGAATGCAGCTGTAGTTTTTTGTGGGTTTTTTGGGCTGTGTGGCCATGTTCTAGAAGAGTTTCTTTCTGACGTTTCACCAGCATCTGTGGTTGGCATCTTCAGAGTGCAGCTGTCCTCCTGCCGACATTTTTATCTAATTTAGTTAAATAAATGACTTTAATTACAGTAGATTACTTTCTTGTAGAATGTCTTAACTTGTGTATGAGTTACTGTTTAGATGGCTTTTTTAAATGATTAGATGAATGCATGTAAGGGAAGTAAGTATGTTCACAGCACTTACCTGTGATATCTAAGTGGCACTTCCTTGTTTAGAAACACTTGCTGGAGTCAAAAGGAATGCATGGTGCTGCCATATCCTGCTAGTATGATTTCTGGGAATATCTCACTGCATTTGAATACTTACTAGACTGCTGGATTGTATGGTCAGTGGCCATGCTTTTGGGGAGGGATTCTGGGAGTATTTTTTTCCAAGCTCTGAATAGGATTCCTCTTAAATTTTCTTCAGACTAGGACGAAAATCAGAAGCCAGGCAACTATTTCTTTACTAGATGATTACTGGTAGGTTTCAGCTAATAATACTGTATTTGTGGTTGCCTAGCATGTGTCAGACAACTTTGAGCATCTCTTCCATGTTTTTTGGCTTTAGGATAATTGTTTATTTTATTTGATTACAGAAAAAGAAGGAAGATGAATTAGATGGGAGGAAAAGGAAAGACGGCACGAATCTTGTGATCCCTTTCCTTCCATCTGCAGATAACTCCAACCTCTCTGCAGATGGTGACGAATCATTTGTCAGTGTAGACTCTGCCATGCCTAGCCCTTTCAGTGAGGTAAGGCTCTCTTTATAGCAGCACAGGGCTGTTTCATATATGACATGTGAGATGAGTGCAGTGGGGCAGAAAATTCATTCACGTATAATATGAAAGACTTGATTTTTGGCCAGCATTGAACTGCATTCTTGCAACATCACTTCATACTTGACAATGCAATTTTTCCCTCTAAATGATACCTGTAGGAAAATCATACTCATTTTTTGTTTTCCTAACACATTATTCCTTTTCTGTAATATACCACACAACATTGTAAATAAGGTAGAGCATAATTCACTATTGATAAGTTAAATTGCACTCATCTGCGCTCAAAGAATTTATATATAGAATTGCATTTTTATCCTTTTACGTGCTGTTTTCATTTTGCTATCCTGTTACAGAACTGAGAATGTACTACTTTATGCACCCTGTTTGATACATCATCAGAACTGTTTTACTCTGTGCAGTTCCCTGTTTCTAAGCCAGAGTTGGTTTGCCCCCCTATCTCTTTAACGAAAGTCAGCACAACTTTCAATAAAGTAAGAAACCTGAACAGCGAAGACACCTGATTTTTGCAATGATCATCAGTATTTTTAATCTGTACTACTTTTAATAATTTGTAAGCCACCATGAGTCCTCTTACTGGGGGAAAATGCAGGATATAAATGAATAAAGTAATAATGAAACAATAATAATAGTTACTGTTCCTGTATGGTCTCACCTTTTCCTTCACCCAAAACCTCACAGGAGATAAGTATGAAAATTGATACTGCATTGTTAATGCTTCTTTACATTTTATGGCTGCATTATGTAACCATTGCCAAATGGATTTTATCCATTATGGAGCCTTGTTACCTTGTTAATCTACAGAATTAATTAGAATGAAATGCATTGATAAGTGACTTATAAAGAATTGTGATAAGAGAGGGAAATTGCCTGGGTTTCTGAAAATGGGAGTATTTCTCCCTGAAGGGAGAGGCAAACACAGTTAAAGGACAACATTTCTCACCATCCAATCTCAGTCCTATTGTTGCCTTGATTCAAGCTAAGTAGGACCAAGTCTGTCTCTCCTGGAGGAACTTTGTATTCTTATCTCTGAATTAAAGGCAGCTTTTGAACATATAAAAGTGTCTTGGGCTATGTATACATACTGCTATCAGGGAATGAACCTCATTGAACACAGGGAATCTTGACTTTTGAGTAAACAGACCTAAGACTGGACTGCCCATCCTCCTGCTGTCTCTGAAGCAACCCGTGATTGTCAAGTGATTTTTTTTCATTACCAGTTTAGTGAAGAAAGGAAATCAGGGCATACTCCATTCATGGGAGGGATCTGTTCTGACATTTGAGAAGTCCATCTGTCTTCTCTAATTTAGATTAACTAATGATAAAAAGAATGAAGGAATGCAGTCTTGTCCTATCTCTGGGAGCTGGGAGTAAAAGTTGGGGTAGATTACTTGCTAAATAATTCCCTTTGTCATACATTTGTTAAATTTGTTAACATCTCTCCTCTTAAAATCCCCCCCTGCGCAACATAATACCGTCAACAAATTGATATTGAATGCAGAAAAAAAGGCAGTGCTCGTCAGTTGACTTGAGAGGTGATGTTTGGCTTGCTTTGGATAGAGTTTACACACAAAAGAGTTCATAAAAGGAAGTACTATTTGATCTGGCCCTTACTTTGAATGCCTGAATAGTGTTGATGGTGCAAAGAATTTTCATTCATATAGCATGTGTCTTCTTCTAGATAGATAGCCTCTGTTGATAATTTTCAGAGTAGACCTCTGTTATTGTGGGGCTGCCCTTTGAATATAGTTTGGGAACTTCAGTTGTGTCATGAAGTGGCAGCCAGATTCCTGAGCATATCTCACTATTTAAAAATGTCTACACAAGCTTTTAGTGTACTCAGGTTCAATTCAGTTTTTGTTTTCAGCATTTAAATGGTTCAAGGCCATGTCACAATAAAGACATTTTTGCCTGTTTGAATAAGATCTCTATGATAGATCTATCTCTGGTTTACTTCACTAGCTGAGTTAGGTGGCTGGCAACTATGAAGAAAATAGGTTTTAGCTAGCCTTTTACTTTTTGATAGAAGACCAGTCCAAATGATACTTTTTTAAAAACAATATTTAAGAAATATTGAGCTGACCACTGTCCTAAAAGACAGCAGTGGTTTAGAAATGCCTCACACATAGCTCCCAAACTGATGCAGACCAAAAGTTATGTATAATATGGTACATTAGTTAGATTATTAGACTAAGAAGACCTGGTTTCAAATCCCCACAAGGCCAGTCACTCTTCTCAGCTTGACATACTTCAGAGGGTGATTGTAAGAATACAGTCTTGGAGGGTACCATGGAAGAAAAGATGGGCCCTTGGTATCCACTGGGGTTTGATTCTAGGACCACCTGTGGATACTCAAATCCCATTAAATACAATGGGATAGTAAAATGATGTCCCTTATATAAAATGACAAAATTAAGGTTTGCTTTTTTGAATTTATATATTTCTAAACTATTTTCAAGCTGTGGATGCTTGAATCTGTGGATAAAAAATTCTGTGGATATGGAGGGCCGATATACTATTTTTATTATTTTTCCTGCTGCTATTGGTGCTGCCCTTGTTCTTTTAGAGTCAGTATTCCAGCACAGAGCAAGACAGACCTCCTCATGGGATAAAACATACATTTCTGTTGCCCTTTCAAAGTTAAAATTCAAAAATGATCAGTTCAATTTGAAACACAGTGTACTTATTTCCCACACAGTAATTGGTGTAATTTAAACTTAAAGTAATGTGTTTTTATATTGTCTAGATTTCCATCAACAGTGAGTTGCACATGGGATCCATCCCACCTGATGAGAGCAGCAATGACATGCTGGTGATTGTAGATGATCCAGCATCTTCAGCACCTCAGTCAAGAGCTACGAATTCCCCTGCTTCTATCACAGGCTCAGTCTCTGACAACATGAATGGTTGGTATTTATCTATAAATTTGTCCCAAGACTACATGGCATAATTCCTGTACTTCAGCCTTGCTTATCAATGTGGGCTTTACCTAAGGGCCAGGGAAGAGAAAGTCTAGAAAATAATATCACCTTCATATCTGTTAGGTTAATGCACTCTGACATGTTTAATCATTCACAGTGTGCCTAATGCTTTTGCTTTTAAATAGGACTTCATATTTGGGAGACTGTGTGATTTGATAGTATAAGCTTTGATGTAGATTGTCCCTGGTACGGTGAATTTATTGGATGGTTTTAGGTGTAGCACTCTTTCTCACTCTCACTCCACATATGTATTATACAGATAATAATACTAATCTAGCACAATATAAATGCTACAGGATTAGGGTGGGAAGGGTATTGTCATACATTTTGAGATAGCCTCTTCAGATCTTTTTCCTTTTCCGTTCTTGGCTTCTACATTGGCTCTCTAGCAGGAAGGATTGACTAGAAAGATATCCAGGAAAGAGATTTCTTGCTCTCTGGCTCATTTGACCAAATTGTGTGATTTGTTTCATGTTGGGAACCCAGGCAAAATGCAGTTACCTTATTATATTTTATCTCATTCTTAAAGAGTTGAAAATGTTTCTTAAAACAGCTAAAAAGCTATTAAGAAGAGCAATCCTAGTGTCTTACCAGTAGTGCAGGTTCAGATATGTAGCCAAACAAAACTTTCCTGCTGAATATTGCTGGTTTGAGGATCAGTTCATCAACACTGCAATAGATAAATAAATGTATACAAGTGGTACCTCTACTTACGAAATTAATCCGTTCCACAGCCCATTTCGTAAGTAGAAAATTTCATAAGTAGAAGCAAATTTAACATTGAAAAGCCCTAATCCGTTCCAGGCCCCCAGATTCAAGCTTACAACTCAATGCAAATGTATAATACAGGGTTATTTCGTTAAGTACCTCTAATACAAACATGTTACATTACCCTTAAAAAACAAAAAACATAAAAATGAGTTGCAGGACTAATCCAAAGAATAAAAAAGAGTTTCATTTACCTTTTGGGTCGAACATTTTCGTAAATTGAAACAAAAATTATCCGTAGGCTCGTTTCGTAAGTCGAATTTTTCGTAAGATGAAGCATTCGTATCTAGAGGTTCCACTTTATAATGCAGTGTGTGTGTGTGTGTGTGCGCACACACACACAATTATGTATTATATAAATAGATATAATAGATAAAAGCTTTGTTTTCTATCCTTTCATCCACTATGCCACCAGTTCATCTTTGGCCTTGTTTGATCTCAGATAATAGAGGTAATAATTTTCTCTAAAAATATGATGTGCTTCTATTTTCAGTCACTAGAGTTATACATACAATCCAAAATAAAAAGAATTGCACTTAACAGATTAATTTTTTTTTTTGGAACACCTTTTTTGTCTTATTAAAAGCCAACCCACACATACCGTACTCAAAATTGCTAGAATAGAATAAAATGAATGGGTTTTTATCTGGACTATTTGTTTTATGAAAGATTGAACTTTGCTTTCTGAGTTATACAGAAATCTTCAACAAGCAGAGTGAGCTAAATTGCATAGGACAAACATTGAGTAGGAATAACAGGAGAATGCTTCTCCACAGCACCAAGGGGCTGTTGTCTGAAATAACTGTTTTTCTATCAAAAGCTGAGACTTTTTATGTGTCTGTCTGTCTTAAAGAATGAGATACCTGCAGTGTGAAAACATACAGGATTATAAAGAAGAAACAATTTGTGTTATTTACTAAGGTGCATTTAATTCTAGAGAGCCCATTTGTGATACACCACTAAATATCTCCACATCTACTTTCTTCATTTCATTAAGGAATTTCAATACAAGATATGCCTGTCACAGCACGAGGTCATTCAGGTAGAAGCCGAGGTCGTCCCAAAGGTTCAAACAGTGCATCAAAAAGCACAGGGAAGGGTCGGAGCCGAAAATCTACAGCAGGAAGTGCAGCTGCCATGGCAGGTGCTAAAGCGGGAGCAGCAGCCGCTTCTGCAGCAGCATATGCAGCATATGGATACAATGTGTCCAAAGGTATGTATGTGGCATGGAGTGCATTGCATGTGTAGATTGCAGATCCTCAGTCAGGCATCCTCATAAAAACCTCTAATGTAGTTTAATCTCAGATGAAATGAATTATCAACATACATTATGTTTAAAATTTTCATTTAGTTCCAGAGAAATAAATCATTAGATAGAATTGTAATAGCCTAAGATATTTTTTTCTTACTGAATTAGTTTTGTCAGATTAAGTCTTACTGTAACATACAAAATTGCAACCTTTCTTGGTGTAAAAACTTTTCTTTCCACCAAAATGAATGGGCTCAGATGCTGCATCTCATCTCTTGAATCTTCTTGTGGGTAAATGGCAGAATAGATGTTTCCTCAAAAAAGAAAAGAAGAAATAGCTAATGTTGTTGTTCAAGGTCATACTTAATATTAATCTAATAATTTTAATTTTGTGTGTAATTTAAAAAACATATCCTGGATATGGCCTATTGGAAAAACATTCTGTTTTTTGTCACTAGGTATGTCTTCAGGCAGCCCTCTCCAGACACCAATTATCCGGCCTACTGGACTTACAGACTTTGGACCATCAAGCACCTCTTCTCCCTTGAGCAAAGGAAACAGTGTTTGTGGTTCCTCCAAAACTTTAAACCTGACAAGTTCTTTGGCGCCAGAAGCCCCAATTCGAAAACAATATAAAGGAGCCCACATTTCAGGTGGGCGATAGTAATTCTGAATCCCTGGAACCTGTCTGTGTTCATATCAGCTTCCTAAGCAGCCCACATTTACCAGCACAAGGGTATACAGATGATGCCTTGTTTCCATCCCTTATGTGGGTGTGAAGAGAAGCTTTCCTGCACTACTGGGGCAAGAGGTGTTTTGTGTGCACTTTCACGCATAGCCCAGATTTACTACCTTTGCAGATTTGTGAGGAGAAGCAGCAGAGACCTGGGATGCTTGAGCTTAACTTTTGCATTGAGTTTTTTTCTGGTATCCCACAAATCATGCAGGAAGAAGATCCGGCATCCATGTAAGATTGGCTACAAGATCTCTCTTTTGTTCATACTTGCACCAGCACCCACTCTCCTTATCTTTTCAGGTTTCATGTGGAATTCAATTCCATGCTTATAATGAGATTATCATCTTAATTTTGGGGGTCCCCAGCAGATTTGGAAGACCCTTTTGGTCAGTGCGCCTTTTTGAGGGAGCTGTGGAAACATAACTTGTTGGTTCTAATATGTATGAATGGTGGGATACTATGATAAAGTGGAAAGGAGTTTTGCACTGTGCCCTAGGAAAAGTCTTGTTGTCACTGTCATGCTTCTGAACTACTAACATACTGTTTGGCTAGTTAAATGAAAGTAAGACAGATCTGGGCTTTCAGAATGGTTTTGCTATCTCTGCATCGTTGAGTGAAGGTTTAACATCACAGTACCAGGCTCTTGCATTTACTATCATAGCACTGGTGTTTAAGTACACTTTTTCCATTTGACTTATATGGAAATGGTAAGGCATTTAAAATAGAGCCATTTGTATGTGATCTTTCAACAAGAAAGAGTTTGAAAAGGGGAGAATGTCATCACTTTTCTTCTCATTGTGCCATAGAAGAGCATTCTGGTAATATTTTAGGTCCCACAATTTGCGATATTGGAAAAGATGAGCAGTGGGCAATGTACCAATCCTACTTCCACCGAACCCATAGCTAAAGCAGTGTCTTTCATTCCAAGCTATCCACCCACTATATTCTCTTTAGCAAATCTCATTTGGCAACTGGGTCCGTATCTAGCAGGTTAGACTTGCTGCGCTGTGATGATCTAGCACTGTAGCATTGCTCTGTGAATCTAATGAAAGTTGTCTGAGAGCAGCAACGTCGTTAGTGCAACTCTTTGTTCTGATACTCCATTCTGAATGCACACAAACCCTCTGCTTTGGCATGATATATATCAATACTGTCTGCATTGCACTGAGATGAAGGAGGAAGGCAGTTCTCCTGCTTTCACATTGACATTAAGTGGGTATTCTTTCTGGGCATTCTCATCTTTCAAGGGAGAACCAGGTGTCGAGGTGAAGATCTTAGCTAAGGCAGCAAAGGATTTTTCAGTCTCATGCACCTTTCCTGGCATCCCACAGTGTAGAGCAAGTGCTTCCTGTTGACTCTGCCTCTAATTTGCACACCTAAAAATAGCAGAATTGAGTTCAGTTAGATTGATTTTTTTAAAAAAAAAAAACAGATTTGGAGGGAATAATTGGGTGGAGAGGGGATATTTAATTTAAATCATGAAGAGTTTACCCCATCTCCCTCAGATTCACATGTGTATATACAGTGTTTAGAGGGAATCAGAAAAAAATGCCAAGCCTTTTTTTCCTCTTTGAATGTGCTGTCTATTTTTATAACTGAACTTGTACATATGTATAAAAAGAGACACATCTTTCTTTTACTAACTGGAGACAAGAATCTTAAATAAAATGGAGTGAGATAATTTTATGTAAATTCAGACTCTGGTTTATTGTTTCCATGTGATGAGATCTTGAAACAAAGTGTGTTCTGAAGTGCTTACGTTGTAAATGTTTGTAGATACAGGTAATGTATCAAGAAGTTTGCAGATCTGCTAACTCATCAGTTATGCCTCTTATGAACATTTTCATGGGTTTTTTAAATTGCTTGATACCTGCTTTTCATATGTTGAAGCAATGAATATATGCAGTAGGATGATTGTGCACTGAAGAAAAAAGAAGATTTCTTACTACTACAGGTTGCTACAGTGATGAAGCCATCTGGAGAGCATTCTGTGTAGTATTATAAATTATGTGCAGTGTTGTACACTGGGGGTGGGATACAGATTCCTGTACTTCCCTTTGTATCCTCTTCCATAAACACCTGGGCAGATAATATCACTGCAGTTATTTCTCCTCCTTCATATAGTTTAGTAACCGCAAGGACATCTATGCAACGCTGGCAGTATTTTGTCAACATGATCTATTTTAAAAACAATGGATTAATTATCCATTTACTGTTTCCCACAGCCTAGACTTGTACTGAGATAAGAGGTTTACCCTTCTGTCTGGATGTCACATCTGTATAGTTATGTTAAATAACATCTGTATAGTTGTGTTAGATACCACAAGGCTTGGTGCTTATGGGTTGTTCTGTGAGTGGGCTAGAGCCATAAGGGGTAAGATTCATATTTTCATTTTATTTATCACAAGACATTGCATGATCTTGAAATGTTCAAACACAACAGTCATATCCAACAAAAATGAGATGGTCTAGGAAAGTGGTAAGGTGCTCTCTACAAAGAGATCTATTTTTTGTTCAGTTTATTCTATGAAACTGTATTTGCAATTATAGACACTGTTTGATGTGGCTGTTTACATAGATTCACTGTAGTGTTTATCATATGAGACTGAGCTTGAATATAGGTTCTATTAGATTATCAAACAGCTGAACTATGAAAAGCTGCATTTGCTCATCTTCAGGAGCCTGGGAAATTTAGGTCTGTGTAGATAATCATAGGGTATGCTTCCACATGTGCCCACTTGTGGTCAAGTGACAGGCTCCCCTGTTCACTGAAATACCATGTGAAATCTGTTGAGGCTAGGCTGAGTCTGGATATCTTTAAATATCATAGGGAAGCATGCTGAAAAAGAAAGTTAGTGATTAAAATTTCCTGATCAGTTTGTGAAATTAGATAGAGTCAGCCTTCCTTATCCATGGGTTTTTTATCCACGGATTCAAGCATCCACAACTTGAAAATATTAAAAAAATATATAAATTCTAAATAGTAAACCTGGATTTTTCAATTTTGTATAAGGGACATCATTTTGCTATATACCATTGTATTTAATGGGACTTGAGCATCCATGGATTTTGTTATCCATGGTGGAGCCTGGAACCAGACCCTAGCGGATAACAAGGACCCACTGTACTGCAAAAGAGCACATGTGTACCAGAAGTCTGTTATACATTGCTTTGGGCTTTTAAAATAAAAAGCAGTATTTAAAAGTTCTTAAATTTCTAATGGAGAAATCCCACTAAAAACAAAAGGAGAAGATGTACCTGTATCTTTTTATCATCAGAGCATGAAAAAAAAATGAAATGAAGTGAGAGATATGGTAAGGTGAATTTTAATAATTTTTGAACAGCACATGGGCAATAGTACTGTGCCAGACAGTGCTTACAGCGTGATCTCTTAAGCCTTTTTTCAGGATTAGAAATGGAAAAAAACTATTTTTTTCGCCACTGAATTCTAAGGAGGAGTTTCAGTGTGTTGATTCCTTCAACATGGGCAGCTGGATTGATTTGATTAGATTGTTAAATCTAAATCTCCATTGCTCTGTTTACCGTAGTTCCTGTAAATTCATACCTGTGACCTGCTTAATAGAGTCCATCCATCTAGCATACGACCTTCCTCTCTTTCTACTTCCCTCAACCTTTCCTAGCATTATGGTGTTTTCTAATGAGTCATGTCTTCTCATGGCGTGGCCAAAGTACGACAGCCTCAGTTTAATCATCTTGGCTTTCTGGCTTGATCTAGGACCCATCTCAGCACTCTTCTCCAGCACCAGCTCTCAGATGAATTGATTTTCTTCCTATCCACTTGCCTCACTGTCCAGCTCTTGCATCCATCCATATTAACAGGGAATATAATGGCTTGTATGGTTCTGACTTTTGTGCTGAGTTGTATATCTTTGCTTTTTAGATTCTTTTTTAGTTCTTTCATAGCGGCTATCCCCATTCTTAGTCTTCTTCGGATTTCTTGACTGCAATCCCCATTCTGATCAATGTTTGATCCCAGATATGAGAACTCTTTTACTATTTCTAGTTCCTCACTGGCTAGGTTGAATTTGTATAGATCTTCCATTGTCATTAATTTTCTTTTCTTTATGTTCAGCAGCAAGCCTGCCTCTGCACTTTCTTCCTTGACCTTCTTTAGTAATTGCTCTGCGTCTGTGATGTAGACATATGTATGTATGTATATATAAGGAAGAGATGTATATATTTAAAAAGTTGTGATATTTGCCAGGGTAGGGAGCGTGGTTTAGTACCTTTAGTTAATAAACAGTGCCATCTTCCCCAAAAATGAGACTTACGAGAGAATATTTTATATAATATTTTCATGTACTTTAGCTTCTTTTTTATTACTTCATGGAATTAATTCACAGTAAGAAAAGGAGAGCAAATTAGCAAGGGCTAATTATTTCCAAATCCCTTCTTTCTTCTTCCCTTTAGGCCAGGGGTAGGCAACCTTTTTCAGCCCTGGGCCGGTCCCCCGAAGTC
>CM034701.1:61930218-61944257 GCA_020142125.1 Phrynosoma platyrhinos | reverse complement strand
CCTTGACGGAGAGTGTGACCCCATCCAGGACTGGGGGCTGTAATCCCAAGCCTGGATTCGGACCTGTAACCTCCGTTTTGTCTGGATTCAACTTCAATTTGCTTTTCCTCATCCAATCCATTACCGCTCAATCCAAAATGCCAACTCACGGTAGCTTTACAATAACTTAGGAGACTATTTCATTAGGATATAAAGCGGCTTACCTGAGCTGGCTTAAAATTAGAAACGGGCAGCATCTTGATATTATCAGATGCATTTAGCCGCCGAAATTGCCGCCCGGGTGCAGGCTGGCTCCATCGCTGCTTGAAGGGGCAATCTTCACACCTCTTTTCAAAGCCGGGAGTTTTCTGGCTTGAAAAAATGGCCACTGGAGCTGGGCGGTGATTTTGGTGGCTAAATACATCTGATAATATCAGGATGCCACCTCCTTTTAATTTTAAGCCGGCTCAGGTAAGCCACTTTATATCCTAATGCGATAATCTTCTTAGATATGAACAATAATAAAACAATGGAAATATATTCAAGAACTAACCCCCCCGCAAATAAAAACAACTTTTGAATTGGGCTCTGTAGCTGTACTTTAACAGAGCCTGTCCTACTATTAGGCTTAGCAAGGCAACTGGCTCAGATGGTAGATGTTGGGGGCCAGCAGCAACAATCCCTGCTGGAAGGCAGAATAGTGTATGCCAGATGACTGGTCTTAAGCCCCCTAAACTAGTGTGCAGTCTCAATTCTGAGGGAGTGTGCCACCACAACAATGGCCAGTCACGGAGTGGGGGGCATCTTGTCCTTTGCCCTTTGTGTGTATGTGTCTTCAAGTTGCCAATTGACTTATGGCGACTCCATGTATATCATAGCATTTTCTTAGGCAAGGAATACTTGGAAGTGATTTCCTCATTTCCTTCCTAGAGCACCATATATTTATTGGTGGTCTCTCATCCAAGTATTAACCAGGACTGACCATGCTTAGCTTCCAAGATCAGACAGGATCTGGTGCCTTTAGGGTATTTAGCCCCCTTGTCCTTTGCTACAGGTAGAAAAATATCTTGGGCCAGATTTGGTCTTTAACGGATGTTTAGTCTGCAGCACTGATGAGATGTTAGCAGCATCACAGTCATACAAATGTATGGGCAACTCATGAAATTGGAATCTCACCTTCTCAAGTCATGTGTTGCTTAGGCCCGTCTGACAAGGAAACACTGTAAGATAACCTTCTCAATGGCTGCTCCTAGGCTGTGGAATTCACTTCCATGGGAGGTTAGGATGGTCCCCTCTCTACTCCCTTTTTGCTGGAAAGTAAATACCTTTTTATTTAAACAGATCTTCACTTTCTGATTAGGGGTGGCAGAAATAACTTTTAATAGCCTCTGCTGTATTTTTATCTTTACTACCCTAAAGCAGCAGATCACTTATCTTGGAAGCTAAGCAGAGCCAGCCCTAGTTAGTACTTGGATGGGAGACCATCAATTATTTCCAGGTGCTGTTGGCTATATTTCAGAGGAAGGAACTGTCAAAACCATCTCTGAGTATTCCTTGCCTAGGAAAACCCTATGAAAATCATAGGATTACCATAAGTTAACAGGCAACTTGAAGGTGCATGAACACACACACATATACAGTCAGCCCTCCACACAGATTTTTTATCCACAGCTTCAAGCATCTACACCTTGAAAATATTTTTAAAATATATAAATTTCAAAATGCAAACCTTTATTTTGCCATTTTATATCAGGGACACCATTTTACTATGCCATTGTATTTAATGGGACTTGATTTTGGTATCCACAAGGAGTCCTGGAACCAACCAAAGCCCCACTGTACTTTAAATGGGTTTTATTTTTACTGTTTTAATTGGATTGTCAGTTTAAAGTCCCCCCCTTTTACTTATATTTTAAGTAATCTTGGGTTCCATATTGGAAGGAAGGAAGGAAGGAAGGAAGGAAGGAAGGAAGGAAGGAAGGAAGGAAGGAAGGAAGGAAGAAAGAAAGAAAGAAAGAAAGAAAGAAAGAAAGAAAGAAAGAAAGAAAGAAAGAAAGAAAGAAAGAACTTTCCCAAGCTCTGATCCTTGCTCCATCCATGATTTCTGCAACATTATGTCGTGTGCACATACATCATGCAGATACCTGCTCAGCACATAGAGGCTTGGGACAGAGGTGCCCTTGGCTATACAGGCAGTATTCCTCCAAGCAGCTCTATGACACAAGAAGATTTACTTGCTGATGTGTGCATATTAAACCTTTTTAAAAGACAGGCACAGGATAAACAAGGTTGTTGTCTTTTTTTTCTGGACAGTTGTCCTTCACTGAACTTTCGGACTCCCAAGTTGAAAACAGATAGTTTAAACTGACTGTATAATGTCTCATGGAACAGGAGAGTCATGACGCAAGCAAACAACATTCATGGAGTTATATAACAGCCCAGACTGTGTCGTCTGAGCACAGAGTTGTTTACGTTGTTCTCTGGGCACAGGTGACACAGAGGTGCCAGGATTGCATCATGGTGTAAGAGTCCTGACATTTCTAGGACTAGCCCCAAGTTTATTCTGGCCTGGGGCCAAGCATGAAATCCAATTCAGCCAGCCTTCCGCTTAGGACTTGCTTTGCTCAGCTATACGCACACTTTCCCAAGGACTCCACTTTTAAGCTCCATCGTAATGAACAGCTCTCCTTCTCTCAGCTATTCCAGGCAGTTTTGGAATCACTTCCAGCCTCCAGTAGTTAAATAACTTAAATAAACAAAGGAAACACCACTCTTTACTGCTCCCAGAATTCTCTCTCCTAGCATGGCCAGTGGTTGTGCAGATGGGGGATTCTGGGACTTCATGTCTAAAAAAATTAAATGTTCCCAGGCTTTGAAGAAATAACCTTCTCCACTTCCCAGTTCTTGTGGCAAAAGCCATTTCTTCAGTTATATAAACTTCTGTCCTACCAGTTTGTTGTTAGGTGCCTTCAAATGGTTTCTGATGTATGGCAACCCTAAGGCCAACCAATAATGGGGTTTTCTTGGCAAGGTTTGTTCGTGGGGGAGGATTGCCTTTGCCTTCCTCTGAGGCTGAGAGGGTGTGACTTGTCCAGTGGTTTTCCATGGCCAAGTGGGGATTTGAACTCTGGTGTCTAGAATCATAGTCCAATTCTCAAAGCACTACACCTTGCTGACCCTCTGTCCTACCAGTACAAGCCTAATTTATAGACAGGGTGTCCCTGTTTTTGAACTACAATTCCCAGGATTTTCAGCCAACAAGGGCAGTAATGATGCTGGCTGAGGAAATCTGGGAGTTGTACTCCAAAAATAATGTTTCCAAACTATCTGTGATCTTAGAGAGCTGCTGGCAGTAAAAGGAGATAGTATTCAAGATTGGCAAATGTGTAACCTCCAGGTGTTGTTTTACTCAAATGCTGGCTGTGTCTTAACATTAGGTATGCTCTTACAGAATGTGCTAGGCACAAGTGTAGTCCAATTGCATGTAGAGGTCCACATATTTTCTACACATTGGCTAGACAGATGAATTATCTGATCTGTAATGATCTGTATACTAGCATCCTATGTTCTTCTATTTTGTATTGGATGTACTATAAGCCATGAAAATACTGTTTCTCCTAAGACAGGAGTGGACAGTTGTGACCTTGAGCTGTTGTTGGGCTGCAACTCCCAGCACTTCTAGCCATATCAAGGACAGGGATCATGGGAGTTATAGGTCAGCAATATCCAGAAAGCCAGATTTGCCAGTTCTCTCTTAAAATGTCTGTAAGAGCCAGCTCATACTGCAAAATTGCTCTGGTAGATAAAGATTGAAAATTTCAGTATGAGCTAACTGTGTTTGTGCTGAAAGCATTCTTGTGATTGATTTTCACTGCCCAGATTCATATCCTTAGATTTACTGTGTGATTTTCACAGTGGTTTAATGGTAAATTTTGAAGTGCAGTCACAGCGTAGCATAGTGCTTTGAGCATTGGACTAGGATTCTAGAGAACAGGGTTCAAATCCCTGCTTGGCATGAAACCCACTGGGTAAACTTGGACAAGTTACACTTCCTCAGCCTCAGAGAATGGCAATGTCAAATCCCCTCTAAAGAAACTTGCCAGGAAAACCCCAAGTAAGTTCACCATAAGTCGGAAATTACTTGAAGATTCACAACAGCAGCAGGATCCTCACCATAGTAGTCCCGATAGCAACCTCTCTAAGGGGATTCATATAAGTATACATACACATAAATACACACACATATGCATACCTATATATCCTATTTCTATTAGTTTTCATTGCCACCAGGAGCAGGCCTTTTGTAATACTAATGTGTCTTGCCCATTAACAGCCAAGCACCAAAAAATACCTGGAATTACTATGGGGACACCTCATAACTACACATTGTTGCTGAAAAATGTGTTTGCCCTCCAGCTACTGGAGACTGCAGCTAAACTGAGACAGAATAAAGATAGATTTATAGATTTTTAGAATAATCTAAAAAGTCCTGACTTCACCACACCACTTAATTTAAATAACAAGCAAGGAATTGAGCAACAATCTTAGAGTCACTATAGGCTGTGTGCATGTCAGAACTGTCACTGAAATGCCTAGATACACTCAGGCCTCTTCAAGTATTAAAACTTCATAATATGATCCAGTTCCCAACTGTATTGATGCTGACAGTATTGATCAAGAAAATTGCATTCATCCTTAAAACTGGGCGGAGAGTTTTTCCTCTCTAGATGTTTTGGACTTCAACCCTCAGACAATAGTAAGGGGTTATGGGAGTTATAGTCCAAAGCATTTGGAAGAACAACAGTTCTCAACCCACTGTAGAATAACCACTAGACTTGTTGTTAGCTATCTTCGAGTTGACTTCCACTTATGGTGACTCTGTGATTGAGATGTTTCCAAGTCCCCTATCCTTTACCATCCTGCTCGGGTCCTGCTTTCCCTGACTGTGAGTCTATCCATCTGGCATGTAGTCTTCCTCTCTTTCTACTTCTTTTCACCTTCCCCATCATCGTTGCATTCTCTAATGAGTCCTGTCTTCTCATGATGTGGCCAAAGTACGACAGCCTCAATTTCATCATCTTGGCTTTCAGAGAGTGTTCAGGCTTGATTAATGCTAGGACCCAATTCTTTGTTGTTTTGGCCACCCACAGTAGTCTCAACACTCTTCTCCAGCACCACATCTCAACTAGAGTTAATTTTCTGCCTATCTGCTTTCTGTCTAGCTCTTGCATCCGCACATAGTAATGGGGAATGGCTTGGATGATTCTAACTTTAGTGCTCAGTTGTATATCTTCCACTATTTTTGTTTTCTTTATATTTAACATTAGGCCTGCCTTTGCATTTTCTCCTTTGATTTTCTTTAGTGATTGTTCCAAGTCTGTGATGTTTTCTGCTAGTGGTATCATATTGTCTGCATATCTTAGATCAGGGATAGGCAACCTAAGGTCTGGAGGCCGGATGCGGCCCCCTGAGGCTTTTGGACCAGCCCCGGGCCGGTCCTGCCGCCGCTGCCACCACCGTCCACCATGATATTATTGTTGTTATTACTTGTTCTTGGGGTTTTCTTGGCAAAATCTCCACAAGGGTTTTGCCATGGCTTTTATGGGGCTGAGAGAGTGTGCATGCATATATTTTTTAGGTTTATTTATTTATTTTTGGTGCTTTGGCCCCCCAATTGTCTGAGGGACAGCAACCCGGCCCCCGGCTCCAAAAGGTTGCCTACCCCTGTCTTAGATTTTTAATACTCCTTCCTTTTATCTTTACTCCTCCTTCTTCTGTGTCTAAACTTGGTACATATGATATTTACTGCATATAAACTGAACAGATAGAATGATAAAATGAAGCCTTGCCTGACCCTTATGGGAACCATTCTATTTTTCAAGAGGCTATGGTAAGAACAGAATACGGAGAAATAGAATGGTTCCCGTAAGGGTCAGGCAAGGCTTCATTTTATCATTCAATCTGTTTAGTATGGAACACCCTTAAAGACATGGGAATGTCAACACATCTGATAGCCATGATGAGGAATATGTCTTTAAGAGTGTTCCATACTTTATTTGTGGTCTATGCAGTCAAAGCTATTGTTATGATTGTGCAAATACAAATAATATAAAGACAGGCTCAGAGAAGGAGAACAACTTCATGGCTGTCATGAAATTTTAACCAGGAACTCTGTGGCCCATAGTTCATTCTCTTAACCATTATACCATCTCTCCATTGTAATTACAGGTCTCAGGTGTTTATCTCTTTACCTTCTTTCCTCCAGTTCTTATGGTGTAAAATTGAGCATCTTATTTCAAGAAATTGCTTGTTTTCTTCTCAATTTCATGAGAGGCTCCCACAATAGATACTCATCCATTATGATTCTGTGGAAAAAGGCGGTAACCTGGGAATTATTTCTTTGGACAAATGATGGGAAACGAGTTAATAGGATTTTAGTATTAAAGCGTGGATAGAATCATTTAATCTTGCAGATGTTGTTGGACTGCAAGACTCAATAGCCTTAGGCAGCATGGGCAATGGTAAGGAATGCTGGGAGTTGCACTCCAGCAGCATCTGGAGGGCTACATGATTCCCACCTCCTGTACTAAAAACCATTGGTATAGAAAAATATGTGTCATTTCATGAGTATGAAATAGCCTTGAATTATTATTATGTAGTGTTCACTGTGGGATGCATTTCTCTGAGAGAAAAGGAAGTGTGGTGCTTGAAGTGGTTGTGTTGGTGTGTGTGTGACTGTGAGTGAGCAATCACCTTTTTCTGAATCAGGGCTCACCTGAGAAATAATCCTGGAGACATAAATAGCAGCAGGATAATTTTCAGGTGAAAGAGAAGTTGAGGAAGGAGCTTGTGTGGGAAAGGAACATATTGCTGTCTTCCTTCCAGTTTGTCTTGCAGGAAGGGTAGAGTAGCAAGAAGCCCTTTTTTGATATATAGTTACAGAGTTATGAGTCCACTTTAACTGTGCTGGCCACATGCTATGGAATTCTGGGACTCATAGTTTAAGGAAGGATATTTAAAATCCTCAGTCAGAGAACTCAAGGGATTTATTGTTGTTGTTGTGTGCCTTCAAGATGTTTCCAACTTGAGGAGACTGTAAGGCGAACCTACCATAGGGTTTTCTTGATGATTCATTCAGAGGGGGTTTGCCTTTGTCTTCCTCTGAGGCTGTGGGAATGTGACTTGCCCAAGGTGACCCAGTGGGTTTTCATAGCCAAGTGGAGATTCAAATCATTGTAGTCCAACATTCAAACCACACTGGCTCTTCCAGACTGCTTTACCAAACTGCAAATCCCAGGATTCCATAGTTAGATCATGCCGCTATATTTGTGTACTATGAAGTGGCTCCAGGTATCCCTTATTGTAAGGGGTCACTGTGATGTCATGGACTTGTATTTGGAAATGTTATTGAGTTATTGATTGTATATTAGAGTATAAAGCAGGGGTAGGCAACCTTTTTGAGCCGGGGGCCAGCTTGCTGTCCCTCAGACAACTGGGGGGCCGAAGCACCAAAAATAAATAAATAAATAAATAAATAAATAAATAAATTTTTAAAACTTTAAAAAATTTAAAAAATATGCATGCACACTCTCTCAGCCTCTGTGGAGATTTTGCCAAGAAAGCCCCAAGTACAAGTAATAACAACAATAATCAATATAATCATGGCAGGGGGCGGTGGCGGCGGCGGCGGCAGTGGCAGGACCGGCCTGGGGCCGGTCCAAAGACCTCGGGGGGCCACATCCGGCCCCCAGGCCTTAGGTTGCCTACCCCTGGTATAAAGTAAGGAGCTGTTGAGAAGGGGGAGAGAATGGAATATTGGAGTGCATCTTGGTAGAAAGCTTGAGGTGCTTTTCCTAAGATTTGCTTTGCTGACAAGAGCTGGAAGTGCTAATTTGAAAGGTACTTTTAAGACCACAACTCCCATAACCCCCTGGCTATTGCCATGCTGGTCTGGGGATTCTGGAACCTTAGTTCAAAAAGTAACTTTCCAAACCTGATATTCTAACAATACATTAATTATAAGCTGTGTCACTCCATAAATTCAGGAAAACATAATTTCAAAGTATCTTTCTAATTTTTGTGTTTTTACTATGTTTTTTTAAAATCTATTGTAAGCAGCATTGAGTCCCAAACTGGAGAAAAGGCATAACAACAACAACAGCTGCTCCTCCTGCTGCAAATCTCTTAAATTGCACATTCAGGTTTGCTGCAGTGCCATCATTAGCAAAGAATGGCAAAATGCTCCTGGGCTAAGGTAAAAGAACACTGCAGAGCAAAGACACACAGTTTATTCCTGGTGATTATTTGAAGCCATGAGAAATAAAGATTTTCGTGTGGAGTATCACTTTTCCCACTGACATTTTAATTCTGCTACTGCTTCTGTTAGCAAAACTCTTTCCTCACCCCACCTAGAAACCTATGAGTATTTCCCCCTCAAATGTTTGTACTCATTTTTTCTATGATATACTCTTTTTATGAACCTTTTAGCACAATCTAAAGCTTGTTTGCTTGCATTTCTCTGATATATACTTTTTAAATTGTGCACATTTTTAAAATGCACACATGGAACTATATCCACATTGTTCTCCAAATTATATAATGAATTTCACAAATGTATGTTCTTCAGAAGCAAGAAGCATTCTGATCTGTTAGCGATCTTGGAAGTGTGAAATAGGTATTTCCTTCCAGAAATGAAATCCAACAAATCTTTTCTACCTCTGATTTAAGTTGCAGCTGTTCTTCTCCTTAGTGAATGACACTGACAAAAGTGCCAAGGAAGAGTGTGTGCTAGCACAGCAGGTTCAGTTCAGGAATTCAATTCAAGTCCTGTTACTGTAAGATGATAGTAGTAGTGCTTTCTATGGTCAGGACATTCGTCAGCTGAATGCTGTGAATCCCCCAAAGAAGTCTAGAGGCTAAAATAGCCTACTCTGTACTTTAGCAACACTCTCATTCTGTGGACCCTTTCACACTACACAGTTACAGTAGTATGATTCTACTTTAACTGCCATGGCATCATCCTATGCAGTCCTGAGATACGTAGTTTGAAGCAGGGTACCTAGAATTCTATGCTAGAAAGCTCTATATCTCATCAAACTACAAAACCTAGGATTCCATATAATGCAGCTTCAACAGTTAAAGTGAAATTGTAGCACTATAATTATATAGTGTGAAAGAGCCTCTGGCTACAGTCATGGCTAAATGAGTGGTACTGAGATAACAGAAATGGGGAACTTGCAGTCCTCCAGATGTTGTTGAAAACTGCAACTCTGGTTAGTCCTAACAAAAGCAATAGTCAGGGGTGAGATGGACTAGATGGCCACATTCCTCCCTTCCTTGGCATACACAGCATATTTCTCTGACACAAGAAGCATGGCATAATCATTACAAATGTTATGAGGGATATTAACTTATGATAACTGGGAAGTTCTGAATAACTAAGTCTATGAATGGGTAAAGCTAGAACTATGTTTGTAATGATTATCCGTAACTATTCATACTCACTGTCGGTGGCTGCAGTTTGAATATTTTCCAGCTTCTGTAGAACTAGGTTGCAGAACATGCTTTTCTCTCTCTGATATAATAAAAGGACAACTCCTATGTTATCATTCCTTATAGCAGGGGTCAGCAAGCTAAGGCCCACAAGCCAGGTGCGGCCCGCGGAAGCCTTTGGACCGGTCCCTGGCCGGTCCTGCCGCCACCGCTTGTGCCTTTCACGGCCGCGGTATCCTCCGGGACACCATTTTGGATTCCAAAATGGTGCCCCAGAGTCTCGCACGACTTTTCCCATCACGGCCATGGCATCTTCTGGGACGCCATTTTGGAATCCAAAATGGCGCCCCGGAGGACCCCCTGCGGCCATGCTGGGCCTCTCGGCGGCCCAGCGCGGTCGAGGGGGCCCTCCTGGGGGACCCCCACGGCTGCCAAAATGGTGCCCCGCCCCGCCCCGCATGCCACTGAGGAGGGCTGCTCTGAGCCTCCCTTCGGCCCGGTGCCTTTCCTGCAGTCCTCCTCGGCGGCGTGCGGGGCTGCAGGAAAGACACCGGGCCCAAGGGAGGCCCAAAGCAGCCCCACAGCCATGGCTCTAAAGGTAACAGATCCCATCTGATTTTATTTATTTATTATTTCATTTTTATACTGCCTTTCTCTCAGAAAGGGACCCAAGACAGTTCACAAATAAAAGCATTTTAAAAGACTTTACAATAAAGGTTTTTAAAACAATTAAAAACATCAAATAAAAACAGTATAAAATTACATACATCAAAAACTACAATACACACCCCATATAACAAACACCCTTTATAAAAGCCATCCCATGATTATGAATTAAAAGCCTGCCTGAATAAAACTGTTTTTGCTTGCCAATGAAAGGAAAGCAGGGAGGAGGCCAGTCTGGCTTCCCATGGAAGGGAGTTCCAGAGAGTGGGTGCTGATCTTGGAAGCTAAGCAGGATCAGTCCTGGTTAGTACTTAGATGGGAGATCACCAAGGAATTCCAGGTTGCATTTCAGAGGGAGGAAGTGGCAAAACCACTTCTGAGTATTTCTTGTCTAAGAAAACCCTATGAAATTCATGGGGTCTCCATAAGTTGACAGGTGACTTCAAGACACATACATACAAAGAGGCAGAGGACAAATTTGAATGGCAGATACAGTAGAGGAAAAGGGTTAGTGGTTGCAGTTAGTAAAATGCCCAGAGCTTGGATGTAATGAGCTACAACTAACACAGGTATCTGCAACTTGTTCCTGGGCAGTTGGGGTAATAATGGCATAATGAAACCACATTTTAGCATTAATGTCCTGAATAAAAGCCTTCACTGGTATAATGAGTAATTGGTTTCCAAAGAAAAAAATATTTTAAAGGGGATTTTAATTGGCGTTTTCACAAAGATCTTTCAATTCATTCCATTCTCATATGAGTTGTCAGGTTTTTCCTATCACACAAAAATATAACAGAAAGTCATGGAAAAGTAACGAGCAGTGTAACAAGCAATGTAACCACTTACTTATTTTCATTATTGTAACAAGTAACAGCAACAGGTTATTTTTAAAACACTGTAATGAATAACTGAATGAGAACTATTTTTAAAATGACATTTTTCATGCTCTGAAAATGCCATGGGTCAGCTCTGGCTATATGGATACCACATGTCATCTATGTGTCAAGACATGACCTTAATTATATAGCCCCATAAGTGAGTCAGAAAGGGAAGCTCAGACAGGATCAGTCACCTGGACTCAAAGGACACATTCACTAGCTCAGTGTTTCGGAGAACATTGACCTGACTAGGAGACACTGGAATAAGTATGACAACAAGTAGAAGGGATATTACTCCATTGACACAACAGAGAGTCAGTTCCTAAGAGTTAAATCAACAGGACCATCAGTTAAGCTTCCTATAGATTGCTATTTGGAGGGGCTAATGCTGCACAATCTTCTTCCCTTCAGTGCTGGAGTTGGCACCTATGGTGGGCTTGGGGGACAATTTTCTGTCCCTGGGACCCTCTGGGGGTTTCATGCATGGATTGTGATCTATGCCAAAACTGCCCCCAAACTCCACTTTGGGTTCTGAAAAGCAGGTATTTGGGGATATTCAACATGTAGAGAGAACCTGTGACCTTGTAAACAGTGAAATGTTGCTCCTAGAGCAGGGGCAGGCAAACTACGGCCCGGGGACCAGATGCGCTCCCCCAAGGCCTTTGGACCGGCCAAAGGCCGGTCCTGCCGCCGCTGCCCCCTGCCGCCTGCCATGATGATACTGATTATTGTTGTTATTACTTGTTCTTGGGGTTTTCTTGGCAAAATCTCCACAGGGGTTTTGCCATCATGGCTTTTCTGGGGCTGAGAGAGTGTGCATGCATTTTTTTTTTTTGCTTTGGCTCAGTGTCTTTTTGTTTTTGTTTTTTTTTGCTTCGGCTCAATTGTCTGAGGGACATCAACCCGGCCCCCGGCTCAAAAAGGTTGCTTACCCCTGTCCTAGAGGCTTCCAAGAAAGGCAACACACACACACACACACACAAAATTGCCCCATCAGGAAAAGGGTGGTCCAGGGATTCTAGAGGAGTTGAGCTCCACAAAACAGACTTGGTGGCCATTTGCAGCTCAGGGACACATTTGCCCACCCTTGCTTTAGTGCATGAAGAGAGCAGCTTCACACATATGAACCACAGTGGCTCATTGAGCATGATCTTAGCCCCAAACCCTGAGGCTCTTGCGCTGAAGTCCAAAATCTCTTAAGGGCTACAATTTGGGGACCACTGTGCTAGGCCAAAGCAGTATTGTGTGCACATGTTAATGTAAGTGTGTGCACATGCATCTACAAAGTCTAGCATATATCCCTGTCAGGTGGTGAATATTACCACAGAATACTAGAAAATCTAGACATACCTCCCTGCCAGGAAATGAATATTACATAGAATACCAGAAAAAGAGCTGAGATAGACTAATGCTCTGCAGAGGGGTGGGGTAAAAATAAAATTCTATTATTATAATAATAATGGTTTCATAATTGGAAAACTGAAGTCACCAACAGAGGCACTAATCCCTAGAGTATTTAGTGATGTAAATGTCATATTACTGGAATGTGCCCAGAGGGAAATGAAAGTAACTTAAGTGGCATTGTGCCAGTAAGTCATCATGGTAATTAGAAAAATGGGTGCAGTGTCATAAGTAACTGCAGTGACCAAGGAAGGGGTGGGGATTCCTTAGTTCGGCTTTAGTCATTTTGTACGCCTGGGGCTGAGTCAGCTTTCTGCCTTGCATTTTGTCCTTACATCTTCTCCAGAGAATAGCTAAGGTAAGCACCAAACTCAGCTTCTTCCCTTTATCTACAACTACAACACACCAGTGAGGCATAGTGATTCGAGTGTTGGACTATGACTCTGGAAACCAGGGTTCAATTCCCTGCAAAGCCATGGAAACCCACTGGATAACTTTGGCAAAGTCACACTCTCTCAGCCTCAGGGAATGGCGATGGTAAACTCCCTCTGAAGAAACTTGCCAAGAAAACCCCATGATAGATTCACCTTAGGGTCGTCATAAGTCAGAAATAACCTGAAGGTAGACAACAACAACAAACCATGATTATAACTTTTTAGGGACTGAAAAAAAAAAAAAAAGGCTGCACAGCAATCCCAGGGTTGTCTACATGATGAAACTACCCCTCGTTGGATTCAAATAGATAGATTGTCATCTGGTCACACAATTAAAAGAAATTCATGCTTTTTTTGTGGGGGGGGAGTTTCATAGTTTTTACTGGAGTTTTCACAAATATCTGCAAGGACGCATATTATCAATTATGTGAGTCAGCTTTGGCTTTGCATGGATTCACATTGGCTGTGCATTTTCAGCAGAGGGAGGGTGAATAGATGTGAATTTGTGCAGGAAAGTGAAGACAAAAGTTGTTGCAAATGTGTGAAAATCTGCAGCAATTTGCATAATACACTTGCATGTAGACCATCCCCATGTCTATATTTAAGAGGGGGTATCATAAAGTTTTAATTATCATCTTTAAAAAAATTTGGTAGAAAGTTTGTTTTGATTTGTAGTTGTTAACTTTTCTCTATATAGTCACCATCCAGATTTACACATTTTTCCCAGCGTTTCTTGACCCTCTGAATACCGTTATTGTAGAAGTCTGCAGATTGCGCCTTAAACCACTCTTTCACTTCATGAATGCCGTCATTTGTGTTGCCAAATTGGTGGCCCCGCAATGGATTTTTCATTTCTGGGAACAATAATAATAATAATAATAATAATAATAATAATAATTTATATTTCCCGCCTCTCCCTACGGATCGAAGCGGGATAACAAGTAATATAAAAATACAAAGCATAAAATAGATAAAAACCACAACAACAATATCCCCCCCCCACAATAACCCCCATAATCCCTCTAAATTAAAACCCATACCCTATCCCCAATCCCGAGAGCTGGTTGGCTTCATCTTCACACACCCGGAAGGTCATATTGATAAGTTAATTAGTTTTTTACAAATTAGGAAGGTCAGGTGAGTAAGCCCGCCAGAAGAGCTCCGTCTTAAGTGCCTTCTTAAAGGCTTC
>CM034701.1:61907283-61924364 GCA_020142125.1 Phrynosoma platyrhinos | reverse complement strand
CCTTTTTGATATCACTTGCTACCCATAACAAAGTCTGTGTCCATGAGTCCTACCTCTGGGAAAGTTCATGTTGATGTCTGTGTTGGCCATCTGGTGTTAGATTCACTTTGTTTTTCTAGATGTTGTTTTCATGAGGAAATTTCCACACACATATCTCTACATTTCACCTTTGACTGCATAGCCCATCCATATCCTAACAGAAGCATCTGTAAATTTTTGAACTAATATCTAATAAATTAATTGGCTGATTTATCCCCTTTCTTATAAACTGGGAAAATTATGTTCTCTTTCCATCCCTCAGGAGAAATGTTTGTAGAATTTATATGGGGAAATGATTTTGCTAGCAGAGGGGACCCACTATTCTGAATTGTTCTTGAAGACCTCTGATGGAATCATATCCTCACCAGGTGCTTTGTCTCCTGCTAGAACAAATAATATTCCACTTCCTCTTCTTAGCCTGGGGGCCATTATGGTTAATCCCCTTAACAAAGCCCAATTAATAACTGATCCATTAAAACTTCTATCCATATTACTTTCAAGAATATTGCTAAAATAAGTACACCAACTATTAGCTGAAATGCAAGCATCTAACATGGGGTTAAAGCCTGTGTCTGACATTGAGACCAAATGTCAAAACCATCTTTCATTCCTTTCCAGGAATGGCTATCAATCCCAGCTCTCTCCACTGAGTAAACAAAAAAATCATTTTCTTTCTTTCTTTCTTTCTTTCTTTCTTTCTTTCTTTCTTTCTTTCTTTCTTTCTTTCTTTCTTTCTTTCTTTCTTTCTTAATAAATCCTGATAAATTAGGTGTCAGGAAGCCAATGCTTCCAAATAAGCTTTCAGCTGCATTTGCCTTACCCTTCTGGTAACTTGCACCAGATTCTCTTCAGCTTGCCTATATTCATTATTATACCAACCCACTTTGCCAGAGGCTGATGGACCTTTCGAGTTAAAATTGGCCTCAGAGTTGCAAAAATAGTCATAATACCTTCTACAGGATCAGAATGTGTTCTGATGCACATTCAAAGAAGGTCTTCTCACTCAGTCACCTGTATAAAAAGACTAAAAAAGGCAAACATAATTTTTAGCTGCTTTAATAGGACCATAGTTTCCAAGACACAGGAAGTAACCATTCCTTCTCATTTAGCACTCTTTGAACCTCATTTGAAATACTTTGTCCAGTTCTGGTTACTGCATTTTAAAGAGGGTAAGGCAAATTGGAATAGGTTCAGGGGAGGACAACAATAAGGAAAACAAATCCCATCAGAAAAACAAATCCCATCCTTTGCATCTGAGGAAACAGACTTTAGTCTAGGAAAGCTCATGCTGCCAACTTCTTTCTTTAGTCTCAAAGATGCTACAAGATCTCTCTACATACTCATCAGGAAAGGTTGAAGGAAATGTCATGGTTTTATATACTTGCTATGGTTTTAATGCAGGGATGGGCAAAAGGTGGCCCACAGGCTGCACCCAGCCCCTGTGGCATGGTTGTGGCCCCTCAGGCCCTCCTAAGTGTCAATAAATTGCCCAAAATGCCATGTAGGGATTGTGGGGAGCATTTTTTTGCTCGCTTATTTTTTTAAGGCCTCTCTTGGGCCTAAAATGGCCCAGGAGGTCCTAAAAGTGCCCCCCCAACAGCCCCTATATGGTTTTATGGGAGGGAGGCAAAACAATTTTGGGGATTTTTTTTATTTTATTTTTTGTGGAGGGGTGTATTGTGCAGACATGCACACCCTCCAAGGTCTCCTAGGGGATAATGCTGCCCATTTGCCCACCCTTGTTTTATAGGATCTTATATTATTTTAAAGGACTGACATTTTAATATGGTAGCTTGTTTAATTATTTTAAAAACTTTTTGGTGCTTTTCTTTCTTTCTTTCTTTCTTTCTTTCTTTCTTTCTTTCTTTCTTTCTTTCTTTCTTTTTACTCTTTTTAAATTCATGTACCTTGTGTTGATTCATGTGTGAGCCACCTTGGATCTTATTTGGGAGAAAAGCAGGATATACATTAAATGCATAAATAAAATAAATGTACATTATTAACCTGAAGAAAAGGACACGGTGCAAGAGGGCAGGTAGCTGAACGTTTCAAACCCACGAAGGGCAGTCAAATGAAGAGGATAAAGATATTTAGCATTTAGAATTCTCAGCCAGAGAGGTCTAGTGCGTCATCAAACTACAACCCCCAGGACAGTTGAGGAGGTCACGAAGCAGAAAGTATGGCTAGATAGGCCTCTTTTGGGAATGCTTTGACTTTGGATTTCTCAATCCAGTTAGGGGGGTTGACTAGATGGCGTACAAGACTCTCTTCTCAACTGTGACTCTGGTGCTGTGATGGCCAGAGATGGTGGAGGATGAACAGAGAAGGTCCTCTGTGGCAGAAAGATGCATGTAAGTGGGCAGCTCTTAAGATGGGCCTTGTTCCTTTGCAATGTGGGAAGAAATATCATAGCTAGATCGAGGCAGGCTGAGTCTTTGGGGCAAGCATCCTATGTAGAGACTTTAAGGTAGATGTGGGGAACCTGTGGTATACTAGACATTGTTGGATTCCATCTCTCATCCTGCCTGACCCTTGGCCAAAGCTGGTTGGAGCTGATGGGAGCTGAACAACATCTGGAGATCTTCACAGCTGTTTTAGGGTAAGAACAATCCCACCATTTCTATGTGGCAGTCAGAGAAAAGTGCAAGTCAGGTCCTCAATGCAGGACACAGATTACATGCTGCTGCTTTTCTCAGTGACGCCTGGCAGGGCTCCAGCTAGTGGTAACCTGAACCTTTAGCTGAAGAGACAATAAAATGCCTGCCTCTGTGCTAAACAAAGGACAAGGCTTGAAGAACAAGGGCAAGTGAAGGTGACAGGCTTGGAAAAGATATTTTTGAATAGCAACACTCAGAATGTTACAATCTGCATGGTGAGGGATTCTGGAAACTATTGTAAAATAAGTAAAATTTCCAAGCACAGGTGAAAGCTGTGATCAAAAACTACTTTAGGTTGGTGAGATCAATGCCTCGTCTTTGGTTAGGAGCGTTTTGTGCAAGTAAAGCTCTTAGGGCTGGGTCTACACATGTGCATTTCATGTGAATTGGTGTGGATTTTCGCACCTTCGAATCAACTCCATTTGTTTTCACTTCAATCCTGCCTATTTGCATCTATGGTTTTCTGTCAGCCACACACAGCACCATTGTTATTGTTATTGTTATTGTTATTGTTGTTATTGTTATTGTTATTGTTGTTATTTTAGTGGGGCTTTCAATCAAAGGATGCAGACATAAACACTTTTGCTTCCATTGTCATCTATCTCCTCTTCCCTCCCAACAAGTTAGCATAATACTTTTCTCTAGCCACCTACTGTTAGGATCCGTTTGGTTATTATATGCTGCAAAGTTTCCTGAAAACAGGTTCATAACAACAATAACAACAACTTCATTTCTTCTCTCCCCCCCCCCCCCCCCCCCCCCAAATCTGGAAGAGCCAAGATAATCTTTTAATATAAGTAGCCTTCCCTTCTCCTGGCACTAGGTGAAAGAAGAAAGAGTTAATAACTGTGGGAGGAGAGGAGGAGAGAGATGCCACTGGGAGAACTTTAGCCCCTTCCCCGCCAATGTGAGGGAGCAAAGGATCATGTGCATATTTCCTCCTAGCTAGTAACCTTTAATGTAGGCCTCATCTACATGTTGTTTTTTATTGGAACGATGCGAATAACCTCACTCATGCATTCTGGGTTTGTTATTCACACCATGGAACTACATCTTTCCAGGAACCACATCGCTCCGCATCACTCTTACCTTGTCTCTGCACCCATTGGCACCCCTCAGTCAGACAGAGGGGAGTTGGCATCTCTTTTTTACTCCCCCCCCTTTCCTCTCTTTTTCCATGTTTCTCCCTAACGGCAGCTGTTATACTGGGGAACGGGCAGCACTTTCTCAACTGTATGGACTGTCGATGCAAATGCATTCACAACCTGTTAAAGGCATGGAGAGTTTTATCCTGAGTTTTTTGGGTCTATTTACCTTGTTGTTCATACAGCCGATGATGCAAATCTTTTGTAAAAACTCAGGAAAAAGCCTGATATTGATTATCCTGGGATAAGTGGGTATTTTGGCAGCCCCCCCCCCCACAATCGAGTGTATTCGGGCTATGTGTGAACAACTAGGATTCATCCCAAATTTATCCTGGATTATTTTCATTATGTGAATATCCCCTAAATGCCCATAGATGTCAGAAGGGGGGGGGGAATAGGCAAACCCTATATCTACCTAAAACAAAACAGTTCTGTTAGTAGTAATGCCCAACTGCCTGCCCATCCATCCACCCTCTACCATGCGAAAGCATTCAAAGAAGACACCCACACAGTCAATAATGTGTATCTTTCTGGATACGATGAACAAAGTGCAATTCCTTTTTCTTCAGAGGTTGAGGACATTTAAAAAAACAACCACCCCAAAACCCGCTGCCCAATAGGATGAAAACATTCAAATCACATAGGGCCAGATCACATTCTACTTGCATTCTACCAGGATAATTTTCATTGTGTAGACTGGCCCTCAGAAGCAAAATCTGTGAGAGCTAACGCAGGGACTTCAGTGGAAACATCCTACACATTTCTTACTATGAGGACTAGGACTTTTCCCTACTTTTTAAAAACAAGCCTCTCCAAATATCATTTAGCTCAGCCTGGTGCCCACTTTGCATTGTATACACAGGCTTGGGTGGCAGGACTTTCACTTAAGGTTGAGGATCTCCAGAGGGACACCAGGGTTTTTGGTTTGTTTTAATTATGGTTTTATGTTTTTTTGTTTATTACTTTCTTAAAGGGGGGAGGGATTATAATGTTTTAATGTTATATTTTTACTCTTGTTATATTTTACTGTTGTCAACCGCCCGGATTGGTTCGCCACAGGGCGGTATACAAATAAATATTATTATTATTATTAATAGAGTGAAGAAAAATGGGAATAGTATTTAGTGCATTTGCTCAGGTAGGTATGCTTTAAAATGAAAGAGAAAAAAAATAGATAAACAAAGCATGATTTCCAGCTTTGGAGATTACAAAAGAATGTGTGCTTCTTTGCCTTCCCCACCTGTTTTGTAAAATATAAAGGCAACCTAAATTATTCTGGTCCACAGTAAGCTGTCAGTCTGCTCAAACTGGGTCAGAGCTGTTACAGCAGCTCTTCTGCTGCTGTTGTTGTGTGCCTTCAAGTTGTTTCTGACTTATGGTGACCCTAAAGCAAACCTATCATGTGGTTTTCTGGAGCTGAGAGTGTGTGATTCACCTAAGGTCACCCAGTGGCTTTCCATGGAAGAGCATGGAATCAAACCCTGATTTCCAGCGTTGTAGTCCAATGTTCAAACCACTGCACCACAGTGGCTGACAACCCCCCTAATAGCTGTGCTTTAGAATAGGCAGAGTATCCTTCCTCCTGATGATATTGGAGACTGCAGGTAATCAGCATTATTAATATTGTGTAATGACTGCCTTTCTTAATATTATTGTTATACTGTTAGATGGACCAATCGGCCATCCCAATAATCCACTTTCCCTGTGAGTTGGGGAGAGGGAGAGAAGGTATTTATGAACCTTGTTCTATAGCAGATTGGTGAACCTTTGACCTTCCAGATGTTTTGGACTTAAGCTCCCATGAGCCCAGCTAGCATGAGAGATTGTTGGAGATGGTGAGGGATTGTGGGAGCTGCAGTCTAAACATTCCCGATCTCTGTTCTATGAGGCAGGAAAAGCAAAGACACTGATCAACACAAAAGGATGTTGCCTTTGGTCAAGCCTTGGCAAGCCTGGGGAATGCATTGCCACAGGATATTTCTGGGTCAAGTGGATTAGCAAGATTAAGCAGCTGTATATGTGCATATGTGTCAAAACAACTAGGTCAAAAAGTACCAGCTGCTTTGCTTGAGGGCATATGCTGCTCTCCTGAGAAACAAATTCCCATCATTATATATTTTGGGTATCAGGTAGCAGGTGTACTGTAAATCTAACAGAGTCCCTTTAATTCAAAGACATAGCCATGTTAGTGTGGAAAATCAGTAGCACAAGATCCCTTTGCACACAGAGTTCCATTAAGGTATCAGACATATATGTAGACAGGCATTATTGTCCTACCACCTCATTTTGTACAGTCAGGGGAAAAAACAAACAAACACAGGAGTTATTATGAATGCCTCACCAATATTTCACCACTAGAAAAAAAAAGTTTTAAAAGTTTTAAAAGACAGTAATTCAAATAATCAACAACATTTCCTAAGGTAAAGCAGTTCCTGAGATCAGCTTTTATCACTCACTGCTTCCTTCCCAATTGATTGACACCACAATAAAACTGAATAAGCAATGAACAAAAACTGTGATGCTGGTTACTCTGTTACCCTAAGAAAGCAGAGGTTCTGCAAGACAAATAGCATAATCCCAACCATTTTTACCTGGAATAGATTTAAATCTCACATTGAATTCAATGAGTCTCAATTCTATGTTACTTTGCATAGGATTTAATTATCTCCAAAAACATGAGTGGTTCAGAGTCCACAGCATCTAATGCTGCAGCTCTCAAGTCATGGCCAAGTACTTATGGCGACCCTAAGGCAACCCTATTAAGGGGGTTTCTTGGCAAGATACACACATTTAAACAAAATTACTGAGTTAGAAGTAAAGACTTTCCAAAGTTCTCCCACCTCTAATATGCAAGACTTTCCCTCTAATTTTCCTCTTCATCTCTGACATTGGAGGACTCTCTGAAATTCTTCAGTAGTGAATTGCTCAGAAAAGCTAACAATCTTACACAAAAACATAACATTAAAACACAGATAAAAGCTCTAAAACCACAAATGGGAGTTCCTGCATGGCAGGGGGTTGGACTGGATGGCCCTTGTGGTCTCTTTCAACTCTATGATTCTATGATTCTATGTTTCTATGAAATTATATGTCTAAAAATTCAAGATAGCTAAAATAATAAATTAACAATATTTGCTTAAGCACTATGATAGCAACACAAAATGCAGCAAACAAAGACACATACCATTTTTATTGAACCTTTGTAACCCAGGGTCCAGCCCTGACCTTTGATATCAAATTAATATCAAGCAGGGAGGTTTCTGGCAAGCAGCCAAAAGAGGGATCTCCAGCACAAGAAACTGGCCGTATCATGTTTGGAAATTCTGATGGCTCAGTGTGGGAGAAGCCAAAGGGCACTTAGCCTTGATGGGATCTTTTGAGATCAGAATCAGCATAATCCCTTCACTAAGGTGAGGGATGGTGAAGAGCTGGACTTGGAAATTGTTTGCATGCAACAGACAGAGTTTCCTTGTGGGAATGAAACTCTTTTTGTCTGAGGACATTCACACTGATTGTCTAGTTGTTCTTGCATGTTTCATGCCATTCTTCTCCCCTGGGAATGCCCTTTAACTCTTAGAAAAATAATTCAGCTCTTGAAATACTGCCCCAAGACCCATTTCTGGCTATTAATACATGTACCTGAACAATAGTAATTTGGTTCAGTTTGAAATAAGGCAGAAATTCTGTCCGATTCAAACTTGCCCCTTCAGTACTGCTGTCTGAGCTACACAGCAAGCAGAGTGAGCCATAGTCAACTCCCAGCTTTCTCCCAGATTGGATCGTGGCTTCTGGGCTGGTAAGGTATTGCCTTTCCTCAACCTTGCTACAAGCTACTACCTTTAATTTTGCTGGTTCGTATGTGTGTGTGTGTGTGTGAGAACGCTATGGCATGAATGCTGATTTTCCCCATTGCTGTTAATAAAACTGTGCTGTACTTAGCACTCTGGAGTTCTAGTTTTTTGAAACTGGTATACAAAGGCTTGTGTCCTAGCCAGTGTTACCCTGGCCTTTTCACTGCTATTAATTTGAGCTATTAAAATTCCCCTGTTATATATTAATTTGTCTCAGTAACTTAGCAATTTGGGTAACACCTTCATATAGCCCACACAGAGCTTGGAAAAGCTACTTGTTTGGATGACAGCACCCGCAGTCATCCAAACTTCTTTATGGAGACTGTAGGAGCTGCAATCCGCAAATTAATGTGCAGTAAGTCTGAGAGGTAAGCTTTTGAAGTTTTGTTAATTTTGAAATTTCTGAATAATACTAGTTATGTATTTCCCTCCTGCACTGATCATATTAATACTTCTAGAAGACTAAAAATGGGGAGTTTTTGCTCCAGCTGACAGCAAACAGCAAGATGACCTTATCACTGGTATAACATATCAAAGACTATTGGTTTGCCAGACAAGGGCAGTAATAGTCCCCCTATTATATGTGCTAGTCAGGCTTCATCTGGAGTACTATGTTCAGTTCAAGGCATTTTATTTTAGGAAGTTGGAGCAGGTTCAGAGAAGAGCAACAAGGATAATAGATATGAAGAACAAACATATGAAGAAAGGTTGAATGAGCTGGGCATGTTCAGCCTAGTGAAGAGAAGACTGAAGGGTGACATGATTGCTTTCTTTAAATATATCAAAAGGGCTGTCACAGAGAGGAGGTTGCAGGGTTGTTCTCTACAGCCCCAGAGGGTAGGATCATGTGTAATGGTTTTAAGTTACAGGAGGGTAGGTTTTGATTTTCTTCAAAAAGAGGCTGGATAGCTACCTACTGGGGATACTCCAGCTGGATTTTCTGTATTGAGTGGGAAGTTGGACTGGATGGCTTCCAACTCTAAGATTTTGTGCTCCATGATTCGGTCATAGGGATACTGGCATACAATAGTAAGTACTTATTTATTGGTAGCATCGTGTTATTGTACGTCTGAGAGCGAATCAGCTGGAGCTAGTAGTGCCAATGTCAGTGGGATGCTGAAATTTTAAAGGAGCTTTTGAAGGGGTTGAACCCTATCCCTAAATTAGTTCTTCACTATGGATAAGTCAAAATTGGACTAAAACTTGGATTCACTGCCCTCCTGAATTCAGAATTCAGAAGGTGGTGCAAGAATGCAACTCCTAAGATGCAAATGGACAACAACAACACAAGCCTTCAAGAAATGTAAAAGAATTTTTTAGGATTTATGGCTCAGTGGAAGTCAATTGCATCTGTCATTCCAAGTAAAAATCATAGAATCTTAGAATTGGAAGGGGCCACAAGGACCATTGAATCCAACAGACTGTCATGCAGGGAAACACAATTACAACATCCAAGCTCTGTTTAAAGGTCTCCAAAGAAGGAGAGTACACCATCCTCTGAAGCACTCTATTCCACCATCAGACTATTCTTACAGTAAAGTTCTTCCTAAAGATCCACTAAGAGCCCTGTGGTACCTTTAAAATAATTTTAAAAATTACAACTTTTTTCTGTAGCTTGTACCCTAGTGCTCTTTTTCTGTTTCTCTGCTCTTTCTCTTCTCTCACCCAGCCCCTATTTTGCTTTATCCTTTCTGTCTTCTGCCCTGGCTCACTCTTCTGATCTCAGTGAACAACATGATACCCACAGCTCCTGAAAGAGTTCTACAAACAGAAACACCACAGTTCCACTGTCTACACTCCCTCTGAAGAACCGAATTTCATAGGCTTGCCAGAAGCTTTGACTCTGCTACTTAGGAATGGTAAGGAAGGCTTCCATCTAATGATAGAAGGTAGTACTGAATGCTAAAGATGGATTTTAATCAACCAAATTCTGTTAAAATAATAATAACATCAAGTTGCACTTCTTAGAGTTTAAGCTTTACAAATGTGTAGCATTCTCAATCTTGGAACTATAGGACAAAAAGTCACTGACAGAGATGGTGGTGATGGTGGTAGCTATAGAAGATGAATTTTCATGGACTACACTCTACTTCTTTAGATGCATAGAGTGTTATGCAGAATGTTAGGTGCAAATGCTATCTATCTGCCTGTCTATCTATCTGTCTATCTATGGAATGGGAACAATAGAACTGTAGAATTGGAAAGCTCCCAAGTCAACTAGTTCAACCCTTTGTTAGTACAAGAACCCTAAAGCATCCCTGACAAATTACGTATCTAACTTGTGCTTTAAAACCTCCAACAAAGTCCACACCAACCTGACACAGTTTGTTCCACTGTCAAACAGTTCTTACCAGCAGGAAGATCTTCCTGAAGTTTACTTGCAATTTGAATCCATTGAATCAGGTCTTATCTACTGGAGCTGTAGAAAGCTTGTTCTATTTTCTGCATGACAGTCCATTAGATATTTTAAGCTGGTTATCATATTGTCTTTCAGTCTTTTCTTCTCTAAGACAAACAATACTCAGCTCTCCTCAACTGTTCTTCATAAGTGTTGGTTTTCAGATATCTTTTTTTTTTGGCCGTCCCCTGGACATATCTCACATTGCCAATATCCTTCTTAAATAGTGGTGCCCAGAGATGGACACAGTATTCCAGGTGCATGCTGAGCAGAACAGAGTATAGAATACTATACCTTCTCTTGATCTGGTCACTATTAATGCAATTCTAATCTGTTAATGCAGATTAGAATTGCAATGGGGTGTTTTATTTTTGGCCCAGAACTGCAGAAATAATCCAATTTGAGACTGCTTTAACTGCCCTGGCTCAGTTCTAGGGAATCCTGGGAACTGTAGTTTATTGTGGCATCAGAGCTCTCAGACAAAGAAGGCTCAATGTCTCACAAAATGACAATTCCAAGAATTCTCTAGCATTGAGCCAGGGCAGTTAAAGCTGTCCCAAAATTATTTCTGCAATGTGTTTTGGACCCATGTTTTGTTTTGAGGCTGCTGCATCACCCTATGGATTCTTGCTTAGTTTGTGATTGACTAAAACCTCTAGATGATTTTCACACAAATTGCTCCAAGCCAACTGTCATCCATCCTATATTCATTCTAAAAATAAAAAAATGAAAAGAAATCCTGCCTGGACCCACACTCTGATCTGTGTTGAAATTTATTTTGTTAACTTTGACCCAGTTCTCCAATCTACTCTTTTCCCAGTTCCTTCTTCTGCGGTATCAGCTATCTCCCCTAGTTTGCATCATCTACAGATTGGATAAATATTCCTTCATCCAAGTCATAACGATGTTGAACAATACTCAGTTTAAGTCAGAATCCTGCATCACACTACTTGTCCCTTCTCTCTAAGATGAAAAGAACTATTAGTGAGCACTCTCTGCTTTTGGTCCATCAATCAAACACAGCCAGGTGCCTCTGATCCATCTTGCTCTCCACCAGCCCCTGAATGGGCTACTCTGGTTAAATGGTGAGGATTGGGGCTGTTGAGAGGAGAGACGTAGCATAGTTCTGTCTGTGGAACATTTACTCTACTCTGTGCATTACAGGATCTCAGTCACAGGCTGCAATCTTATTGGTAACATAAGCTGACATAACCTCCTGTAGTACCAGCCTATGTGCTTTTTCAGCCACTGTGAAAGAAAGTATTCAATAACTCTTTGTGCAACAACCCCCCTTTTTTTCAGGCATAACAACTTGCTGATGGTATAGTGCATTCCCATGGCCGGTTTGGGATGGAAGCTCCTTGTTACCATGTGGCTGTAGTTTTACAGTGAGAAAAATGATGAGTTGTTGTCTTCCTGACTCTCCAGCAGGTACAGTGGAAGTCCAGGAGAAGAGGACCCTTGTTTTCTCCCATCTGCAAAACTATAGCTGGATGGTGCCGGAGAACTCACCACCAACAACTACTGATTGATTATGGAAGTGTACCTTCACAACTGTGTTATGGTGCTTACAATAAACCCCAAAGCCAGGCAGATATATACCTGCAGAGAGTTTTGTATCTTTAGTGACCAGCAGAATTGCAGCATCAAAGGATGTCAATGGCAAATCCCTTCTGAAGAAACTTGCCATGAAAAACCCTATGATGGGTTCGCCTTAGGGTTCCCATAAGTCAAAAATGACTTGGAGACTCACAACAACAACAACAAGAATCTCAGCTGCCTTGTAATAAGGTTCTGCTGTTCTGAACCAGACTTCTGGGGACAGACTGGAATCTCTTGGTGAATTATAATTCAGTAGGCATCTGTTCTAATCCCCCTCAGAAGATCCTTTGCTTTTCTTCAGTGGCTGATTCAGGATAAGTGACAAAGTGGCCTAGCAAGTTCACGTATTCTTTCACTGTTTTTTAAGTACTCTCACAATGTCAGATTTGTGCCTTGCTTTCTTTGTTAAGGTGATCTCCATGATGGGTAAAAAGGAATCATGAGCCCCTGAAAGAAAGAGGGCTTTAAGAAAAAGTTAGGGATAGGTTACATTACAACCAATCATAATGTATATGTATTTTCTACTATCACCTTTGTGGTTATTGCTGCGTGTCTTCAAGTCATTCCAGACCTTTGGAGACCTTAAGATTTGTTCAGAAGTTTGCTTTAACCTTCCTCTGAGGCTGAGAGCATGTAACTTATCCAAGGTCACCCAGTGGGTTTCCATGGCCGAGAGGGGGTTCAAACCCTGGTCTTGAGGGATGTACCGTAGTCCAAAATTCAAACCACTACACCGTGTTGTCTCTTTAGGGTTCTGGAAATACACTGAAATAACAGTGGGGAGTTGCTCTTACAATTTCTAGAATCCCTTAGTAAGGGCAATTCTGGCAGTTGTAGTCCAAAGAGTAACTTTACCAAGCTATACAATAAATGTACTATTTATATCTAATGCATCTTACAATAATTGCGGTTTGTAACAAGGCAGCCTGCTATAAATCCAGAGCTGTACCTGGAGCTCCCTCTGGTGGTTCCTATTTACAAAATAATGTGTGGGCATTCTCAGTCTGGTGGTGGTGCTTTGTTGACCTTGTTTGGTTTTGTAGTAACTGTAAATTCAAGTCAACAGGAAATATGAAATTGTCATACATCCTTAAAGCACACTATAACATCTGCTTTCCTGTACTCACATGAAATTGGAATTGGCACAAATTGTTGATTTTTTTTTAATGTATACAATGAAATAAATATCACAAAAAATTCTTCTCAGGGCCAAACCAGTTTAGTGTGGGAGTTTTGACAATGATCAAGATCTTCTGCAGGATTTTAAAATAATAGTCTGGGGCCAATGAGACAGGGCCATAGCTTGGGGCAAGGGGAGGAGTTTCTTAACTTTGTACAGAGGTAGCCCCATGTACAGGGCACTGGGGTCCAGCCTTGAAATTACCAATGTGTGCACAGCCATCTTTAGGCCCTCCATGTCTAGGAAGAGATTCAGCTGGTATAACAGCTGAAGTTGTTAATGAGCCCTTGTGACCATTCCATCTATCTGGGCTGGCATTTGGATGGACAGATCCAGCACCCTAAGCTGTGAACATGGGCCTATCCCAACTGGTTTCAGGGCCAACACATTCTGCACTTGATGCAGTTTCCAGCTCAGAACATATGGATCTGTGGGCAGAGGTGATTAATACCACCTAGATCTCATGGACAGATCATTTTCTGGTCAGAGTTGGTATCACAGCTACTATCTGTCCCCTGCAGGGGTGGTGGACCTATTAAAATAGATTATTGTCAAAGGTTAATAGATCCTTCAAGATTCCAGAAAGCCTTAGAGGGTTTTACAGCTGGTACCACCAATGATCCTAATCAAGCCCTGGTCAATAGATGGAATCAAGACCTGACTAGGGTATTGACACGATTGCTTCCAAATGTACTCTCTGGCCCATTACTAATTGGATTTCTTAGTATACAGAATACCTTAGGAAGCTGAAATGGGAAATATGATGACTGGAGTACAGATGGTGGAAAATTCAACAAGACACAATAAAGAGAACATTTTTGTTCCTATAAAGTGCCAATATGTGCAGTGAAGAAAGCCTTCTTCTATACATACAGTGTCTGCAAATTTGCACCTAGGTTATTTGAACTATCCAGGGTAGTGAGAGGTGTAACTCTGGCTACCCTGTATCTCTTGCATCTTGGCTGTTATGCAGAGTCTTTTCAGGTTGGTTGTGATGCTTTTAACAATCACTTCATAGATAAAATCTCTCATATAAGAGCTGACTTACGACGCTCATATAGAAGTTGACAACAGGGTGTCCAGCAACTCTATACATATGTTTACACTGGATCAATTTCAATTGGTGAGTACCACTGATGTGGACAAGCTCCTAGTTCAAATGAGGAAGACAATTTGTCCTCTCCATCCTTGTCCTTCTTGACTTGTCATCCAGGGAAGAGATGCAATTAGATCTCAATTACAATATATTATTAATGCATCTTTCAGGGAGGGGAGTTTTCCATCATGTTTAAAAGAAGCAGTGGTACAACCACTTCTCAAAGAGCTTTCCTTGGATCCCCAGGACTTTAACAACTATAGATAAACATCAAATCTTTTTCTGGGCAAGGTGACTGAGAGGTCTAGAGCTTCCGGGTGAATCAACACTCCACAATTTCAATAGTTTGATAGCATTTTGACTGCCATAGCTCCATCCTGTAATCCTGGAGTTTTTTTTTTTTTTGGTGAAGTACTTAGAATACTCAGCTGTAGCTAAGAAGAGTAAAGATCAGTAATTTTGTTATTTTTTCTGTTTTCTCTTGTCTTTCTGTTAATTTGTATGTTTCATATATGTAGAAAATTTGTATGGTATATATAACCACACTGGTATATAACAAGTGGATATAACACTTTAAGGACGTTTTCACACAGGCGGCTCTAAAGCCGCCTGGAAGCCCCCTGGAAGCCATCAGGAGTCATTCCGGCGGCGAAAACAGCAGCCGCCGGAATGACTCCTGATTGCCTCCGGCAGAAGCGCCTGTAATTCCTCTTTTAAAAAGGAATTACAAAAATGGGGCTAAAGCCGGCTAGCGGCAGGGATGGCGCAGGGATTGCGCAAGATGGGGCGGGGCTTGCTGCGACGTCGTGTGAACACTCGCAGCAAGACCCCGGAGTGAGGCAGGGATGGCGCAGGGATGGCGCTGGATGGGGCGGGGCTTGCTGCGACGTCGTGTGAACTTATCCTGCACAGAGCCGGAGTGGGGCCGGACGGAGGTAGGAATGACTCCGTCTAAAGCCCCGTGTGAAAACGTCCTCAGTCTAGCATCCTGCTTGTGACATGTGCAAGTATAAGTCCACCTTGATGTTGTTATGTGCCTTGAAGTCATTTCCAAATTATGGTGGCCCTCAGTTGAACTTATCGTGTGATTTTCTTTGGAAGATCAGAGGGGGTTCCCCATTGCCTTCCTCTGAGACTGAGAGAATGTGACTTGCCAAAGATTTGGCAGGGATTCAAAGCCTGGTTCGTGGGATCCTCGAAGATTGCAACAGAAGATGCCAGGAGTTTGTATCTAGCTCTAGGGTATTACTAGAGGCTTCTCCAACTCCTCCCTACTCTCGTCCAGACACAGGACAGCCATTTAGGGAGGCCTGGAGCAAAACCATGAGTTCTGGAGGTGGGGAGTGGGGAGCTGTAGTACAGCTCCACCTGTGGAAGTCTGGACAATGTAGGATCATGGCTGTTATATGTGGATTTGAGCCATAGTGAAGCCTGTGTTACGTCAAGTGTTATACCTAGCATTATAGGAATAACTACACCCTGATCTGCACATGCACAGGCTACTCTGCAAGTTAAGAAAACTTCAGATTCTCCACTGGCATAAGCCAGTATGATTCCATTGACTTTGACAGATCTATCCCTCCTTATGGAGGCCATAAATTTATCATTAAATTTTGGTATTAGATAAGGCTTGATCGTACTGCTGCTGCCACCTCTGATATTACTTACAAGTCATAAATAGAAGTATGCAATAAATGGCATATTGCCACTCCTAGAAGTACAACAACTCTGTAGAGAAATATTAATCAATCTAGACTTAATGCAGTGATACTCTGGGTCAGTCCATGATACCAAGCAGCAGCAGGTTCCTGGAGCCTGAAAGGAACTACCTCTTTCCCCAGTTGATAGCTCATAATGAAACCTCCATGTTCAGAAGCAGATTACCAGATGCTATAGGCAAATGATGCTGAATAGCTAACACCATCATGCCCTGCCTATGAGTTCACTTGGTGCATTTTATGGGGAAACGATGGAAATGTTCCTTTTTGGACTACAACTCGCAGAATTCCCCAACCATCATGGCCACTGGCTTGTACTGGGAACTGTAGTCCAACAAGGTAAATTTTTTCAAACTCTAGTCATAACCTAAAGTTGTGTTACAAGGCTTGTTTGGGGTGTGTTTGTGTTGGGCATAACGAACATGGATTTACATTCATTCCCAATGCAATAGAACTCTTGTAATTATCATATAGGTCCATGTACAGCTTGATCTGCATATGGCTTAGGCCCAAACTATCTGAAAAACCATCTCTCCCCATACAAACCTGCAAGAACTCTAAGATCTTCAGGGGAAGACTTTCTTTCAGTCCCACCACCATCACAGCCTTGCTTGGTGGTGACATGAAAGACAATCTTCTCGATGGCTGCTTCCATCCTTTGCAACTTCCTTCTATGGGAGGCTAAACTGGCCCCTTACAGGTTTTCCTTTTTGCTGGCAAAAAACAAACAAAAAAAACACCTTTTCTCTTCATGCAGACTTTTAATATATAACTGCACCCAGGGAGGCTTCTTATTGAGGTGTTTGTTTTTGTATGTTTTCAATGGTTTTATATTTTTAATGTGTTATAGTAATGTGATGTTTTATTTCTGTTTTAAAAAATTGTACTGTTTTTAAGTCTCTTTTGTGAGCTGCCTTGGATTGAATTTAGGAGAAAGGTGGCATATCAATAAAATAAAATAAAAGAATTGTAGTTTAATACAACAGAAGAACAATGGGTTCAGGAAGGCTTAAAAAGTGATTTAGCACCTTTTGTTATAATAGGGAGATACCAAGCCATGTCAGCTTGGCTTGTTATGATGGAGCCCATCTCTTTCAACCTAGGCTCCCCCAGAGGCTTGTTGTAAGGAGAAAATGGCGCCTTGGAGAAAAGGTGTGTGTGGGTGTGTAGGGTGTCACTAGTATTACAGCTAACAATTTGTCAAGAAGTGATGAATACTGCAGCACAATGTATACTGAAATAATCAACCCTCTGACAAAAATGAGGACAAACATGAACAAGGGTTTCGGGTCTGTTGGTATGGATATCAATGTTGGCTGGCATCTTACATTGCAGGTATGGATTTGTAACTTAGGACCTTATCACATGGGGTCTAGAGCAGAGCTAATCCAAAGG
>CM034701.1:61880174-61907183 GCA_020142125.1 Phrynosoma platyrhinos | reverse complement strand
AAAGAAGAAAATGTGTGTGTGTGTGTTTTCCTTCTTCCCGCGCGAACCTCATCCCGCGGTGCCCGATCACTAAATCCCCTTTGGAGCCTTTGTATTCATTGTGCTATGGCCGCCAGGGCGAAATTCAGTTCGTTTCGGTATAGAACTGAATTTATTCTCACTTCGGTTACTTTTCTGTTACTTTTCGCTTCGTGGCCAGCGTTTGATAAGGTCCCTAGAGTGATGGATCCATTATTGTTCCATATTTAGCCCTGCTCCATATTCATGATTATGGCACTATGGCCATGACTGAAAATGCCACCTTGAATCTAGCTTAACAGCCAGAACTGCACTGAGCAATGGAGGTCTTTTCTGCTGGTGATCAGGTCACACGAGGGTGGTGGCATTTCCAGTCTCTTCCTGTCAGTGATCTCCAGTATGACAATCGGAAGCAGGACCCCATCACAACTCTACCAGGAGAGGGTTAGAAATGTTGTCCTGCTGCATCCTGATTGTCCTCAGAACAGATATCTGTCACTCGATGCGGCTGCTGGCTGTTAAGATTAGTTCAGGAAGTCAAGTCAGAAGTTGAGATGTAGTTTTGCATTCATAACTATGTCTGTGATGTAGGATTGCAGCAAAAATATGTAAGATATAGAAAAAGGATTTTGACCAGCTGGATCATGTCCAGAGGAGGGCCACCAAAATAGTGAAGGGTCTGGAAACCATGCCCTATGAGGAGCAACTTAGGGAGCTGGGTATGTTTAGCCTGGAAAAGAGAAGGTTAAGAAGTGATATGTTATTTAAATATTTGAGAGGATGTCATACTGAAGATGGAACATGCTTGTTTTCTGCTGCTCCAGAGAATAAAGACATGGAGCAATGGATGAAAAGAGAAGAGATCCATCTCAACATTAGGAAGAACTTCCTGACAGTAAGAGCTGTTTGACAATGGAATATGTTGCCTCAGAGTTTGATGGAGTCTCCTCCTTTGGAGGTCTTTAAATGGAGGGTGGGTGGTCATCTGTTGGGGGTGCGTTGATTGTGTGTTCCTGCATGGCAAGGGTTGGACTGGATGGCCCTTGAGCTCTCTTCCAACTCTATGATTCTGTGATTCAGTTATATAAGCACTGTGTACGTTATTACATGTTGAGACTCTCTTATCTAGAATTTTGAAATCCAAAATACTCTAAAAACCAAAACTTCATGAGTGGCTGAGATAGTGACCCTTTCCTTTCTGATGGTTCAATGTACACAAACTTTATTTCATACACAAAATTATTTAAAATATTGTATAAAATTCCCTTCAGGCTATGTGTATAAGGGGTATTTGAAACATACATGATTTTCATGTTAAACTGGGGTTCCATCTAATCTCATTATGGATGTATGTGGAAATACAGGTATTCCAATATCCGGCGGGGGGGGGGGGGAATCTGAAATCCCAAACACATCTGGTCCCAAGCATTTTGGATAAGGTTGATTGAACCTGGATTAGAATTGTGGAATATTAAACGTATAAAGTTGCAACATGATCTCGACTAGTTGGCAGTTAGAGTTTTAACAACAAAAACCTGTAGTGTTTTATGGTGTTTCTGAAAAAGGTTGATATGCATTTAATCAGACATTAAAAGAAATGGTTTCAAATATTTAGTTTACAATTGTCAAGCATGGATTCTGGAAATAGAATAGTTAATCGAGGGAGTGGAATATTTTTCTGTCAAGACCTCCAGTTGCAGAGATATTTATTATGGTATTTTTGTTTAACAAGAAAGGGGGTGGGAGGTTGGAAAGCTGGTTAATGCTTGAGAAAAACAGTTGGCAAGGATATAATCAGACAGGAAACAGGAAATGATGTCACTAGGTAACAAACAGGAAGCAATGATTATAACACAATGAGATCTCTTTGCTTTGGGTTGAAACTTAAGGAAAAAGTCATTGACTACCATCGGTACAGTCAGAGGGGGCAATTTTGGCTCTGGTTATTTCAGCCTCAGTCTTTTATTTTCCGAGAGGCAGGTTTAAGATTTTATTACTGTATACTTGAAAAGTGCACTCAGTAAGTGCTTGCTTAGCATGGCTTGTTAGAAAATCAGACACCACCTATAAACCTAAGATCAATAGATTTCCCCACATATACACACACAAGAATGTACTTCAAGCTCCTTGTTGCTTAGTCATGGACAAGAAAATGAAGACATTATGTAACTAGAAGAGAGGTTTTCAAGAGCAGAACTTATGAAAGCTTATACCAAAAAACATGTATCAGTCCTTAAGTGCCACCAGATTCAGTTGGTTTTGCAGAAATTTTGAGTGGATATGGTAGTTTCTGAATTCCATGGACATTGCATTTTTTTTTTTAGCTTGTGATTTTAATAAGCTATTCATTTATTAAAATATTTCTATTCTGCCTTATGTCATAGTATCTTAGGGCCTCACACTTTAAACCAGTTTGACTGTTTTAAGCCCATTTTTTAAATTTAAAAATTTTAAGACAATTTAAAACTATGCAAAGTTGCTGATTTGGGTACAATTGATGCAAATGAAAAATAGAGTTGAGCGAAGGTTACTGATGTACTGAGATCCACGAGGCAGTCTACACTGCAGCTCAGAAGGCAGAGAAACAGTGTAATTAATATACATCAGAAGCTGAGGTTGGGAGAAGATGGAATTCTAAATTTAACATTGAAGCAAATGCAGGACAACGAACTTTAAACAAATAATCACCAACACCAGTTAAAAACAGAAGTCCTGCTTTGAAGGGAGTCAAGAATACCCTTTCCATCTTCTTCTCAAAGGACCATCCAGGTTGCAAGTGACACTTAAAGGCTGGCCATGTGTGCTATTTTTTTTACAAAGGCCCATCCTCTCCTTGAAGATATCCTCTGTTTAAGCAGTAAGCAACATGGCACTTTATGGACTGTATTCTAGGCTTGCCAGTTCAGGATCATCCCAGACTCTGAGATTTCCAGGCCAAATCCTGAAACCTAGGTGACTTCATTAAATGTGCATTTGATACTAATCACAGTTGTTTCTCAGCCTGTCATTCAAACAGAAATACATGAAACATATGTTCTTGTTTGAAAATTAAGACAGAGATCTTAACTAAAGGGTCTGCTCTCAGATCAAGGTGAAATGGGGTGATTATTCTCTCTCTCCTAGTTTGGGAGATGGGATGAGAAATATATTTAATTTAGCCAGTGTCATCAATAGAGGGTTGCAGGGGGTGCAGACCACACCAGGTGAAACCCCAGAGGAGGGTGTACATCTGATGGGGCAGTACACCTGGAGGGACTGGCACAGCTGCTGGGTGAGTGAGAAAGGGTGTTGCATGCTTTTAGTGCTTGCCCAGAAGCCATGGCATTCCCCAAATGACCCTCCTGAGGCTGCAGTTGTCCTCTCAAGCAGCGGAGGCTGCTGGGAGGGGGCAGTGTCTTCTGTTTGGGCTGTGATGTGGCTGCAGCCACCTCAGACTCCAAACAGCCCTCTGGAGGCCATGGATGTCTACCCCAGCACTGCCCCCCAGTATCAACCACAGGGACGCCACTGATATGACCTACTTGTTTCTAGCCAGAGATTGGATGCAGAGCAGAGTGGAGGTTGAGCCCTGGCTCCACATACATTCAGAGGGAAGGACAAAGCTAAATGAGTCTGTGCAAGATGGAGCAAGAAATCAATTAGACCTTGGAAGTTCTAGCAAGCTGTTGTTCTCCTAGCTGAGATGGAGATTTGCATACAGGCCTTTCTTGTTGCCTGCACCTCAGCTGTGCAAAACTGGAGAATGTACATCCTTGTCTCCTGCCTGGAGATGATCCATGAAAACCAGAGGCCCAGGGGCAAGCCCTGGTAACCCTAATTCACACCCATAGCCATTTTTGCTTCTGTATTTTGGAGCTCAACTTCAGCCAATGCTCAACTTGCCACTGCAGTGGGGGGGGGGGGGGGGGGGGAGCTGCATCAAGAAACATCCTGGAAGCAGAATTCTACTTGTAAACAAGGAGTGTGGGAAATATATGCAGTGTTTTAAACTTTAAAACAGAACTGCAGTTAGTGCACCAGTATATTTCCATATGAACACTGTATGCAAATCTGTATATTATTATATAAGCATATTATGCAAAGCCCTACTCTCAATCAGAGCTAGAAAAGTTACTTTTAAAAAAGTTAATAAACAATAGTTCCAAGGCACCTAAATTGTTAGTTAACATTCTTGTAATTTTAAAATAGCTCTTACTCTTAAACTAAAATTACTTTTAGTTACTTTTAGGAAAACATCAGAATGCTGCAAGCTAGTAACCTCTGGTAGTGTGGTCACACATACCCTAGTTATAAAAGTAACAAACCATAAAACAATAAAAGTAAATAGACTGACACATGTTACATTGCAAAGGGGTGACATGATCTTTTGCTACATTAAAATTATAAAGTGACATAGTTATGCCTTACTTATTACAAAAATTATGAAATGACAAAATGTCTGGCATCTTGTTAGCAACTTATGTGCTTATAAGTGCAGCTTATAGCACTGGGACTTATAATAATAATAATAATAATAATAATAATAATAATAAATTTTATTTTTATACTGCCCATTGGTAGTCCAATCCGGGCGGTTTACAGCATAAAAATTAGCATATAACATAATACAACATTTTCCCTCCCACTTAGGCTAGGCCCGATGGAGGTGGGCCTGCATCTCTCCCCCAGATGTCAGATGGAGTGGAGGGAGGGCTCCTCTTCTTAGGCTAGGCCCAATGGAGATGGGCCTGCATCTCTCCCCCAGATGACGTTGGATGGAGTGGAGGGAGGGCTCTTCTACTTAGGCTAGAATTTTAGAGGCTCAAATTTCCCACAAGACTTCATGCAAGATCGTGCAGGTTTCAATGAGCCTGTGCACACAGCGGCCGGCCATTTTCAGATGGATCTTCTATGTGATCCACCTGCCTTTTGTTGTTGTTGTTGTTGCATTGTTTTCTTTAGCAAATCCTCAGACTTCGGGTGATCGCCATTGGGGGCTAAGTTTTTCACCTTCACTGGGTGTCCCCCCCCTTTCACTGCTTGCTTGGTAGATTCCTGTTGTGTCATAGATGTGATTGCTGCTATCCTCACTCTCATATTAGCTTATATTTGTATCTACGACTATCTTGTTGCAAATGTGTTTGTTACACATGCTGCTTTGTCACAACTGCCATGTATAGAAGTGAAAAGGGGACATTGGGCATGAGCTAAATTGGAGGAGGAGAAGCCCATGGGGGGCAGAGGATTGATGGGGGTGGTAACCAGCAATCCAGGTGGATGCAGGTGACTTCTGCTCTCACCCATTGGTGCTGGTTACACCAACTGGCTGGTAGAAAAAGACCTGCTCAGATGCTTATCAAGACATGGTTGACAGCCCTGCTTGACCATTTGCTGATCTTGAAACCACTGGGCACTGTGTCCTCTCAACCTTAATTTGCCTTCACCTTGTCAACCCGAGAAAGATGTTACCTATGACTGTAACTGACTTTTGACATTTGTAATTGCATTAAAGTTTTCCCAGTGCAATATCACAGCCTGGGAGCAGTCTCACCAGTAGTGTGGTGAGTCTATCTCACAGATCCTCACCAGACAAGCCTACGACAATGGTAGGACTAAGAGAAATCCTTCCTTCTAAGATCTCAGAATGTGGGGAAGCTCATATAGGTAGATATGGTCTTTCAGATAGCCTTGATCCAAGCTAGTCTGGCCAGAACTGAGAAAGATCAATTTTAGACTACAATACTCAGACAACAACAATTTCTTGCCTCATACCACCCTGGATCTGATCTGGTATTTTACACCTTACTCTCTCAGGTCCACCTGAGGCAGTGGAGGGATGACTAGTAAGAAATTGCTTGGATGAGGAGAGGAAAGATTCATGCTCTGCTTTCAACTGCCAGTCTGGCCTGCATAGCTACTGAGAAATGGGCAGGTACAGGCATTCTCAATCTCAACCCTGCAAAATTCAGCGTGTTGTAAAATAGTACTTGCCTTTGCCACAATCTTCTAAGATGGTGCATCTCAAGCTGTCCAACATGGGTGACCAGCAGTCCCCTCTTCCCATGTACCAGGAACCATCAACATATCAATGGCAGCAACTGTTTATTTCTTTCCTGGAAACTCACCAGGGACTGACAGCCAGTGAGCACTACTTTGAATGAGTAACACTGCTCCAAGAGACAGAAAAATCTCTATGTGTAGCATGACTTACATGGGCTCAGTAGATACTTGCACTATATTTAGGCCTGGCAGTATCATTAGACAGATTTGCTGGGCAGGAAATATTAGCTATTGTGTTCATTATTGTTGTATTTTTTACTGTTATTGTATTATTGTATTGTGACTGCCAGGAATGCTGAGATGCTTGAAAGATTTTTTGCCTCATGCTTCATACACCAATATAATTTGGTTGGCTTTGACTCAGGTGGTTTCAGAGGGGCACAATTTGCTGTGCTGACTGAGGTAGCAATAATAATAATAACAACAATAACAATCACAATATCATCATCACCATCATCATCATCATCATCATTATCTTGGCTCAACCCTGACTCTATCACCTATGGAGTAACACCCCCATGTGACTTTCAATGCATACATATGTGTCACAGTTGTTTATACAGATGTTCCAAGATTGCCAACATGTTGTAGGTGTGAGTGTTGGACTAGGACTCCAGACGACCAGGGTTCAAATTCTAGCTCAGCCATGAAAACCCACTAGGTGACTTTGGGTTCTCTTCTCCCCATGAGGAGTTAAGTACATTGAGAAAATTACTTTTGTACTTGGACAAAGTTTGAAGCAACTGAAGGAAGCTGAAGGCAAAAGAGGAAAGTTGCAGAAGAGAAAAACCAGAATGGCAGAGGATTAACTGAAACAGTCCCTGCCAAATTGGGACAGTTGGTGGGTATGCCAGAGAGTTGTCATAAATTGGAAATTACTTGGCAGTAATTTACACTGACAAAAAATATTCAGCTTCAACTCACATTTTCCTGGTCTTCAGCGACTCCATTAGTGCCATACCTATAAACTGGACTTAGGTTGTATTGATTGCCACACATTTCTGTGCTCAAATTTAAATTGCTACAAAAGACATATGCTTTTTTAACTTGCCAGCATGCCAAAGCCTATCAACCAATAGCCTTATTGTTCACCTGTCAACCTGTGCTAGGGAATCATGGGAATTGTAGTTTTTTTCTGAAACATTGAGCCTTCTCTGTCAGAGAGCTCTGGTGCCACAATAAACTACAGCTCCCATGATTCCATAGCACTAAGCCAGGGCAGTTAAAGTGGTCTCAAGCTGCATTCTTTCTGGCAGTCTGTAAATGTCTCCTTTCCCCCACGAACTATATGTTGATTTTTTTAAAAACGTGTTTTTTAATGTCTCTTGATGTGTGTACATATAGGATAGAAATTGCCTATCTCCCTCACTGTGATTTCAGCACTTCATCCCAGTTACTGCCACCCCTTCCTACCAGAGCCCCACTGGTGAAGTTGCTCCAGAGTCAAACAATGGTGGAGTAGCCTGATCTACCCCCTCACCATTGATCTCATGGCTAGGCTCAACTGGGAAGAGGATGGCATCAACCGGGATAAAGTTCTCCATTGTCAGTGATCATAGCAAAGGAGATGGGCAACTTTATTCCCCATGGTGTATCGAAGCTAATCAGGCTACCCCCTCCCACCCAAGTAAGTGAATGAGTGAATGAGTGTACATGCAGCCAGGTGTTCTGACCCCTGCAAATAGAAAGGGATGACTGTATGTAAAAAAATGTTTATAAAATACTAAATACACCTTAATTTCAGAAGCCATTAGGTAATATGCCTTTAATGTGAATAAAAATTGTGACACCATGCTGGCCAGGAACGGCTGGGGAATGGATCGGGGACTCCCGGTGGCATCAGTGGTGTTCTCCCATGCAATAAAATGTGTTTTTGCTTTGCTCCATCTGTTCCATTCCCTTGTGTTCCGTTCTGTTCCCGTTCCTTAAGTGCTGTGTGATAAGCTTATTAGATCTGGCCAGTAAGGCAGTGTAAAACAGCTGCTCATATCTCTTTACAATATCAAGAAGGTAGCTCACCTGCTGGAGTCACATTAAGACTGCAAGGTCTGGTGAGTTTGTATATAAACGCATGCAATCCCACTTGCCTTGAAAGCCCAAGGTATTGAGATCTTCTACAGAATTTAACAATTTGGGGATCTTTGCTTAGGAATGACTGTGGTAAGAGTGCTCAGGTGTTATAACTTTGGCCAAGAACAGCTGGTTGCAATTCCTCCGGCATACACTGAAATCTGGAGGAAGGGGAAGGTGATGGGTGTTGGAGAGGAAGTGTACCCATGGCTTCTAGTCAGGAGGTCATCTCTTACCATCTCCAGCTCCCACACCTCTTAACTGAATGCCTCCTTTTTCTCTCTCTGCCTACTCCACTTTTTGCTTTTGGCAACCCCTTGTATCAGGTTTTGCTTTCCTTACAATCGAGACTGTCCATGGGTAATTGCAAAGCCCCATTTTTCAGGCATTACCAGAACATACTGATCAGTCCCAAAGTATGTTTTATATGTGGTGTATGTAATTGTGTAAGCCAGAAGCAGAAACAGGCCAGTGTTTTAGAAAACAAACCCTGATCCACACCCTGTCATGTTTACACTGTTAAGAGCAAAAACTAAAACAAAAAACAAATGGAGGTGAGAAAGGAACAACAGTATTGGGAAAGTCAATGTGAGAGTGGCTTAGAAATGAAGCAATGGGATTGTGTAGGTCAGGTCCTTTTGCACTTTAGCACTGTGATTCCAACTACCATGGCAACATCCTATGGAATCCTGGGATTTGCAGGTTAGGGAGGGGTATTTAGAACTCTCAGCCAGAGAGCTCTAGTGCCTCACCAAACTAGAAACCCCAGGATTCTATAGGATGTAGCTAAAGTGGAATAATAGCACTATGCTGTGAAAGGACCCTTGGAGATCTGCAGAACTAGATTCTCAAATGCAGGTCAAAGCATGATATGGAGATGCTGAAAGGAAGGAAGAGCCACTTGAAATCCAAGTTTGACCACCATCCTTCACAGACTGTTGTAATACCATGTTGGTGGTTGTTGTGTGCTTTCTAGTTATTTCCAACTGACGCGAGCCTAAGGCAAACTTATCATGGGATTTCCTTTGCAAGTTTTGTTCAGAGGAGGTTTGCTAGTGCATTCCCCTGGGGCTAAGAGTATGTGACTTGCCCAAGGTCACCCAGTTGGTTTCATGGCCGAGCTGGGAATCAAACCCTGGTCTCCAGAGTTGTAGTCCAACACTCAAACCACTATGCCATGCTGGCTCCTACCATGTTGATTACTTACCATGAAGGGGCATTCTGTGTTATTGGATATGAGAGTAAGCTAAGATTCTGGGTTGTTGTTGAATAAGCTAAATGATCTGAATAGTGAAAGAAAAGAGCTTTGATCCTTCACTCTTCAGATGTCTTAGTTTATTTCTTGCCCATTCTTCAAAAGGAACAAATATAGGCAGTGATGGGAGAAAAGCTAGGCTATGTGGATTTCTCCTCTTAGTGATGTAGATAATTTAGTAGTTTAACCTATTTCTATGTAGGAACCTTGTAGCTGCCTTTTCTTTTAAAAGGCTAATGAAAGCTGAGAAGACAAAGAACAATACATCTTCAGAATTACACTATTAGGAGTTAGATACATCTTCAGAATTACACTATTAGGAGTAAACTTCACAACCTAAATATAAATATATATTGATCAAGTAGCCTGAATGTAAAAATTTGACAGCATAACTTTTGTCACTTTCAGCATAAAACTTTGCAGGAAAAATCCTAACAGGCAGCCAGTCAACCTCTTTTGCTCATTTGAAGAAGCAGACTAATTACATGTAATAAACTGGACTTTTAAAAAGAAGATATTTACATATATAGAGAGAGTTGTATCTTTGTATGAGTCAAGAGACTGCAAATCTGTAATCTCAAGACATCTCTAGGCAAGTAGCCAGCAATGTATTTTGCCACACAATCCAAACCACCTCAAGGAAGACTGGTTTGTATAATAATGTTGGCACTATCTAGTAGTCAAAAATTTCATCTGCATAGACTCTAGTTACAAAACATTGGAAGCACTGCATAAAATCCAGTGACTGCCATAGAAATGAAAACTGACTGAAAATGACTTCCATATACATATCCTTTTTGAAAACCAGTTTTTACCATGTTGTGATTAAAATTTGGAAGTGCAGCCAGCCATTGGATGTGTAACTGTAATATTGCAGTGATACACATCCAATGGCTGCATTTCCAAATTCTAATTACAACATGGTGCATACCATGCAACATACAGTGTGCCATTGGTATCCTCTTCAGTTTAGTTCCATGCTTCCCCGTGGGTACCAAAAATATGTGGATTATCGAGTATTATTATATATACTGGTGGAGTAAAATAGTGTCCCTTATATAAAATGGCAAAATCAAAATTTGGATTTTTTTAAAAAAAATTTTCAAACCCCGTGGATGGTTGAATCCTGGATGTACAATCTATGGATGTGGAGGGCCAACTTTACACACATGCACACATGTACACACACACACATTGTTCTTTGACTTAAAGCAAAACAAACCCTTGGAGCTGTCCTTTCAATGTTATCTAAAACTTTATCCTACCCTGAAATGTTATTGTGACCGCAATCACAGTCAGATCTACACAGGAAAGTTCCTGTTTCAGGTTCTTTGAACCTTGTGTCTGGGATTGCTGGTGTGCATGCATTCATTTATTTTACTGCTTTTGTTTCTCTGTTTTGTAGGACATGTGAGTTCTTAATCATTAATCAGTATATTGTTTATTTTCAGGTTTCAGCAGATATAACTCTCAGATTTGCCCCTTGCTATGGTTTTCTTTTTATCTGGAAACCCCAAAACTGTATTTGGGTCTCAAACTCCAGGTTTTTCATTTTTGCCTAAACTGTGGGAAGAGTTCCCTGACTATTTTTCTGTTTTTTCGTTTGAAGCAGGACTTTGTGTTTGTGTGTGTGCATGTGTGTAATCCATGTGTTCAATTAAGAGAAGCATCTGTTGGGTTTATTTCACATTGCCAAGGAAGGGCTGCAAATCAGGAGCATCTGCTCAGCTTTTTTGTCAATGGCTTGTTTTTCATAATTTGCTCTATGGGGTGAGTGTTTGAGAATGGGAGGGGAATCTTTTTATTTGTGACCCATCTTGGTTATTGTTTGCCTCAAATGGTAGTCAAGGAGACTGATTAGGATTTCAGCTCATTTTACTAAGAAAAGAATTAAAGAGGGAGGCACACACAAACAGTTTTCAAAAAGATAAACAACATTGCATGTCATTAAAAACAAGGGAAAATAAAGGCTCACTTAGCATTTTTGAAATTATGACTGTGGTTTAACAACATGATAGAAAGCCTGATTGTGACATTTCATTTAAAAAAAATATTAAAAAAATATTTGCTGCAATCCACACGCCAAAATAGTTGGATTTAAGCCCATAGTTCTAATGACTTCTTGACCTTGAATCCAAGTACTATTGAGTAACTAGGCTGGAGTTCAAGAAACATTTACACTATAAAATGAAATAAAGTACTTTAAAACAGAATACAAAAACTTGTCTTAAACAGGAAACCTCCAGGCTGAGATTTATATATGTAATAGGTTGGCAATGCTTTCCTCCATTCATAATCCACAGGCTGACAGATGAGAAGCAAACAGACTAAAGGGCAGATGAGAAACTCTAGCACAAAAGCAGGAATGGCAGCATTAAAATCCAGAGTGCTTTTCCTTATTACTTCTTTCAAGGCACTACTGTTGTTGAAGGAAGGATGCTCAGATGTTTTGAGAGGGATGCACTAATTAATCAAGAGCTCAGGTTTTAATAGAGATCAGAAAAGGAAGCTCCAGGGTGTGGACAGCGAATTTTAGAGTATTTAGTTACAATTATAATTCCAAGGCCTCCAAGTCTGCTTAGTTTCAGTTAGTTAGAATTTAGAAATAGTTTTGCTTTTCTGTTTCTCAGAAATATATAAATTAGTTACAGAACCACACAAATATGAATGCTGAAAGGTGGCTTGTGGTACAAAATGTTCCCCTATTAACCTTGTCATTGCCTTAACAATCATGGTGGCATGAGACACCCATACAAAGCACAAGCCAGCACTTGAACCATGTTATTGTTCTCCTCCACCATTTAGTGATGTTGCATTCATAAATACAGGAGTACCGTAACCTAAAATTACCATTGCTGTCAAATCATATTGTCCCTCAGTTGTACCTTGGTTATTGGAAAATAATTAATTACAAACTACTAATTACTCAGAACTAGTTACTTCCAGAGTCTGAGAACTTGAGAGTTTGCTAACCAAGTATGAAGTTGACAAATTAATTTATTAATGTCCTGGATCATTTTCCAGAATGATCTACAGACACAAAGGTTAATACGTTCTCTTGTTTTACACTTTTATCCCTAGTGTAAGGACTTGTTAAAACTTTGGCTTTTAAAATGTTTAAAGATCACATCTATTCAGTATTTAGTGGCTCAAAAAGAATGAATTAATTCCCCCAAAACACCAATGTGAACTTTCTAGAGGTAATGCCTAACAACAAATTTTGTTACCAGACACATCTGGGAAACACTGCAGGATCAGGAAAGTTATAAAACAAGAAACCACAGGAAACTTTGTAGTAGCAGGAACGGATTTTCATTATTTGAAAAAAAAATAAAATTCAAACTTTTCTCATCACATAAAAACATTACATAAGTAATAAACATATTTACACTTCTGTTTTTGATTATAAATATACATTATATACAAAATAATGTTATAAAACGTAGAAAGTTCAGTGCTTCTGATTCTCTTTTTAAATTACTGAAATACTAGACTTCAAAATAAACTACAAACAGACACTAGTATAAACCATATTATTGATTTCTGAAGGTTGCCTCCATAAAGGTCTTGAATTGCCAGACCAGAAGGTCAGTAGTGAACATTCCAAGCAAGATCTTGCTTGCACAATTCAAGGCTGTAGGTGGACTAATCCAATGCTGGGATTTACAAGGTCAGGAACATTGCTTTTCCTCCACAGAAAGTACAATCCCAGCTTCCTTGAATGAAAACTGGCTTCCTCTCTCGGCTTCCGTCACATTCTGTTTCCCACAGTACTTGTTTATCACTATAAACATCACAGCACTTCCTATCTGAAATGTCTATTATTATTGCTGTAAATGCATAAGAGAGTCTGTGTGCACTGAGTTTTCCATTTCAGAGCTACTCCTTTGGACTCAAAAGTTTAAAGTTAATCCTTTCCTCGTAGCACTGTGGACAAGCAGGCCAGAACAAGAGGTTTTTCCCCACACAGTATAATCTCTCAAGAAGCCCCTTACATAGCTTAGTCTTTGCTAGACTTCTGGGAAAGGGATTGATTGGTAGTGATGATACTTCTGCAGCAACAGATATTAAGGCAGGGCTTATCACACTTCCCTATCTATAAAATAACAGTTTACCCTTGGAAATTGTTTGCAATTATTATGGTGGCACCAAACTCAGATATCTAACACAAATCCAAGTCCTTCCTTATGCATTCAAAGAAACATACTTCTACTCATGGTGACTAGTAGTGCAAAAGGCATTAAAAAGATGATTGATTTCAAACGCACTTGTAAGGCTTTCATTGAACATGGAATTAATAGTTTCCTCAAGTTTTGGAGAAGGATCCTCCTTTTTCCCCCCATTTAAGTCCACAGATGTTCCTGTGATTCAAGAATAAGAACAAATTCCAACTTACAGCTTAGTTCACCAAAGTATATTCATCATCTTTCAGTAATGCTTAATCTTTCCTTACATTGTCTGTGAGCAATACATGGAAGGGAAAGGGGCTGTAAAAGAGAGATTCAACAAAAGGTATTGGTTGCCATTTCTGGCCAATACTGTTGGGGTACTGCAAGTTGGGGTGGGGGGAGGCAGTTATGTCTTGATTTGGGCTCTCTAGATTCTCAAACACGCTTTAGGCACTTTCAAATCCAGAAAAAATGGTGATTCATTTATTCTGTATCCATTTTCTGCATAGAAAAACAAGTTTCTTCATTCATTCTTTTCACAATATTGCTGGTAGGCTCTGTGATGATGGTTGAGTGCCTTCTGCATTGACTGGCACCTCCCATACTGAAGTTCTGGAAAGTCACACAACTGTTCATGAGCAACTGGCAGCAATGTAATTTCAAAGGCTAGAAAGAGATACAATCTCTTCCTCTCTTGTCCCTGTAGTCAGGTACATTCCTCCTATTAGGCTTCAAAATAAGGGAACAGGAAACAAAAGGTGTATTGCAGCTTTTAAATTCACAGTCTGTCCAGTTCACCCACTTTCATCTCTCCTCCTCCTGAGAGCAGCAAATTGCATATAATTAATAAAAATTAAAGGTCCAATCCAATTCTGAATTGTAAACAATGTAGCGGGAATGTCCACCTTGTGGCACCTCCAAAACCGAGGTGCAAAAAAGAGCAGCCTTCGTTCTTATACCTATCCACACAAAAAAGAAAAGAAAAAAGAATTAGAAGCAGACATATTACTTTATTCAGTGTAAATTCAAAATTAAGTGTAGGGAAATACAAACTTGGAACCTCCAACTTAAATTACTATCTTTCTTCTTTTTCTATGTACTCCTTATTTAAGACAAATCATCTAGACTGACATAGAATCGTAAGAATCAGAAGGGGCCCCATGGGCTATCAGTCCAATCCCCTGATCAATAGCAGGTATCTGTCCAGCCTCTTTTTGCCTCTAAATAATCAGTGGTGTAGTGGTTTGAGCGTTGGACTATGACTCTGAAGACCAGGGTTCGATTTCCGCTCAGCCACAAAAACCACTGGGTGACTTTGGGCAAGTTACACTCTCTCAGCCTCAGGGGAAGGTTATGACAAACCTCCTCTGAACAAATCTTGCCAAAAAAACCCATGATAGGTTAGCCTTAGGGTCACCATAAGTCTGAAATGACTTGAAGGCACACAACAACACCAACAAAATTGGTTCCATTACTGAGCTGCATTCACTGTCAAAAAGTACCTTCTAATGGTCAATGAAAATCTACCCTTCTGTAACTTCAAACCTTTAGATCTAGTTCTGCCCTCTAAGGCAGCAGAGAACAAGTCTGTTCCCTTTTCATTGAAGTATTTACCCTTGAGGTATTTCTGAACTCACAGTGTTTTTATGCATTTATTTTTTGTGCTGGGCTGGACTCAATAGGACTGTGGCATGAGTGGAAGACACTTCTATGCATGTTGAGATGTTTCCTGATTTTCACCATTTCCTATTTTTGCTTCTCCCCCCCCCCCTCCAGCTCAGCACCACATCCCATTTTAATGGTTTCTCCAACCCCAAGGAGTAGCTTTTCAGGAAGCAAAGGGTGCTGCAAACACATGGGGGAATTTGGAAAGCACTATTCCATGAGCAGAAATCTGATCATGGGAGGTAAGACCCAAACCTTCTGAAAAATCTGAGATTTCCCTCATTTATTTCTTTGTTTTCCTAAATTTTATTTGCTTGGGTGATCTGAAGCAGAAATAAAGAGTGCCAATTTCTCCCACTAGTTGTTTTAATCATAGCTGATGTATATATGTAAATGATGCCCACAACCCCCAAACTGTATTGCTCTCTTCACATTTTCATAATAAAAATTCAAAATTTCTATGTATTTATCACTGCATAGGTGACATCTGCATGGGCAATGTACTTACCTCTGTGGCTATAACACACTCATTTCGCTCTTCTGTTATCACAAAGACAGACTGGTACATGGAATCCCTTGGGGAGCATATTGCTGATATTCTACATTCTGGCTTTTCACTGTAGAAAACATAGAAAAAACACGTGATTAAGAACAATGAGTAAAATATTTTCATTTCAGATCGTAAGCTGTGAAGAAAGAACAATCTGCAATAGCTGCAGCTGAAGGAAAAGGTACAGATAAGTAACAATGCTACTTCCCAACAAAAGCTTGTAAAGAATATTTACAAATGTTCTCTTTCACAAGAGAGAAAACACTGTGCTTTTAAAATTTATTCAGGCTTTGCACAAAATGTTTTATTTTGTTTAATACAGAATAGTTTTGTGCAAATTATTTTGTAAATAAAAATATAATACAAAAGATAGTCATAAATGAGCAAAAACTTGTAATCTCATCAAGCACAGAGAATTTTTTTGTCACTTCTCATTCATGCATACAAAAATTAAATAATCAAAGATTTACATCTCCATTTCCAATACATTTTAGTTCACACTATACCACAGCCACACAGTGGAACCTAGAACTGAGCTATGAATGGAAAGCATACTTGCAAGGGACAGAAAGCTACCCTTCATTTCAAACTAGCAGAGTTTTAACTTGTCTGTCAGATGGTGTCTTTAAATCCATACATTTACTTTCTCGCAGATATATATGAATGGCTGCTATTCTCTCTTATGGAGGCAAAGCACTGCATTTTCAAACAGTGAAGGACAACCATCCACTGCTGGTGAGTCTCAAATCGCAGGTAATAATAATAATAATAATAATAATAATAATAATAATAATAATAATAATAATAATTTCTATCCCGCCCCTCTGCAGCACTCCATGAAGTATTACAAGTCTGTCTTGGCAGAGCACAGAGTGGAGAAAGATTAGATGGGCTTTTCCAAGGATTCACTCCACATGGAAGCCCACTACTTTTAGCAAACACATACACACTTATGGGTTGTTACGACTATTCGTTCCAATTCAACAACTCTGGCAGTAGGCCACCATTATTCCTACTGCTAAAAGGGGAAAATAAGACCAACAAAAACAAATTTTCCCAAAATTACTGTCAGGCTTTGGCTTATTTTGGCAGTTGAATGCAAGAAATGCAAAATAATGTTTCAGAATGTTTATTCACAGACCAGCGATCTGTAGTTTAAGACAGAATCAGGCAATTATTCTGCTGCACTTTGTGTTCCCTTGTGTCATTGACTTTCCTGACCCACCAGCCCAATTAAATAGGCTGCGTCATTCAAGTTCCCTGTGCTCCAGGGGAGGTGCCTTTGTAAAGTAAATACCTCTGAGAGGAAGAAACACCGGACAGCCCTTACTCTGATTATGACACTGTTTTTGCTCAGGGGACTGAAGGATCCTAGATCGCAGCTGGGCCATGAGTCAACCCAAGGTGCCTCACACAAAGGGGCTATTACAACCATTTCAAAGAGAAAAAATAAACCACATGAAAAACTAAAAACTAATACTAGACAGGAAGAAAAACAGATAAACTTTAAAGATGATTTAAAAAAAATTCCAGATGAGAAAGACCTACAGTGTACTACCACTGTGGCAGACAAAGTAGGATGGAATAGGGCCGCCTGAGCATATTAGGTTGGTGGGGTGAGGGCTACTACTAAAACTCTTTTGCTTTCCAGACAGTTCCAAAGCAGGCTTTGTGCAGGCACAGAAACCATGGGAAAAGCCAAAGAAAATAATAATAACAATAATAATCACCACCACCACCACCACCACCACTAAGAAAAGTGCCTGGTTTATAACATTTTAAAAGGAGATACAAAATTAATATAATCTAACTATTGGCTTAAAAATGGGTTTCAGATTCTGACTATTACTTGTGAAAGCAGTGCACTGAACAACAAAATTAAAATCACAAAGCTATAAATACCCCATTTATTTGCAATCCTATGAACCAATGTGGTGTAATGGTTTGACTATTGATGACTCTGAGACCAGGGTCTGATCCCCACTCGGCCATGAAAACCCACTGGGTGGCCTTGGGCAAGCCACACTCTCTCAGCCTCACATGAAGGCAATGGCAAATGCCCTCTGTACTAATTTTGCAAAAAGCAAGCAAACAAACCGCCTAGATTGGTTCGCCACCGGGCGGTATATAAATAAATTTTTTTATTATTATTATTATTAAACAAAAAACACCATGACAGGTTTGCCATAAATCAGAAATGACTTGAAAGCACACAACAACAAGAAGCAAATTTCTTATTTGCTCTCATCTCTCTTCCTTTTTTAACGTTCATACATGCGATTTCTTGTTCATATTTTCCAACTGTGGAGAGAAGTGAGGCTTCTAAAAGAAATATCTGTACCTGTGTAACCAGAAAGGTGATTTATCTCCTATACACTTTTCACTTTTATGGTACTTGTCTTCCTGAATCCCTCTACTTGTCAGCTCCTTCACCAGGTTATAATCCAATGTGTGATTCTTCAGTTTGTAATTTGATTTCTCCAGCACACAGTCTACTTCGAGGTCTTTATTTTTATTGGTGTTTTTAAGCTGAGAGGCTGGGATGAGGTTTTCCTTCTGGAAGTCAGACAGGTTGTTCATGGCTTCAGAGTTCTGTTCTGGCTGCCTCTGCATCTGCCGGATGACTATTGCAATCATGCAGCACAGGACGAGAAGAGCTACCAGCCCAACACCCATGGATATAGCCACCCATGGAACTGGTTTAGGAACCTCTGGCTTGGTGAAAGGATATACTGAAAATTCACACTGGCTGCCCCCAAAACCAGGGGGACAGTGGCAGGCAAAACTGGGAGCATAAAGCCCAACGTAGCATGTTCCTCCATTCTGGCATGGCCCAGAGGCACATCCATCTCTAGTTCTTATATCACAATTTCTACCAGTGAAGCCTGGCAAACAAGTACATGTGTAATCATGTGTATTCAAAAGGTCATGACAAGATCCTCCATTGGAACATGGATTTCTGGAGCACTTGCCGATGTTGATCTCACACTTCTGTCCAGAGAAGCCAGGACGGCAGATACACACATGTTGCTGGCCCAAAACAAAACACTGCCCACCTGTTGAGAAAAATACACAAACAGTTCCATTTAGTGACTACAACGTGTTGCACTGAACATAATAATGCTTTTACTGAGCAAATTTACTATACGTAATACAGAATTACAACCAACAGAATGAACAAATTTGCTATACATAATTACAATCAAAAGAATGAAAGTTAGAGAAGCTATGCTGTAGTTAGTATATAGTCATCAAGTATGTCACAGAGAAGTATTTACTGTGCTGTGTGAATGCTGCCAATTTATGTGAGGTGGCCTAGATAAATGGAAGGGTTTAGTCATTGGGAAGTGTTGAATGATGCATTGGGAGAGAAGGAAAAGAGGAGATAAAAAGGTATGGGTACACAAAGGCAGAAAGTTCAGTAAGAGATTATTTTTTTATGCACTGAAAGGAATGAATAACAAAAGGAGAAAAGATATGGCAAGATGCAGAGTTTGGATCAAATGATTTCATTTTCCTTAGAAAAACAGGAGTAAGGATCTGATTCACATGTCCCCCTCTTATGTAGCAACTTCAGCCCTATGATTCAATCCACTGCTTGACCATGGTGCTAACTGGTTATAAGCTAGACTCCTCAATTTCAGATATAAGGAACTCTGGTTCAAACAAAATAGGACTGAAATACTGAAGGGAAGGGAGCATGAAAAAAAAGCATTCCTAAACCATGATTTGCCCTGCAAAGATTGTTAGTTCTGACAGAGCACAGAGAATTGCAAAACTTTAGAAGCAACTACTATGAATTGCAAGTTGGGCCAGAACACAAATATAACCACAACCAAAATAAATCAGTGCAAAGACTAATGGGGTACAGCTACATAATATTCATAGTTTGTGGTTATTTATAAAATGTGTTACTGAACTTTCTTTATTAAAAACTACATTTAAGTTAATATTGATACAATATCAGTGATACACAGTAAAATCATACAATCAGTCTATCAGTAATCAATAAAACAATAACACAGTGAAAACAGGGTTAGGAAAAACCCCATATATAATACAATAGCAATTTACAAAGTACAGCAACACAAATTCAACTAAAGCGAATAGATGAATAGACAAGCTTTCACTTTATGCCGAAACCTTACAAAACTCACTGTTAGCCATGCCTGTTGAGAAGAGGAATCCCACAGTTGGGGTTCCAGCATTAAAAATGCATTCTCTCAATTTGATACGTATTAAAACCCTAGTAAATGCAGCATTATCAAGGGGGCGTCCTCACTAGTTATTAATCTCTGGACAGAGAAACTATGTTAAAATCAAAATCAGATTAAAGTTGCTTGCACTATTAATCCTTAAAATCTTGCTGGTGAAAGGATTTACCATTAGCACAAGGATTGTTGGTGCACCTGTCTTCTTTTTTCTCACAGTTAGATCCTGTAAAGCCCACAGGACACAGGCAAGCATAGCTGGTTCCTTGTTCCCTTTCCAGGCATGTGCCACCATTAAAACATGGAGAATCAACACAAGTCAAGGCACTGTGCTCACAGCTGACCCCATCATATCCTGGGGGACATGTACATTTGTAATCACTCCCTAAATCCTGCAGAAGAAAAAAGAAATTTCAAATATAAGTACAAAATTACAGTTCATTTCCGAGTTATTTTTTATTTAGTTTCTCTGAGCATCATGAATGAATTGAAATAAAAGAAATTGGCCTTAGTAGCAATTTCAAGTACAAATGGGGTTACAACAAATATCCAGGCTTACATCCAAGAGCAGTTCTAAAGACATAGTCCCAGCTACAATAGAACCAATGAATCAATGAGAACTTAATAAGACAGCATGTATACTCATTGACTTAATGGTCCCATCTAGTTGGGACTAAATGTTGGATTCAGTCCCTAGTTGGTGAAAACTGATGGAAACCCAAAATTTTGATTTTGCAATGACTATGTAATCTTGTCTGTTTCACTATCACTTCTGTTAAGAGCAAATCTTATTATAACCACATTAAACCTATGCATTATCTCACAGTAAAATTCTAACTCAGGAATGAGAGTCATCCAACTCTCCATATGTCACTGAATCACAATTCACAGCTGTCCTAGTCACCATAGCCAATGCAAGTTGCAGTTCAAAAACATCTGGAGGGCCGTAATGGCTCTAACTTAAAGTAAGTCTCATAGATTTCAATGGGTCTACTCTAAATATGACTCTTAACCCTATCCAATTATTGGAAGGTCTTCCGGGGAGGAAAAGTTTTAAAACCCCATTGAATTAAGTGAGAATACTCCAAAGAGACAGAGTTCATACCAACAATCAAATTCTGATCCAGTACTAGAAGCCACATGGAAAACACCTCTATACATTTATGTAGAAGCAGGTGGGATGTGAAATCATATTTTATTTCCACCAAATGTCTTAAGAAACTAGCAGTGAAGGGATGGCGTGGATTATATGGATTCTCAAAAAAATCTCATATCTTCTTCCCAGTTAGAAGCAATGTTTTCTTAAGAGCATACAAGGAGCCATGTTGGATCAGACCAAAGGCCTATCTAGTCCAACATTCTGTCCTGAATGATTATTTGCATGTGGGAAACCTGCTAAAAAGACATGAATGCAACTGCATCCTTCATCTCATACTTTCCAGCAACTTGATACACAGAGGCATACTGCTCATCCTGAGCAATAGCCACTGATAGTCCCATCTTCCCTAAATTTTTCCAATCTCCTGTTAAAGTAATCCAAATTGACAGCTATCACTACACCTTTTGGCAGTGAATTTGACATTTTAATTAAGAAGTTAATTAAATAATCAATTAACGATTGCCCCATTATTTAGCTACAGTGCATGACTCCTGTTCTGGTTTTATGAGAGAGTCAGAAAACCTTTCTCCCTATTACAATGAATACCCCCATTGTAACTTTCACACTTAGAACAGTAGCTCCAGCCCCTGGGTATTTGATTGCCCTTTTCTGTACATTTTCCCATTCTAAAATATTCAGAATGCAATGTTCAGAAGTGTACACAACATTCCAGAAGTAGTTGCAAGATTTATAAAGGGAAATACTGGCAGTTTTACTTTCACATGTGGGAATTTCAATATTCCATTTTTACCCATGGACCTGTATACCCACACGATCACAGTTAACTTCATATGGGTGAATGTGCTGGTGCAGCTATTGTGCAGATTAAAGAAGGTGCATGGGTAGGAAAAAGAGAGAGAGAAAGAAATGCACCATACAGCAGCACTATTTTTCAGGCTGAGACCATAGCCATAGCACAGCGTGTGTGCACATCCCTCCATGGCATGAGGTTTTATGTATGCATGTGTGCAAATCTCTCATGGCAGCTCCAAAAACCTTCTATACCACCTGAGGACTCAGTGCCAGCATCTTTACACCAGCTCTTATCTGCATCATTTTGTTAAACTGATGCAACATTGCCTCTGTGATGCTTCTCCTTTTCCACTGTCCAGAAAATTTCCCTACAGCAATGTACTAGACAGGATTACTGTGAGTATAAAGTACAATAACCTCACACAGGCTGCCCAGAGCTCTTTAGAAGTGTAGGATAGAAATATTTTATTGTATGATAAGCATGGAAACCAACTTCACTTCTCTTTTTACATATTTATGTCCTGTGTATGATTAATTCTTACCGTGCAACTTCCTCCATTCTTGCAAGGGTTACTGTCACATATACTGATATTCCGTTCGCAATCAATGCCAGTAAAACCTTCTTTGCAGGAACAAGTGTAACTTCCCTGGCCAGTATTCATGCAAGTGGCTCCATTTTTGCAGGGTCTATGATGAGTGCAGTAGTTCAGATCTGGGCAGAGGAGAAAGGGAAACTTCCAGTCAATGAAATATTTATGACTTCACAAATAATAACCTTTAAGATGAGCCATTACAAACAGTGTGGCAGTGCCATTTGAGTGTTGGACTAGGACTCTGGAGACCAGGGTTTGAATCTTGGCTTGGCCATGTAAACTCATTTAGTGGCCTTGGGCAAGTCACACTCTCACTCTCAAAGGATGACAATGGCAAACACCTTCTGAAGAAACTAGCCAATAAAACCCCATGATACAGTTGTCATAAGTCAGAAATGACTTGAAGGCACACAACAACAAGTAGAAACAGCAAAACATGATTTGGGCTGAAACACCTTGAAGTTATTGTCAACCAAAACAATGAAATTTCCATTACTAGGTTTAGCAGGATAAACCTCTTAAACCAGATGGACTACTCTGCAAACTTAATATAATCAAATGTGTATAAGGGTATGTAAATACAGTACTTTTTTCTGAAGCATAGTTCTCAAACATTGTCACAGACTCTCTCTCTCTCTTTCTGTACTGTTTCATTTGTTTATTTTGGTATAGTGTGATGTTTGGGACTTTGTTCATGTGGGTGATTCCCTGATTATTATCCATTTCCATTTTGTGAAGTGACTGCACTGTACTTTGGAGGAGCACATTTGTGATTTAGCATTTCTGCTCAAATGTCACCTGTGGCTTGTACTTAAAATTCTTGTGCAAGCTACTTTTCTTTTAGGCTTATCCGTTTGTTTACTACGAAGTGGATATTTCATGACTAGCTACACTAACCATGGCAGACATTTTGCAAATCTTCATTTCAGTCATTTAATGAAAGCACCCACAACACATTTTCAAACTGTTCAATTTCGCCCAGCACTGAAGGTCCTCACTTCTCCCTAGATCCAGACAATGGTATATTGAAAGAACATGAAATAAGATGACATTGCAGGTTTACTATGAGCTTTTATTGTAATCAGCATAAGAGTATGACTGCTGCTACACCTACTCTTGTTGTGTGCCTTCAAGTCAGAGTGAACCTATCATGGGATTTTCTTGACTGAATTTGTTCAAAGAAGGTTTACCCTTGTCTTCCACTGAGGCTGAGAAAGTGTGACTTGCTCAAAATCACTCAGTAGGTTTCCATGGCCAAACAGGGATTCGAATCCTGGTCTCCCAGTGTCCTGCTCCAACACTCAAACCACTGTACTATGCTGGCTCTCTAGATTTAATGAAATAGCTGCAATTAGCAGTCACATCAAAGTTAAATCTTGCTTGTCATAATTATGCCAACTAACCTTGATCACAAAAGAGGCCTCCCCATCCTTCATCACATATACACTTCCCTGGTGTTGTACAGGTTCCATGTCGGCAACCCACATGAGGAATGCATTCGTCACAATAACGGCCTCGCCAACCATTGCGACATCTGAGAAGAAAATAATTGAATTTTTCAGTACTTATTAAATGATTTTATTGGGGATTTTCTAAACTTTACTTAATACAAAGGTCATCTTTAGTGTGGTTATGATGTGTTATCTGTTTATTGTTGATATTTATTTTAAGGATTTTGAATTGTGATAGCTTATAGCGTTTAGCAATAAAGATTCTAGCTATCTATTAAATGACTTTGGGATCACTGAAGTCAGAGGTAGTTGTTTTTTTAACCTGTGATGCCCATTCAAATGTGTGTAAATTGAAAATAGCAGAGAACTGGGTTTTATACATTGGTATTCTCATTCAGATCTAGTACGATGACAACTTACATGCACTCTCCTGGATTTTGGCAAAATCCATTTTTCTTTGGACAACCAGCTAGACAGATAGCTATGGGGAAAAGTGGAAGTACATTTTGTTAAAAAAGGAAAAAAAGAATGTATTTCAAAACATTTATCACATTTGTATCCCCTTTGTCCTCCAAACAGAGCAAGAACCCTATCACCATGTTCAGTGGGTCTGAGTGAACAGCTTAGACACACTTATATATAGAAGGACTATTTATATTCTACACTAACAGGAAAACCTAAATTATCTCAAAAGATAATTCGTATGCCTTGCTCAGAATTGTGCAAACCAATGTACAGTAGACTTGTTTTACATAAAGTGGCACGTTTACATGCATATAACTAAGACTATAACAGCAGCATTGTTCATAAATACTGCTTTCCTGTAAAGACAGGTTTGCCTTTGTTTTCACAACAAATACAGAATTGGTTTCCTAAGGCCAAGAAGAACATGACTATATTTTAAAAACAGACCAGTTTCATCAGGTCTGGCAGTAACAGTGGTGTCTGAACACACAACTTTTAGTAATGGTGCAGCTCTAAACTTCTTAGCAGATGCACTTAGGCTCAATGTTAGAATGTCCTTATCAAAAATGCAACAGTTGTTATTAAGAAGTTGCTCTTGTACATAGTTGGAAGTGGAGTGTAGATGGGATCTAATTACAATGAAAATACTTTGTATCTCCAGCTCCTACAGAATATGCTTTCAGAAATCAATCTACTGGCCATTTGATGACCTCACAATTTGCACTGGGTGCAAATGAGAGGAAATGATGCAAGCACAGAGTGAAAATGGGCCAGTTGCAAAAAAGGAGCAAAAAGACTAATTCCTCACCAGAAACTCTCCTGTACATAGAAAAACCCTGATCCTCAAGTGCAAAGGCCTACAAAGATACAGGAAGTACCAGACAGAAGGACTTTTTTTACATAGAGATGGCCACATTGTACACTCTCTCTCCCCAGAGAATATACATAGTATTTACTGTTCTCAGTTGCAGGCAAACATCTTTTTGGAGGAAATCTACAATCAGAAGACCAGTGTGATAGATAGCACCTTCTTGCCTGTGTTTGCCAAAAGTCTGGCACTGAGATCTATACAGTACTTCCTTTAACAGAAGCATATTATATATGCCATCAAGTACATACTGGCTGCTACTACAAAACAAAGTGGCAGCTCTTCAAGCAAACCTACCACTGCCAGTACTTGCTGTTGTAAACATGCACAGATAAGGTATTATAGGTTGCAATATTCAGCGACGGCGAACATATAGTTCACTGGAATGGCTGTGAGCTTCTTGGCATTTATCCACTGCAGCATGTTTGGAGACATGTGTCAGAGCATCACTCTTTATGGATTTATATCAGCCAACAGCGGTGCAATAAGGCATAACATGTAAACCAATTACTTGAAGCATGGAAGCGGATACTACTTATAATGTGCAGGGCTAGATCAATGAAGACTCCAGTATTTTACTTTGTTTCTTTTCTGAAGGAGCCTGTGGTTTTTTTTTAATTATTATTATTATTGTTATGATGGAATGGAGGAAACAACTGCTCTCTGATATGGCAATGGTATTTTTGGTACCCCCTAAAAGAAAACCCCCAAACCTCATACTTAATTTATTACATGGCTAGCATGAACAAAGAGTAAGGATGATTTACAGGGGTAAAGAGTTCAAGGGACTTCCAGAAAGCCTTTCTTTGGTTTGTTTCAGATAAGCATCCCATTGAGAAGCTTCCTCACATTATAAAGGCCATCCCCCCCATCCCCGACTCAGACCCCTGCTCCTCTCCTGAAAAGACTGGAACAGGGTTGGCATTCACAGCAGAAAGGCTTATAATTGAAACTATAGAACTTTCAGAATTAAAGAACTTTGGTCCTTTGGGGTTTTTTTGGGACTTCAACTCCCAGAATTCCTCTGTTGGTTGGCCCGGGTGGCTAGGGCTTCTGAGAGCTGAAGTCCAAAACATCTGGAGGACCAAGGTTTGGAAATCACTGCCATAGGTTGCATCCACGTTACAAAATTATCCAGTTTGACACCATTTTGATTGCCACGGCTCACTACTATCAAATTCTGGGAACTGTAGTTTTGCCTTTTCTGTCCAAGAGCTCTGGTGCCCAAAAACCTTACATTTCCCAGAACTGCATATCATTGAGCTATGGCAGTTAAAGTGGTGTCAAACTGGATTATTTCTACAGTGAGGATGCAGCCGTAGAATTATCATTTCTGGTTCTCAACTGAACATGAGAGGGAACAAGGCTTCATGGAATAAAGTATTCCATATGGTTGGGTTCAAGTTTTGTTTTTAAATTATTCTTTAAAGTCACAGTTTTCTAGCTCTGTCCAGGAGGAATGTCAAAATGCCCTCCATTTTAAGCATGATTAAGAAGTATGAATTTTATATGAATGTTTTGGGTTTTTCTTTTGTCATGTCCTCCCTTTCTATCTTGACTGTCCTACATGTTGTGGTGCCTGGCCTTCCTTTATGGTCATGACACCTGGTCTCCCTGGTCTCAACCAAAAGCAACCCTTTCCATCATCCCCCACTGACCAGGGCGACCAGATGTCCTCACCGCCAAGAAGGGCACCGCAAAATGTTGGACATTCAAGAAAAATGTTGGACATGACCAAAGAAA
>CM034701.1:61848735-61860445 GCA_020142125.1 Phrynosoma platyrhinos | reverse complement strand
GAAAGAAAGAAAGAAAGAAAGAAAGAAAGAAAGAAAGAAGAAAAAGAGGGAGGGAAGGGGAGAGACTGTTGGGGGGGGGAGAGAAAGAATGTCCTGCGAAGCTGTTACATTAAATTGGAAAATCGATTTATTGAATGGCAGGTGTTCCCTGCCTGACAGATGGAGGGCACGTGGAGGCATAAACAAGGCATTTATTTGTATGGAAAGGAAGCCATCGATTTGGCAGCGAGAAAGAAGGCAAGGGTCCTCCTCCTTCCACCATCCTTTTCAAGGCAGGCAAAAACACAAGACAAAAACTGGGCTAAGTTTGGAATAACTGTTCTTGGCAGGGCAGCCTCAACTCAAGCCCCAGAAAGCAATAGGAAGCGCCCTGAAGTAACTCATAGCCTTTGCAGACTGCCAGAAATAGTGCAAATTGAGTCCACCTTTAGGGTTAGTGCTAGGGAATCATGGGAACTGTATTTTATTGTGGCACCAGAGCTCTCTGACAGAGAAGGCTCAATGTTTCAGGAAAAAAACAACAATTCCCATGATTCCCTAGCACTAACCCTAACCCTAAAAGTGGACTCAATTTTCACTATTTCTGGCAGTCTGCAACCCCCCTAAGTGGCTGCCCTTCGCAGAGCTTGCTGCAAGATTGATGGTACTTGGGGACTAGAATCCCAAATGCATCTGAGGAAGTAGACCAGTCTAGGAAAACTGGTCTGCCAACTTCTTTCTTTCAGTTAATCTCAAAGGTGCTACAAGAGATCTCTCTACATACGGATTCCTCAGACTAACACGGCTAAATCTTTGAATTCTACCAGATATCTGGGTATTGATACTTGGGGACTACAATGCCCAGAATCCGTTAACTGACTCCCATTTGCAGGGCTTGGGGGAAGTTACCTGGGGGACTACAACGCCCAGAATCCGTTAACTGCCGTTTGCAGGCTTGGTGTAAGATACCCGGGGGATTACAATGCCCAGTATACCCCACCCAGCAAGGCCAGGCATAGACTGGGGGAAATCTGGGAGTTGTCATCCAAAAAGAAAGAAAGAAGCTTTTCTAAACTTTAGCTGGAGCATATGAGAGGAACCGATAACAATGGCAAGGGTTTGATTTGCGGCTATGCTGGATGCGGGATTCTGGGAGCTGTAGTCCAAAAGTAACTTTTCCAAGCTCCGAGAGGGAGGGGCAATGGTTTGGAAATGGGGGGGGAATGGTTTGGGGAGGGATTGGTGGCTTTGGCGGTGACCGCTCCAGGACTGGCCAGGGATGATCCTTATGTTGCCAGCTTGGTCAAGAAACCCTCTGGGTGACCTTGGGCAAGTCACACTCTCTCAGCCTCAGGGGAAAGTAATGGCAAACCACCTCTGAACAAATCTTGCCAAGAAAACCACTTGATCGCGCGCCCTAAGTCGGAAAGGATTTGAAGGCGCACATTACACACAAACATCCTGGGGTTTTCTGAAGCCGAGAGTGCATCGACCCAGTAGAAATAATGCAGTTTGACGCCACTTTAAGTGCTGTAGCTCCGTCCTAGGAGTTCCTAGGATTTGTAGTTTTACATGAATTTTAGCCCTCTCTGCCAAGGAATGCTGGTGCCTCACCAAACTACAGATCTCAGGATTCTGTAAAATGGAGCGGTAGCAAATTAAGGGGGGTTGCAGAATGCCAGAAATAGTGCAAATTGAGTCCACTTTAAGGATTAGGGTTAGGGTTAGGGAATCATGGGAACTGTATTTTATTGTGGCACCAGAGCTCTCTGACAGAGAAGGCTCAATGTCTCAGAAAAAAACAACAACAAACAACTCCCATGATTCCCTAGCACTAGCCCTAACCCTTAAAGTGGACTCAATTTGCACTATTTCTGGCAGTCTGCAACCCCCCTAAGTGGTGTCAAGCTGCCTTATTTCTACAGTGTAGACGCATGTCCAGTGACTTGTCTAGGGTCACCCAGGGAATTTCCATACCCGAACGGGGACTCGAACCCTGAACTCCCAGAGTCGTGTAGTCTCATGCTCGAACCACCATGCCAGGATGGCTCTTTTAGGTTTGCAAAGCGCAAAGTTGGCCAAGGGTGGGAGTTGGAGATTTTGGCTTGACTGCAGACAGAATTACCCAGTTCCTCCTCTTCCTCAGCAACTGGTCTCTCCTACTGGGATGATATGGGAGGAGGTGGGATGGATGATGGCGGGGGAGTGCTGCAGAAGTGGATCTCTTATAAGATTCGGTTTAAAAAGTCTTCCGCCTCAGTCCCTCTCCTGTAAAATGGGCACAAGTGCAAGCTGGTACTGCCCATAGTATATCGCTTTACAAGAGCACACGCAATCATGGTTGTTTTGCAACAGAGAAATCGGAGCACGAAATAATAAGACTGGGGCTGAGTCCACACTGCAGATTTAATCCAGTTTGACCCCACTTGAACTGCCCTGGAATTCCAATACTATGGAATTCTGGGATTTGTAGTTTTGTGAGACATTTAGCCTTCTTTCTCAAAGAGAGCTCTGGTGGTGCCTCAACAAAACAACAAATCTCAGGATACTATAGCATTGTGCCATGGCAGTTAAAGTTGTGTCAGACCGGATTATTTCTGCAGTGCAGATGCAGCCTATGACTAACCCCTCGGAGACTTCCCCAGCCAGTATGGCCAAGTCAAGAACTTTGAATCTTTTTTTTTTTTACTGCAACTCCCAGAATCCTTGAGGCTGGTATGGCCATACTCAAAGCTCAGAAAAAAAAATGATCTTATGAACGACAATTTCCAATGGCACGGTAAGGAAAGGTGTGTTTCTGTACTACAATCTCCAGAATCCAGCAGCCAGCAGGAACTGGGGGGAAAGGATTTTTCCCTAGCTGTGCCCTCCCTCCCCTGGCTCTCTTTCCAGTCATCCACCAGTGCCCAGTGGTGCCTCTGCCAGTCTGATCCAATGCCCTCCCATGTCCTTCTGAACCTGGACTGGGAGGTCTTTCTGCCTCCTAATGACATTTTCTTTCAGCCATCCCATTCCTAGCATTGCAGTAACTTCAAAATTCGGTTGTTCATCTAGATGTGTTCAGCAGACCAAAGAGTTCAAGGTATGAACCATTTTATCAGTGTTTTAGCCTGTATGCCTACTGCAGAAATAATCCAGTTTTGCCACCACTTTAACTGCCATGGTTCAGTGCTATGGAATTTTGGGAATGGTAATTCCATAGCATTGAGTCATGGCAGTTAAAGCGGTGCCAAACCTATTATTTCTGTAGTATTGATGCAGCCTACTCCATGCAGTCTGATTCTCTGCTCAGCCATGGAAACCCACTAAGTGACTTTGGGCAAGTCACACTCTCTCAGCCTCAGAGGTATGGCCATGGCAAATCCTCTCTGAAGAAACTTGCCAAGAAAATCCTCTAATAGGGTCGCCTTAGGGTCGCCATGAGTAAAAAATGGCTTGGAGGCACCCAACAACAACAAAATCATCAACAACAATGTGCAGTACTAGCAATTTGGGAACTGAAGTAATAATAATAATAATAGTTTTATTTTTAACCCGCCCCTCTGCTTCGCAATCGGGGCGGCTTACAGCAGTTAAAATACAATAGTTAAAACAATCCAATATCCCACTCCCTCCTCCCACATGCCTCCCACACCCCTTAAAACAGAATTAAACTTAAAAATATATTAAAACAATAACTATATAACAATCTAAAAATACAACAACAACAAAGAACAACAAAACAACAAAAGGCTTGAGGAGGAGAGAGATCAGTGTTTATCCTCTGAGGAGGGTTATTCTGGGAAGGCCTGCCGGAAGAGATGACCAACAGCATAGGAGGAGCCTAGCCAGGCTTCAGTAGACAAGGCCTTCTGAAGGCTGGTGCGAGGAATGAAACCCAGATGATGCCAAGGCATGGTGGCTTGGCCTTTTCGATCACTGGAAAACAAAACTTCTGATCAGATCTCGAAACTTGTTGGGGCAATCAACACTTCAATAACTTGAAAGTGAAATTGGTCTACTGTGCCTGACTGGGCATGTACAGGGTGACCGGATGTCATAACCCCAAAGGCACCACAAAATGGAGGACATTCAAGAAAAGTGTTGGACAAGAAATTATGCTTCTTAGTCATGCTCAAAATGTAGGACATCTTGAAATTCCTCCCTGGACAGAAGGTGGAAATGTAGGGTATGTCCTGGAAAAGGAGAACATCTTGTCATTCTGGGCACACAGAACTTCCAGGATCAATCCTATTGGTTTCCTATTGCCCACACATGACACCAGTCTCCTCCAAGTCAATGGGGTGGAAGGAGGAAAGAAGCATCTCTCAGTATTTTTCTTCTCCTCACCCTTCACAGGTACCAACAGGTCCCTCTTTCCTCCAGGAGGCTATTATACCAGGTCCCTGAAGCTCTTGTTTTGTATAGCTTCCCCATAGTAATAACTTAAGAAGAGGTGGTCCTTCAGATGCTGTTGGTCCATAGTGCCCATCATCCCTCATTCCTGGTGATATGTGCAAGGGCTGGTAGGACCTGCAGTCCGATGAAATGTGGAGAGTCCCTTCTTCCACATCCCCTGACCAAATTGAAACCATAATAATAATAATCTCAAGGTGCAGATATGTTAGACTGGTACATTAGTTATAGAGAAGATCATACTTACATAATTATAGAGTTCTGTTGCATTGGGAAGGAATGTAAATCCATGTTAGTTATGCCTAACACAGACACACCCCAATCAAGCCTTGCAACACAACTTTGGGTTATGGCCAGAGTTTGAAAAAAGTTACTTTGTTGGACTACAGTTCTCAGTATTAGCAAGTGGCCATGATGGCTGGGGAATTCTGGGAGTTGTAGTAAAAAAAAAAAAAGAACAATTCCATGGTTTACCCATAAAAGGCCCCAAGTGAACTCACAGGCAGGGCAAGGTGCTGTTAGCTATTCAGCATGTTTTTGTCTATACTATAGACTCTATAGCAGGGGTAGTCAACCTTTCCCCTTTAAGGGTTGAGGGACTTCAGCTCCCAGAATCCCAGGAGCTATTGGCCAACATGGCTGAGGCTTCTGGGAGCTGAAGTCCCTCAGCCTTTAAAGGGGAAAGGTTGCCTACCCCTGCTCTATAGCCTCTAGTAATCTGCTTCTGAACATGGAGGTTTTATTGTGAGCTATCAATTGGGGAAAGAAATTGTTCCTTTTGGGCTCCAGGAACCTGCTGTCACTTGGTATCATGGACTGACCCAGACTACCACTGGGTCAAGTCCAGACTGATTAATATTTCTCTACAGAACTGTTGTACTTCTGGGAGTGGTGATATACCTTTTATTGCATACTCCTTTTTATGACTTGTAATTAATATCAGAGGCAGCAACAGCAGTTGTTGCTGCAGTGCCCACAAGCTGTACTTAATGGCAAAATCCACAGGGCAAATTTATGGCTTCCATAAGGAGGGAAGCTCTGTTGAAGTCAATGGAATCAGTGGAGAATCTGGATCTCAAGTGGCTTTGTTAACTTTCCAGAGTAGCCTGTGCCAGTGTGGATCAGAGTGTAATTTCCCCCTTAATGTTGAACATAACACTTGATGTAACACAGGCTTCATTTGAACTATGGCTCAAATTAACACATAATAGCCAAGATCTTGTGTCATTCAGCGATTTCCACAGGTTGAGCTCTACTATGGCTCTCCACTCCCCCTGTTACCCTAAAAAGTGGGGGGATATGGGGATCCCCATCAGCAGTGTCAGTATCTCCTTGAAATTTTGTGGAAGAGGCCTGTGAGAGGAGGGTAATTTTAGGCCCCCGGACTCATGGTTTTGCTGCAAAAGTCTCCCTGAATCACCATCCTGTGGCTGGTGGAGAGGGGTTGGAGAAGTCTTGGCTGTGTCCCAGAGCCAGATACAGACTGACGGCATCTTTTGCTACAATCTGCCAGGGTCCTGTATGCCGGATGATGTGATCTTTTTGAACCTGGTTATGGGGATAGAGTGAGATGCTTCTCTGATCTCCCCAGAAGTCATGGAATGGCTGTTCGGGGGGTTATTGCAGCAAAGCTGTGACTCATTGCAGAGGATGGAACAGAATACCAACCAGCACAATAGTTTAAAAAAGATGTGGACAGAGCTAAGTTGAACTTAGAGCCAGCATGGTGTAGTGATTTGAGTGTTGGACTAGGACCCCAAGAGCCAATGGTTTGAATCCTTGGGCAAGTCGTATTCTCTTAGTTTTAGAATGTGAAACTCCCTCTGATCAAATCTTGTCAAGAAAATCAAATGATAAGTTCATCTGATTGTCACTATATGACTTTAAGGCACACAACAAAATCAAGGTGGACCTATTCTTGCACATGTCATGAGGAGGATGCTAGCCTTAAAGTGTTATATCTAGTGTTTTAATTTGAACCAGGGGCAATCTCATCATGATGAGAGCCAGTGTGGTGTAATGGTTTGAATGTCTGCTCAGCCACAGAAACCTACTTGGTGACTTGGACTACGAAAGCTCATGCTGCCAACTTCTTTCTTTCAATTAGTCTCAAAGATGCTACAAGATCTCTCTACATATTACTTGATGACTGTGGGCTAAGCCACAGAGGAAGGCAATGGCAGATGACCTCTGAACAAATCTTGCCAAGAAACTTGATGATAAGTTTATCTTAGGGTTACCATAAGCTGGAAATAACTTGGAGGCACACCACCACCACCACCTCATCATAGTTCTGAAACATGTCAAGAATTAACTAAAATAATACCACTGAATACATATTTAAAAAATATTTCAGGCAGGCTTGGGTCCTGGCCCATCCCTTTTTCCATGGCTGGATAAAAGCCACACACTAGCATAGTAGAATCCATATTGCTTATATAGTTCTTCCTGGCTTAGATGACCCAGTAGCAACAGTGAGAAGGCAATCAATCAGATTTAAAAAGAAAAAAGAAGAGAGAAGAGAAGAATGGAAATGGGGGGAAACACAACTGAAATGTCAGATAAAATGAGAGGAAGTCTTTTCTTTGTCAGTATCAGTTGATCTTAAGCGTGGAGAATAATGATGATTAAACCACTCTGTTTTACTGAGATTTTCTCAGTTTGTGAGTTTTCATTCTGAAACTGGAAAATGATTCTAAGAAGACAGGTCAAGCACTGGCAGAAATGAAAAGAAATTAAATAGACATTGTAAACTCCAACAGTTAGCTTGCCATCTGCCTGCAATGCCTGACACTGGAACACTATTCATTATTCATCCCCAGTCATAAATAATAAATTGTGAAACCTATATTCTACTATATATATATATATATATATATATATATATATATATATATATATATATATATATATATATAATAGAATATAGGTTTCACAATTTATATATATACACTATATATATATATATATATATATACACACACAATTTATATATATACACACATATAGGTTTCACAATTTATATATATACACACATACATACATTTGCTATACATTCATAACCATAATATGTTGTTGTTGTTGTTGTTGCTGCTGCTGCTGTTGTTTTAAAAAAACTTTAGCATGGATTTGCTGAGTATCTCAGTGTAGGTGTAACTGATATGTCTAATGTTGCAACAACATAAACTAGGATTGTCCAATGTGCAAAAGTAGCAATAACCCACAGTGTTATCACCTTGAAACCACCATTAAGTACAACAATATTCTGTCCACTGGATCACTTGAGTGGCTTCCACCTGCCATCTTTTACTTATCTATCACTGAGTGATCTTGGTTAAGAAATCATTTTTTAAGGTGCTTGGCATTCCATTCATCAATAAAAAAGAAAAGAAAAATTCCCAGAGCAATTTCCAACTGCAAATAATAATACTAACTGAAAAAACAACAACAGACCAACATTAAAACAATGTTTAAACTAATTCCTAGAGGATGGGGCAAATAAAAAACCTGAAGCTAAAGAGAAAACTCAAAACTTGTTTTGTCTCCATGGTAAAACAACTCTAGATATGGGATGCCATAATGTCATGGCCATTTACGCTGTAGATTTGAAACTATTACAACCAACATGGCTTCCTACAGAGAACTGTAGTTTTGTGAGGGGTTTCGGGCTTCTTTTTATTTCAGTTCAGTCCTTTATGGTTGTGCAAATACAATTTTAAATTTTTTCCCCACCTTGTTGATCCTCTAATGAGCTCAGAGCAGCAGCTTTGTTTAAGGCTGCTAACCAGTTCCTAGAACTACAGTTCCTAGATTTCTTTGGCAGAGAGCCATGGCAGACACAGATCTGAGCTAGTTTTAAAAGTGAAATACTGGATTGTTCCCATAGTCTTTCAGGAAATCTCACTGTATCACCTAATGGTAAAAGAAGAAATCACAACAAACTGCTGCACCATTTCCTATCCAGAGTAGATTGTGTTTAATGGTGCTCTAGCTCCAGCAATATTTTATGTGGGGCCCAGAATTCATCTTTATGTTGCTTAAAAGGTTTCTGGTTCATTAGCAATATTATACAAACTTTTGGCCTATGCGTAATGAAGCGGTGATCTAGCTTTCTTCTTGTAGCTCTATCTCTATATCTCTTGACCGTGCAAGAGAAAAAAGATGAGTTGTGGGTGTTTTGCATGGTAAAAGATATATAAATATCTCTCTGCTGTATCCTCCTGACAGTGGCTGACATGGAGAATTTAAAAATACCTGCCTTGGCACTACCCTAGTTTTGTATTCAGTGAGAAGCAAAAATTTGGCCTACATCCTGTTTGCAGTCATATTCTGCCATCATCACCTCCCTCTGCCTTCCCCAAATTAACAGCAACTTATAGGACATTTTCCAGAGTGAAACTCAGGTAGTGGAATATATAAATAAAATACATTCAGTAACCCAAAGGTGCTGCTAAATTTTATATCTTATTTTGCTTTTGCTTTGATTTAGTTTCTGCTCAGAATTTCTTCTATGTATCCCTTCACTCTATTTTTTCTCTTCTTCCTAGTTCCTTATGCCCAGTTAACATTGTATTTTCTCATCTTCTTGTTTAGGTTGGGATGCCACTTTTGCCGTCTTTCCCACATTGCTGTTCTCTTCTGGTGTTCCCTTCTGTCCCTTTACATTTCCACCTGGCTTTCCAACTCCATGATGATCTTCCAACACTTGTTTTCACTACAGTTCTACCAAATGGGATTCTGTGATGGGCCACACAGTAACTTAGGGCCTTTGCAGACTGCCAGAAATAGTGCACATTAAATTGAGACACTGCCCTGGCTCAGTGCTAGGGAATCATGGGAATTGTAATTTATTGTGGCACCAGAGCTCTCTGACAGAGAAGGCTCAATGTCTCAGAAAAAAATACAATTCCCATGACTCCCTAGCACTGAGCCAGGGCAGTGCCTCAATTTAATGTGCACTATCTCTGGCAGTCTGCAAAGGCCCTTAGTTCTGGTAAATGAAAAGGACAAAGAGCTTGAATTTAACCAGTCTCACCTGGAACATTCACAAGTATACATATGCATGCATGCATGTGCACACTTGCACATGTTCTCATGCAAGCGTGCGCACGCGCATGCACACACACAGAGTAGAGAATGAATTCTGTAAACTGTCTTGCTTCTCCAGTTGAGGAAAGGCAGGATATAAAATCAATCAATCAATCAACTGATCGGTCCTTTATGGTTGTGCAAAGCATCTTATAGGCCTTTTCACTAATCCTTTATTTACTCATTAGCTAAAGATGATACTTTAATAATTAAAGGCCAGAATATTAGATGATGTTTCTCTGAGGGAGCATGGGCCTTGATGGCTGATAGCTACTAAATCCTATTAATATACTACCTGCTTGAGTGGGACAAGGTAGAGAAGGCCGAGCAGTTCTGATAAAAACCAATGTAGAGTTTGGCAAAGTCATGTTTTGGACTATAAATCCCATAATCCTGTTGGAAAATTTTGGCACTCTCCCCACCCTCTTTGGTATTTAGAGCAAGTGGAATTTTAGATAGTATATAGAATTTCCTGCTTGTAAAACCATTCTGTCTTTCCTTATTTTTAAAACCTCCCATTTGCTCCTAATAGCATTGAATTACATGGCAATTCATACCTTTGTGAATGGCAGTGTGACTTAGTGGTTATGACGATGATTCTGACAATCACAAGGTCAGCAGATTGGCAGTTCAAACCCCAAATGCCATATGATGGAGTGAGCTCCCACCACTAGTCCAAGCTTCTGGCAACCTAATAGTTCAAAAGCATGTAAAAGTACAAGTAGATAAATAGGTACCACTTCGGTGCGAAGGTAACAGCATTGTGTGCAGTCATGTTGGCCACATTAAGAGCCCTCATGACTCAGTGGTTAAATGCCTGTACTGCAGCCACTCACTCACAAACCACAAGGTTGTGAGTTCAAAACCAGCCAGAGGCTCATGGTCGACTCAGTCCTGTATCCTCCTGTGGTCATTAAAATGAGAACCCAGCTTGTTGGGGGCAATTAGCTTACACTTTGTAAACTGCTTAGGGAGTGCTTAAGTGCACACTGGTAAGCAGTATAGAAATGTACTTGCTATTGCTATTACCACAGAGTTGTCTTTGACAACGCTGGCTCTTTGGCTTAGTAACAGAGATGAGCACTGCTCCCTACAGTCAGACACAACTAGACAATCATGTCAAAGGGGAAACCTTTACCTTTACCTTTAAATACCTTTGTAATCCAATAAACAAAGCATGTGATTCAGGTCATTTCCTTTTAGGAAGTTACTCTCACACAAAGAAATTATTCTCTCTCTATCCAGTTGGTCTCCATCTCTCTCCTCCCACATTGGAAAGTTGGTGAGACCTAAAGCTTTCTTCTTTTTCCTGATCTATTCATTAGCTAGTTAGGAAGTAGGGCCCCCATGGATATGTAGATTCAGCCATCAGTAAACTTTTCATTAATTGCAAGCTACCAGTCTTCTTTGTTTTTTGAGTCAGTCTCAGTTCTTAGAAGCAGACTGACATGTGTTTTTCTTTACTGTTCAAACTGAAAGGTAATCTCTACTAGGATTAGCTTTGATTTTTTAAATATCTAAATATTTTGTTTCCTAAACAAAGGCTGAAGCCTTAGGAAACTTGGATTGCCCAATAAATCTCCCAGTCAGATAACCAGTAACCATGTTGTCTGAGAGATTCTGGGAACTGCAGTCCAAAAATTAACTTTATGAAAGTGACTTTTCTAAGTCCTGAACTGATAGCAATACAGTGGGCCCATGTTATTCACTGGGACTTGGTTCTTGGACCCCCCATGATGCCAAAATCTGTGGATGCTCAAGGCCCATTAAATACAGTGGCATAGTAAAATAACATCCCTTATATTAAAAGGCAAAATCCAGGTTTACTTTTTGGATGCTATATTTTCAAGCCCAGGATGCTTGAATTCATGGATGAAGAACCCATGGATATGGAAGGCCAACTGTAGTCACTAAGGAGACAGAGGTTGGGGTTTTGTAACTGCTGGTGTGTTTCTCCTCTGTCGTATTACAGAAACTCTCAGCACTCCAGTCAGTTGTGTGTGGTGTGGCTTCCATGTCAGTGATGGATAAACCTAATCCAGGTTTCAGATATTGTTAAGAGGAACTGTCTAAGGTGCTGAACCTATTTGAGACGTAGGGTTCAGCTCTTAGAAAGCTCCTGTAAAGTTTTGGCAAAAACCTGGAGAATCTGCTCCACTGACAGAGAGGGCAACAGCTGCTAGGGATTCCAGTATTCACAAGGTGACTTTGTTCTTGGGACTTAAAATGGAGGAAGGAAAGGAGACGG
>CM034701.1:61829899-61843798 GCA_020142125.1 Phrynosoma platyrhinos | reverse complement strand
TGCATCGCACTGTTGACTCATGTTCAACTTGTGGTCTACCTGGACTCCCCCCTTTTTCAGAGTGGCTTAAAGCAGTGTTTTCATATCTGATGTGGGGCACTGGGAGATTTTTCTTCAATGTGCCAGAGACCAGCACCATATTTGTGCCCAAAATGGCTTTTATCTTTCCTGGGAACATGCTGCAGACCAGCAGCCTATGGATTGTGGACTAGTGCCAGTTCATGGAATACCACCTTGAAGAACTGTGGCATAAAGGATTGGATCATAAAGGACTGGAACTTATCAAATGTCAACATGCATCTTTCCAATACCTGAAATGTCTTTATTTTAATAATGGTTCTGAGAGAAAAGATGCCTCCCGAAGCAGCCCATGACTTCACTATTAATGTGCACACAGCTGGAAGCACATCCCGTGAAACATGGTGGGGCTTACACTGGCATAAGCATATGGTAGTGGGCTGCACATCTACATCTGCATTTTGTTTTTAAAACATACAACCTTTAAATAGAGAAAACCTTACAATGAACTTTGTTGTTATTGCTGAATAAATAAGAAATTATCTTCCATTTATGAGAAAACAAATTGCAATAAAATAAAACAACTTCCTAATCCTCAGTGTCAGATGTTTCTCCTCTGTTTAAAGTTCTCCAGTTTTACTACAATAAGTTAAAATGTAATTACTACCTGTATTCAATATTACACTTAATTGTTTCTTCTGAATATTTCTGCTCACTTTGATACTACAGAGTTCCAATGAATATTGATTTGACCTCAAGACATTTAGGGAGATACACCCTATCCTTCTCATATAAGAAAAAAAAAAGGATGCTTGCTATCATGTATTTGTAAAACTAAGGTCCAGTCAAGAGTTTCAGTCAAAATATGCAACCACTAAATTTCTTCATTTAAGCTTCCAAATAGATATATTTTCTTTCCAATCTTTCACTCCTTGATTCATCTAAAAAATTAGTTAGTAACATTGGAATAACATTTGTCCCATATTGTATAGCTTAATAAGCCAGTCTTCTTCTTATGGAGTTTTTGTATTTTTCCATGCTTGCATGTAAATTAACTGGCCTGCTGTTACTGTATATAATATTGTTCTCCAGAATTTTTTTTTAAAATATGGCCTTCTTGGATATCTAACATAATCAATAAATATAATTCCAGTACCATAGGGTAGTCAATTTTTAGTGTTTTCCTCATTGTGCTATGTATCTGTTTCTAGAAGTACTTTTCCATCTGCATTTCAAAGTTTTTACAAACCCTGGCCTAGACAATGCTCTGTGGCTTTAACTAGCTGTATAATATGAAGAGGTTCACTGCATGCAGCCTTTTCAGATGTGAACTGGTGCTGTAGTTCAATTAGTCTGTCCACTGCTAAGAATGCTTTGGATCAAGATGATAGCCTTTCTAGTCATACTCTTCTTGGGATGAAGAAAGTATAGTGTTAACAAAGTGGCTTCTGTATCAACAGGAACAAATGCTTTGCCTCTGGTGGTTGTGTACAAACAAAGGGAGGAAGGATGGGTACTCATTAGCAGATCTCACCAGTGTTTGCAAATCAGAATATATCCACAATCCACTGGCTGCAGGAACCACTTAGGGGGAATAAGACTGAGGTCACTCTGAATGAGTCGGGCCCAGAAGGATGGCACCATAAAAGTAGCACATTGTTAGCATCTAGATAAGTGCACGGGTCTTTTTCAGATTCCTGTAATTTTCCTGCTAGTTTGGTTTGTCGGGTCATGTGCTTGATACAAACAATGAAAGAGAAGTTGACAAGGCCACTTGTACCACAATATAAAGCGGGAGAACAAAGTGGGAGATGAGGTCAGTGTTGCGGTGTTTTGGTGTGGTAGGAAGTGAAACAGGATGGTGACTTAGCCAGAGGATGTGAATGAAATAGTCAGGCAGGGTTCATGTTAGGGGTTGGCATCACTAGGCACATGCTGTGCCATGGCTCCTATAGGAGTCCTTGGGACTCCTGGATGTGGTGCCTGCTGCATCTTGCTATCTCTGCTCGTTTACCTGTAGAGTCTGGGAAGGTTACTTTTTGGATCACAACTCCCATATTCCTTGCTTACTGTCATGTCTTGTGGATCTTGTTTCCCCTGTCCATATGCACGTACAGCTTTGGGAAATTATTTTTTTGGGACTAAAACTTCCAGAATTCCTCAGATATTACCTTTTGGACTACCAGAATCTTCCAAATTAAAGAGATAACTTTCCCAGTCTCTGACTTGTGCTTTTTGAGTGAGCAAGGAAGCAGTGAGAAGACCAAGGCAAAGGAGAAATAACTTCTACATAACTGTCTAATCCCACTGTGAAATGATGTACATTGAATCCAGAGGAAGGGACTGGAAAATAGATGAGGGGATGGACACACTCAGCCCCACACCCTAAATATGAACACTGTTGCCATGCTCCAATGTATTGCAGCAGAACTACAGAGATAGTTGCATTTCACATCTTAGATAAGTGAATATAGAATCATAGAATCAGAGAGTTGGAATCAGAGACCACAAGGGCCATCCAGTCCGAACCCCTGCCATGCAGGAACTCAAAATCAAAATTAAAGCATCCCCGACAGATGGCCATCCAGCTTCTGTTTAAGAACCCTCTGACTCATGGCTTTGGTGGAAGAGTGTTCAAAAACTGAGAATTATCTAAGGGTGTCATGGAAAACAGTGGAAAAACTTCATATGGTCCAGAATGAGGTGGCATGGGGTTGGGGGTGCTTTTCTTTGTCACCATATTGTCATGGCAAAAGACTCTTGGTTAGCATCAGACTTGCTGGTTTTAATTCCTGAGGAAATATAGCTGTCATTTGAATCCTGTGGGACTTGTCATAGTTTTATTGTTTACATTTGTTGTTACCTGCTTTGGAAACACCCTGGAATGTTACTTCACTTAGATCCCCAAAGCATACTGACTCTTTTGGTTAAATATCAAAACACATCAGACTGCTACATATCACTGGCCTGCAATGGAAAGCACATCTAAGTAGAATCACTTTGTAGTTCAAAAAGTGACATTTCCAAAGTTTTTTTGTGGGTTTTTTGGGCTGTGTGGCCATGTTCTAGAAGAGTTTCTTTCTGACATTTTGCCAGCATCTGTGGCTGGAATCTGTGGCTGGTATCTGTAGCTGGCAAAACGTCAGAAAGAAACTCTTCTAGAACATGGCCACACAGTCCGAAAAACACACAAAAAATTACGGATGCCAGCCATGAAAGCCTACAACTTCACATTAACATTTTCAAGCTCTGAATTTGGAGAAATAGCTGTGTTAGTCTGGAATATCAGTATACAAAGGGATCTTGTAACACCTTTGAAACTGTGTGAATGAAGTTGAAGCATATATTTCCTTGGACTCAGTGTACTTTACTACAAGAGCCCTTTGCATACTGATTTCCAAGCTCTTTTGCATCCCTCATTATTACAGTTGCAATGCAAATGACACACAATGGAATTATTACAAGTAACTATTTGTAACACGTTACTTTTGAGCTCTGGCTTTTGGAGAGACCATGAGTCAAAAAAGAGGCGACTTATGGATGTTGTAGCATTGTTCTTATTCTTGTATGAGTTGGGTCTTTGGAAGCTGGCCTGGCCCATTCATGGCAAGTGTTTATCTTACATCTTTTACGACGGATGTCAGAATGTTTTCCTCCTTATTTGTGCTCCATCTTTTTCTCACAGTCCAGTCACTTATTACATCACCAGCCTTCCCTTCTCAGTCCTAGACACAGAGTGTTTCTGGAGCTAACCACTTCCTGAACTAGGATTTCTAATTCAGGACAGTGATGGGGAAGGGGGGAGAACGGAGTACATGGAGAATTTGTTTCATGCGGAAGCATTAAATGAGAAATGCAGCCATGGAAAAACACACACACCCCCTGACATAGCAACCACCAGCACCAAGGTTGTGGTAATTAATTTCAAATCTGTTTCAAAAAGGTTCCTTTTATGTGAGACTGGTGCTTTAAGTGGCCCAAGAAGTACAGAAAAACAGGAAATCAAACAGCTTCATTAGGAATTGACTCTGCTCTGTAATTAGTGGCTAGGAAAGAAAACAAGGAAAAGCAGGTGGTGAGTGAACTGAAGGCGGCCATGGACCCTGAGCTAGCAATGCTCATTAAAGCAACAAAATGATGTTGAAGAAGGAGAAGGAGAAGCCAGCATGGGGGGGTGGGAGAGCATTTTTCTTGCAAGATCACAAGAACCAGACTGAGTAGACTTATCACATGCTTAGCAATAAAACAGAGGCTGTTGGATGTTACCAGCATGGGATTTAATGAATAATAATGAGACAGTGGGCCGGGATGCTTAAAAAGGCATCTTTGTTCTGTTAAGTCCAGGTTGCTCTTAGTAAAATCATGTTAAAAGTAATTAGCGAGTGAGGCTGTATTTCACCAGGACATCCAGAAGAGATGACACCAGTCATTGATATCAATTACATTTAATTAGGCTAAACTAAATTGGGTTGCTAATACCAGACTGTACAATTCACAGGGGTTTCCAGAGGCAAAAGAAGACAAGGCTCCCTGGACTGTGAATGGTTGAGTAGAAGATGGAATCTCAGTAGGGGCTTAGGAAGCCATGCTAGAGGAAGGCTGATTTCTTGCTGAAACAAGTCCCACCTCAGTAGGGCTACCAGAGTGAAACCTGGAGAGGGTTCCTGCGCCTTTAACGGTTGTGTAGAAGAGGGAATTTCAGCAAGTACTACTTGCCATGCAACCAGGTTGCAAGCAACACTGTCTCGAATTCTCCTCTACAAATTCTCTCTTCCGTACAGAAGCCCTCTCCAGGTTTCACTTTGGCAGTCCTTTTCCCAAGACACTTTGCTACCTGAGGCAAAGGACAAAATGGAACACACAGACACAGACACTTCCACACTCAGGAGGAGACAATTCATCTTCAAATTGTGAAAAGCTTTACTAGTTCACTCTCTCTTGCAACAAGCTGCAGTTTAGGGCACAGCTAGAGAGTCCAGTGAACAGATGGAAAACTTACATCTTACTTCCATGGGGATTTGAGAACCAGATTGTCAGAATCTAATTGAATCTGTCATAAGTTGTATGTATGTATTGTGTTAATTACACAATAGGAGGAGTGAAGGTTGGAGCAAGAAACATTAACAACCTAAGATATGCAGACAACATGCTGCTACTAGCAGAAAACAACAAAGATCTGGAACAAATTGAGTCCACTTTTAGGGTTAGGGTTAGGGTTAGGGAATCATGGGAACTCTATAGAGAAGGCTCAATGTCTCAGAAAAAAAAAACCAGTTCTCATGACTCCCTAGCACTAACCCTAACCCTTAAAGTGGACTCAATTTGCACTATTTCTGGCAGTCTGCAAAGTCAAAGAAGAAAGTGGTAAGGTTGCTTAATGCCAAGTATTAAGAAAACAAAAATAATGACCATGGAAGAACTACATGAATTCATCCTAGATAACAATAAAATAAAAATAGTCAAAGAATTCCCATACCAGGGAAAAACATTAACCAGAATGGTCTAGTTCAGTCAAGAAATCAGAAGATTAAGACTTGGAATATCAGCTATGAAAGAACTAGAAAAGAGCATAAAGTGCAAAGCCATAACACTGACGACCATCCAAGCCATTGTATTCCCTATCACCATGTATGGATATGAGAACTGGACAGTGAAGAAGACAGACAGAAAGAGAATCAACTCATTTGAGATGTGGTGCCAGAGAAGAGTGCTGAGGGTATGGATCACCAAAAAGATGAACAAATGGGTCCTAGAACAGATAAAGCCAGAACTCTCCCTGGGTGCCAGAATGACTAAACTGAGGTACTTTGGACACACCATGAATAATAATAATAATAATATAATAATAAGTTTTATTTATATCCTGCCCCTCTGTCACGCAATCTAGGCAGCTCACAACAATTTAAAAACATCATACAATATTAAAATACCACCCAAATCCCCCAACCCCCCCTTAAAAAAGAACTAAACATTTTTTGCATTAAAACAAGATAAATCGAAACACATAATTAAAAAACAAGCCATAGCCAGACAAACAAATACGGTAATAGGCGGGGCAGCATTTAAACCAAATGTGAAAAGGATAAAGGGACTCCTGAGGCTGGGGGAACTAATCAGGGAAGGCCTGATGGAAGAGATCCATCTTAACAGCCTTTTTAAAGCTGTTTAGAGTTGTCAACTGACGGATCTCATCCGGCAGACCATTCTGTAATTGGGAGCAATGACTGAAAAGGCCCTCTGGGAGGTTGTTGGCAGCCTAGTTTTCATTGGCTGTAACAAATTCCTCCCAGAGGACTGAAGTGTGTGTGTGTGTGGGGGGAAATATATGGGAAGAGGCGGTCCCGAAGATAAGTTGGACCCAAGACATTTAGGGCTTTAAAGGTCATAACCAACATCTTATACTGGGCCCGGAAACTGATAGGCAGCCAGTGAAGAGATTTTAATACAGGAGTTATGTGATCTCTCCACGATGTACCCGAGACCACTCTGACTGCCATATTTTGTACCAACTGAAGTTTCTGAACCAAGCATGAGGGTAGCCCTATGTAGAGTGCATTACAGAAAAGTCCAGATGGGAGGTTACCAGTGCGTGCACCATGGTCTCAAGATCCCTTACTTCCAGGAAAGGGTACAGCTGGCGTATCAGCCGAAGCTGATAACAGGCGCTCCTGACCTTCGCGTACACCTGACTAGTCATCTGAAACGATGAATCAAGGAGCACCCCCAGACTGTGAAGGAAAGACTCATTAGAAAAGCCGATGATGCTGGGAAAAGTGGAAGACAGCAGAAAGAGAGGAAGGCCACACGCTATTTGGATAGACTACATTAGGGAGGTCATGGGTGTGAATTTACAGGATGTAAGCAGAGCAGTGGAGGACAGAGGGTCTTGGAGATGTCTCAGCCACAGTGTTGCCATGAGTCAGGGATGACTCAAGGGCAGCTAAAAACAAAAACAATTGTGTTAATTGATTATTAATGTAGTAATATAGTATTTCAGAGTTGTATAATTGGGACATGGGGAATGATAGGAGGTGTAGTGTTGGAGAAAATCTTGCTGGTGGTTCACTGTGAAGATAATTGTTTGACTCAGGAATGCCCAAATGTGTGTGTATGTGGGGGGGGGGATGCTACTTCTCAGGGGAGAAAAGATGTAGAGGTAAAATCAAAAGTGTTTTTTTTTGGGGGGGGGAAACTGGGTGATTAGACCAAGATGGCTGGTACATGGATATGTATTGATTTATGGATGAATCATAGTGAAACCCCTAAAGCTTCAAGGAAGAGTATTGTGAATATTGGGTTTGAGTTTGGGGATGAGAGCCATTTTGTCTGCAAACATCTTCCTGCTAACACGTACAGTTATTGGAATAAAGTTCTTGCTGTTGGAAATATAGGAGGCTGGTTTACTGAACTGTTGGTACTGAGGGCAGTTATTGACACTACCCTCTATATATATATATGCTACTGTTCTCCTTGCTTATTGGTTTCCCCCACATACTTTGCAACAGACATCACTGTAGTGGTGATGACGGAACAATGTTTATCTGTTTAGATGTGTGTAGATTGTGAAGTGGAGAGCCAGTGTGGTGTTGTGGTTTGGGCATTGACTATGACTTAGGGGTCTCTGCTCAGCCAAGAAAACCCACTGGGTGACCTTGGGGAAGTCTCACATACAGTGGTGTCATGGGGGGGGGGGATACAGGGGATGTGGATTATACCAGATGACACCAGAGAGGTAGTGACACCACAGCTCCTCAAACATCTGCCTTTGGGCAGAAACAGGCTGTGGCATTCACTGGGTCACATTAAAGTGCTGAAGAGCTAGTGTGAGTGGGATGAGGCTCAGTCGGAGGAGAAAGGAGAGGCCCCAATCTTTTAAATTAAAATTTCAAATTTAAAAAATTAAAATTAAAATTTAGATTAAAATATATTTTTTATTTATTTATTTTTCTTTAAAATATCATATTTTACCAAAATTTCACTTTAAGTACATGGAACTGTGTATATGTAAATACATTTAGGCTCTGTGTATGATATTATAATTTAAAAATATAATTTTCATTGCTCTAGTTTTTATGTCACAACTATTACCATTTCATTCAATGATATTCTGCTGTTACAGAGACTAGGACCCGGCACAATGGATGCAAGCTCCAGGAAAAGAGATTCCACCTCAACATTAGGAGGAACTTCCTGACAGTAAGGGTGGTTCAACAGTGGAACACGCTCCCTTGGAGTGTAGTGGAGTCTCCTTCCTTGGAGGTCTTTAAGCAGAGGCTGGCTAGCCATCTGTTGGGGATGCTTTGATTGGGAGTTCCTGCATGGCGGGGTTTGGACTGGATGGCCCTTGTAGTCTCTTCCAACTCTATGATTCTATGACTCTACAATATGTTGAAGAGCCCTAGTGGTCTAGTGGTTAAATGTCTGTACTACAGCCACTCACTCACAAACCATAAAGTTGTGAGTTCAATACCAGCCAGGGGCTCAGGCTCAACTCAGCCTTGCATCCTTCCAAGGTCACTGAAATGAGTACCCAGATTGTTGGGGGCAATTAGTTCACACATTGTAAACTGCTTAGAAAGTGCTTAAGCGGTATATAAATGTACTTGCTATTGCTATATATGGGAATTATGATTTATGAGTAACATTAGTACAAAAAACATTACTAATAGGATTCTGTATGGTGTGGAAGGAGGTCAATGGGTGTGTGTGTGTGACAACATGAGTTAATACACTGGATGATACTAATGCTAGTGAGGCTACTGCTCACATGGTCAGTCTGAGAAAAGCCCATGATAAGTGTGCCTTAGGGTTGCCATAAGTTGGAAATGACTTGAAGGTGCACAACAAGAACAACAACAGATTCGGATGTAGTTATGGGGAGAGGTATGACGACATTAGTCAGATTTCTGTTCCCTTAGGGAATTTTATTTCACTCCACAAATTTCTAGAACGGAAATAACTTAGAAGTCCAGTTGAACATTTAGAATTAGTTTGAGGAATCCAAAGAAAAGGGGTCACTGAGGTAATGGGAACACAATAATTCCTAGATGCAAACCTTTTTCAGAACCTAATCTCTTGCAATGTTAGAAATTTGGGGACTGAAGGAAATTTCTGCAGGACAATGCTCTCATTTTGCCCCCTCCTCCTGCATAGCTGCATCCCTGGTGTACATGAATTTATTGTTGTGGTGTGCCTTCAAGTCATGTCTGACTTATGGTAATCCTAAGTTGAACCTATCATGGGGTTTCTTGACAAGATTTGTACAAAGGAGGTTAGACATTGCCTTCCCCTGAGGCTGAGAGCATGTGACTTGCCCAAGATCCCCAGTGGGCTTCATGGCTGAGTCAGGATTCAAACCCTGGTCTCCAGAGTTGTAGTCCAACACTCAAACCACTACACCACATTCTGTGTACATATATTATTTGTGTTGTCAACTGATCAAAAATAGGGGAAAAACTAAATAAACATGGAGTGGACTTCCCTTGTGTCTTTAAAAACAACTTCTTGTGCAGAAAGCAGATTGGGAAAACTTGTATTTCATGACGATAAACATGATAGCCAGCACATAAAGTTGCTGTCAAAGTCCTATCTACAATGGCCAGCAGATGAACTGGCAACCCAGATGAACACCAGGATAGACAATATAGGTGGTGCAATACTAGAGGACAGGGGTAGGCAACCTTTTTGAGCCGGGGGCCGATCCCCCGAACTCATTCCTTCCGGTGGTCCGGGGGGGGGGGCAATGGCGGCACGCATGCAACCCCTGGCGCTGCGCGCGCTGCCGCAGTCGCCTCCGTGCATGTCGCGGTCACCATTTTGTTCTCTACGCATTTGCGTATGCACAGTACTCCTGCTCATGCGCAAATGCGTTGCGGCCGCCATTTTGGAAAACAAAATGGCAGTTGCGGCGCGCGCAGCCACGTGGTGACCAAAACACACAGTGGCGGTGGCAGGCGGCAGCGGCAGGGGTCCACCTGGGCTGGTAAGTGCGGGGCCCTGGGCCGGAACTAGCCCGGGGGCCGTAGGTTGCCGCCCCTGCTATAGGACATCAGCAGACAGCAGGAGAAGAATATAGTCATGTATCTTCTTAACAAGCAGGTTCTGAGGTCTGGATTTAAAGATGGATTTGCTGGATACCACCACCCTTTCAGGCAGTGTTTTACTGGCCTTGCTCCTGTACCTTTAACTAACAGCAGCACAACATACAAAAATTAAACAGGATGAATCTTTTCTCATCACTTATTCCCAAGTCCAAGAAAAAAGCTTTGCCTGATTACTGTCTGCCTGTTAGGCTGATAAACTGAACAACAAAACACAGACAAACCAAACAAACTTGGCATCACACTACACAAAATACCAACCAGGAATAATTTGAAAACAATTTGAAAATAGAAAAAAATGCATAGTATAAATCAAATGCCTTCTGTGTAAAAGGAAAAACAACGGCTCCTCTTCAATGAGAAAAGTGATTTTGTTCACGGAAATCCCCTGGGTAGATAAAGAGACTAAAACTGTTGTGTATTATTTTTTTTTGCCAGAGTATTTCTTTTGCACATCACAAGCAATAACAAATAATTTCTGACCATAAAGCATGATTATTTACATGCTCTGTATTGTCACGTATCCTCTCAGGATACTGTGCCTTTTGGTAAACAACATTTTTGATTCATTCAGAATGGGGTGACCTTGCAGGACACGAAAGCACATTCTCATAGCCTGTTTTCTGCTTCAGGAAACAGTTTCACCTGAAGATACCCATAAAATTGCACTGACAATCTGCAGTGATTTCAGGAGTGATTCCAGGTTTGTAGGGACTGCTGTGAGGACCCTTGGGTTTGGGTAGTGGTTGTCTTTTACATTGTTGTCTCTTCCCCTGCTTGGCTTATATGGCAGGGACTTCTGTACACCCCTTATTACGAACTGAGAGCAACTCACAATTGGTTATGGGAAGCTGGTCCAGCCCTACCTTTGGACAGAGTCAGGCAATGGCCTCAGGTGCCCAAGACTGTGTCGGCAGTCTCTGGCTATTCCACTCTGGCATGCCACTCTGTTGGATGACAGAACCATGTGCACCCCATGTCTTGATCCCTGAAACTAACCTTTATATCCAGGTGTGATGGATGGATGACAGTATCCTATGGCCTATTTGAAAAGCAAGATTAAAGCAGGGGACCAGTGAACTTGTATGTGTGAAAAAGGAAAGTGTCACCATCTTATTAGGTAGCCAAATGTTATGGGTCAACCCTACTGAGAAGTTAAAATGGCAGCTCTGAAATGTGCCATTGTGGTGTGGGAGAAGAATTCATTTGGTGTACATCAGAGGCATTGCTGGGACACCAAGCTTTTGAAGCTGCCTGGGGATGCCACAAGCTCTTACGAGGTTGGATTTATCTCAGGTAATAATCTCTCCCTACCCCACACATCCTGACATTCAGTTAATCTTATTTCAAATGGGGTTGCCAGAGTGAAAACTGGAGATGGATGCCATAATGGTTGTGTAGAAGCAGGAATTTCAGCAGGTGTTGTTTGTCACACAGCCAGGTATAGAACCATTAATGATACAGGAGCCATCTCCAGTTTTCACTCTAGCAACCCTAATTTCATTTTGTGCTATAACATTTTGTGCTATAACATTTGGTGACTGCCACAAAAGGGTGAGTGATGTCGTGGCAGTGTCATGAAACATTTCAAAGGCTGCAACACATGGAAACACACTCTGTATTTGAACAACACTATAGTTCTCACTGCAGACTGGAAAAAAAAAGTCAGCCATGTTGCTAAGAAATGTCCACCATTATGGCGGTCAATTTCCTTCATAACAGCCTTCTTAATCTAGGCCTTCTCCTTACCATTTTGAAAGGACCACAGAAGGCTCTCAGCCAGAAGTGGAGAAAGTTACTTTCTTCACGACAACTCCAAAAATCCCGTAGACAGCATAGGCATCTGTGACTTATAGTGCTCCAGTCTTCTATGGGTATTACCAGAAATCTGGGATTGTAACTCACATCATGCCACAGTATAGCTGACTGTTGCATGATGGGAGCTACAGTCCCATAGATCTGGAGGGTCTCAGGTTGGGGGAGCTGGGTTAGGCTCTGAGTTTTCTGGAAGTTTGGACTGGATGTTCCAGTTAAACCTGTTGATGTTGCTAATGGCATAACTGGGTCCGCATGAAAAACGCAAAGATCCTCATGTTCTTTTAAGTCTGGGAAAAGAGAGTGGTACAACATTTGAAGTTTAAAAACAACACATCCACACACACACACACCACCTCGTTCCTATTCTTGCATGTTTCTTCCTCCTTGTGTTTCTGACAACCTGGGGAAAACTGGAAGGATCCTTGTGCTTGCTGTGCATACTTAAACCTTCCCCCCAACTCCTAGCTGCATAAAACATTCTTGGTCTTTTTTTTTTTTTTGTCCTTTTTCTTCTTTCAATTTCAGGAAGTCTCTTGATGCCCTTTGCTTGATTTTGTTTTGCTTGTTATCGGGACAACTAATATTTTTTCCTGTTAGGGGAGAAAAAGATTTTCCCAAGCAGATTAAAGTTGTTGTTGTTGGGTTTGGTTTTTTTTTTTTTAAAGCATATGAATGGTGACATGGTTCACTTTCATTGCACTGTTTATTTTTCAGACTGGAGGGGAGGGGAGACTCAGGCACCTTGATTTATGGTCGTGCTACAAGATGACCATCCTTAGGTGAAATGGGCTGAATGCAATAGTCCCTGCCTTCTTTTTTCATTCAACTGTGGTTTCTTATCTAGTAGAATACTATGGGTTAGTGGTGTGAGGGGAAAGGGGAGTAAGTGATAAATTTATTCCACAGCATGTACTGATGGCTTTGGGAGGAGGAAGGGAGAGGGAACAATAGAGTTCATAGAGGGGGGAAAATCCCTGTTAAGTTGTGATAATTGGGACAATGGTCTCCTTGGAACAAAAGCTGAGCAAAACAGTTACTCAGGGCATGATGTTGATACATCTCTAAGTCTCCTGCAGAGGAATACTGAAAATGCCTCTTCTTTACCCATGTCCCAGTACTATTATTTTAATTTTGAAAGAAAATGATAGCCATTAAGATTCTGTAGATTCAGCAAAACAGAATAGAGTCAGGTACCACTTGTGACGAAGACATGTTTTGCTAGCATTTCTGACCCAGTTCCCCCGTTTCTGTCTTGCCTTCAGGAGAGATGAAAAAGCAAACACCATAGTGAGAAGAACAATTTATTAAGACAAAAGCCATGTTCATATGGAGAAAAAGAAAAGTTTCTGCCTTGTTCCAGCACAGATCTGTTTAAATGCCCCATGGGGTCACTTGATATTTGAGAAAGTTTTGTTGGGTTTTCTGAGTATTGAGCAAATACATGTTGATTCTATTCTATCTGTCACAACAACATCCTATGGAATCAAGGGACTGTGGTTTAAGGAAGAGCATAAAGAATTCATAGCCATAGAACTCCAGTGGCTATCACAGTCCGTGTGAAATCACAGTGTGCATAACCTCCAGCATTTCCAAGATGAAAACGGGGACACGTGTGACCAAGTAACATCAGAGTGTGGTTGTGATGACAAAGGATATTAATGAGGAAGAGTCTATAAAACAGGATAGGAGATGCTGCAGCAGTTTGTTTTTACCTGAGCCTATTGGGAAGAGGAAGACCCTTTGCCCTCCTCTTTCTCCTGCTAAGATAATTGAGGGAAAATATTTGCCCTTTGAACTCAGTTTTCAATTGTATTCAATTGTTTGCTGCAATTGAAGTAAACTGAATACAAGGAGGGGGAGTGGGAGGAGGAGAGAAAAACTAGGGCATGTTAAGGGCTGCTGAAAAAGTGAGACCATGGATGTTATCACACGGGGGAAATCTGCTGGTTAATCCACACAAATC
>CM034701.1:61819187-61829799 GCA_020142125.1 Phrynosoma platyrhinos | reverse complement strand
ACATCAGAGCAATTGGTCCATATGAGTGCTATTATTGTATAGTGTCAAAGTGCCCCTAATCCTCCCCCTGTTGATGTTCTACATCTTTTCTGCTTAGCTTCTTCCCTTCTCTTAAGGAATCTTTGAGATGAGGAAGGGCCACAGCTTGAAGTAAATATCCAAACAGAGTTGGACGTGAGACAGCAAACTATCCCACTTGTCTACTTACCAACCAGTTGAGAGGAAATGACTGGTGTCCCAGCCTGCTGGCTTGACACTGGGGATGAAGCTACATAGAGATGTTTTTCTTGGCACCAGCCCTTGCATCTAAGAGACCTGCACGTGCCACCTGCTCTCTCTTAACTGTTTCACCAGTTAAGCTGCGCACACTTCCTCTTCTTCTGAAGCAGAGTCTGAATCAGTGGGTCTTCAGGGACAGCTTGGTTTGTAGTTTCTTGTTTTCATAAAAAGAAAGAGATTGATGTTGTGTTAATAAATGTCTTCCCCATCCTATGGCTTTGCCTGGAAGCACGTTGCAGAGAGAGCGATGGGAATTCTTGTTTCTGTTTGCCTTGATGCATTGAGGGATTATTAAGCCACTGTACGTATAGGATATGGAAGTCTGATTAGTGCCTTACAGCTGAAGAACAAAAGACAATAGCCTGGATAGAATCTCCAGAAAGTCATTGCAGTTTCTTACCACAGATTCTGAATCTAAAGGTGAATGGTGGTCTTAGTAGGACACATATGCCTCTTCCCATTCTTTCAGGATACCCCCCCCCGACATAGATCACTGTGTGGAAGACCCCAGAACTCTTTAAAAATATTTATTTATTTATTTATTTGTTTGATTTATATCCTGCTTCCCCCCCAGTATGGAATTCCAAGCAACTTAAAATATACATTAAAACTAAATAGCTAAAACAGTATATGGTACAAATTGTTTTTTTTTAAAAAAGCACTAAACAATCAATCCAATGAAAACATAAATTGAACAATGGAAAACACATTAATAATGTTTCCTTTTAAAACACACACACACACAACAACACACCCATTTCATACCCTTCTACCCCAAGCAATTAGCTGGAATAAGAAGGTCTTTGCCTATTGGTGAAATGAGAACAGAGGGGCCAGTTGAGTCTTTCTTGGGAAGGAGTACCCTACACGAGGAGAGCACTGGAAAGGCTCTCTCTCACTTCCTCACCAGATTTTTTTTTACACAACTGTGAAAACAAAATGTATTACAGTCGGCCCTCCTTCTCCATGGATTTTTTATCAACAGATTCAAGCAAGCATGGCTTAAAATATTGAAAAAAATATAAATTCCAAATAGCAAACTTTGATTTTCCATTTTATATAAAGGACACATAAATGCCATTGTATTTAATAGGACTTGAGCATCCATGGATTTTGTTATCCACAGGGGGTCCTGGAACCAAAGCCCAGAGCATAACAAGGGCCCACTGTACATTAAAAGATCCATTATCATCTTCCAACTGAATGTAGAAACACTCTAAGTATCAATAAAATGACTGCAAAATATTGATCATTATTTTGAATGAAAATTCCTAAGGGGGCTAAAATACATAGAAATCTTAGTGACCCAATTTGCCTGATGATATTTTTTGTGGGGAGTGTTCCACCTAGCCTTGGGGGAGGCATGCTTTGGTTCCAGGTGATTAGCTTAGGTGGCCCCCAGGACTCTAGACACATGTATTATACATAGGATGGCCGCTTACAAATCACCCAAAAGATGGTGGTGGGGGGTGTTCATGCATCACCAAAAAAATATGACAAAGGAGAACACTGTGAAAAAGGATCTTGTAACATCTTTAAGACTAACTGAAAGAAAGAAATTGGTAGCATGAGCTTTTTGTAGATGTCAGTCTACTTCTTCAGATGCATGTTTTCCATGCATGCAGTTGAAGAAGTACAATGAAGTCTACGAAAGCTCATGTTACCAACTTCTTTTTTTCAGTTAGTATCAAATGTGTTACAAGATCCTTTTGCATATTAATTTTCCAGACTAACACGGCAGTCTCTTTGAAAAGAGAGCACTGATTTTCATAACATGGCATATGCTAAACAGAACTGTAATACATTTTGACCAGGTGACCTATATCATTGCTGTCTGCTGTCCAGATACTAATAGTTGCTTGGCAATTTCAAGCTCCCTAATGTCCCTCCCCCCATGGTTCTTTTGTTTTTGTATACTTAGTTTTTGTGCCACAACAAAACCATTCTGGATCAATACAGTGTTGAGTATCTTGTGTACATCAAGTTGTAATAATTCCATTTCAATTCCAGGTTATAACACAACAAAATGGGAAAAAGTCAAAGGGTGTGGGTAAATACTTTTGCAAGGCACTACACTGGCCACTTATTATAACGCTTCATGCATCTCATTTGTTGTTATATGTTGTCAAGTAGACTTCAACTTAAGATGACCTGTGAATAAGAGACTTCCAAAAGACCTGTTATTAACAAACTTGCTCAAGTCTTGCAAACTCAGTGCCATGGCTGAGGAAATTATCACACTTGTAAAAAACCCAGTTTACCTCTCCCCAGTTGAATTCTAATTTGGAAGGCAGCTGGGTCCTATCACATGAATTTTGCTGTCAAATCAACCAGCCAAATACAGCCTGGCTGCATCAGGGATACCAGGCACACTCAGCAAGCCACTTTTCAAAGTGGGGAGTTTGGTACATAAACAATTTTAATTTCTTAATCTACCCATTTAACTGACTAAAAGGAGCGCCTCTATATTACTGATAAGGGCTATAGAAAGGAACAGGGGATTAGAATTTGGGTTTATCAAAAGGAGGGTTTGCAGAGGTGGGCATTGTGAACCCTAGGCCTTCACACTACACAAGGCTAAGGTTGAGTCTGAGATAGTGTGACTTGCCCAAGGTTGACCAAGGTTCTTTTTTTAATATTTTTTATTTCGTCTTCTTGGAACATAATTACCATTAAGTTACTGTATAAAAATCAAATAAACATTATCAATCATAAAAAATAAAATAGGTAAAAATAGCTTTAAACTTCAATTCTTTTCTGTATACAACCCTTTTTAATTAATGTAAGACATGCCATCTCACTCCTTACACATCATAACCTTCTCATGTAGTTTATCTTCATAATCTACTACAAACTCTACAAATTTATAATTTCTTATTTTTGCCATACATATTTTGGATAAGCATACTCTATCAATTTATGTATCGTATTTAATATACTGTATATCTATTTGTCATTTTATATATTTATGAATTTACTTTTTTACTTTTTGTTTTTAGCTCACTCTTCCATATTTGTAATTGCCACTTTCCCCCAATTTCTTTTAAAAATAAATTCAGTTCTTTCCATTAGTCTGTAAGTCTTGTCAAAGTGTTTTTCCTTATTAAAATAGTTAATTTGTCCATATGCATCATATTATATAGTCCTGTTAATCATTCATCTTCTCTAAGGACAACATTCATCTGTTGTGGAAATATGTTTCACCTTCCAGTTTTTTGCATATATGTTTAGCAGCTGTAATCATATAAAGCATTATTTTTCAGTTCCTCTCTTCCAATTTTGTATTTTTCATATTTAATAGATAGGTTTTGGGTTTCAATTCATATGTGATTTTTAGTATCTTTGTTGTTAAGTTGTGAATTTGTAGCTAGTGTTTATTAGCTTTTGAACATTTTTTAATGTTGTCCCATGTTTATGATAATTATTATCATATACTTCTGAGTTTTTTGAAATTATATTGATTCTTAAATATTTTGTTTTCTTTACAAATTGGAATCCTGACTTCTCCTTCACTTCAGTTATTTCTCTTTTTGTCATATTTCTGGAACGTGTAATATATTTCTCTTTTTTATTTTAAAACTGGGTAATTGTCCATATTCTGTAAAGAATCCAATTAAATTTTTCTATACTTTCCTTGGGATCTTCTAAAAAAATTACCAAATCACCCCCAAAGGCTCACAAGTTATATTTAAATCCTTTTATTTTTGTGCTTGAATTGAGTCTTTGGCTGCATCTGTACTGCAGAAATAAAGCAATTTAGCACACTTTAACTGCCATGGCTAAATGCGATGGAATCCTGGGATTTGTAGTTTGTTGTGGCACCAGAACTCTCTGACAGAGATGGCTACATGTCTCACAAAACTATAGTTCCTGGAATTCTATAACATTGAGCCACAACAGTTAAAGTGGTGTCAAATTGGATTATTTTTGCAGAGTGGATGTAGCCATTGCTTCTTATCTTTCAGTTAATGATTTCTAATAGTTTTCAAGGCCAAGCGGGGAATTGAACTCTGCTCTCTAATACTCAAACCACTACACTATGCTAGCTTCTATGAAACTATAAATCCCTGAATTTCATACATTGGGGTAATGACAGTTAAAAGTAGTATGAAAGTAGTATGAAAGAATGTAGACTGGACATAATGTTAAGAAACAGAACTTGTAAAACTGGGGTAGGCAACTTGAGAGGATTGAGGGATAATTTTTTCTTCTCCTTTGGACCCTCCAGGGGACACATGCAATGCCAGTGCATTTTTTTAATGAAACAAAATTGGAAGCATCTGGAAGTCTACTTCTAGTTTTGAAAACTGCTTTTAAACAATATTAAATAGTGCAGGAGGCCATGACATATTTAAAAGGTGAGCCCCTGCTCCTGAAGGCATTTAGGAGAGGCAGTTCACCTCTTTGGCAGCAAAAAGTGTGGTCTGCTATAATAGATGTTCTTCCCTAAAGTGTGGCTCACAGGCTTCATGTGCCCCCCCTCCAGCTGTTTCTATTAAACAGAAAACTCTAGAAAGTCCTTTTTGCATTGTGCTCTGATGCATGTATGTAAATAAACAATAAAAGACAGTCCCATTTTGAGCTCAGTCCCAAAGATTTGGGGCCCTTGCAATAGGTGTTTGTGAATCTACAGGAGGCTGATTTCATGATAATTAGTAACTGCATTGGGTCAGTCTCTTTCATTAAATCTGAGCTAGGTAGGAATTTTCCTAGAATTGTAATTGGATCAATGAGATTTACCAGCTGTGTCTTCTACTTTCTACAGGTCACTTCTGGAGCTTAAAAGTACTAAGAGAAATACAGGTTATGTTTTTCAGGCTCATCCTGCTTAACTTGGTGTCTTCCAGATGTGTGGGATTGTAACTCCCATCACCTCTAGCCTGGTTGAAGATTATAGAAGCTGTTATTTGAAACATCCAGAAGGCACTAGGTTGGGGAAGGCTATTATAGGCAAAAACATTATTACTCCCTGAGAAAAGCATGTAATGGTCTAGAACTGAACAAGATTTTTAAAATCTCAGATGCAAAAGCAAAAACATCTGAGGAAGTAGACTGAAGTGTATGAAAGCTCATGCTGCCAACTTCTTTCTTTCAGTCTCAAAGGTGCTACAAGATCTCTCTACATACTGGAATTAGCAATGTATCTGTTCTGCTAAAGAACCCCTGATGAAGTAGATGGAAGCAAATCACAAATAAAACCTTTTTAGTCTTTAAGGTCCCACAAGACTCTTTGTTGTTAAAAATGCAGGGAAAGGGATTTATGCATAATTTTATTCTTTTAATCTGCAAAAACCATTGTCCCCTTTATACAATTTCTCAGAGGAGGGTTCTCTCCAAACACACAGTGAGGTGCGATAACAAATGAAATACATGAAATGGCATAGGTGTTCGATGTTTTCATATGTTTCTGTGCTTTGAATGCACACATGAGTTTCTGATGTTTCCTTACACTGAATCTGGCTGTTTAGTATTGTGCAGTTTTCAACATCTCAGTCCAGCATTTTCACCAATCCTGATGTCCAAAATCCATTTTCTCAGAGGAGCCTAGGGCTTTTCTGATTGCAAGGGATGTGTTTTACCTTTGAGCTGCAGCTCCTCCATAGATCTGGATCAGAAATTCAGAATTTTGCATATGACAAGAAGTTACAAGAATCTATTGGAAAAGAAAGAATTAATGAAAAAATATATAGAGAGAAGAATGCAGTTAGCATCTGCACAATTTGTACATCAGGTTGTCCTGTATTCTATAGTATGGTGTCTGGCAAAATGAACTGACAAAACAAAGTTTAGAACAAAGCAGAGTAAAAACACAAGTGCAAAATCTTTTCTCCACCCTTCCCTGGGAAACCAATATGAAAAAGAAGAAAACACCTGCAGAAAATCCCAGAAGACTTTGCTGGTTCTTGTTGCATGTTCTCTTGTTCCTGGCAGAGGCTTGGGCAGCTTAGGCATGAGAGATAGGAGGTGAGATAAAACCTTTGTATTCACCCTCCCTCTCAACCAGCCACCCAACCATCCTCAAATACAAAATGTGCCAGATCTCAAGGCCTCTGTCCATAGAACGTCAGCCCTATTGTAAGAGTACCCTCCTGGCATCCCTTCTTGTTGGCAGACTGGCTCCTGCATCTGCTATGAAAAACCCAGGCACAGTTGACAGAAGAATAGGGCATAATCATTAAAACAACAACCACAGCACAGCTCTGTCATGTGCAGGCTGCCTTGAAAGGATGGCATTGCTGCTTCCCTGGGCAACAGCAGGACTTGCAAGGCAACTCAAAAGCAAGCAGGTGACCTGGTCTGGGCAGAAGCTCTGCCAGGGTGTGCTGAGAGATCATGGTGTTTGTTTACGATCAACAGAGCAGCCATAAAGGGAAAGGGGAGCAAGGGGGAGGAAAAGAACGGCTGGAGTCTCCATGGAGACATTTAACCTACTGCAAAGGATGCCTTTGGGGGATTGGCACTGACCAGGCCCTTAGGAAGGACACCTGGCACAAGACCTGCAGAAGCCTCATCATTACCCACAGGCAGCCAACAGAGAAGCAAATGTATGTGTGAGGCTGCCTTGTGAATGGCACATGAGACAAATGGAGCTGGTGTAATGTTCAGATAGGACAACAACCACTTTTTAAAGCCCATGGTGGTTATAAAATGTCAGGTAATACAAAACAAGGAGGAGAGACTCATAGATACCAGGCATGGTGGTGGGCGATTAGAAGGAGTCTCAAGATTCCAACTTTAGTCTACGATCCAGATAGGGCTATCTCATGAACAAGAGAACATAACACATCAAACTGTAATGATTGTACAGAAGTGGGATTTTGGCTTGTCACGCTGCTGAAATTCCCTCATCTACACCCCTCATTAAGAGAGGTACAGAAACTCTGCCCACATTTATTGCTGTCCCCTGTGTCCCAGTTCCAAGCTCTGCATGTTATAGAAAGTCTGGTTGTTGGGGGACAGAGTTCAGAAAGGATTATTTTAGGAAAGAGAATTTAACAGCAAATGTATACAATTAAAGCAACTGATATATGTGATACTTTAAATGCATGTGACTGTTTCTATTATTTCTCATTCTATAGATGAGAAAATGAGGTTTAGAGAGCGTGACTTGACAGGGTCCCAGATCTAGGTCTGGATAGGAAAGAAGAAGCAAGGGGCTGATTTGCACATGCATACTTATCACTTGATGACCAAGATATTACATTGTTATCAGTATAGCACAAGTAACTGCTAGCAAAGTTATGCTACACCAGCACTATGCAATCCCTATATGGAATACCACCATTGCACAATGTATGAAAAACAGTGAATATACATAGATGTCACCTCATTGCACAATGCACAGTGCAATACACAATGTACAATATATACTGACAAAGTGTTCTAGTTTTATTTTTAAGCATCTGCAAGAGTTCCATTCTAATGCCCCCCCCCCATGGTAAGCAGTATACATCCATTTTCTTTTGTCCAAAAAATAAAAATAAAAATCACTCTACATGTGTAGCTCTACTGATACCTAAGTATGTCACCAATAAGATTCTGAGCAATGAACCTATTTGCTTGTCTTCCCTTATCTGTTGGGGGACTGAAGTGGGGAGAAGTGATATTCATCCTAGCCCCATCTGTTGTGTCCTCACTGCCTTCATGGAGCACTGAAAGAAAGAAAAAATCTGGAAAATGGAGCCTTGAATGATGCTTAGTTATTTGATTTTAAAGTTATTCTACTGTCTTTTCCCTACCTCCACCCCCACCAAAAATGACATTTAATTTTTAAAAAATCATCAAAGAACAACAGATCTAAAATGAAATTGTAAATCCATAAAGACAAAACCCACTACAATAACTATTAAGTAAACACATTTTTAAAAAAAGATTTAAAATATTGAGTTAAATTTATATCTGTTTTATTTATTATTTTTCAAAACATTTATATACCACCCTATATCACAAAATCTCAGGGTAGCATACAAAAAAAATAATATTAATAGATTAAAACAATTTAAAGCAATAGAAATTTAAACAGAGTAAAACTTGTAAAACAAGCTGGCAGGTTAAAAAAGATTAAGAAGGTTAAAACAGTTTCAGACCATGTTGTACAGATATTTTAGAGTGACTCAGGCCCAAAAGGATTTAGTGAATTGTTGTTGTTAACTGCCCTCTTGTCGATCTCGACTCATGGAGACCCTGTTCAGGTCTTACAGGGTCATGGTCATGGTCTCCAGTCTATCCTCAATCCTGGTATGTGGTCTTCCTTTCTATAGCCTTCTATCTTTCCTAGCATTATTGTCTTTTCTAGTGAGTCATCTCTTCTCATGATGTGACCAAAGTATGACATCCTCAATTTAGTCATCTTCAATGGCGAGTTCAGGCTTGATCTGTTCTTGGATCCATTTGTCTTTTTTGTACATCCACAGTATCCTTAGCATTTTTCTCCAGCACCACATTTTCTCTAGCACCACAATTTTATTTTCTTTCTACCAGTTTCCTTCACTATCAAGCTTTCACATCAATACATGGTGATGGGAAATACCATTACTTAGAATATTGTGAATAGCCATGTTTTTATCTAGTTTCTACATAAAGCCATTGTTGGAGCTAGTTGGGCCTTCAAAGAAAGGATATTCTACCACTGGGAAGCCATGTCTGAAAAAGGCCCTTTCCTATGTCCTTACCCTGTGTATTGACTTCACTGTTGGGACACAGAGGACCTCACTCCTTAGGTAGGCATACATAGGAAGAAGTGCTTCTTCAAGAATTTAGGTCCAAGCTGTTTGCAGCTGTAAATGTCATCATAGGAACCCTGAATTCAGACTAGAAGCATATTGGTAGCTAATACAATTCCTGTGATTATATGACTGACCAACTATTCTGAAAACAAAGGAAATGCTCTCCCATGATTCTAGAGGAAGTGCATTCCACATTTTGGAAGCTACACAAAAGAAAGACCTTTTATCTATGTCATATTCTGCAGATATGACTATGAGTGATGCATTCTATATCATGTTTAGTTAGACCCAGAGAAGAAGAAGTAGATTAGAGAACAAAAAATTTCGGAAAGACAGGACACATACTAGAACAATATTCTCACACAATATAACAACTTGACCATCACACCACACAAGTATGGCACAATGATTCCACTTTAAATGCCATGGTTGCATCCTATGGAATCTTGGGCTTTGTTGTTTGGAGAGGCACTAGAGCTCTCTGGCTCTTCTTGTTTGGAGAGACACTAGAGCTCTCTGACTTCTAAATACTATTCTTAAAACTGCAGATCCCAGCAACAATGAAAATGGAATTGTAGCACTAAAATGATTATTGTGAAGGGGCCCAATAGCATACATTTGTAGTTTACTTGGACTTGTTTACATAACCAAAGTTCAAATAATGCTGTTCTTTCACACCTGTTACTTATCTGGGATGGTTTTCTTTTGAAACATTCCAGTACTACTTTGTTATGGATCTATTAGATCTTCTGCCAAGTGGCAACAAGCATCCATCAGAGATAATAATTGTACCTCTTACAGGGCAGCTGATGGATGTTAAGAGCTTTTATGCCATACTCTTCAAGAGATGAATACTAGGACATGTGTGGCCAAGCAACATTGAAGTGTGGTCAAAGGGTGTAGCTAGGCAATGAGGTAGCAAAAGATATCAATGGTCCAAAACACACTGCAAAAAGAATCCAGTTTGAGAACGCTTTAACTGCCCTGGCTCAGTGCTAGGGAATCCTGGGAATTTATTGTGGCACTAGAGCTAGAGAAGGCTAAATGTCTTACAAAACTACAGTCCCCAGAATTCCCTAGCACTGAGCCAGGTCAGTTAAAGTTGTCTCAAACTGGATTATTTCTGCTGTGTATTTTGGACCCAGAACACAAAACAACTATTTTAAGCGAAAACCTTGGAATTTATGTACTGTATTTAGGAATATCTCAAAAAGGGGGAAAACATATCAGTAAATACAATGCGCTCTCTCTCTCTCTCTCTCTCTCTGCAGATGTGTACAACATGATTAACAATAAATATAATATATTATTGTAAAATCAAAATGTCTTTATCATATCTGGTCAAAAGTACAGCTTTCTCTCACTTCCACTGCATGAGCTCTGTATTCACATCCACCTCATCTGCCCAATGCACATTACAAATCAAATCCCAGCTTCCCCAGAAAACTCATGGTGGACATTATCACACAGGGAAAATCTGTTGGTTAATCCACACAAATCCCAAACGAAAACTGAATTTGCGCCTCACGATGTCACATGACATCACACAGAAACTGATTAGAAACTGGACAGAAACTGGTATTATCCGAGATCCTTTTAATTTTGGG
>CM034701.1:61800858-61811005 GCA_020142125.1 Phrynosoma platyrhinos | reverse complement strand
TTTTTTCTTAGTTTTGATTCAAAATGTGCGTGGAGAACTTGCTTGAGATGACCCCACACAGATTTGTGGAGGTGTGATTCTCTTATGTGTGAGGAGGATAGCAAAAATGGCCTGAGGTTGGGGCTGTAGTTCACATGATTCCCATCCCTGGTGCAGACGTACTGAGATGAATTGATCAATGATCTGGCCTGGAGCCCTTTCATACCACACAATTATAGGGTTAACTCCTATGGCAACATCCTATGGAATCTTGGGATTTTCTGTGTAGGGAGGGGATTCAGCCAGGAAGTCCTGGTGTCTCACTAAACTACAAATCTCCAGATTCCATAGGATGCTGTCATGGTAGTTAAAATGGAATCATAGTGCTATGATTGTATAGAGTGAAAGAGCTCCTGGTATAAGCCAAATTTCTATATTCTATGGTCCTAATAAAGAAAGGAAATTTCAAAGTTCTTCTGATTGTGCTGTGCAGGAATCCTCTTATCAGTACCCATTCACTTTGGTGGAGCCAATTTCAGAGGTCTTCTGAATAGATCATGCTTAATATGTATGCAGAAACAGAACATACATGCTCCAAGGATTTGGCATTATTTTCTTATCTCAATTTTTAAAAAGCTAGGTATCCAAAGAAGGCAAAATCTGGCAAGATCATGTATAACAATGGCATAATAAATTCAAGAAGAACAGTCATATCAGTCTGTTATAGTAAAATTCCTAAGAATCATGTGGTACCTTGGAAAATGACAAGTGAGGCACAATTTGCTAGGGTGTTTCCAGCCAGATGGTTTCTAATGCTGCCAATCAAAAGATATAATTCATCTATTCATTCCCACCCCCTACTAGTTAATGGATTTTTGTGGGGTTTTTTGGTAGTAAGGGGGAAAAAAGGCAGAAGTAGTGGTGGGAAAACATGGGAGGGTCACAAATGGAAAACAATGGTGTTGTGATATCTTGTAAAATTCCAGGCTTTGAGACCGAGCAATTGTACCATAAAAAGTCTCCTCTGGAAGGATCCTTAAGCCCTGAAGATGTCACAGGACTCGTCTCACTCTCCCGTGGCAGAAAAGTGATATTTTTGATCATTGTCTTCTCAGAATCTCTGAGTTTTTATCTTTTCATATGTAACTTTTTCTTCCTTCCCCATCCCACAACCCTACAGGTTATTCCATTGAGTCACATAAGAAGAAGCAACATTCAAAGGTCCAGAAATTAACAAGTATGACAAAAGCACAGCTCTGCCCCTCCAGGCTGTCATTAGAAGTAGAGAAGCTTTGAAGCTCTTGCCAAGAATCCTCTTAGCACCACATAATGCAGAGCTAGTGTGTTTTCTCAAGCATATGACATTTGTCATATACAGGTGACAAGAGGGTTATGATAACTCAAGTATTCTAGTGCAGGGGTGGGAGTCATGTGGTCCTCAAAGTGTTGTTGGACTGCAGCTCCCAGTTCTCCTCATGAATGAGTAATATTGGCTAACGCAGATGGAACTCGGAGTCTAACACAATTCAGAGGGCCCATGGTCTTTGTCCTTGTTCTAAAGAGGCCTGTGGCTGAGAGGCAATCATTTGCAAACCTCCCAAAACAGCTCAACAGTCTCAAGCAAACCAACTCCAACATTGGGTTGGGGAGACAAGCTGATGGCTCAATGTCTTCGGGCTTTTGCAGACTGCCAGAAATAGTGCACATTAAATTGAGGCACTGCCCTGGCTCAGTGCTAGGGAATCATGGGAATTGCATTTTTTTCTAAGACATTGAGCCTTCTCTGTCAGAGAGCTCTGGTGCCACAATAAATTACAGTTCCCATGATTCCCTAGCACTGAGCGAGGGCAGTGCCTCAATTTAATGTGCACTATTTCTGGCAGTCTGCAAAGGCCTTTCCTATGACTCTGAGACCCAATCCATCTAATAGATTATGTACAGCTCTTCACTTGTTACAAACTGTTTCCTTTACCAGTTTCCTCTTGCTCTTCTTTTTTTATAGTCTCTCCTCCGGCAACCTCCACCTTTGCAGCCAGCCTGATTCTGGTTGGCTCCATTCTGCCAGTGACCGGACACATATGGGTCTACTCTAGTCGAAATCAACAATTGGATTTAGACAGCAGTTTTATCATCTGGTGAGATGATAATGACCTTTCTTTGAAAAACTACCTTTCTTTCAATACCTTCAAACCAGACATCTCAAAATGAAATCTGACTATAGTAAGAGCACTTACAATTTTTTTTAAAAAATGGTTTTTCAGTAGATTGAAAAAAAAAGCTTTATTTGGAAATCATTGCTTCCTTTCAGGCTTGTATAAGGATCAAGATTAATTGTGTATGGTAAAATGGAGGAAAAGGTTGGTGAAAAGAAATACTTGCTGTTGTGTGACATTTGTAATTCTCAAAATATCCATTATAGTTTGGACATTAGCGTGAATTTTCTGAAGATGCTCATGCAATGGCACTTAATGCCACAAAATAGATATGGTACATTTGCCAAAAATTCTTAAAGTAATTCTTTTCTTCCATATATGACAGCTGCAGAAATAGATAATTACCAAAGTTATACCTTTTGAGTTGTATGTTTTCCCCTCTCTCTCCCATGTAAATTTGATCTCTTTAGTAAGTTTACAGGATCCAATACTGTATTTGTTGGTTGAAGTATGATTAATATTTGCAAAACATCAGAAAGAGACTCCTGCACCTAATCATATCAGGAAAGATAAGGAAACTTTAGGATTTCTTTATCTTAATTAAATTTACACTGTAATTGAATGTCAGGTATATTAGTTCAGTTTCATTGCAATCAAATGTGACTAACCTAAGCTGGGCTGGGTCCATTACAACATGGATCACTGTACTGATAAGCTAGAATGCTGAGACATGGAAGAGATAATGCGACACATGATTCCTCCCTCACGGTTCTTGATTGTTCAATTCCAGTCATAGTTCCACACAAAAGTAAAGTTTCACATCCAGTTTCAGTTTCAGCTTTCATGTTCAGTTTAAAACATTACAGCTTTAAGTTTGTGACAGCTCTTGCCAGTAACACAGCTCTGTCAATGCCTTCAGAAAAGGGCAATGTAAACAACAAAGAGAAAGTGAATTAAAAACAAAAGTAAATTCCTGTAGAATTTTTATGCAGCATAGCTCTGTTTAGAAGAACAGAAACTCCACATCGGTTTAAACCACTGGGTGTTACTATTTCCTTCTTGGGATCATCATGCTGGCTCTCAAAGATGCTTTTATCCTGTTAAAATTCCTTTTTTTTTGCCTGTGTGATAAAGTCCTATGATCATGTGAGTAGGAATGACCTGCAAGACTGCACTGATTTCTCTCCTTCTTTAGATCCCCAAAGTTCTTATCCACTTTACTGGCTTTGTCTAACCTTCTTCTAAAGCAGAGCTTGCAAACCAGCCTTAAAACACAGAAATGGCAAAAGTGGGTTATAATCCTCATGTTCTAAATCCAACATTGTCAGGAATTTACTAACCTTTGTCCACAGATACTTACAAAGGAGTCTCAGACTGACAAAATGCGCCATCTCCCTGCATTATCTGCCTAGTTCAAGGATGTTTAAAAGGCAGCTTTCCAGATATTTTGGTGTACAACATCTAGCAGCCCTAGTGAGAATACCCAATGGTAAGGGTGGGTGGGAGATACAATTCCAGAACATTTGGAAGGCCACATTTTTCTAGCCCATTTCTAGTTTGTTGAATTCAGGAAGAATTCGTAAGGTTTGGTAAGTCTACATCTTGATACAATGCACATTTTAAAAAGTGTTCCAGAAGTGGGTATATGATTGGGTTCATTTGATGTGTGAATAAAATAAACCAACAGTTCTCTTGAGAATTTTTTTCAAAATCATGGCATTATTTCATGTTCCATAAACATGCCACCTTTGAGTGAAGCAGTTCTACATACCAAGGCAATGGAGCAGCATATCTTGAAGAACAAATCTGGGAACCATGTTGGATGTAATGTACATTTGCACTGATTTTGTCCTGCTATCCAGTTTGATAAAACAGTTTTTTCAAAATATTTTAAAATTACTGCAAAGTCCTGCAAAACATGTTTGACTAGGTACCATCCTGGGAACGAAAAAGCAAATCTACATACTTTTAAAACCATTGAGTAGTAAGAAAACTGAGGTAAGTAACAGCACCATTCCGTTCTGCTTTGGTCAGGTCTTACCTGGAATACTGTATCCAGTTCTGGGCATCACAATTCAAGAAGGATGTTGACAAGCTGGAGCATGTTATGGAGCAGCAGGCAAAACAGTGAAAGGTCTGAAAACCATACCCTATGAGGAGTGGCTTAGGGATCTGGGTATGTTTAGCCTGGAGAAGAGAAGGTTAAAGGGTTTAAATATTTGAAGCAGGGGTAGGCAACCTAAGGCCCGGGGGCCGGATGCGGCCCCCCGAGGCCTTTGGACCGGCCCCAGGCCAGTCCTGCCGCCGTCACCCCGCCGCCGCCGCCGCCCACCATGATGATATTGATTATTGTTGTTATTACTTGTTCTTGGGGTTTTCTTGACAAAATCTCCACAGGGGTTTTGCCATGGCTTTTCTAGGGCTGAGAGAGTGTGCATGCATTTTTAAAAAATTTTAAAATATATTTTTTAAAAAATATTTTTATTATTTATTTATTTATTTAAGGTTCATCGGCCCCCCAATTGTCTGAGGGACAGCAACCCCGCCCCAGGCTCAAAAAGGTTGCCTACCCCTGATTTGAAGGATAGAGCAAGCTTGTTTTCTGCTGCTCCAGAGACTAGAACCTGGAGCAATGGATTAAAACTACAGGAAAAGAGATTCCACCTAAACATTAGGAAGATCTTCCTGACAGTAAGAGCTGTTCAACTGTGGAACGCACTCCCTTGGAGTGTGGTAGAGTCTCCTTCTTTGGAGGTCTTTAAACAGAGGCTGGATGGCCATCTGCCAGGAGTGCTTTGATTGTGTGTTCCTGCATGGCAGGGGGTTGGACTGGGTGGCCTTTGAGGTCTTTTCCAACTCTAAGATTCTAAGGTATGTTAGCATTACAAGGTAGATTGTAAAAAAAAAAATCATGGGCAGGAGAACCACACAGAACCAACAGAATACATTTATTTATTATCAGCCAGTGTTCAGGCAGAGCTGGTGGGAAGGAAGCTGACAAATAAGCAGATAATAGGAGTCCCCAAACTGCATAGCTTCAAAGCAAAGGGTACAGGGAGGGGAACTTTTTTAAAATTACAATTCTCAGAAGTTCCGAGCCATAGGGGGATTCTTGGACTTGTAGTCCAAACAATGTACATTTCCTAGTTCTGCTCCAGAGCCATTTATAAACCGCCAATTGTTAAGTAACAACCGCCAGGCAAATGAAGAACCTTTCAAAAAAAAGAGAGAAATAGCTCTGTCACTGCTTAGGAAAATAATACAAAAGCATTAGAACTGCCTTCCCTTCTGATGGGTTTAGCTTTCATATTAAGCTTGGCGGTTTACATTTGAATTTCTTTGTGCCCCAAATTTTTTTGGCCTCAGATTTTGCCATGCTGTGTATAAAACTAATCAGGACAACTTCCATGACTTCCTGGATGGCTACAAGTTCATGAAAACCTATGAGTTCACTGTACAAATTAATGGTGTTTTTTCTTTCTTTTTCCTATATAGAAACACCACTGCTTCCCCATATGGCTTTGGCAAATCTGCTACCCGCTCTTTGTCTAAATTAAATTTCCTTAATTGAATTTGTGTCCATTTTATCAGCTGCTGCTTTGCAGTATTCTCTCAACCCTCCCAGGGTTTCAAATCACGCTTGGTAAGTAAAGAGGTGCTTCCATCCAATCTCTCATTTATCATAGTGACAACATGCTGTAAATGAAGTACTGTATGGAGGAAACAAGCTGGATGGTGGTGATGGATACTTTGCCTTTCAGAAGCATCTCTCAGCCATCTCCAGGCATCCTAATGATTAAACATGGCTAGAAAGGCAGCCCTGTCTTGATCGAAGGATTGCCAAAGGAGGCATTTTCTTCATTGTGGACCCCTCCACCCCAAAGAATCCTATTGTGTTCAAAGAGATGGGACTAGCTGAGTACAGACGCATGCTGAACAGGGAAGCCTCCAAGTCAGTCAGGATATCCACTCTGATCGCAGATTCCATATGCTGAGGGATTACAACTTCCACAAGCCGGGACTCAGGGGATGGTGCCATGGGGAAGCCGCAGGCCTGCATCTGGCAGCTGAGCGTGCCTCGCTGGTCATCCGCTTTTGTCCTCTTGAAGGATTTACAATTGTTGCCTCTCTAGCTCCCTTTGCACTGACATTCTGGGGCATCATTGCATCGGAGTCTGCAGCTGCCGGAATAGGTTCTCTGGAAAGAGTAGCAGCAGGTGCCCTCCCTCCCACCAGCCAAATGCAAGCATTTTTTAATAAGTTCAGTGTTGTTGTGACAGACGCTCATCTCTAATTAAGGGCATCTCCAAATATCTCAGAAATATTCACCCTTCTCCAGCACAGGCCTTGTGAGTAAACAAGTTTGCTTTGTTAGAGCTTCCTTTCATACTCCACTTACAGAAATGATGGTGACGGTGATGATAGAAAAATTAATAAGTGGGAATGAAATAAATGAGAATAAGAAAGTAATTATTAATTATTGATGTGGCAATCCTTGTGACTGCAGAACTGAAGTTAAAGAGACGGGAAAGATAAAGAGAGGGAAAAGCTCAATGGGCTCAGAAACCATTTCTGTCTCCAAAGCCCCTGCCACCTGAGGCAGTTGTCTCCACCTAGGACCTTATCACACGCTGGCCACAAAGTGAAAAATAACCAAAATAAGAATAAATTCAGTTCTATACCGAAACGAACTGAATTTCGCCTGCCCGGCCATTGCGCAATGATTCCGAAAGCTCCCTTGTACTTCCCCGAAAAACCGAATGTCAAAAGATCTCAATTCGTTACGGATTAGCTCCGGGTTCTGTCGAGTTTCGGTGCAACGTCATGTGTAAACACGGAGAAACAATACGGATTAGCTCCGGGTTCTGTCGAGTTTCGGTATAACGTCGTGTGTAAACACGGGGAAATAATATGTATTAGCTACGGATACCCTTTGGATTAGGTCTGCTTTAGACCCCGTGTGATAAGGTCCCTAATGGTGGCATCACTACAAAGCAGCAGACAGCTCCTTAAGAACCAGCTGTCCTCCAAAGTCTAGTGCACTTTTGTATGTGCTGAACCTGAGAGTTTATGTAACATATAGTAACTGAGAGATAAGCCGGGGCATTCATGGTTTGTATTTCACCTCTGCCTTGAATTCACTAAGCAGCCTTAGACTAGCTATACTTCATGAACCTCACTCTCACCATCTATATTATGGAACATAATAATACTTCAAAAGTGCTACAGGGATGCTGCCTTATAACATTAATACCTCATGCCAGGCGTATTTTAACCTACACCACAAGCTTTTACTGGCTCCACAAATGTTTATGAGAAGAAGCAAAACCCATAGTTAAAACAAAGGGAGAATTAGGTCGGGTGGTACACGGTTGTTCTGGAATTCTTTTGACATTTTCCTTTTCTTAAAGATTTCTTCAGAACATGCTATGGGCCCTTCCACATAGGTGAATCCTATGGAATCTTGCAATTTGTAGTTTGGATAAGCAACCGATATTGTGCAATTATTCTATCTTTTCACTTCAGTTGAATTTTTTTGTAGAAAGGAGAGAAAAAAGACATCAGGGGAAAACATAGAAAGATTATAGAAGTAAAAGATGACACTGTCTGGGTCTCCCTAGTAAATTCCCTGAATGAAGCATATGGGGCAACCGTGCAATCATGCAGAAGAATCAGCCTAGTCATCAGTGTTCTTTTACCAATTTCCCCTTCTGACGCTGAATGAAGATGATTAGAATAAGGGAAACAACAATAATCTGTAGCTATCACTGTAGCTTTTGCAACTTAAACACTACTATAGATCTATTCTGAAACACCCACTTTTTCTTGATTTCCTCCACAAGTTGAAAACAAAGCAAAATTTAAAATTACAGGGAGGATGGACTTCAAAGAATGAACAACACATGACACAACATTAAAACAGAAAATATCTTAATCTGCAAATAAAACAAAGGCTGAGTTTTGGCTTGAAAACTTTGCAGAAGGTATGTGGTTGAATAAATGTTATTGAGAGAGCCAGCATAGTGTAGTGGTTTGATTGTTGGACTATGACTCTGGAGGCCAGTGTTTGAATCCTGGCTGGGCCATGTAAATCCACTGGGTGACCTTGGGTGTGTCACATTCTCTCAGCCTCAGAGGACGGCAATGGCAATCAACCTCTGAAAAAAGTTGACAAGAAAACCCCATGAGAGGTTCATGTTAGGGTCGTCATAATTCAGAAACAACTTGAAGGCACACAACAACAACTTAACTCCCAATTAAGAAAGCTGAAATTCACCAACATATCTGGAATTGATTTTAGCAAGACAGGAGTTGAAGAAAATTTGTCAATCAAAGAGACTAGAATTACAAAAGTAAAGAATTCCTGTATTGTACAATACTAGATTTCTGTCACTCTTGATGGGAAAGTTTCACAAGTTAAATGAATCCTCAAAAACTAAGGGGGGGGGATGCTAGTGGTGGCATTGCTTCAAAGGCCATAATGGGCAATCTCTTGTCCTCTAGATGATCTTGGACTGGAGCTCCTGTTTGCCCTAGCTAACATAATCCATGATGTGGGATGACTTGCAGCCTAACAACAGCAGAGCTACAAATTGCTCACTCCTGCACAGTTATGCTACTTTGGAATATGTTTGTTTTATCGTGGGATGGATATGAAAAGCAAGTAGAGATACCAAAGGAAGTCCTCTGGAACATAATGCAATGAGAAATGAAGCTCCTATTGAAGGAATCAGTGAACTGAATATTCTGTGAGTCATGTTGGCAATATTACTGCTGTTGTTGCCTCCAGTTTGTGCTGTTCAAAGCTGTTATTGCTATTCAGGTATTATTCCAACAAAAATAGTAGGTATTTTTTTAAAAAAATGGTTTGCTTTTCAACAGAAATAATAAAAGCACGCTGATCATGAATGAGAATAACCTTATACACAGTCATTGTTGTTCCGTTTTTGCTTGTTAAGAGAAGAGATTGGTTTGTGGGATGTGAGCTGTTGAAACAATATTATGGGATAGCAAAGTTTCTCTTTCAGTGCCTTAATGAAAATGAATTTACATGTGATAAAAAAAGCTTGTGGGAACTTATCTTTAGCATGAAATACAGTAGTGCCATGTCATGCTATGGTGAAATATACATTGTCATCTCAAATCTTTTATTAACTCATACTCAGCTCTATGTCAAATCTTTTTTTTTCCCTTTTTTTTGTGGGCCATTATCTTTGAGTCTCAGAAAAAAATATTTGGTGACAATTAAGCATAAAAACTTCTATGGAAAAGAAATTTTAATAGGTTTTCTGGGAAGTCATTTTGACTGAAAACATATGAGAGTGCTGCTACCTTAATTTACATTGAAACCTCACTTCATCGTAATGATCTAATTAATAGGATGGACAGAGTTGTGGGAACTGTGAATCAGTACTAAATTGTCCAAAGTTTCAAATATTTCCAGTATTCGCTGGGTTTGGTTCCAAGACTTCCTATAGATAACAAAATACGTGCATGTTCAAGTCCCATTAAATGCAATGGATAGTAAAATGGTGATTCTTATATAAAATGGCAAAAATCAAGGTTTGCTTTTTGGAATTTATATATTTTTTGAATATTTTCAAGCCATGGATACTTGAATCCATGGATACGGAGGGCCAGCTGTAGAAGTAGCACAATATATTGCTATTGTTCCAAGTGTTGTTTGCTCTTAAAAAAAAGTATGTGTTAGGAAGAAGATATTGCCCTTTTGAGTTCATCCTCACATATGAATATGGGAAACAATCCTTACACACTGACATCTTCATGAACCATTATTTATTGGAGGATCCTGGAATACAAAACAACATTTGTCTTTAAAGAAACATAAAAAACTAACTTATTAGGCCTTAGAGTGACCAGGCCTCTGAGAGTCTAATGCAAATCTCGGCTGTTCTTCTTAACTTCTGCCCAAAGGATCTTTTTCTATTCCTCCTGTTCCATGATCTACACCAGGGGTAGGCAACCTTTTTGAGCCAGGGGCTGATCCCCCGAAG
>CM034701.1:61764592-61782719 GCA_020142125.1 Phrynosoma platyrhinos | reverse complement strand
TGGGGATGCGAGCACTTTAGACCCCCGTGTGATAAGGTCCTATGTCAGTTTCAGAGAGCTTCCCTGTAATTCCCAGTCCCTGTCTTGAGGAGTCTAGTCAGCAGCTGCTCTTCAGCATCTGAGTTGACTGTAGTTCACCTGCTGAGTTGCTTTTGGTCAGGCTGCTGTTAAAGGCACATAAGCTGAGCTGGAAAAAAAGTGTGTGGTATAGTGGCTATGCTGATTGAGAGATTCTGGGAGGTGTGTTCCAAAAAGATAACTTTTCAGGTTCTGGTTGTATGTTGTATTTGCCCAGAACTCCAGAAACTTTGAAGAAGCAAATAATCCCTCAGTAATCTGTCCCTGCTGCTGTCATTTCTGCCACGGATATGTGTGGAAACGGCAATCCATAACCCATGGTTCAGAAGAAATGGCCTTGTTTTGACAAATTATTAGTTTCAGACAGAGATTTTTTTCAGTGCTTGAGATGTCTCACATTGAACCTGGAAGCCTCAGCATGCTACACATGTGCTTTTACAATGAGCATCAGCCCTTCCCCATGGCTATGCATGCATGCATTAGACTGAGTTATGCCCTCTTTAACCTTTTCCTCACTTTCCTTTTCTTTTTTTAACTTTTAAAGAACTAATAGAGTGCAGTAATGGGCATGAGAGCTGGGAAGTCCCCACCACATGAATGTGCCTGAACCTTAGGCTTGTTGCTGTTTCTCGGCTTCAACTCCTTCCATCAACAAGAACAAGAACAACAGTGCCTGAAAAAGTTGTTGGAAATGGTGGTGTAAAAATGTTGTGGGACTTTAAGGGCTCATTCCCACTTGCATTTAAACCAGTTTGCATTGATACGTGGTCGCTGAATCGATTCATACTGATGCGTAGTTCCCACTATCAGAAGTGAATTATTTCATTATTTCATGCATTCGTGTCTTTTTAACACGATTGTTGTTCTTATTTATTTTTATGGTTTAATTTTTTTTAAAAAAAAACTTTCTGGAGAACCTTATTGGATGTTATATAAATGTATACACATTCACGCTCACACCCTTATGTCCTTTCTCTCCAAAGCCACAGATATAATTATCTTTGGTAGTAAGCTGTACCCAGAACTTAGAAAACTTTCTTTTTGGCCTATATTTTAGGCATGCTGGCTGGAGGATTCTAGGAGTTGGGGTGCAATTTTGCCAAGCTCGACCTGTAATGCAATTTTAATTGTCCAAATTATATAATTGATTCTTCAACATGTTTATTTGGCACTGAGTCCCACTGAACTCAGTGGGCCTTACCTCCCATGAGATGTGCATAGGATTTCTTTGTTAATCTCTGATTCTTCCCCTCCCCTCCCTAAATGTAATTCTATATATTTTTAATATACCTGTGACATCAGCTTTGTCTTTAAATCAGGCTTTGACAGGCAAACTGTCAAACTGAGTACACCTTCAGTCATAGGACTGGAAAGAAAATTGCATAGCTTTCTACCAAAAACCACTGCGGTGGAGTCACATGGAACATGGAGTACTGTGAGAATGTGACAACCCTGGGTTGGGCTTGAATTAGTGAATTAGTGAATTAGTAAATTAGTAAAATTCTAGGGTATGAAGGGCTTCAGTAGGTTTTTAAAAATCCCACACATGTCAAAATGGACCTGGACACTCTGGGAAGTCCATACAGCCACTGCAAAATTAATTAAGCTTCCAATTTAGGAGGGAGATTACATTCCTGTACTAGCTGAAGCTTCTGAGCATAGATGTTCCAGGTACATCAATAAGAGATCCAAGAGGAAATAATCATGTTCAATTGTTCTTGGACATGGTGGATCATCACAAATACAAGGTGACATTTTGGAGTCTCTCATTGGCACTCTGTGCTTGAACCATGGGAACCTTGGAAATAGGTTAGTCAGAGTTGTTAGCATGCACTGATTTTTCTGCTACAACAAACCAACAGATGCAGTGAATAGGCTTTGAATCCAATCCAATTCCAGTGTGGTGGGGTCTTCTTCTTTGGAGGTCTTTAAACAGAGGCTGGATGGCCATCTGTCAGGGATGCTTTGATTTTGAGTTCCTACATGGCAGGAGTTGGATTGGATGGCCCTTGTGTCTCTTCCAACTCTATGATTCTATTATTCTATGATTCTATGATGCCACCCTTTTCTACATGTTCCTCCCTGCTGTTCACCACTGGAGACATTACTGCAGATTCCTTGATTCGGCACAGCATGGTGGGTATCTATTAGCACTTTTCCTGTAAAACAGAGCCTATCCTGTGGAATAAACTGCCAAATGAAACATTTCAGCCCCTGGCACACTATTGCTTGAGAAAGCTGGCAAAAACATGACTATTCAAAATAGCTTTCCAACTGAATGCTCTCTTGGTTTATTTTTATGTTGTTTAATACTTTCTCAGTTTAATACCTTCTCAGTTTTCTGTACCTAGAAATAATATATAGATATAATTCCATTACATTAATATTACATATATTTTAAATGTAAATTGGTTTTTGTTATTATTTTATTTTATATATACTGTATATATATATTCAAAAGAAAGGGGGATACCTTACACATTTTACATATCAGGTGGGTTGCATTCCAGGTAGATCCTATATTATAGCATAAAAAACTGACACAGTACACAAGCCTGTATACCTTGAAGATTATCGCACACTTAAATCAACTGGTTTACCTGATCTGGCTTAAAAATAAATGCGGGTGGCATCCGGACCCTATCATGAGGGTTATGCCACCAAAATCACCACCTGGGACAATCCCAGGGCCTTCCTGGGGCCATCCCCACTCCAACAGCCATTTTCTCAAGCTGGAAAACTCCTAGCTTTGAAAAGAGCTGTGCTGAGAGGCTCTAGGAGCAGGGATGGCTGTGGGATGGCCCAGGGCAGCGATTTCGGCAGCAAAACCCTTGCGATAGGATCAGACACCACCTTCATTTATGTTTAAGCCAGATCAGGTAAGCCAGTTTATTTAAGTGTGCAATAAGCTCCATAGTGTTGTGCTCCCTCTGTCCTGGAAAGCAGTTTTCAAACTCTATAGGTGCTGCCTCAAACTGTTTGCATGCTTTGCGGAGAGGGAGAGCAGCCTTGCCTCTCCCTTCCACCCACAGGGATGGAGCTGCCTGGTCATCTCTCCCCAATGCCAAACCAGTAAATTCCCATGGCAGCTCCCCAGGGTGTCAGAATCTGTTTGTTTGAAGGTTTGATTCGGTTATGATATATGTATTTTAGGAGAAGGGGATTTGTGCCCTTTTTATTGTGTGGATGGGGGAAAATACATTTAGTATGGTGGGAATGGAATGGCATTCAGGTTGGATAGAGGATGGGTTGATTTAAGCAATGTTCAGCAGGACTTTGGGTGCATGATAAGGCTCTCTGCTTCGGCAAGAGACTTGGAACGTGGAGGAGTTTTCTTTCCTTTCTGCTTTCTTTTGTAGACTTGAAAATGCTAGAGTTTTGAAATAGCAGGTAGGGAGAGCAGATGAGTGACAGTGAAACCACTAGAGAGAGCTGCTGGGAATAGAGGTTTGGGCGCCAATATGTGGAGGATAGAGTTTTAATGCTTTGTGTTTTAATATTGTGTTAGGGGCTGGGACTGGTCAGTTCCAGCTCAAACGCCTTGCCACTGACTTCTATCTTAGTGCCTTCAATAAAGTCTTTTGTTTTTTCACCATAACATGACTGTTGTCTGTGCATTGAGAACTGAGGTACCATGGACTACTGTGCCTCAGATAGCAAAATCTCTTGGGGTGGTCCTTGACTTCTTCAATCCTAGTTGGACACTGCCAGAAGTATTCTGGAAGGCAGACATGTTGGTTCCAAGACACCCTTGTTCTCATTGTGGGAAACATATTTCTCTAAAATTGAGATATTGCCAAATATGGAGCACAGCTACAGACTAAATTATCTTCCATATCTGGACTGCAGCGATGCAGAACATTGAGAGAGTACCACCAGTCCCCCAAAGAGAGCCATCTTGGTGATCTCTCATATGTTCCAATGATCTCTCAAAGAATATTCTGGCCTTGTGCCTACTGCTTCTCTTTGAATACTGTGGATAAAATCTGCATGTACAGTTTTGAGCCTGCTAGCAACCTTCCATTACCCTGACATATACATTATACAGAAAGGGCTTCTTTCCAATGAGCAGGAGCAAAGCCCACACCACACTGCAAGGGTCCAAGGTGGCACCTATTCTTGTTGATGGATCAGTGTGTTAATTTGGGGATCACATTCTTGGAGCCCTCTGGGTTTGTTTTCGTTTGACTCATTAATCTAACCAAAGCTTTGCTTGCCTCAGATAATACAAGGATTAACTGGACAGCAAAACAAACAGAAGCCTGAATAACTACCCAGGTTATCGCCTTTTCCTTTCCACCAATAAAATTCAGGAGAAGATTAATAAAGGGGCATACTAAATCTCTCTCTCTCTGTCTGACTGCTTTATCGCTAAAATTCCTTGCAGGATTTCATTGTCGAGAGAATATCGATCGGACTGTCACAAAATGCACAGAAAAGATCACAAATCATTATCATGGGCCTGGTCTCTTACCTGTTGTTTTTTTGTAATTCTGATTTTTCTTTTAATGAAATACATGAAAGTTTTGAACATACTGCATAGGGCTGAATATGCATTCTGAATAAGCATTCTGAATAAAATAAAAAAAAACAAATGAAACACTGTACACTTCGAATCCAATACAAGACAGATTATTTTTTCCAAATCAACCTATGTGGTTACCAGGAGATGGACTACAGTGAAAATGTCAATCAGTCTGAGATAAACATGGCCCTAACATGTCTGCACAGTTGCAAAAAGTCTCTCCAGACTGAAATATTTGAGACATTTTATAGAGAAAACAGGTTAAGATACTCAGATTCTTTGTTTTCATTTGTTTTCTTGTATATGTTGACTTGTTTAATATGTTGCTGATGTATGATGATTGTAAGGCTAGTCATGTCATCATGGTTAATCTAATCTACAGAACTTTATATAAACAAATGGTAGATACTCATTTTCCAGACCTTGCAGCCCAGATTTTAACTGTGTGTGCATACATGCAGGTTGGTGGGACAATTGAGGACATGGAGGAAGCAAGGGTGCAGGCAATGATCAAAGAGAAAGGCTATAAGGGATGCATATGAGCAAATACAGGTATATAGGGGCAGGACCACTGCTCAGCGATGAAGCACGTGCTCTTCATGCAAAAGTTCCCAGGTATAATTCCTGGCATTTCCTGGTAGGTCTGGAAAAGATTCCAGTTCAAAACGTTGGTGAGCCACTGCAAACCAGTCAGGACCACATGCAAAGGTTCTCACAGCCACCAACCTTGCAAGCAGCAGTGCAATGGTTAATAGCAATGACATCCCAGCTGGTGGCACTCCCTGGAAGTGAAGTTTGCTGGGGCTCAGTGCTGCCCTTGGCCCTTATCATCTCATGGCACTGCTGTGTCAGTGACCCAAACAATCACATTAGAGCTTATACCCTCTTCAAAGCTTTTAATTTTAGCTTTGTTCCAAACTTTCCAAAAAAACAACAACAAATGGACATTTTGAGATCCTCCACAGTAACTTATAGTTATAGCTTCTTCCCTATTTCCTTACCCAGAAGAGATAAAGAAAGGACAGCAAGCGGAATGTATATTCCTATGGCTCCCATACCACCTATACGCACTTGACCAAATTTGGAAGTTAAGCAGGTTTGGAGCTAGTTACTATTTGGATGGGAGACTGCTAGGGAATACTCTCTCTCTCTCTCTCTCTCTCTCTATATATATATATATATATATAGAGAGAGAGAGAGAGAGAGAGAGAGTATATACTCTATATATATACTCATACCAATGCTCTGGAGTTAGGGTTAGAAAAGAATCTTACCTGAAACCCCAGAGAGCCACTGGCAGTTAGAGGTGTCTAGTTAGATAACCAATGGCTTGACTCAGCATAAGGCAACTTTCTTGGACTGTACATTCAGTATGGAAGGCCTTGGTGACACATTCAGGCTGATCACTGATTATACTAGGAAAAAGAAACCTTTGGCTTTCCAGATGTTTTGAATTTCAACTAGCAGAAGCCCCAGATGGCATGGCTACTAGTAAGTTGCAGTCCAATACATCAGGAGGGGAAAAGGTTCTCCACTCCAGACTGTCCTCAAATCTCTGCCTACATTAGATGTTCAGACGTATGTGAAGCCCTACAAGTATATTTTATTCAAAACAGTGATCTAGTAGGGTTTCATGGGTTATACTAAGATACATTTTCTGGATAAACTCTTGTACTGCTGTGTTAGATGGGCTGATGTTCTTATTCATGATAAGACAGTGTTTTATCACCATATCATGAATGGAGATTGAGGGCTTGGCCAAAGACTTTGCAGAACAAGTGGTCTGATTTGACCACATAGTAACTTTCCCAAATGATGCTATTTAGTGGGCTTTTAGATGCAACAAAGGTCAAACTTTAAAAATTCACAGAGGCATTGATGTTTTATATTACTGAGGAATGGCAAGATTGGTTTTGCCAATATTTTGCCTAGTACAGCTGGAATCTAATGCATACCTGTTTTTAACCCCTTACTGAATATACTGAATCTTCTCTCTCTCAAGGAACCATGCATAGAAGTTTGCTGTACATTACTGCTTTCTTAAAACTTTTTGTTGTACTTTTAGACAATACAAATCATTTTGGCTGTTATTGCATTCAGAATTACATACCCTTCAACAGACCCAGTTTGACAGGGACAGTCCCAATTAATCCTCCATCATCCTATTTTTTTCAGCTGCTTTTCAAATGTCCTGTTTCTGTCTTCTCCTACTTTCCCCTGTTTTTAATTGCTGCAAATTGAGTTCAGAGCACAAAAGGAGTTTGCACTCAATTAACTCAGCATAGAGAGGGAGAAGAGGGAGCAGAATCTTGCCATTCTCTGTAGACTCAGGCTAAGCAAACTGCGGCAGCCTCTCCTAGCTCATCTATTTATCTTCAGTAATAATGTTTGCCATCTTCACAACACTTTGATGTAGCTTGGCTACGTTTCCTGGATTCATCTGTGAAACACTGGAGGTTATGGAATCATGTTATTAAATTTTTACAAATTTTAAAAAGCCAAATGACTTAATCAACCATTGCCCATCTGGACGTTACAATGAAACTAGGACTAGATGTATCTTCCCAAGCAGCTAAGGAACAACGTGTAGCACTGCTCATTTGGTGAAGTGCTGATCTTTTCCTCCAGCTTGCTCTCTCTACTCTGTCCCGCTTGCTGTTGCCAGGACCATTTGGAAGTCTAGCCTGAAAGAGAGATATTTAGATTGCATTTGCAGCTGCTATGAAGCTGCATGATGGAGATAGGAAAATGACAAAGGATGTGAGTGAAGAAAAGGTGCTAACAGAAAGCCAGTGAGGCAAGCAGCAATGGTGAGACTAAGGAAGAGGAAGTATCTGGGCTAGAATGGCAGGGTGGGGTGGGATGGAAGAGCTCCCTGAAAAATTAACAACATGATGCATAACAGGGACATATTGTTTGTAAATACATGGCTACTTTTTATTGAGAACTCTTCTTGGGTCTCCTGGACTTGTTGATTAACTTATGTGCTCCCACATGGCAATAAATTTTGGAGGATGACCTACGCCATCGTCCTTGTTGACTCTTCCCATGTTGCCTACAAGAAACATAAGAGGAAATGAACTGGGGAAATCAGTGCCAATTCATGGCTGGCAAGGCTGGGAAAGTTTAGCCTCTCAGGCTCATAACTAGTTGACAGTTATGCCTGATTGTCAGTCCAGGATTCTGGACTTTCAAGGGCAGGATGAGGCAAAGACAGAAGAAATGCAGGGAAGAGGTAAATGAAATTTGTAGCTCAGCATGAAACCACGAACAGAGCTCCTTGGCCTAATTCACTATGGAAATAGAGCTGGGTCAGGAACTGATAGCTAGGCCTGACTTGCTCAGGCCAATGTGCAAAGTTTACTCTCAAAGTGTTATAATGGTGAAAGAGGACTCCTTGAGGAATTCTGGCTGTAAGGAGGATTCATTGGCTACTAGCTCTGCAGTACTTTCCTTTGTCCTGAGCTGGACAGTATCCCACCGACAGGCTAGATCTCTGTCTCACCTCTTGTAGGCCTCTACTCAAAACTCATTGCAGTCTCAAGTCCTGACACCAACATTGTGGAGACACTATGTGTTTCCACAGTCAATGTGGACCAAGAAGATGTAGGTCCTTAGCTCATGATCAGCAGGGATGTATTTATGGGAATTGTTTCCTTCTATAAGATCCCTCATGGGTCATGTAGCTCTGTTTCTGCCTAGGATAGATTTTAGAGGACAGCTCTCTATTTGGAAGACCCAGAGAATCTTTATAATGGGTCTGAGAACTCTAGAGTCTTCAGACGTCAGGGTTTTACAGTAAGTCATGGGTGGGTGGCTTTGTGTGCTGCAACATCTGAAAAGAGGACAACTGCATGCATAAGGGACACTTACATGTGTTTCTTTCCCTAACAGAATTCCAACCTCATCAGTTTGTGTTTCTTCAATTCTCTTTCACCATTCCTCCCAAAGTTGCTCCTGCTAAAAACATCCAGCTAAAATGAGGATAAAGAGGAAAAAAGGAACTAGGGGTCATAAAAAGCCTTTGTATAAATGAGTTTCACCATCTGATGTTTCTTTACTGGGGCATGTTTGTATTTAGAATATGAAGAGCAGTAAGTAAAGTGGTCACTTCATCACAGTCTTTCCCTGCTATGGTGAATGTATTGTTTCTCTGCTGTGGTGGCTTTCCAGATTTGTACCTACACACATTTTAGACAGATCTGTGTTCTCTTTCATGACCTATGTTGGTGATGCTTTTCCTCTTTTCTGTCAGTCTGTAAAAGCTGCCTTTCTCTTCTTTCAGACTCACCTATTTGCTCCTATATGAGTTTTAGTTTCAGTCATATTAGCTGAAATTGTGGGAATGTCTTCTCATGCAAGTAAAAAGATGAACTGTCAAGCACTTTTATTACTCTTATCTGAGCTCAGAGAGTTACTGCACAAATGCTATTACTTTCTCATAGTCTTTTTGGTACTTCCACTTCTGGTGCCAGCTGAAATCAGGAAGTGTTGCAACTAGTGGAAATGTGGAAATCCTGCATCCCTAAAGATGAGAGCTGCAAATGGGGGAGGTCTGTCTTGAATGGGCTTGTTTGATTACCTCTTTGGGTAATGTTAGTCTAAACTATTCCCAAAGAGACTAGATTCACGCCTTCACTGATTTTACAAGTGATGCTCAGGCACACATGAGGAAGTAAACAAAAGGGACTCATGGGGGCTTGGGCTCTATTTTTAAAAAAATCAGAAAGGAAAAATGCAGAGGTTGCCAAATGGAAAAGGACTAGGGAAGGAAACTTTATTGTGAATCATCCAGCATGAATGTTACAAACAACACGGACATGTGAAGAAGAAGAAAACTGGAAAACCACCCTAAACAAGGAATCACTACACTCCTCAAATTGCAAGTTAATGTCAAGCATTATCTTAATATTATACTCAAATGCATATTACACTCACAAAGAGTATCAGTAAAAGTTTTGTTCTAGCAATCAAGTACTACCAATATTATTCTAATATGTAAAAATTTAACAAAAATCAGGTGGTCTACTGTGGTAGGAATCCTATCAATAATGCCAGCTTGTGGTCTGCAAGTTGTAATCAAGAATTAAAAAGTTAAATGTCCATGTATTCAGACAGGGAAATATAATTAATATGACTACCGCTTCCTTTGTAGAATGCTTGTTCTCTTTGGGCTGGGTACTTAGGTATTGCACTGGTTGATGATTCCACTTCTAGAGTGGCCACTATTTATCACTAAAGAGAAGCAATGTATCAGCAAAAGGAAGGAAGGAAGGAAGGAAGGAAGGAAGGAAGGAAGGAAGGAAAGAAAGAAAGAAAGAAAGAAAGAAAGAAAGAAAGAAAGAAAGAAAGAAAGAAAGAAGAAAAAGAAGATGCAAATTAAGATTTTAAATTATAAGATTCTTTGAATACAAATTTTGGGGAGAAAAGTGAGATGATGATGATGATGATGATGATGATGATGATGATAATGATGATTATATACTAATTTCATGTATAAATGTAGTTTTAGAAATAACTTATTGTTGTGTGCCTTCAAGTCGTTTCCAACATATGGGGCAAACCTATCATGGAGTTTTCTTGGCAAGAGTTGTTCAGAAGGGTTTTCCTTTTCCTTCCTCTGAGGCTGAGAGAGTATGACTTGTGCAAGGTCACCCAGTGGTTTTCCATTACTGACAAGGGATTTGAACCCTGATCTCCAGTATCATAGTCTAATGCTGAAACCACACTGGCCTACTTAGAAATAACTATTATAATTTTATTTATTTACTTCATTTCTCCCACAGAAGATATGCAGACCAGTTAACCTAAATAATCATTGATGGGCAGCTTCAAGACCCTTGGTATCTTTCTTTTGGTTCTTTATGGTAAAAGGTAAAGGTATTCCCCATTGACAAGGTTGTCAAGTTGTGTCTAACCATAGGGGGTAGTGCTCATTTCTGTTACTAAGCCGAAGAGCCAGCGTTGTCAGAGACTACTCTGTGATCATGTGGCCAGCATGATTGCACAGAACACTGTTTACCTTCCCACCAAAGTGGTGCCTATTTATCTACTTGCATTTGCATGCTTTTGAACTGCTAGGCTGGCAGAAGCTAGGACTGACAGGAGCTCACCTCATCATGCAGCACCCGGGTCTCAAACTGCCAACCTTCCGATCTTGCAGTCAACAGAGTCAGTGTCTTAGCCACTTGAGCCATTGCATCTTTATGGTATCTTTAAACAAAACAGGAAAGGATTCAGTGTGGCTACCCAGCTTCCCACTAGCTGTCACTCTCTCTGCCATAGGTGATACATGATGGTTTTGAATTTGATGTTAAGGACTCCTAAAACAATGGTTCCACGGGATCTCAGTATCCATGCCAAGACCACTTTTTTAGGGCAGCAAAAAACTTCATGGGAAACATGACAACTGGAGCATGTCTCAACATGTCAGCAGTCTGATGTATGCAGCAGAAACTGGTCTCTTCTACTGGTCAGAAGAAGGTGGTCTGGAAGTGAGAGCTCTCTTTGTCATTGTGGGCTGATTTGCTGTTGAGATTCAGACTTGCAGTAGCTGTTTCACTCTGCAGGAGTGGGCACTTAGGATGGTCTGCCCTTGAAGGATGTGGGAAATTAACTAAGCAGCATTCTAAGTACTCCTATCAAAAGCCTTGTCAATCCACAGAATATAGAAGGAGTAAGTAAAATGCATCCCAGGAGTAGCAATACTTCAGCAGTGCTGATGGTGCAAAGTCTTTTACCACATCTGAAGGCAGCATGTTAACTGAGGGTCCCTTTCATGCTATAGAATTAGATATCCTCCAACATTTCTCAGATGACAATCAGAACACACGTGGCTGAGCAATATCAGAGTGTAGTCAAGAGAAACATTGCTGTGCAGAAAAAAAGGAATATTGCAAATGGATCATTGCTCCACAGGAATAAAAAAACAAAAACCTCTCTCAAAGTAAGTAGACAATAAGAATGCTTTGCACAGTTCAACTCTACAAGTTACAGCTTCTTTTCTGTAGCACTGTGCAGCCCTGACACACAGAGGCCTCGTTCCCACTATGATTTAACTTGAATTGCTGATCAGGTTATATGTGCCTCATCCCCACATGAAAACGGTTTCAATCCTATTGAACCCAGTTTCAGTCGTGATGAAGTGAGGCAAATGAAAAAACCCTGCTCTTTTCTGACAGTAGTTTCTTGGCGGTTCTTTTGAAAAGAACCGATTCAGAAGTGTGTTCAACAAGTGGAAGCTATGGATCTGAATTGTATCATTCTGGAGAGAAGGAACTAATGGAAGAGGGCTGTTTACCATCCCAGCTCAGTTTTTGGGAAATTAGCCATTTCCCTCCCTCTCAGCGTTGCCTTTGTTTTGTAGTGTGACCTATGGGTGATTTTCCTCCCTTCCCCACAACTTTCCCCAAGGCTGATGATGGCTTGCAAAAAGGAGGGCACAGACCCCCAATTTCCCCCCTTTCCCCAAGGCTGATGATGGCTGGCCAAAAGGAGGGCATAGACCCCCAATTTTCCTCCCTTGTCACCAATGACATGCAGATGATTGACATACATTTTGAAGGGGCACAAACTAGTGGGAACGACAATCATCCCAAAAAAGAAGCGGTTACAAGGGAATAATGAAAAGATTCGCTTTCATACTGGGAACGACAGACCTTTTGGAACCGATTAACTGACATGGAACAAAGGCAAATTGCAAACCAGTTTAAATGTAAGTGGGAATGAGTACAGACAGTCCCTAAGCAGTGGCATCAGGGTGGAGTCGGGGCAGCCGGCATGTGGTCACCATGTCCCAGCTCCACCCCCAGGCCAGTCCTTTTGGCCAGTCTGTATTCCCTGTCAGTAAATCAAACAGATAGGGTGTAAAGTGAAGAAAACTAGCAAAGCTGAGTATTAAAATACAAGGTCTATGCAAATCTCAAAAACAAAAAAATCAGCACTGAAGAGAGATGGAGAAAAATTCAAATCAAGAATGCTTGTTTGCGATATTGCTTCTGTTTTACAGAAATTAGAGGTGGGAGGGGGAAATCCATGTCTCTGTAAAAAATAGAGATTGAGAGAATACCTGATATTAGTTCCAGGAGTGCTATATGGAGGTTATTTCACTAAGAAAAAGCCCTCGCAGCTGGCAGGTCTTTTCCGTTGCTTTTTACAAGGTGTTCTGTTCCAAAACTAGAAGAGGCTATAATTGTTTGCTTTAGCCGGAGCCTACTGGGAAGGGGAAGATTCTTCCCTCTCCTGTCTTTCCTGCTAAGTTAATTGGATGCAAATTTTGTAAATTTTGAACTAGTTTTGTAATTTGAAGGAACAGCAGTCAGCCAAGGGTGAAGCAAGAAAGTGGGAGCAGGAGAAAGAAACTGAGACATTTCAGGAAGATGTGAGAAAGTGGGATGACAGAGAAGGGCATGCAATTATAGCACTACATTTCTCTCTAACTGCCATGACAACATCCTATGGAATACTGGGGTTTGTAGTATGTGCATGTTATAGAGCTCTCAGGCAGAGAATTAAAACTGTCCCTCCTTAATCTGTAAATTTTAGGATTCCATAGGATGGTGCCATGGCTGTTAAAGTTGAATGTAGCACTATAATTGTGAAAAAGTCCGGATGGTAGACAGCAAGGCCATTTGAACACCCTGCTCTGTCTTCCAATGGAAAAGAATGGCTGAGAGATTGCTTCTGGTGTCCAAACCACCTAGAATTTTGCATTTGGGGTGGCCTTCTCATTCTTCCTATGGACAGAGCCAATCTTGACCGGAGTAGATGGAAGCTTATTCCATTTGCTCCTGAATGGGACTGAAGACTGTACTGTTTTCTGGCTGAAAAACACCTTCAGCTGCTATTTATCTCCAAACTAGGAGAGAGTCTGACCTATATTAGGAGCACAATCAAGTTTAAGTATACTTTATTTTAAAAGTACATGATGTAACAAATGGTTTAGCCCCAACAGTTATCCATCAAAGTTCATGAGAATAATCTAAACTTACTTTTACGCAAATTAAACTCATTTTATTATTTCCTTACTGACAGTGGATAAGGTAAATAGCAGACCACTGTAAAAAAAATAATTAATCCTTAGATGTCATAGGAGTGGGCAAGATAGCCTTTATAATCCCTTGAGTCCCACATATCAACGATTTTTGAGATGGCAGCCACCTGAAGATGCTTGCTCCTTGCATCCAGGCCTGATGAAGGCTGCTCTTATAAGTTCACTGTGGATTCCATGCCACTGTTACAAAAGCAGAGCTTTCACTTGAACAATAGCTGGGGAGAGGGGGAGGAGAAGAGCTGGCATCGCAAGTTCAAAACTGCAAACAGGAAACACTCTACATGTCTTCAAAGCATTTATAAACACTGGAAGTTGAGCAGAACTGAGGAGAGCAACTGTGCCAGCCCTACTGCGCTTGTCCAAAAGCCGCATATGCTGTTACTGGACCAGAAATTTGCAAGGCAATCTTTGTCTATCCTGTTTTTGCACAAAGGCACGCACATAAACTAAATGTTATGTTTGACTTGATGCTGGCTTCTTAATTTGCAAAAACCCTTTCTCATCTATTGAAGAAACAAGAAAGAGAACTAAACTTGCAAATTTGGGGATCTTCAACCCGCTATTGGGAACTCACCCTTCCTGATCAGATCATTAAGTATATTTTCTTGCTCTGTTGTCCATCCCAGTTAATATAATTGCCTTCTTACCCTTCCCACTGCAAGAGGTCCTAGTCACCCTTACTCATATTTTTCAGACTAGGTCCCCAGGCCAGAGGGGAATGAAATGCAAAATTTCAGAATATAAATTACACATGTTACTTTTGCTTCTAATTCTTGGGTGTTATGTCTTTAATAGAAACTTTAGTAGTAGAGACAGAAATAACATGGAAAGAATAGGGATAGTTTCCTACAACACAGAAAAGAAAACCAACTTGAACATTTTTTAGCAAACTTTTTATTCAGAACTAAAGATATGCACATCTGAAATGAAACAACTGGGTCAGGTAATTTATTGCATGAATAAACAAAAACATTTGGAATCTCGTAAAGACCACTTCAAGGCTTCTTCCAAAATAGATCCAGGGATAATATTTTTTTCTTTTTGCTGCTTTTCACTTTTCCACTTTTGTAAGAATTTCCATTAAAAGGGTTCCAGTGGCAGATGCTGTTTACCTTGCCTGGTGGTACATGTGGCTAAGGCACATGTGGCTAAGGTTAGATCCGCTAGAGCAGAATCCTTCTCTTTCCCCACTCTGGTTTTATTGCATTGTCCACTACAGGTGTGCTTCTGCAATGAAACACCAAAAGGTTGCATTTCTCTAGCCTTCATCATTTTTCCAGTGCTGATGCTGAGTACAAGGAGGAAAAGGGAGGATGGACAGGCATAAAAAGACTTTGTAAAAAGAAGCTTCTTTCTCGGAGGCTTTGTTAACTGAGGTATGCCTGTAACTTGTGGATGCTTAGCAGAGCTGTTTAACCTACTTTGCTGTTTGTCCTCTGGATTTCCCCTGCCTCTGTTAGTTGCAGATACATGGAAAAACAACAAAACTGCAATAATTAGAGAAGGGGGAAAACCTAAGCTTCTGTCGTGTAAAGGTCCAGGATCCTTTTATTCCCAGCTGCTGGATTCAGAAAGCTTTTCCTTTTTGAGCTTCCTGTTCACACAAGGTGGGGGGTGGGAAATGGGAGAGGGAGGTTAGACATCCAAGAAAAGGAATTAACCATTTCCCTGCTCTGACCTTTTGAAATATCTCTCTGTGAAAGTGACAGTATGTGTGTCTAAGGATTATAAATGATGTGACACAGCTCTGAGGCGAAAGAGAGTGGTGCTGGGGAATCACACAGGAGCTTGGGACAAAACGGTGGCAGTAGGAAGTGACTAGATTAGGCTCAGGAAGTAACACTGTCTTGACAAAGACACATTCATACTCTCCAAGATATATTCGCTCATTGGGAAGGGCAGGTTTCTGCCTTTCCTCTCCTCCCTGTTGAGTTCATAGAGTACAAACTACTTTTACACTTTGAACTCAGTTTGAAGTAACTAAAGTAAGCTGAGGATAAAGGAGGAATTCTCAAAGCAGCTAAAAAGTGGGATGACAGAGAATCAGTTGGGATGGTCCCTGCCAAGATGGTACAGTTGGAGGGTATGGTTTATACAGGGTGATTCAAAATGGATGGTGCAAAAGGAAAGCTATTCTTATTCGATTTTGCACCATTCTTTTTGAATCACCCTGTATAAACCTATCACAGGATTTTCTGGGGCTGAGAGTGTATGACTCACCTAAGGTTACCCAGTGCATTTCCGTGGCTAAGCGGAGAATCAAAACCTGATCTCCTGAGCTGTAGTCCAATGTTTGAACCACTACATGCTGGCTTGCATAGAATAATAGAGTTGGAAGAGACCTCAAGGTCCAACCCCCTGCCATGCAGGAATTCACAATAAAGCACCCACAGCAGATGGCCATCCAGCCTCTGTTTAAAAATCTAAAGAGAAGAGACTCCACCACCCTCTGAGGGAGTGTGTTCCACAGTCAAACAGCTTTTACTATCAGGAAGTGCCTCCTAATGTTGAGGTGGAATCTCTTTTCCTGTAGCTTGCATCCATTGTTCCGGGTCTTATTCTCTGGAGCAGCAGAAAGCAAACTTGCTCTAGCCTTAATATGACATCCCTTCAAATATTTAAACCCCTTAACTTTCTCTTCTTCAGGTTAAACATACCCAGCTCCCTAAGTCTTTCCTCATAAGGCATGGTTTCCAGACCCTTCGCCATTTTGGTCACCCTCCTCTGGATACGCTCCAGCTTGTCAAAATCCTTTTTGAATGGTGGTGTCCAGAACTGGACATAGCGTATATATATGCACACTCATATGCGCACTCAAGTGTACACTCATGCACATATATATTATCTTCTGCCCAAGACTGTAAGTGGTAGACATTTTTACATGTTAATTTTCTTTTCTTTTTAAAACAGAGAAACACAATTTTACTTTTTGTGTGTGACTCACTTCTTCCTCCATTTCCATTTTCTTATACTGATATATCCAAGGAAGAGAACAATCTCCTCTGGAAGAATATGATGTTGGAATTGTTTTCCTTATCTCGTTTACCATATGACTTTGAAAAGTAATATTTGAAAAGATAAACAAACCCTCACAAATGATATTAAAATAACTGGCCAAAATCTGGGAGCACGAGTAGTGAGAAAGCATCTCAAAAGTGCTTTTTAGAATAAAACCACTGCATTGATGGTAGCAAAGACAAGAAACCTAAACAATTTTGATTTAAACTTCCAGTCTTTTGATTGGTTACACCAGGAGCTGTCCATCTAATTGTACTCATGGTCTTCTGGCAACTTACAAACAATGATAGTATGATGATTCTGCTTTAACAGCCATGATTCCATCTAACAGAACCTGGAATTTGTAGTTTAGGGAAGGATATTTAGAATTCTCTGGCAGAGAGCTTTAATGCCTCACCAAATTACGAACCTCAGGATTTCATAGGATGCCGACATGTCAGTTAAAATGGAATCATAGTGCTAGAATTGTGTAGTGTAGTGACCCCCAGGGGGGTTGCAGACTGCCAGAAATAGTGCAAATTGAGTCCACTTTTAGGGTTAGGGTTAGTGCTAGGGAATCATGGGAATTGGTTTTTTTTCTGAGACATTGAGCCTTCTCTGTCAGAGAGCTCTGGTGCCACAATAAAATACAGTTCCCATGATTCCCTAACCCTAACCATAAAAGTGGACTCAATTTGCACTATTTCTGGCAGTCTGCAACCCCTGCCAGTCATGCAAAAGTAACCAGGAACTGGTACCCAAGTATCTTTATCATCTCCTTCATTATTACTGATCAGTGTCCGCTCTTAATTATCTCTGATAACACACTGAGATATTCTAGAGAAATTATGAAAGTGGCATTAGAAAACAACACACATGGGCTTATTTGTTTATTTATTTTTCTGCCTTTCTCCAAGTACAGGGGTGGGAGGCTTTCTGTCTTCAAGACTGTGTAAATCTGCAATGCTAGACTCATTAACCTGGAAGTAAGCCTCACTGAACGCAACTTGGATAACTTTTGATGGACATGGTTAGACTTGCACTGCAGTTGTACCATGTTTTCTGAATCCATTGAACTTTAACAGAGTCTTCACATTGAAATGTAACAAATTATTTGTAGTTAAGTTTCCTTTGGCAGTAATGATATGCAGATGGTCTTACTTTTAGGTAATGACCTTAATAACTTTCTCTTGCCCCGCAGTGTGGTGGAGCAGGTGTCCAGTGTTACTTGTTGCAAGGATGTGGCCTGATCAGAGAGAAATTATAAGGGCTAATGAAAGTTTAACTCAAAAGGTGGAGCATGGGGGCGGTAGTCTGTTTCTTTCCTTTCTTCTTTAAACCAATACTGCATAACACCATGGAATTCTCAGAGTCCTCTGAATCTCAGTTTCTCCATTGCAGAAATATTGGGAGTTCACAAATGGAGAGACCTAAAGGATGCACGATTCCTCTTTTTAAATCTAGTCTCCAAATCT
>CM034701.1:61750125-61763224 GCA_020142125.1 Phrynosoma platyrhinos | reverse complement strand
GCTAACAACAACAAGTTGTTGATGGAGGTGTCTGGCAAGCCTCACTGGGGAAAGAGTTCCACAAATGAGGTGCCACAACCTAAAAGACCAACTTTCCCTGATGCCACCCCTTCAGTAAAGATGGTGTACTGTATAGTGACAAAATGAGGTTGAGAGATTAATAGGAGACAGTGGCTTGAACAGAGGAAGAATAGAAGGGAATATCTAAAGTGAAATATTGAATAGCTGTTAAGTCTATTGCATTTTCTAAGAGAATCAGGAAATTGTAAAGCTGGAAAAGGCACAGAAATAGACAGTCAATGAGCTGGATCAGCTCCCTCTATCAATTCAAATAGACAGAGATGGAGACATGCAGTCTTTCCAGTACGCTAGTCTTCAGTTCTTTACTGTAATGGAATTAAGGCTACCGAAATCCCTAAATAACATTCTTGGCATGAGCTACTAAAATTTTTCTAGGTCAAAATGGGTGTTCTGAATTTTAAGTGACCCAGCAGCTTGACTGAGGTATTATAACAGGTGCCAGAGTTACTTGCTAACTTGTGACATGCAATTATTAAATTATGGTTTTATTTTTATTACACCTTCCCCCAGGCTCAAACCAAAGAGATGAGGAAAGGTCTCATCCTCATCTGACCTGTTGAAGAGTTGGATACTAGCTATTGGGCCAGGTGCTTATGGCTTTAATAACAGCCTGCTTTGCAGACCTTAGCAAGCATTGATGGTCATTTCCTTGTCACGAAAAGCCATCGCCTGCTGATTGTGCAAATTAAAGAAATATCAAAGGCATAGAAGCAGATCAGGTCATATTTTTTTAAAAAAATCAGCTGGCAACTTTACTTTTTATGAAGGATTGGTACTATGTTTGCTTATTTTTATGGCTTTTATGAGCTATGGAAATCAGCATTCCCAGGGAACTACCTTAATCAATAAGCATGCTTAGGCATTCATTCTAAATTGTGCATAATTCTAGTGCTCCTTTATGCTACACAGTTATAGTTCTATGATTCCCCTTGAACTGACATGGTTCCACCCTAGTATTTGCAGTGTAGGGAGGGGTATTTTGAATTGTCAGCCAAAGAACTCTGGTGCTTCACCAATCTATGAACCCCAGGATTCTATAATGTAGTCATGACAGTTAAAGTGGAATCATAGTGCTATAACTGTGTAATGTGAAAGGGCCCCGGTAGTGGAATTAATCAGACTTCAAGACCTGGGCATCAACTTTAAGAGCCTCCTTTAATGATAGCCTGTGGTGATTCTACTCAGATTGTGAAGATGTTATCTGTTTTGGACTACAACTCCCAGGACCTCCCAGCTAGCAAAATAGTGTTTGCAAGCTCTTCTATTCTTAAAAAGGAGGTGGAAGACTTCCATTCCACTGATTTCTTCCTCTCTGGCAGACTATTCCAATGTCAAATTGGATGCATTAGGACAGTAATGGCAAACCTTTTAGAAACTGAATGCCCAAATTCAGTGGCATTCCCATACTGGGCGTCACCCAGTGCTGGGTGGGGGGTCGGGGGGGGACTTCCACCTTCTGGGGGGATGGAACTTCCAGGGGAAAAACCCAAGGCCCACTCTTTCAGCCTCAGGCTAGCAAAAGCAAACCCCCTTCTGACAAAACTTGCCAAGAAAACTCCATGATAGTTTCACCTTAGGGTCGCCATAAGTTGGAAACCACTTGAAGGCACCACACGCATCATTCATGCTCTCTCAGCTTCACAGGATGGCAATGGAAATCCCTCTCTGATGAAGCTTGCCCCATAGTGTTCGGATGCAAGGGAGGGTACTCTGGGCCCATCAGTTGGAACAACTTGGAGGCACACAACAACAACAATAACAACAACAACAAGCATAATAAAGCGCAGAAGGCACAGCACAAGAACAAGAACAAAGAGAGCCAGTGGTTTGAGTGTGTGACTCTGGAGACCAGGGTTTGAATCCCAGCTCAGCCACTGGGAGACCTTGGGTAAGTCACACTCTCACAGCCTCAGAGGAAGGCAATGGTAAACCTCCTCTGAAGAAATCTTGCAAAGAAAACTCCATGGATGAACTCATTACACCTCACAAATCTATAGTTCCCAGAATCCCATAGCATAGCAAAGTGCGGGGTTTCCAGCCAGAAGGACGAAGCTTCCACCCATAAGGGCTGTGCACCGCCCCTCCTTATTGCGGATCAATTTTCTGCGGGAGAACTGGGCCAAGGCAAAGAGCCGGGCTGGCCATGTGTGCCTCCCTGCCCCTCCTTGTCACAGCCTGGTTCTTCGGAGGCAAACCGAGCCACAACAAGGAGCTGGGCCATGCGCACACACACCGCCCCCTGCACCTACTTGCTGTGGCTGCCGCATGCTCTCAGAGACAGCTTCACGTGCCAGAGAGGTCACGCATGCCACAGGTTTGCCACCGCAGCTGTAGAAACAACCATCCCTTAGGAACAGCTTTTCAGTAGCTCAAAGAGTTTCATTTGAAGGAGAAGGAAGGTATGCTTCATTGGACTAATTGCTCCCAATTCTTAGAATTCAATCTATTTATTCTTAACTATTTACTCCCCTTCCTTTCCCCTCCTCCTTCCTCCTACATTAGCAAAGTAGGTAGCTATCATACAAGATCAAAACTGAGAAAGACCTACCTCATTATTAATTAAATTAAAATATTATTAAAAGATGAGGGAGGGAATAAGTAAAACAGAATTATCCATTTCTTATGGACAGACTATACATTGAAATAAAATAATGCATGTCAGCACGATCTATTGGCAACATAGGGGGGTTGCAGACTGCCAGAAATAGTGCAAATTGAGTCCACTTTTAGGGTTAGGGTTAGGATTAGGGAATCATGGGAACTGTATTTTATTGTGGCACCAGAGCTCTCTGACAGAGAAGGCTCAATGTCTCAGAAAAAAAACACAATTCCCATGATTCCCTAGCACTAACCCTAACCCTAAAAATGGACTCGATTTGCACTATTTCTGGCAGCCTGCAACCCCTGATAGTCTTTGGTTACAACTCTCAGGTACCTCAAAGAGTGTTCTGCTGTTCCACCTAGGAGTTTGGTCTGACGCCTAGAGAGACACTAACAAGGTCAGTCTTGCCTCTGGAAGGCTGCACATGCAGCACACAGAATTGGAATGCAATGAATGTTTACCATTAAACAGAGTCACAGTTCAGTGCAAACACAAAAGCCAGCCTTAGAGTTTCATGCTCATCCTGGGAACAGCATGGCACAAAACAAGACCTTAACCCAGTTCACAACCTCAGTTGCATTGTTGCAGAAACATGAAAGTTGGGCAGTGGGGAAAGGAAAATCCAGAGTTGTCTTTCAAAGCTACATGAAGTTGGATATTTCTGCAAGGGGATGCTGTATACTTCCTTTTCCTTATCAGGGCTAAATTTCGTGATACATTAAATGCACAGCAAGCAGCCCAGACCCAGCCACATTTTCTCTTTGTGATAAAGTAAGTAATCTGATCAAGACAGTTTCAGGAAGCCAGACTCTTCCTTCCACATTTGCATGTTTTCCTGAATTCAATGTGTGTAAAAAAACAACCACCAAAACTTCCATTGGCACCTCCACCAACTTTTAAAGCCCATAAATTCAGTGGTAGGCACAGTTAGAAAAGCAAGTGACTAGGACAATGGACAGTTTAGACCTCCCTAGCGTACACACCCAATGTCCCCTGTCTGGATTGGGAGGCAACATACTTTGCATCTCCCTGGACCCAACACCAATCCTCCCATACCTCTTTCTTTTGCCATATCCCAGTCAAAATGGCGGCTGGAAGTGATGTAAGTGTATTTTGACCAGGATCCAGATGAAAGAGGAGGTGTTCTTGACTACTGTTGGGGAATTGTGGTCCACATAGTGGCCAGGGGTCATAACTCTGATCACATTCAATAGCCCATCCTGTGTTGCTACACACTCTGGTTCTGAAATGAAGGTTACTTCTGAGTAAATAAGAAAGAGAGGCCAAGCTAGGCATGTGGTATTATTTTAAAATGTTCTTTACTCACTGTGCATTTACCTTTCCTTTTGACTAAGAATAGCACTCGAGGCCATGATTAAACATAATTTAAAGCAATTAAAACAATATAGCATTAATTAGAATAAACAAATAAGTACATTTGACCCTTCCTAAAGGCTGCATGAGAAGATTCGACAAATTTATGGAGGATAAGGCTATCAGTGGCTGCTGGTCAATCACAGCAAGATATTACTATTGGGTCCTTTCTGGGAGAAAGGTGGCATACAAATAAATAAATAAATAAATAAATACCACAGAAGCAAAAGCAGCAATAATAGTGTCTGGGGAATGAGAGTGTGCTATTATGATCATGTTCCAGAATCCTGGGATTTGCAGATTAGGGAGGGGTATTTAAAAATCTCAGCAAGAGAGTGATACTGCCTCATCAAAGAACAAACCCCAGGATTTCATAGAATGCTGCCATGGCAGTTAAAGAAGAATCACAATGCTATAACTGTGTAGTGTGAATGAGCCCTTGCTTGTGAGCTGGCACTGATTTTCCAATTTTCATGAGTTATCTTAAGGCAGGAGGTGGTGCAAATTCTCATTTTGTTAAGCAAAAGGAAATAGTTGTGTGCAAATCTCCAGCTCCTCTTGGAGAGTACCAGCTTGCTATAATGTGCAAGACTTAATTGATGTGTTACTGTCACTTGCAAAGACGCTTCAGTAGATCTATGTATTTACTTTTAGTGAGCACTCTCCTTTTGTCCCAGTTGTTGTTGTGCCAGGACCTACCCTCTGTTCTGCTCTACCTTCACCTTCTGTCTGAAAGCAAGTAGCTAGATTAAAGATCCCTTATCCCATCTCCCTAAGTGAATGAGAAGGAGAAATCTCTTCATTTCACTTTGATCTAGGAACATCCCCTTTAGCTAAGATTTCCCATTTAATTTCCTAACAGGAAAATATCTTATCTCTCTCTTTCTCTCCCCCTCTGTTTTTGTGTTTGAATTGCAAGCTATAAACAACAGTGGTTGAAATTTAATGCACAATGCTTAATGTCATCACCAGAGACTGTTCCCAGGTTTTAGGTTTTGGCCTGGAAATCTCAGGGCTTGGGACAATTCTGAACTGGCGACCCTACTCTGGGTTCCCCACAAGCCCCGGAGGGCACATGGTTGGCCGCTATGGGAACACAATGCTTGAATATGCAAAGCACAATCCTCCAGATGAAGTTGGACCACAGCTCCCAGCATTCCATGCCCCAGGCTGCCAGTAGATTAGCTACAATGGGAGAGGGCACAAAATCAGTCTTCATTTTATTGTTGCTCCTCCAGCAGCTGCTTTGAATTAAACGGGAGCTCTCCCAACATCAGAATGTGGTGAAGATGATAAAAATTATTAATGAAAAGGAACACACAAGCTGGGAGAGGCTCAGATGTTTGCTTTTGTCTGAGCCTGCTAGGAAGAGCAAATGTGTCTCCTTTTTAAGTGAACAATCCTTTTGCACTTTGAACTCATTTTGCAGCAGTTAAAGTAAGCTGAGGAGAAAGGTGGAAAGTTGGAGGAGGAGAGAAACTACAATATTTTAGAAGCAGTTGGGGGAAATGGGATGGCAGAGGATTAATACAGACTGTCCCTGAAAAATTGGGACTGTTTGGGGATATGTATGCCATCATCTAAGGACTTTATCACACAAGGCTCATAATGCACCACAGTCCCATTAGCCTAGCAAAGGCATACATAGCGGGAGGCGGACAGTCATTATCATACAGCTCTTCAAAAGTGCTATGGTGATGCTTTTGTCCTGAGCTCTGTCTCCCACATGTCAGCCTCTATAGCCCCATGTCCCTGTCCTATGCCCATCCCAACATGCCTTTTGGTGTGTATTTATTTTTGGTTTTAGTTATTTTTATTGCAATTGCACAATCATGACAATCTATCAGGTTAAAAAAAAGAAAAGAAACAGAAAAAGAAAAAGAATGAAAAGTGCTCTGCTTGGGAATAGTGAGGGAGAAGGGAAAGAAGGGGAAAGGAGCAGAATCAAGCCCACTCGCACCACATGACTGCCTGTATATCGACACTGCAGCTGGAGGAAATTATCACACTCTCAATAGTGCATAACTAGTGCAATTGGAGGGCATTGACAGGTTTTGTCCATCAGTGAAAAGAAGCACTTCAGCAGCAGATGCACTACAGACCAGTATTGGACAGACACAGTGTCATATGATAAGGTACAGCCACAGAAACTGCTATCCTGATCTAACCCCACTTTTCAAGCCCAGTGCAATAAAGTCCTATAGATTAGCAACTGGGAATACACTGATCTGCCAGAAGACCTAGGACTCAGAGCCACACAGCCCTGCTGCATTCTGCTATTTTTAAACAGGCCTCTTCTGGGCTAAAATGGCCTAGAGAAGGCCAAGAATGTCTCCATTCTCCTTTGGGGGCATTCTGACCACTTGGTGACCCTAGGAAACACAAAGATAGTCCCAGGGCTGCATTTCTCACGTCACTGATCTATATAATGCTTAAATGTTCTTGGGACATTCACACAGCCCCATGTACACATGATTTCTATTGCAAGGTTACTTGTGGGGCACATGGAAAGAGTACATTTAACATGTGACAAAATACAGTGGGCCTTTCATATTGGCAGCCATACTCCATATTGGCAATGTTCCATATTGGCAGCCATCTGCAAAATGGGGCTCCAACGGATTGCTCAATTCTTATTGGGGTATTACCTAATGACTGCCCATGCCCAGGGACAGCTATTGCGGGCATGTGCATGTTGGCGGCCATTGACTCATATGAGCTTGGACTCCCATGCTTTTATATCATTCATGGAGCCCCCCAGAACTGAACCCCCCCAGAGATGGAAAGGGTACACTGTATTGTTTCAAAGCTAGCAAAATGTGACAGTTTCAGACCTTTAAAACTTTTAGTATTCTGCTTGTGTAATTCACTTTTCAGATTGGTTTTGCCTTCTCTCCTCCTCCTCCTCCTGCTTTTCAACGTGAGATGGAAATGTCTTCATTTACCCCTGTGTATGTGGTTTTTTAAGGCTGTTATTTATTCTAAACCCGGGTTAAAAACTTCTTGAACTTGGCTCTTCTCTATTGTGCATAACTGCTCTGCTTTCATGTTGTGCTGATTGTCATTACTGATTATGCTGGTTTTACATAAGCTGCTCTGGCAGCCTTGTTGCCTGAAGAGCATTGTAAGAATATCAGAAAACAAAACAAAACAAAACAAAACAAAACAAAACAAAACAAAACAAATATACAAACATCACTGCAAGAGAAGAAATCCTGCCTTGGAAACAGATGCCTGCACTTCCTACAACAAATGAATAACAGCTATGCATTAATTGGGCTAATTTAAACTTCTTTCTGGGAATTGTCCGCACTAAGCCCTGTAGCAACGGATTGATGAGAGTGATTTCTGCTTACTAATTCAAGGACTTTCTGGGTCAGTTGTGTTCTGTCACTGGAAGAACCTGGGACTTTGACATTGTCACTCCTGACATCTGAGCCTTTGCCTCATCCCATCCCATCCCATCCCAGCCTTGTTCAGTTTCACCTCACACTTAGTACCTTCTCTGTCTCATTTGGCCTCTCCTTGCTTTGACTGACTGATCCTTTTATTATGCAATGAAGCAGCCTCATTCACAGAATTTTACAGGTAGTCCAGCAGCCCTTGCACACTACAGAGTTATAGCATTATGATTCCGTATTAACTGCCACGACAGCACCATCTGGAATCTTGGGGTCTGTAGTTTGGTGAGACATTAGAGCTCTCTGGATGAGATCCTTATCACACTGCTCTGTTATAGTGCTATACCGTATTCTAATGTAAATGCCATGGCAATATCCTACAGAATCCTGGGATTAGGAGTTTAGGGGGAGGGCACTTAGAATTCTCAGCCAGAGAGCTCTTGGCCCTCACTAAACTACAAACCCCAGAATTCCACAGGATGTTGCCATCACAATAAAGTGGAATATATCATTATAACATTATAGTGTGATAAAGATATGAGATTCTTAATATCACTCCCTAAACTACAAATCTGCCTAAATACTCTGAGGGTACCAGATCCCATCTCAGAAGCAAAGCAAGTAAATCTAGTTAGTACTTGGAAGGGAATATGTATGTGTGTGCAAATCCCTTGTTGGTGGCCACATGAATTTCATAGAGTTTTCTTAGGCAAGAAATACTCAGAGGTGATTTTGTAGTTCCTTCCTCTGAAATATAGGCTACAGCATCTGGCATTTTTTGGTGGTTTACCATTCAAGTAAGGTGCTACTGTAGCCTATATTCAGATAGAAGGCAATGGCAAATCAGCTCTTCCTTGCCAAGGAAAATCCTATGAAAATCATGGGATCGCCATAAATTGACAGGAGACTTGAAAGCACATATCTCATTTTTAAAATTTCAAATCCCTGAGTTCGCTGCCATGGCAGATAAAGTGGATTTGCATTGCTATAACAGCGTAGTGTGAAAGGGCCTCAGATGCCATAGTCTTCCACTCATAACCTTCCCATGTTTCCTCATTGTTTCTTACATCTTTCCTTTCATCAGAAAAAGAAATAGTGCAGGAGGAAAGATGCAATGGTGCCATAATTTCTTTTTATAAAAATGCTAGAAGTGCTTAATCTGAAAGTACCTACTGTTGCTTCTTCTGTGATACCCAGACCTGCACCCTTTGCTTCTCCATAACAAATTCTGGAGAATTACTGGCATAAACATTCCGTTAACTGATACTAGACACTTCATTCTTGGTGTTCTTGCCTAGATGAACACCCAATGTGCCTAACATGCAGAATATCTAAAGTCCTACCCACAGCATCTCCACATAGGAGAAGGGCCTTTTCTTAAAACTCTGAAGACCTCTTCTGAAGACTGTTCTAAGATGAGGGACCAATTGTCTTACTTGTTTTTCCTTCCCAGAGCTTAAATTTTATTTTTTTTGGATTACATTCTCAAAATCCTGCAGCCAGCATGGCCAGTGGGTGGACTGCTAGGCCTGGGGGTTATACTTGAATAAAGTAAACTTTCCAAGATATAGTTCCTACTCTGTTAAGCACCATGTTCGTATGTCCCCTCCCAGAATTTGCAATTTTTTTTTTTACTATAGCTTTCATCATCTCCCAGTTTGTATGAATGATAGCTATGCTGACTGAGGAGTACTTGGTGCTGTACCAACAACAAAATGTAAATTTTCCGAGCTCTACTTCTTCCTAACTCATCATTTATTGAATTTTGTTTGCATCCTTCATGACATGGCCTCAACTGATATTATGATTTCTACTGGCTGAAATGGTCAAGAGATGGGGAATTTCACAGGTCACCAATTCCTGTGGGGAAAGTAAGGATCTAAAGCCAGTTGTTAGGCTCAACTAGAGTAGATCCACTGAACTGTGTTTGTGTGTGTGGCATTAACAGGATCACTGCAGACCAAGAAAATGTGTGGCGAGGCTGGATTTTTTCCCCTCCATGTAGACAAGCTCTCAGTCACAGAAATATTGCTGATCTGCTGAAGGGGAAAAAAATAGTTCAAATCTCAGTGCACCTTACTAGTCAGTCTCCTACATAATGTGCAAGCTTGGATTTGCATTTGTGCAGATGTGATTTCAAGAGCAGCCTGTTGGTTTTTAATGGCTGACTGGTTCCTTCCTTCCAGCTCCAAGAAGGAAGCTGGAGCTATGTGTGCAGTACATTGGGGAGTGTGTGGAACTGCGGAAGGAAAGACCAGCATTGGCTTTCTGGTGACTTCTCCAACCACACACACATAGTTTTCCCATGTTTGTACATGAGATGTTTAAAGTAGAACTGTGTCCATTCCCACATTTGCTTTGGAGAACCTTTCCAGACATTGTCCACAACAACATCTTATTTCTGAGTCATTAAAAGGTTCTTCTATTCAGATGCAAATGAAGTCCTTCCTGACAACAAATGTTGAGTAATTTTGACGTCAATAGAGGAGCTGTAGCCGGACGTTCCAAGAATAGGCCTGTGGTTTGGGAAAGGAGCAGAAAGGAAGCAACTGCAGATACTTAACTTGGAAGATAGGAAGCTGAGGAAAGATGAGCTGGGAAGTGGTATCAAGCAAGCACAATTTAGGGCCAATTTCCTTGAAACATCTTGTAAAATTAGAGGCTCAACCATGTAATTTGCATGACACTGGAAATTCAGGAACTATGATCATAGGTTAAGAGGTGTGCCATATACAACTGTAAAAATCTGGAGCTGGATTAAAATAAAGGTTAATTGATTAATCATATGAATTTAATCTATTGATCTGCATATTTCCAAAGTAAAAAAGGCATTTATACATGATGCATAAATGTAGCAAGGAACCGCATTTAAAGAAAAGACATATACTTTCCTTTGTTTTCAATAAGGGAGAATATCACCTATAAGATAATGCCCTCTGCAATTATTTGTAAGTGAGTGAGCCTTTGTGAAAGGGGAAGCCAAAATAGACATGCTCTGGACTTCAAGAAAGCTTTAGTAAGCTTAGGGAAAACTTCAGTAAGCTTAGGGAAATATGAGGTGAGATCCCACGATCAGAAATGTTCAAAGAGAAGGGAGCTGATGATGCATGGGAGTTTCCTAAAGCTGAGATACTGAAGGCACAGTTCCACACTATTCCAATGAGGAAGAAAAGGGGGAAGTATCTAAAGAAACCAGAGCGGAAGTTTAAAAAAAAACCTTTCAGATGAGCTGAGATTTAAAAGAGACATGTGTAAGAAATGGAATAAGGGGGAAATCATCAAAGAGGAATATGAACAAATAGCCAGTATTTGCAGAGTGAAAGTCAGAAAAACTAATATTAAAAATGAACTTAGGTCTCCTAGAGAAGTTTTTTTAAGGATGTATTTTGGCTATGTTTGGAATAAGGGGGGAAGAACAAGGAAATGGAAGGGCCATTGAATAGAGAAGACAACGAAATGCTAACAGGGGAAAAAGAAAAGTTTTTCAGCATCTTTGCTGCAGTCTTCTCCCCAAAAGAAAACACTGCTCTGCCTGATAAAAGTAGAACAAATGATGCAGTAATGGGATTTCAGCCCAGACTAGGTAGAGATAGTAAAGGAATACCTAGCTACTGTAAATGAATTCAAGTCTTCAGAGCCAGATGAACTGCATCCGGAGAAGTATTAAATGAAAGTGAAAATGTAATCTCAGGGCCACTGTAATAATCTTTGAGAGGTCTTGGAGAACAGGACTGCTCCCAGCACATTGTAGGAGGGCAAATGTCCCCATTTTTAGAATGGCAAAAAAGAAGACCCAAACAACTACTAGTCAGTTGAATGCTGATACTAGAAAATATTATACAACAGATCATTAAGCAGTCACTCTCTGTACCCTAAAAAAGGAATGATGTGATTACTAAGAGCCAGTATGGGTTTCTCTAAAGTCATGCCAAATTAATCTCATCTTTTAAAATGTGTTACAAGCTTGGTACAGCAGAGGATTGCTATGGGTGTAGTAGATAAGCTGGTGAATTGTGGGCTAGACACTGTTACTGTTAGGTGGATTTGTAATTGGTTTGTCAGGATCAAAATCATAGCGTGCTCACCATCCTGGAGAAGTGATTGGTGGGGTGTGCTATGCCTTTATCCTAGTCAGTGTTGGTCAACATTTTTATGAATGATAATGGAATAGAAGGCATGCTTATCGAATTTGTAGAAGACACCAAATTGGGGGTGGGTGACTTAGCTTAAATCCCAGAGGACAGGATTAGAATTCAAACTGACCTTGACAGATTGGAGAGAAATCTTCATGTACCTGAATGAATGGAGCAAAGGAACATTAGGCAGAAATTCATCACCATAAAATTCAATGGTGCAATAGATTGCCTTTGAGGGTGATAAACTCTTCTTGCTAGGAAATTTTTAAACAGAGGTTGGATGGTCATCTCTCAGAAGTGATTTTATTGTATATTCCTTCTGTGGGAGTTGGATTATATCAGTGGTTCCCAACCTTTGGTCTCCCATTTGCTTTGGGCTTCAGATCCCAGAAGCCTCAGCCAACTTGGCCAACAGTCAGGGACTATGGGAGATGAAGCCCAAAACAAGGTCCTCCAAACCTCCAGACTAGATGGCCCTTACATCCCTTCCAACTCTAAGATCCTAGGATTATATGTGCACACCCAAGGTTCATTAGTAGAATGGATAAATTTACCATCACAATGACCATTTAAAACACAGTTCTAAAGATGTCCAAGGGAGACCTGAAGCAAAACTAGGTGAACCAACACACAGGTGAGGTTGTGCTGAATGTGATCCTTCTCACCCTAGGGATGTTGGAAATTGCTTAAGATTGCTGTCACTCTGTCTTAACTTTATGCCAGTGTTGTTGCTGTGTCCCTGGAAAACATCTCTCCTCAGTTTAGAATGCAGTTTATTTCCATTGCTTAGCTTTTCATCTAATGCAAATGTATTAGGAACCATTTTCAGTTGCAATAAAATATACACAGTTTATGTACAGTGTAATGATAATCAGATTCAAAGGAGGATACAACTCTTGTAGAATTAATAACGGTGCAGAAGAGGAACAAAGGTGCTGCTTGTCATGCAAGGCTAAGAAAGGCTGCATCCAGTTAAAAAACTCATATCTATAAGACTGTTAGGTACATGAGCATGTCCTCTATTGTCCTTGTACACTCTACAAATAGCTGAGGAAATAAGGAACAAAACATGTAATGCTTAGAAAGCTTAATTCAGCTGGGCAATATTTAGAAGGTAGAACACAGTGACCCCTCTGCTTGTTTTTAGAGAACCTGCCAATTTATTCTGTATGGAGATCACTGTCATTGTAACTGACTTCCCTGATTTGCTTGCTCATAAGCAAAAGTGAAAATGCCTCCAAGGCATACTGCCTCTCTCAATTGTTCCTCATTAAAATACTGCTAGATTTCCATGGCTACTGTGTCAATTATGCAGACATCTGAAATGTGCTCTTTTACTTGTTTGTAAGAATTTCTATCTTACCTTACTCATGTTCAAAGTCATTTAAAGCCAGGAAACGTCACAAATATGAATTTGTTCACAGTTAATCAATGATACTGTCTACTAAATATGGTACTAGGAGAATATTTAAACTATTTTAAAAACTATTTTATTCTCCTACTCA
>CM034701.1:61739457-61750025 GCA_020142125.1 Phrynosoma platyrhinos | reverse complement strand
TGATATGCAATTGGGAGAACAGATGGGCTATAGGAAGGTTGTTTATGATCCTGTTTACTTCCTAGGACCAACCTTTGATGGCCAGTGAAGTAACACCTTCTCTTCCTGGGGCAGATGCAGGAGATAGTAGAGGTTGGGAGAAATGGACACTTGGAAGAATCTTTTTTATGTATCCCAAAGGTCTTGCATTGTGAGTAGAGAAAGGGGAGAGCTGGAAGAGAAGGGGTTTTAAAAGTTCTGGGAACATTAACTTGGCTGTGTGCTGGACCTGTTTTGGATTCCAAAATAAATTGCCAGTAAACCTTCACTGCAATGTTTTCTTGGCTTTTCCGATCCTGGGCCAGAAATCCTGACAGGTGGGTAGCTCTGGTGCTCTAAACATTTTTAGTTTACTAATCCTGTTAATGAAAACCAGCATGATATAGTGGCTTGAGCATTTAACTACAACTCTGGAGACCAGGATTCAAATCCCCACTCAGCCATGAAAAACTCCCTGGGTAACCTTGGGCAAACCACATTTTCTTTATACAATAACTTTATTATAAAGTCTCAGGGGAAGGCAAAGTCTCAGGGGAAGGCAAAGGCAACCCTCCTCTGAACAAATCTTGCCAAGAAAATTCCATGATAGGTTTGCCTTAGGGTTACCGCTGTTGGAGTATTAGCATCAATGCTAGTGTAGTTCTATGTTTCCCTTGAGAAGGGGGTGCTCTACACAGGAACACTGATGTATATCTCTATGGTCATTTGGTCAGTGTTGCTTGTGAAGAGGTCACTTCCTGTACCCCTCCTTTTTTTGAGGGTAATAATAAAGTTATAAAGTTTTATGATTCTTTGTCTGCTAGCACACTTTTTTCTCTGTTCTTACCAAGCATGTACACAGAAATCAGCTCCTAAAGATGTATTTCTTCTTACTTGCACACATGGAGGTCAGCTATCTAGGCATCTCTGTACCAAAGTATAGTTTTCTCTTTTCGTTTATTAACTGCCTTCATGTTGATCTCAACCCATGACAACCCTATGGATGACACATCTCCAGCCCCCTGTCCTCTACTGCTCTGCCCAGCTCCTGCAAACTCATATTTGTGGTCTCTTTAATAAAGTCCATCCAGCTAGCATGTGGCCTTCCTCTCTTTCTATTTCCCTCCACCTTTCCTAACATTATTGTCTTTTTCAACAATTCATGCCTTCTCATGATGTGTCCAAAATAGGACAGTGTGAGTCTTGTCAGCTTGGGATATTTCTAGGTATATTTCTGGCTTGATCTGTTCTAGGACCCATTTGTTTGTCCTTTTGGCTGTCCATGGAATCCTCAATGCTCTTCTCCAGCACTACATCTCAAATGTGTTGATTTTCCTCCTATCTTCTTTCTTGACTGTCCAGCTCTCACATCCATACATGATTCTGACTTTTGTGCTGAGTTGTATGTCTTTTCATTTTAGGATCTTTTCTAGTTCTTTCATAGCCGCCCTCCCCATTCTTTCCTGGTTTCCTGATTTCCTGGCTGCAGTCCCTGTTCCGATCAATGTTTGATCCCAGATATGAGAACTCTTTTACTATTTCTGTTTCCTCATTATCTAGTTTGAATGTGTGTAAGTTCTCTGTGGTCATTATTTTTGTTTTCTTTATGTTCAGCATTAAGCCTGCCTTTGCACTTTCCTCTTTGATCTTCCTTAGTAGTTGTTCCAGGTCTGTGAGGTTTTCTGCTAGTATTATGGTGTCGTCAGCATATCTCAGATTGTTGACATTTCTTCCTCTTATTTTCACTCCTCCCTGTTCCATGTCCAAGCCTACTACATGTCCAAGTAGTTTTCTCTACTGATTACTTATTTTGTAGAACCTAGATGTAACAATAAAGTAAGTTTCTTTTTACCTAACAATGTATCCTGTTTATTTACCAGAAGCTCAGATCTAGTTGGTTTTACCAAATACTGTGAAGTACACACTGTGTTGCTGCTGCTAAACTGATTTAACCACAAATAACCAAAATAAAAATTCTAACAGCCACAAATCAGAAATGTCTTAAAGAGACACAACAACAACAATCCTGTTCATCCTAGCCAGCATAGCCAGTAGTGAGGCTTTATGGGATTTGCTATTCAAAAATATTTGGAAGGCCACAGTTGCTCATCCATTTTTCAGATGGTAAATTTCCCCAGATTTGAACGTTTTGTTTCTGTTCTAGAGCAGACTTTGGGCTTTCTCTTTGGCTTAAATCAAATGGTCACTATGGTTATTCTAGCAGGAGGAAATCTCCAAACAGAAACCATTGCCAGACTATTCTGACGATATTCATTTTTGGAGCATGGGGGTGTCCTAGCTTGTCACAGACCAAGGCCTTGTATCACATATGTAGAGCACAATACTTACCATGCACATCTTTGCACATCTCTTCCACTGGCAGCTGTCAATCTTGGGCGATGTTGTTACAGCTATTAAACAGTCATCACAACAGGATGGAGGTGACCAACTTGTGGGAACTCTCTTCTTTCCCTGTTGAAGTCCTCTGAAATAGAGTTACTGGAAGTGGCAATCCCTGGACTTGTGCCAGCCCCTGAGCCATTGAGCACTGGTCCCTGACAAGTTTCTAGGAAAGAAGGAAACCATTGTACCCAATGGGTACAAATTTAGGCCAGTCCCTGGCTCATTGGAAAAGAAAAAATGCTGGTTCCCCACATCAGATACCTGAGAAGCACTACTTTAGAAAGGGGGAGAGAAAATGTTTTTCCTTCCATCTAGAGAACTACAGTGAAGATGGTAGGAAGTCCCTGCTGCTCAGTCACCTCTCTCTCCCCATTCCCCTCCCCATGCTGTTCAATGCCCATAGCAGTGCCCCCTCCCCACAAGACAGTTGCCAACAGTGTTGGATGGAACACAAAGGGCTAGTAAATAGCTCCTTGCACCCATTCACAACAAGACATTTATGTGTATAATTTGAACGACCTGCATATATGTCACTAACAGAACTACAGCCCCAGGCTTCTCTAACAAGATTGTTATAAACGTATGTGTCTGTGCACTAATGCACACATAGCATCAAAAAAAGCAAAGCATCTTCTGATTTTTTTTCAAGGTCTGAACTCAATATGCTGGTGATGGCATTCAAAGCCTAAAATGGCTTGGGACCTCAATACTTGAAGCAGTGGTGTCCCTGAGTTTGATGTCACCCAGTGCAGAGGGTGGTGGTGAACTGCCTTGCCCTCCCCTTGCTGCCCACCTACCTAGACTGCTGCAGGGCCCCCAAAGGCCTTCAGGGTCTACTGTGGCTGTAGTCACGCTGGATTCTAAAGGCAGCACCCCCTGCCAAGGCCTTCAGAGTCTGGCATGGCCATAGCTTCACTAAATCCTTACAGCCCCCCCCCAAAAAAAGGCCTGCAGCGTCTGCTATGGCTGCAACCCCAATAGACCTGAAGGCAGCATGCCTCTCCAGCAACCACTGCTACTGTGAATGGGTGCAAGGGCAGTACCATGGCCTCTGGAGGGCCCATTTAGGGGCCTGTGCAGCTGCTGGGTGAGCAGTAAGGTTGCCATAATTCTTTTCCACAAAACCAGAACAAAATGTTGAACATTCAAGAAAAATGGAAAAAGCAACCAATTAAAAGGGGGAAAAAAACCAATAATTGTTTAAAAATCATTAATATAAATTCATGCTTCTCAGTCATTGTGGGGTGCAATTTTAGTTTCCCAGGGTGTTAAACCTTTTAAAGGTAAACTAAAATATACAGGGATGAAAGTAAAGCCTGTTAAGAGTTCAGCTTTCATCAGCAAAGCAGCAAAAAATATGGGTCAAACTACATTTTAATATGCCTTCCTAAAGAATAAAGACTAAATCAAAAAACAGCAAACATGTAGTTTGTGAATTAAAAACAAACAATAATGGCTTTAATAAATATTTATATAGAAGAACTAGAACCTAATTTAACTGGAGATTATACTCTTCCAAATCTTAGACTTAGAGGAGACCGTTACTGAGTGTTTACTGACTGCTTACTAGCAGTTTCGAATGTTCAGTGAGTCAGTTAAACAGGCTTTTAAGAATGAATGACAGGAGAGAGGGATTTCCCTGTCTAATATAAGTAGGGAAAGGAGAATGCATCACATATTTCTTCCAACAGTCATGCTCAAAATGGAGGAGATTTTGACATTCTTCCTGGACAGAAGGTTGAAATGTAGCTCCTCCTCTCCAGCCAATGTGATGCATTATCAACAAGCCACCCTCCAAAAAACCCAAAACACCCACCCACCACATTTTGACATTTAGCACTGCTGTAATGCATCCAAACAACTGGCGGCATGGGCTGGCATATCAGTTATGGGTGTGTTTAATCCACTTGTCCTTCCTGACTTTTCTTCTTTTATCAGTTGTATTTCCCAGAATCATAGAACATTAGATTTGGAATGGACCACAAGGGCCATCTAATCCAGGAATAAACAACTAAAGCAATCCTGAAAGATGCCATCCAAACTCTATTTAAAGATCTCCAAAGATGGGGAGTCCACCATCTTCCAAAGCAATCTATTCTGCTGTTCAGCAACTCCTACAGTAAAAAGGTTCTTCCAAATGTTTAAGAGGGATCCCTTTTCTTGTTATTTTCATCAACTGGTTCGCATTCTATTCTCTGGAGCAGCATAAACAAGCTTGCTCCATCTTCTGCATGATATCACTTCCAGTATTTAAACATAGCTATCATGTTACCTCTCAGTTTTCTCTTCTCCCAGATAAATGTATCAGCTCCCTGATTCATTCCTCATACAGCTGGGTTTCCAGAACTTTGATTATCTTGGTTGCCCTCTCTGGAGACTTTCCATCTTGACAACATCCTTCTTGAATGATGATGCCTTGAACAATAATGCTAGAACCTTTCCTAGCATTATGGTCTTTTCTAATGCGCCATGTCTTCTCATGACATGGCCAAAGTATGACAGTCTCAGTTTAGTCATCTTGGCTTCCAGGGGGCTCTATTTTACACACTTTCATTAAAATAAAATACATTAATTAACATTTCTACAGTGAGGATTCAGCCAGAGAGAATTTGACACCTTCAGGATCAGACTGAAGCAGGGACTGGGCAGCATGTCATCCAGGAGGGCTAACTAGAAGACAGGTCCAAAACACAAATAATCCAGTTTGAGACCGCTTTAACTGCCCTGGCTCAGTGCTAGAGAATCCTGGCAACCATAGTTTATTGTGACACCAGAGCTTTCTGACAGAGAAGGCTAAACATCTCACTAAACTACAGCTTCAGTTAAAGCAGTCTCAAACTGGGTTATTTCTTCAGTGCAGATGGGACCATAGACTCTTCCCCAAAAAGCATGGAAGAAGCGATGAAGGATTTCCCCAGGGAATGTTCACAGCTATACTACCACCCTCCCTGGCCCTCGCTAGGTAAAGGAGGAGTAGGAGGAAGGCATCTCCTCCACACAGGGCCTGGAGGCTGCAGGTGGGAGCCTTGAGGGGAAAAGGCACAGTCCCAGCCCCATGGCTCATGAGAAGTGGGATCAACTGCCGCCCCACCTCACCGGCCAAACCACCAAGTCTTTTGCTTTGCTTCTCCACTTCTGTGCTGCCCCGCTTCTACTGCCGCTGCCACTGCCTCTGATTCTCCTCTGCTGCTACTCCTGTGGGGTTTTGTCAGCACCGTCCAGCCCGCCTCAACCTCATCAGGCCTCCTCACTAGGCCTCCTCACTTGCTAGGCTGATGTCACACTTTTGAACCCTCCATGCAGTACCTCAGGGGCAATGCCACTGCCAACTTCCTGTGGCTCTTCTGTGATAAAGAGGACAAGCAGAGGCATTAGTCTATAACTCCTACAAGCCCTTCTTCTTGGCTGCCTTGGGGAGGCTGATGGGAGTTGTAGACAGGAATAGGGGGCAATTTGATAACATATCCAAGGATAGGGTTGTTGTTTTTTGGCCGTGTAGGAAGGTGCAATAAGATCCAAAAGCCTCTGCTTCTCCTCACTGGAAACTGAGACATGCAGCTTGAACTAGCTGGAACATTTTTACAATGCTTAAAACTGGAAATTTCATGCTTTTGGGGGACAAATGGCAACCCTAGTGAGTGGGAAAGCGCCCTTTGTCACTTGTCCAGTAGCTGTGCCCTGTAGGATCACTAGGGGGTGCGGGGGTGTGTGTGGACCGCACCGGGTGACACCCCTGAAGGAGCATGACACCCAGTGAGTGCCCCACCTTCCTGCTGCATGCCACAGCGTGCGACAGGGAGGAAGAGGGCCCAGCACCCCCGTCCCTGCCCCGCACAGCTTTACTTTCAAGTAAAGCCACATGGGACAGGGAGGGAGAGGGCCCAGTACACCCCCCCATACCTGCCCCGTTTATTCTGAAGTAAAGCTGCATGGGGCAGGGAGTTGGGAGTGGACCCTTTTGGTTCTGTTCCCAAGGGCCCACCCCACACAGCGAGTGACACCCTGGTGCAGGACGCTGCAGGCTGTGCCAGCCCCTCAGGGTGTACCACCCCACTGGGTGTTACTCAGTGCAGTTCACACCCCCTACTGGGTGATACCCCCCTCGAGGGTATCACCCAATATAGTTCACATCCCCTACTGACACCACTGACTTGAAGGAATGACTCTCCCAATGTATGCTTGCCTCAGGACTGAGGTCTGTTGGAGGAGCCCAGCTCTGCCTTCCATCAGTAAGAGTCAAACCCTGTTTGAGAATGGATGTGGTTTGTTTCTCTGTTGTGGTGCACCATTTGTAGAACACCCTCTCCTTGGAAGCCCAAATGATGCTCACTGCAATTTCATTTTGAGGCCCAGTCAAAATATGACGTTTTCTTTTTCTTTTTTAAAAATAATATTAATAATTATAGAAAAATAACACATGCACACCCATACAAACACACAACAATACATTTCCCTCTGCATCCCGCTCCTTTTGAGCAGGTTGCAAACATAACTTTTTATGAAGATCTTTGTCACTTAACTGATTTTTTTCCTCCCAAATATGCATGCACATGACTTGATGTTGTTTGTCAAATATTGTTGTTCCCTGACTTGACCCATAGGTAAAGGCTTCTAAGAAATAAATATTATTAGTATTAGTATTATTATAAACTATTTTACCTTTTAAGCTGTTTGAACATGTTCAACATTTTGAGTCCATTTGGTCCATTTAAATTATTTTATAGCTTTAAATTCTGAATTGGTCAAAACAGTTAGAACTGAATTTTGCTTGACTATATCTAAGGATATAGAGCGGGATATAATTTTTTTAATAAATTAATAAATAAAGGAAATGGATGACTCTTCACACTTCAGTGGGCCAGTCATTTTCGCTGTATTCTTGCACAGGCACGGGGGACAGCCAACACTTCAAAACAAACTAATTCTTATTTTAAAAACAAAACAAAACACTGACTTGACTTTTTGACAGATTCAAGGGGGGAAAATAGTTCCCTTGGGCTTCCTGTTCACATCCCCTGATGTTTTTAAATAGCCATGACCTGTGGAAGTTCCTATGTGCTGTCAGGAGCATTCAGCAATTTCTTGTTCCTCTTCTGCTGGATATTGTTTGTGTGTTCAAATGCAAACTTGTAAAAATCCAAGCCTCTTAAAAAGCCGAGATGAAAGGAAGCTTCTCCAGAAGTCCCAGCTGTCTGTTAATGAAAATAGAGAGGTGTAGCTTCTGCACAGCTCAGAAAGGACCGCCCTAAAGTCGTTTCCTCCCAGCAGTGTAAACTGCAGGCCCACATAGACCTGGCCTGGGTCCCTGAGCATTTGCCGGGATTGTTTTTACTTGGAGATGGAACTTGGAAAGTACTCAGGACTCTGTGCAGGAAGCACCTGCTTTTCAAGTGACGACTGTCTTATCTGACCCAGTCACATCAGGTGGCTTCCTTGTTTACATTAGCAATGGGTCCCAGTGGCCCTCCCGCCTCAGCCTTCATTGGTTCGTTTGCCTGCTCCTTTTTCCAGCTCGCTCATTGATCTGAAGAGAAAATCACTCACAGACTTTCCCAGCAAATAAGCTACGGCCTCCATTTCCTATTTCCTTTTTTTTTTTCTTTTGCAAAAGGACAGTAGGGACAGAACTATTGCAGTTCTTGAAGGGAGTGGCAAGGCAGACACAATTCCAGGACAGCACTATAAGGACAGGGCATGCTTTCTGTTGTTCAAGAAGATGCCCAGAGTTTATTAAAGGTCTAGTTGTGATCCTGCAGATCAACTGTTGATTCTGGGGGGTGAATAATGGCTTACAATTAATCTCAGCCTTAGATGTATTATTGCTAATTGACAAATCATGTTTTTTTCAAGATATGTTCCGACTGAGGAATTTTCCCTTGCTTCTAGCTCTGTCTGGCTAGCACATAACTGGAAAAACTAGTTCATTAACACATCAAACTAATTCATTACATGTTTCTAGTGACTCAATAGATTTCCTGATTCACCTTGAAGATTTAATAAATTGATTATTTTAAAACGTTAGGATCAGTTTGAGGGGATGCCTCTTTCTCTAGCAGATTCAGTAAAACAAGAAGGTATAAGGAAAAAAAAAGGATTACAACTGGAGGAAATGTATCATTTGGTTCCATTGCTAGGTAATAGAACTCAGCCTTGGGAAGTAAGTAAAGAGCTGGGATTGGGGAGCAATTGAAGAATTGAAAGGGTCGGGGAGAGGCCTGATATATAATGAACTGCCACCCTCTTGAGGGTAACAATAGTATTTATTATCAACTTTGCAGTCCATTTGTATGGGGTGGGTGGGTGGAGTGGATTTCATGTTGGAAGAAGCAACTTTAAAAGTACAAAGATAGCATTTTTGAAGGTGCCAATAAACAAAAGATCAATTTAATTCTGTGTAAATACCAAAACCATTTTTTCAACAATAAGTTTATTAACAATGATAAAATAAAATCAGTTGTAAGAGTTGGTGGCAATTACTTAATTACCACTTTGTAACATTTAACAGTATCAAATTAATTTTCAAACTTTAACATTCCAAACTTTGGACTATCAAGGTTATAATACCAATAACCCAGAATCTGGAAAGTTCTTCTTAAGTATTAACATGTTTGCAGTACAAATTGAATCTCCCTTATCCAGAGTTCCAAAATCCGAAATACTCCAAAATATAAACCTTTTTTCATCAGTGGCTAAGATAGTGACACCTTTGCTTTCTGATGGTTCAGTGTACACAAACTTTGTTTCATGCACAAAATTATTAAAAATATTATATCAATTATTATCTTCAGACTGTGAAATCAAATGCTTCCACGACCAGCATCCATATTTTTTGAGGGTTTTTGAGGCTATGTGGCCATGTTCTAGAAGAGTTTATTCTTAATGTTCCGCCAGCATCTGTGGCTGGCATCTTCAGAAGATGCCAACCACAAATGCTAGCAAAACCTTGGGAAGAAACTCTCCTAGAACATGGCCACATAGCCTGAGAAACCCACAAAATCTATCTTCAGACTATATGTATAAGGTGTATATGAAACATAAATGAACTTCAAGTTCAGTCCCATCTTCAGGACATCTCAATATGTACATATATGCAAATACAGCTACTCTAAAATAAAAAAAATAAAAAAACTACATTTGGGAAGATCCAGTGTTTGGAAGACCATGAGATCGTGGGTAGGAAGCATAAAGGACCTTGGGGCACAGGTTGTCACTTCATTGCTCCTTCTTGTTGAAAGACATGGCCCAGGATGAGAGAGAATACTGGAAGTAAACACATGGCTCTGCAGATGATGCTCTCAGGAAAGATTTGGCTTCTTGGATCATGGACTGTGCTTTCATGAAAAAGGACTTCTGGCAACAGATGGGTTGCAGTATCTCACATTGATTAGTAAGAATGTTTTTGCTAGGAGTCTTGCAAACTTAACCAGGAGGTTATTTAAAAACTGAATTACATGGGGAGGGAGAGAGAGGGCAGGGGAACATCGAGTACTGGGAACGATAGCCTCACTACAGCATGAATTGAGCGAATAGTACAAAAACCCAAGAGTGGGCAAAAAAAGGGCAGGCCATCTGGAGAAAATAACTCATACATGTCTCTAAACTAGAGATATAAAATTCCCAGAAATTTTGAAGCTATGGGAAAAATCGTTTTGGAAAATGGTTTTTTTGGGAAAAATGGAAGTTTAAAAAAATGAAAAAATGCAACATTAGCACTTTTTACAGACTGAAAGTCTCTCTGTTACTTTAGGAATATAAAATATGACTATGTACAATTTGATTTGGCCTAAAATTATCACAATTGGTATATTAAAATACAGTGTATTCAAACAATTGTTACAAACATAATTTATTTTTATTTTATAAAAAAAATTATTTGTAACAAATGGAGTAATAATCTCTTGAATTTTGGTTTTGCAAGTTTATGTGGAGCAAGCAAAAAAAAAAGGAAAAAAATGAAAAACAGACGAAATCATCAACATTATTAACAAAAAAATGTTAGTTTCCTCTCCACCGTATCAAATAGACATAAAGCACCAATTCCCTTAAAAAGAATGGGGGGAGGAAGTGTATGGAAGAGAGGAGGGACTAAGGATGTTATTACATGGGGGAAATCTGCTGGTTAATCTACACAAATCCCAAACAGAAAC
>CM034701.1:61712290-61735091 GCA_020142125.1 Phrynosoma platyrhinos | reverse complement strand
AATGCCTCATTTCCACTTTGTTTTCGCTTTCTGGCCCATGTGTGATAATGTCCTATGTATTAGTTGCCATGGTATTGTAACTTGTGGATCTTCAGAGACCTTCAAGGCAGAATTCATTATCAGTGGCAACCCCACACCTGGTGACACCTGTGGGGGTGGGTGGGACTTCCTGGTGTGGGACTTCTAGTCCCAGACTTCCGGTGGGGTTTCCAGGGTAGCCCCCTGCTCAGCCTTGAAGAGGCCCCCAAAGCCCCACACCGGGCCTAGTAGGCCCCAAAAGCCCCCACACTGGACCCAGGGGGGAAGTGCAGGCTGAAACAGTGCCCACAGGGGGGCAGGGAGCCAACCTGGTGCCACCCCCTTCTTTGGTGTCACCTTCCCCCCTTCTGGGGTGTCACCTGGTGCGATCCACACCCCCTGCACTCCTGCAGTGATGCTACTGATTCATATTAGCTTTTTAAAAGGGAGAACATGCATGGATGTTTTTGAATTGTCTGATATCAGCCCATCAGATGCAGATGAAGTGGTCTCAGTATATTAGGGCATGATGAGCACAAAGAGAAGATACAAGTTTACTAGCATGTAATTTATGATATGGCCTCAAGAGAGTCCAAAGAGTTAGTCCTACTGTCAGTAGGAATGTTTGTAGTGGGTCACATTAAATACTGGTGTGACTTTTGTATTGATCATTGTACCTTTGAAGTACAATAACATCCATTCACTCCTCACTCCTGGAACCTTCTTCCCCCTCAAACACGGGTCATTACTTCTCTGTCCACTTTTAAATCCAAGTTAAAGACCACCTTGTTCAGAGAGGCATTCCCAGGCACTGTCTGATATACATTTACTTTTTCTGTCATTTGGGTAGACAGTGGATGTTGCTAATTAATTGTTGTAATTGTTTTTTGCTTTAATTGACTTTTATTATTTTACCTATTGTTTTGTATTTTAGATTGTACACCTTTGGTAGGTTTTTATTCTATTTTATGCTTGATTGTCTCTTTGTATAGCGCTGTGTACATTGACAGCGCTTTAGAAATAAACTTTAATAATAATAATAAATCCAAAATCTACAAAAGAGTGATACCTTTATTAAACCAACCAAAATGCATAAAATATCTGTTGTAAGCTTTCAAAGCTCCACTCACGTCTTCATCTGGCAAGATGTTAAAAATCATACTGGAGAAAAATATATATGATAATGTTAGTCATAAGCCTGCATTTGGTCACGATATGGCTGTTCTCAGTTCAGGTGGGACATTCATACAGACAGGCCCCTCCTCCTTCTGGCCATGTGGGTACTCCAGGAAATAAAAATTTGGAGTTCCATTAGCAAGACAAAAAGAGATGCTCCTCTTTGTATCCTTGAGATGCTCCTCCTTAAGATACAAGTTGCCTCTGTCCTTTATGAAGCTACATGCTCTTTTGTTAGGCAGAGAGCACTGAATTTCTAAAGAGGCCATCCATGTTTTTGCATTAGAAAATATTTTTTTTAAGATGCTGCTTTGGTATAACATGCCAATTGTAGTCCAATTTTTAAAGAAAAGTGTTTTACCATTGTTGGATGTAGATAATAATAATAATAATTTTTATTTAATATCCCGCCCCTCTGAGAGCAATCGGGGCGGGATATTAAATAAAATTTGGTTTGAGAACCAAAAATGTAGAAACCTCAAACGGTCAAGTCCCAGTCCATTGGCCCTCTCTTTAAGTTTCCCCTGATGTGGCTTGCAACATGTATTTTGTGCATTTTGGTTGGCCCAGTAAAAGTATCACTGTTTTCTGGATTTTGCTATATGGCAAACAGCTACCCTTTGCTATGCTTTCTGGATGTAAGATACTGTATTTTAGCCACATCAGGTGAAACCTAAAGACTGGACAGTGAAGAATGCCAAGGGGAAGATAATCAACTCATTTGAGATGTGGTGCTGGAGAAGAGTGCTGAGGATGTTATGGACAACCAAGAAGACAAACAAGTGGGTTCTAGAACTGATGAAGCCTGTGTTAGTAAAAGTCATCAATTTTTCATATATATTTTGACTATGCGGAGTCCCCTATGACCCCAGCCTGACCCCTGGAAGATAGAAGCCATAATCCCCTAGATGTGAAGTCATGTAAGCAAGTAAAGTTACAAAAAACCACCGGAACAGGCAGGCTATGGGAGTTGCCCTGGGGAACATCCCATTATGTTGAAAAAGATACCTAATAGTGCTTGTTTGTCTTAGTCTCACACTTGATGAGACAGTGATTAGATTTGATGGCACCTCCATTCTCTAGCTTCCTTTCCTTGATTGCTTTGATACCACATGCGTTGTTTAGATTATGCCCAGACTTAAGTAAACAATGAAAAGCCCATCACGCCTTTGTCTAGCTATTGTCCGGCCCATGGCTAGAAGGCAGAATTCTCCTATAAGAACCCCTGGATTTTAGCAGACCTCGTGCTATCTTGGAAGTGCATGCTGAAACTCTGTCGGTCTGTGCTCTGAGATAGTTTCCGCGACCCCCCTCTTGCCGGTCCTGCCCTTTCCACGGAGCTCATCTTCATTCGCCGCCAAAGCCCAGAGGAGTCGCTCGGCTGTAAGTATATCCTCTGTCCAGGTCTTTCTCTTTTTGCCTTCCCCACTGTCGCTCTTCCCCCACTTATTCTTCTAGCGTGTGTGTGTGTGTGTGTGTGTGCCACATTTGGATGTTTGCTTATTTTGTTAATAAGAGATTTAATACTTTAATTGGAGCTTGGTCCGTTTCAGCGTCTTCCCTAGCCAGAATTCTTACGTCTCCCATAGACAAATGGATAAGATCTTAGAAGCGAAGTTGGGTGCTTCCCTCTCATCTGAGCTTATTATAAATTCCCCAAAATTAGGTCTTGGCTTCCCAACACCTGAGCATTCCCCGGAAGCCCAAGATGATGGCTATTGTACTTTGGCCACAGCATGAGAAGGCATGATTTATTAGAAAAGACAATGATGCTGGGAAAGGTAGAGGTTAGTAGAAATGGAGGAAGACTGCACACCAGATGTATAGACAAGAGGCCTGAACCTGCAGGACCTGAGCAGATTGGCTGAGATAATAATCTGGTTTCTAGTCTTTTGTATTAGGAATGCAAAAAACAGAGACTAACAGATGCTAATTGAGAAGAGCCAAATATGACAATACTGCACAAGCTATGGTGCTTGTGTGCCTTTAAGTCACCTGTCAACTTATGGTGACCCCATGAATTTTACAGGATTTTCCTAAGCAAGGAACACTCAGTTTTGCTAGGTCCTTCCTCTGAAATATATAGCCTATAGCTCCTGGTATTTGTTGGTGGTCTCCCATTCAAGTACTAACCAGGGGCTTACCCTCCTTTGCTTCCAAGATGGGACAGGATCATAAGAAGCAACAACTTTGAACTTCTACCAGACATGGCTGGGACAACTGGCTGGAGGATTGTGGGAATTGTAGTCCAACATGCTTGGAAGATACTACATGGAAGGGCTGTAATAATAACATATTCATTTCATGCTTACATCACAATTAATTATAAATAAGGACTGAACATGGCAGATTTGAAAGCACATGATATTTTGCTACATCAACTATGTAAGCAAACAGTAGCAAACCTCAGAGCAACATGCATGTGACCAATAAGAGCAAAAGCTTTGGGACTGTACCTGAAACCTGAGATACCCCAACCTTTTCAGTCTCCAGTTCCAGATAATGCCCTGGTGTCAAATCCTTTGTATTATGGATGTGTAACAGAGAAAGCCGAATAAGATAAAACACAGATGTTGCAATTCTCTCTATCAGCCACATCAGTCTCTTCTCCCTTTTTCTTCTCCTTCCCCCACTCCCCAACTGCATATTAATCTTGTTTCCATAGGAAGAATATGCCTTGTCATTCCTGAGAAAATATACAGGCACACAGGTAGAGGACTGAGGACTGGGTTGCTTTAAAATAAGGTGCACTCAGGAGTGAAAGGGGGAGAAAAACAAACCATTACATGCAAACCTGTTGGCTGGAATCCTCCAGCCAACTAAGAGCTTTTGGGGACCTTGGGACTGGGCTGCAGTGTCTCTTTACCTCATGCTGTACACCCTCCCTAACTGGAAGGATAATTCTCATATTTCAGTTTTATTTGGTCCTGTCTGTCCTTTAGAAATGAACACAGTAGACTAGCAATGAAAGTGGAGCAGTATTTCCCCCCCCAGAAACAACTCCTCCTCTTATTCTTCTCGGACAAATATATTCTTTAGGCAAATGGTTACCCAAACAGAGCATGAGGCCACACAGCAGGTTTGGTGATAGCATCTGGCATCCTTAGTGTGCTGCTATTTTTATTTATGTATTTAATCCCAGCCTCAGGGGAAGGCAATGGTGAACCTCCTCTGAACAAATCTTGCCAAGAAAACCCCATGATAGGTTCGCCTTAGGGTCACCATAAGTTGGAAATGTCTTGAAGGCACACAACAGCAACAACAATTTAATGAATTCAAATATTTATATCCTCCCTATAATGTGAGATCTCAGGTTGGTGCACAAGTAGAGCAATATGAACAATTTAAAATAATTCCAGTTTAAGACAATAATATAATTTAAACAGATCAAAACCATAGTAAACAGGCCACCAACACAGAACAGCTCAAAAGGCTCAAACAATTAAAACTATGTACATGTTCACTTAGAAAATAAAATTAAGCCCCAAAGGCTTTCATAAAATGCCATGCTTTTACTTGGTGCCTAAATAGTACCAACATAGGTGCCAGTCAGTCTTCCAAGATGAGGGTCCTTCATCCCATGATGTATTGCTTCCTCTGCTGGGAGGAAAAGGAGGGCTCCCTTAGTTGAATCTCAGTTCTCAGGCATGTACATATGGGGAGAGGCAACCCATCAAGTATCAAGGTCTCAAGTCATTTGGGGCTTTGAATGTCATCACGAGCATCTTGAATTTAGACTTGAAACAAATGTGCAACTAACGCAGCTCTGTTAGGATCAGTGTTATGTGTTGTCCATGCAATAATCTACATGCTGCATTTTGCATTAGCTGTAGCTTCCAAATCATCTTCAAGGGCAGTCCCATGTATAGTTGATTACAGTAGTCTTAATAAGAAAGTTGCCAGTGCATATACTACTGTGGCTTAGTTGTCCCTATCCAGAAAGGCAAGATGTGGTACACCTGTCAAAGCTTGCACCGAGCGCTCTGAGCTATGATGGCCATTTGGACCTTCAGTGAAAAGGTATTCCTAAGTTATGCACCTGCTCCTTCAGCCTTTCAGACCTAAAGGGACTAACATTCTTCAAAGGCCATGGCTGCTTGAGAACTAAGCAAACAAACCCTATTCCATTCCAGACTGGGATTCACTTTCTATTTCATTTCCATTCTTCATTTCTTGGTTCCCAAACTCAGCCAGTTGCATTTAATAATTGTGTAGCAGAGGAAATTTCAGCAAGGATGAAAAAAACAACACCAGCAAAATTATTTTTGTTTCACTACAGATAACGGTACAACAGTCTTACTTCTATCACATATGCTTCTATCATACTTTCGGTAGAACACGTAATTGCATTCCAAGCAGAAACTGCAAATAAAGTAACCCATCTGGTTTTAACTTAGCTTAATGCTAAGGGAAAATCAGTTGGATGCTGTTGTAATTCAGTCATACTGTAACTTCTGTAGTTCTAAATAGCTGCAATAGCATCCAAAAACAAAAAAAGATTTGAAACACCCAATAAAACATGATAGGAAAGAAAGACTCATTCTCAATGGTGTCAAAAATAAAGGTTGGCATCCTGTTGGCGTTTTATGTATGCATAACTTCCTTTATTCATGTGGCTGTCCTTTTTGGCTGCTGCATAACATGCATATTCAGTTGAAGGTTATGAAAGCAAAGCTATGCATTTTGCAATCATTGTACACTGTGCATTCACTACATGGTTGTGAATGGTTATTGCATTGACTGTGCAATGTCAAAATTTGATAAAGATGCAGCATAATGCAAATTAAGTATAATGCTATGAGTGCAAAGTTATGCTACATCTCTTCAATGAACCATCTTGGCCAAGGAATTAGTCCAATGTGTTTCAGGTAAGAAATATTTCTTCCAGCTTTGCTTCCTATCTTTGCATTGAATGGTTGCAGGTGAGGATTATGCTGGGTCTGTGATTATAGCAAAGCTTCACTTTTTCCCATGAAAGAAAAAAGAAAAGTATTTTGGAAATCAAGTACCCTTGTTAATGCAAGCTCAGCTTCATTTCATAGCATCATTCAGAATAAGAGAAATCAAATCCTTTGCAATCTGCTGAAGAATTATGCTTCCAAATGGAACTGTTCCAGTTGAGGCATCCTCTCAGTTGTGTTGGCCTAAAGTTTCTGTCCTCGGGATGCCTTTTGGCACTGACTGTACTATGAGAAGCAAGCGGGCATGCTGTTACAACCCAGTTAGCTGCTTCAATAGCAGTCAGAACCAATGTAAACATTTAAGCAGCTGAAAGTTTGCTTGGAATGCACTGAAGCGGCTGATAGCTTTCTGTCGCTATGCTTGCGCGTTCCCACTTGCCTCTTGGTGCTCAGCTCCCCCTCTGGCTCTGTTCCTGTCTTATCTGTGCCTTTGGGCTGGGGTTCTGCCTTCCTGCCCTTGCTCTGGCACAGCTTTACACTTACTTGTTTCTGTAGGAACTCCCTTTCTATGATCTGGCCCCTTGTGTTTATCTTGGCTTAGTGGAGAGATGCTGTGGTGACATCTGAGCAGAGTTCAGGGCATCGCCAGAAATTGAATTTCTGGAGCTGTTTGTATTAAAATAACAATAGCAATTCCTACTCAGCATGCCACACTCCACCCTCTGAACCCTCCTCAAGAGGGCAAAGGAGGAAGGGGAGCTGCTTCCTCTAACCCTTCACCTCTTGTCTCTGAAGTCATGGCATTCCCAGCCTGTCCTCTGATTACAATAAGTATGAAATATATGGAGGCCTCTTTATTGCTTTACAACAGGAAAGAAAACCACCACAGGACTGGATCCTGTTCTACCTTATTCCTCATGCCCAATTGTGGAAATATTTCACAGGACAAGGATCCTAGGGACTATGAATCGCTTGAAAGCAGAGGAGATATGCTAGACCAAAAAACAAAAACAAAACCCTGTTCTTTTTCTTGGAGAATAATGGGGCTTTCCAAATGAGTGCTTTTTATTGCATACAAGCAAGGGTGCCCTGATCCATACCAGTTGGAATGAAATAGTCCTTAGTCTGATACCATGAAAGCCTCCAAGCAAAGTTAGATGGCTGTCAGATCTGGACACACTATGTCCTTCCCATCAGAGCAAAACTATGGATGCTGAGGATGTGGCTGCTCCCCTGGTGTACTTCTGTAATTGCTGGAAAGAGGAACCTGTCTACTCCAGTTTCACGGGGCTGCTTATTCACCACTGCACAGGAATGGTTGGAGATACAGCATATTGTTTGCTGTACCATTCCAGCACCAGCTTAAATATACTAAAGACACCAGATCCCATCTGATGGAAGATAAGTAGGGTCAGCCCTGATTAGTACTTGGATGGGAGACTGTCAATGAATGCCAGGTGCTGTAGACTATGTTTCAGACAAAGGAACTGGCAAAATCACCTCCAAGTATTCCTTGCATAAGAAACCCTATGAAATTCCAGGGGTTGCTATAAGTCAACAAGTGACTTGAAGGCACATACACACCATTCCAGTAAATTCACTCCTTTAAACGGGAGGGAACAAGGATCTGGCAACATCAATAATGCTGTGCAGCCTATTTCTCCAAGCCTTTCTCCTTTCTTATACTTCTGAGCATTTTGTTCAAAGCTTAATTCTTCCCCTCTTCATTTCAGTGGGGTAGGGACCTCCCCTTTCAGTAGACAAACACCAAGGCCATGGGTGGGAAAAGTTAAGCTGATGGGCAGCATGTGCCACCAAATCCCACTTTTGTGCCCCCAAAGGCCCCCTCATTTAGTCATGCAACACCTCTCTGAACCCCTCCAAATTTGAAAAATATTTTTGGTGTGATTTTCAGTAACTCCTGAGCCACTCAGAACCTTCCTCCAAAATATTTCTGTATTTGACTATATTGCAGCATCAACAGTGACTAGAAGTGAGGTTGAATCTTTTCTAGTCACCATTTTGGCAGATATATGTCTGAATGAGGAGATACTTTCAGGAATGGACAATCAGGTGTGGCCATATGGGGTGAAAATTAGCCCCAGAATAGTTGTCAGCTATTCCTCTCTGACAAGTTTTCCCCGCAAGCCCTCTGACACATATCCATTACCAGGGAAAAGGTTACTGCTTTACAGATGCACCTCAAATGTCCCACTTTACTTGTACGTATTTGGAAAGACTCAGAATTTTCATTTGCAGTCTGATGCCAGCACATGTCAATCAATGCCTGGTTCACAGTTAACATTCCTTTGAGCTGAGAGTGAACTATTTGTGTTTTCAGGTGTTATGTGGGAAGGGACCTGAGATGCATAAAACCTAAACTGGTGTCTAGCAGTCAGCTTCAGAGCAATGGCTTCCAACCCTTTACTAACAGAGAGTGGCATTTTATAACTTGCTGATCACCCAAAGACTGATGACATACTTAACTGGAGGAGGCCCTGGGAATTGACACTGAAAACATCCAAGGTTTTCATAGAATCAGAGAGTTGAAAGAGATCTCAAGGGCCATTCAGTCCAACCCCCTGCAGTCAGGAATCCACAATCAAACCAGTCCCAACAAATAGCCATTCAGTCTCTATTTAAAAACCTCCAAAGAGGGAGGCTCCACCACACATATTCCACTGTCAAACAGCCCTTACCGTCAGGAAGTTCTTCCCAGTGCTTAGGTAGGATTTCTATTCTTGTAGCTTTACTACACAGTTCTGAGGCTTGCATAATCATTACACCCAAAGATGTGTACCTGAATGCCCATGACTCTTAGAAAATGTAGAAAATCTGCATTGACCAGGAGCACACTCCCCCACTGGTCAGCAAAACTTTCTGGTAAGCTGAGGCCAGAGCTTTTACCCCACCATGTAGTGAGGCTGTACATCTGGAGCAAAGTTATGGAGTGGAAAATGAGTGCATTGCCCCCCAAATAAGAATTCTGGCCCCAATTAAATTTTCCTTCCATCTCCAAATTTCTAGCATTTTTAAAGACTGAGACATTGAAAATTGTTCTTAGTTAGAACTCTTATATTTTCTGTATTTGCTTTTTCTTGGTGAATTTGTCTATCCTTTTGCTTTGGATGCCTAAACTGTGTTTTTCATGTTTTAAGTTACTGCAATTCTAGAAATTTGGGGCCTGAAGGAAAGTTTAATTTCAGGAGGCACAATTTTTATTGGTTGGGGGGGACAACAATGTGCATATCCAGAACTATAAAAGTGACTTAAAAGCTACAGTTGAACTGCAAATGAGTAAAGTTCTACCTCCATAAATGACAATTGTAATATTATATAGATATTAACTACATTATTTGGGAAAGGAATTAATTGAAGTAACTTGTTCTTTGAACTTGACTCACTTTCAAGGCTCTGAATTTGACTCACTTTCCTTTGAGATGAAGTGAATCTTTGTTCTTTGGTGCTTTAGTTCTGCCAATGATTTTAGGAAAAGCGTTATGCAACACATTGGTGGCCTGAAAGGTCTAGCTCTATGTGTATGTGTTTGAGTAGTGATAGATTGCTTTCATATCAATGAGGCAATGAATCCACTATGAGTCTTAGCCTGAAATGTAAAGGAGATGTCCAAGGTGCTGAATTCTATCTGTGAAATAGCTCAGCACCTTGGCTAGCTCCTATAAATTTAACAATAACACCCAAAATAGATTCACTTCCCTACTGGCATGGGAGCAGAATCCATGGTGGAAATGGGAAGCAGAAAAAACAAAGAGAGAAACAAGTGTCCAGGGAACCAGGGCTGTCTCTCCACTTCTCCAGAGATTTGACTTGTTGGAAAAAGCAATAATGCTGGGAAAGGTGGAGGGAAGCAGAAAGAGAGGAAGGCCACATGCTAGAAGGATGGACTTTATAAAAGAGGCCAAGGGTATGAATTTTCAGGAACTGAGCCTGGCAGTTGAAGACAGAGAATCTTTGAGATATCTTAACTACAGGGTCATCATGGGTTGAGATCAACTTACGGGTAGTTAAGAACAACAAATGCTTGGAATTCTCTCCCTTGATGTTTCGCTATTGTGGACCTTCAAGTCATTTCTTATTTATGAGTCCCCTTTAGGCAAACTCTATCACAGGGGGTTCTTGGACAGATTTTTTTCAGAGGGGGTTTCTTTTTACCTTCCTCTTAGGCTGAGAGAGTGGGACTTGGCCAAGGTCACCCACTGGGTTTCCATGGCCGAGCAGGGATTTGAACTGTGGTCTCCAGAGTGATAGTCCAATTCTCCCTTGTTGTTGTTGTTGTTGTTGTTGCTATTGTCTACATTCAAGTCATTTCAGAAGTATGGCAACCCTAAGGCGAACCTATTGTGGGTTTTTCTTGGCAAGATTTGTTCAGAGAACATTTTTTACTGAGGTGATATAGGGACCCGACTTTGTGAGCTTCAATTCATGAAAAAGAGCCAATCTATCCATCTTTTCCCTCCTGCTTCTCCTATAAGTTATACAGAAGAAAGCTTTGATATCTGAGGAAGCTAAATCCCTGAGCCATCACAACACGCTGCAACAGAACACAGGATGAGCATAGCCGCTGCCACCACTGTGAAGGAGCATGGTGTCAGGTTGCCTTTGCAAGCATGGGCTTATTTCCCACCTCCCTCACCCCAGTCTTTCTTGCTGATTGTCTGCATTGGCCTTGGCCTTGGCCTTAATGTGTCATGGCATGTTCCAACTGAGGAAAGTGAGAGCCGGTGCATAGCAGCTCCACCAGGATACACAAAATACACAAAAAAGAAACCAAAGAAACAGCTTTTGCTAGAGGGAAGCTGAAAACGGGAAGGAGTATGACTTCTCAGCACTCTTTCTCTTTGTCATGTAAGAAGAGAGATAGGGTATCCCAGGGAGCAGACACAGTGGATATCATGAACAGCAGAAGCCAAAACAAAGACCTTTTGACACCTGTAGTACATCCATGGGAAGATATTCTTTCTAATATACCGGGAGTAACACAGGGAATCATATGATGGCTCATGTCTACCCAGGTTCTCAGGCAGAGGTCATTGCTTTTGCTTGAAATGCTCAAGTCTGGCTGAGGCTGCATCTGCATTACTGAAATAATCCAGTTTGAAACCACTTAAACTGCCATGGCTATGGAAGTCTGGGAACTGTAATTTATTGTGGCACCAAAGCTCTCTAACCGAGTAGGCTAAATGTCTCACAAAACTACAATTCCCAGAATTCCACAGCATGGAACCACAGCAGTTAAAGTATTACTTCTGCAGTGTGGATGCAGTCTTAGTGGCTTTTTAAACCCTATTTCTAAATCATGCATCTGACTAGGTTGTGTGGGAGTTCACAAGAGCTTATGCCAAATAAAATGTGGTCATCCTTAAAGCACCACAAAACTCTTTGTTGTCATGCATTCCCTCTCCTTATGTGAAGGTTGGCAAATGCAGAGGGAATGGGGCCAATTTTAGCCTCCTGCCATGGGCCACACTAGCATGCCTGACATGACCAGAAAGAATGTGTCACTCTCGGTTTCAATTTCAACTGATTTTCAACTTCTTTGGTTGTTTTTGGGGAGGTGAGGTATGTGGGAAGCAGGGGCGGTAAGGATGGGGATAAAATCACTGTGTTTTGCAGAAGTTTTGAGCTATGGAGAAGGTTGGCCAAATATCACCCAATTTTTAAGTTAAAAAAATTGGATGGGATTTGGTTTTGGTTAAAGGGCTTCAGGGGGGTCCCAAGGGCTGCATATAGACTGTGGGCCACTCTTTGCTCACCTCTGCTCTATATTTCTCTAACTAGAGAATAGGAAAGAATCAATGGTATGGCCGGGATCTATAGAATTGTCACCTACAGGAACCCATGGTTTGAGTCTTTACTTTGTAGAAGGGTCTTTGGTCCATCAAGAACACTCCCAGTAGTTGGTAAATTTTTGCTGTTTTTTTCATTACCCTGGAGCCTCCTATGCTGTTTCCTGACTCCCCAAAGTTGTTTTTATTTTCTGGAGGGACGTAGGACTCTGAAAATGGAAGGGGATAATCAAAGAAAATTCCCTCCTATGAGCAGAATTCTGCTTGTGGATCTAGAGGATCTTATCTATTTTTGTGTAAAGGTGTTAGGGATACGTACTTAGGGTTACCAATTAATAAAGGCCAGAATCTTGTATAGAAATTATGTCTTCATAAGTGTACATATGTATGCAGGAATTACAGTTGCTTAGTTTTGTATACAGCAGATGGCTGCTGTTATGTTACTATGTACGAAAACTGCAAAGTATGTGATGAGCATTGTATAGCAATGCGCATCGCACAGTGATGTGCATCAGTCCTGATGGACATTGGGCATTTGTGCTGGTGTCCTGATACACTTATGCACAATTCACTAACAAGGTTTCTTAGCCCCTTTGCTACTTAGTTAAGTATATGTAAATTTATGTTAAGTGAAAAGTGATACAGGATTCTAGCAAGCATCAATAATTTATTTTGTTAAATGTAGAAAAAGCTATCTTGACTAGAGCTGCTTTCCTGTTCCCTTCCCCTAGTTCTGGCCAGAGTGGTAGACAGAAAACTCCATAGAGTAAGGCTGTAACAATGAGAATAGTAGTATATGTTGGTTGAATTTAAGATTACAGATCCATGATGCAATGCAGCTATGAGCAAAACATGCATGCATAAAAATAGCTGAGGGCCAGCTTATATTGAGGAATGTCAGCGTGAATGGAACCAAGTAGAATTCTAATGAGGAGTCAGTTTTTCTGCAATACTCCGCTATTTGGAGCCAAAAATAACAGATTTGAAGATGAGTTTTCCACAACCTCTTCCAAACTAATTATTATAGAAACCTCCCAAGAGAAGCAGGGTCTCTAGAATTCATGCTCTTTGTGAATTAGGTTTCTAATCTAATTTTAGACCCGCTGTATCTTGTTCTGTTCTCTGTGGCCAAGAGGAGCAATGGCTGTATTGCTTGTTTCTTATATTCGTTATTGGAGTGCCAAAATGTTTTCCTCTTCAGTTTTTAAAGTCCAGAATGAGCCCAGTCCTTTCACCTAGTCCTAGTCATTTTAGACTCAGAGGAAAGAGACAGAGAAAATTGGAGGAAAGAGCACCAACAATTTAAGATATGCAGATGACACTATACTATTAGCAGAAAATAGCAAAGACTTAAAATGATTACTGAAGAAAGTCAAGGAAGAAAATGCAAAGAGGTTTGCAGGTGAATAGCCAAAAATAATTATCACAGTTGATTTACATAACTTTAAAGTGGATGTTGAAGACATTTAAATAGTTAAAGATTTTCCATACCTTGGCTCAGTTATTAATCAGAATGGAGACTCAGACCTAGAAGGTCAGCTATGGAGTAACTACACAAGATCCTCAAGTGTAAAGATATATCATTTAATATTAAAGCTAGGATTGTGCATTTTATTGTATTTCCAGTTTTTAAATATGCTTGTGAAAGCTGGGCAGGAAAGAAAACTGATAGGGGGAAAATCTGATAGGGGAAAAAATAAACTCATTTGAAATGTTATGTTGGAAAACAGTTCTACAGATACCTTGGACTGCTATAAAGAGAAATGAATGGGTCCTAGATTAAATCAAGTTTGAACTCTCTCTAGAAGCCAAGATGACTAAATTGAGACTGTCATACTTTGGACACATAATGAGAAGACATGGCTCACTAGAAAAGACAATATTGCTTGGTAAAACAGAAGGCAGTAGGAAATGGGGAAGACCACATTCCAGATGGATAGATTCACAAAATCAAGAATCATATGGCTGGAAGAGACCTCAAGGGCCATCCACTCCAACCCCTGACTATGTGGATATGAAAGAGTGACTCAATCAAGGAAGCCCTGAATCTAAAGATCTGAGCAGGGCTATTGATGATAGGGTAACCTGGAGGTCTCTCATTCATAAAGTCACCATACGTCGAAGTCAACTTGATAGCAATTAACAACAACCCATATATCATATTGTCCCATAAACCAAGACTTCCCATAGCCCACCTATTTTGGGGGGTACATGTTACTACTTTAACAGCAGGAAATGAATGTCATGGAAACCTTTCTGACACTTCCCAGTATATAAACGCAATTACCACTTTTCTCCAAGTTCTCCTGCCTGAATTCAAGATGTGTCCTTGGATCAGGTCTCTGAGTCATTGCCTCCTCTTCAAGTCTCTTATTGTTTGTGCTGGTGACACAAGTCACAGCTGTTGCAGTTTGCAACCTTTGCAAGGCTATATTCACTAATTGCTAGTTTACATTATGGTGACTTCCTGTTTGCTTGTTTTCTTTGCACTCCCATTCTCTTCCAGCATCACTCTAACCCACAGCTATTTTCTTTTCCCTCTTTCTCTCCATTAGACCATGTGTTTGCTTTTACACAAGTGTTTGTAAAAATAAAAACTACTTTTATATGTTTTAGAAAGGAGACCAAGTTAATTTACTTCCCTGATAGACCCTGTGTCTGAGGAGCAGGAAGAAAAACTGATTGTTGTTCAGCTTCTGCCTTGCTAATTTGATTACTCTGCTTAAAAGATCTCTCACAATTCGCAGCTACAGGAAGCTTGCCATAGTAGAGACCCTCTTCAATTAACTACTTCTGTAATTTATAGAAGTATTATATTTTTGAATAATTAGTAGTTAATATGCTTAGTGATAAGACAAATACTTCTGAATGATGTGCTTAATTAGATTGTCCAAAGTTGCTACCAAAAATAGGTAAAGCTCAAATAATGTTCATGAAATTATCTAGATTTATACCATCTGAGAATGTAGTGCAAAACTAGAGAGATCTAATACGCACTTTATATTGTGCTGGGAAACTGATGATGTCTCTGAGTAGGTTATCATCTAATAGGTACTTCAAGAAGACAGACTTTGCATTTAATTCTGAAGACAGGAAAGGAATTATCCATCATCCCCTATTTGCATGTTAATGCTTTCAGTTTCCAGTAAAACTTCCCCACATTCCAAGAAACTGTAAGAAATATCAGCAAAAAAGCCTCTTGCACTCCAGGAAGTAAATATTTTATTGAACAAATATTCTGCTTAGATTTGTTTCATGCACACAAAACAGTGTGGACAGGCTGAAGCTTGCTAGTTTGATAACGCTGTTGCTTTTGCTGTTGCATGGCATGGCAGACAATCCTATTCATCACATCTTCTCATAAACAGACATGACTGACAAGCATAATAGCATATCACAGAGAAAGGGAGAAAATATATTTCATTTTTTAAAAAGGGCTTAGAAAAGAGATTTCCTATTGACAGGATTCCACAGCTGTTTTTGTTTCTAGAAACATCTGGAGTCTGCTGATCTTGTTTTACTAGAAAAGCAAGTTCAGAGAAGAAACAGTAACCATGATTTCACACTGGGGTTTTGCTGGGAATATTTACAGTATCTTTCTGATATAATCAAGAGAGTCCTTTGTATATATGATGTGTGAGTGTGCACAAGAATCTGTGTACAGACCAACAAATAAATAGGACATTTATACTGTTGAGCATTTGTTAATATTAAACATAAGTTTCAATCAGGTCAAAACCAGTAGCTATACACATAAATTTAGTCACTCTCCTGAAACAAAGTCAAAATGGTCAAGAGTGATTCAAGTCAGTAATCAGGATATTGTCAGAAAAGGAATATAAATAGATGGGAGAGAAGGGCTATGCTTGTCTTTAGTATGAATGTGACTTTTTATTTATATTTTTAATTACGGTATTTTGAATGTTAAGAGCACAGAATAAACAATGCCCGCCCATCTAATGTTAATCTTTACCAGGGTTGTAGCCCTAAATACATTACTCCCAAAATACAGGGCGTATGTCCGATTGATTTTAATGGGACTTGCATCTGCAAAAACATGCCCAACTGCAGACCTACAACTACATAGGATATATCCACACTACACAATTAAATTAGTTTCATACCATTTTAATTATCCTGGCTCCATCTTATGGAATTTTGGGTTTTGTAGTTTGAGAGAGACATACAATTCTCTACTAGAGAGCTCTAGTGCTGTAGGTCAAGGGAATGCACTTTATTCATTCACAGATCCCAGGAATCCATAGGATGGAGCCATGGAAGCTACAGTGTAATTAAAGTGTTACAGATGTGGAGTGTGGATGTATCCATACCTGAGAAAAGGTTCTACAGAAGTGAGATTCCTGCATAAACATACACTTTTAGATTGGAGTGGGAATAATGTAGCTCTTCAGATTTGTTCAGCTATAGGTTCCAGCAGTCCTTGGCAGCACAGTCAATAATGAAGAATATTGGAAGTTGCAGTTTACCAACATCCCACCCATTTTAAATGGGGATTAAAAGGTATATCTATCTAAACTTGCATATACAGATAAAAGTTCAGAATTTAGGTCAACAAGTAAAAAGGCAGAACATAAATAAAACATATGAGTCCCCAAAACATCATAATAGCTATCCAAAGATTCATTTCCAGAATTATTTTGTCAACACTGCCATTTTACTGGAGTCGGCCCTCAGTATCCGCGGATTTGCCATTCGCGGATTCAAGCATCCGCAGATGGCAAGCCCACATTGTCCCCAATGGCAGCATGGGGACAGCCCCCCTTGTCCTGTGGCGGTACATGCATGCGGCTGCGCCAACATTAGGTTCAGTTAAGTGCACCCACCACCATTGGGGACAAAGTGGGCTTGAGCATCTGTGGATTTTTGTATAAACCAGGAGGGGGGGGGAGTCTGGAACAGATCCCCCACGGATACCAAGGGCTGACTGTATATCCACTTATTCCAGTTGCCTTTTAGAAACTGATTGTTTAACAACAAATGACTTTTTTTAGTATGAGGTATCTTTTAGTATCTTTTATTCTTTGCTTTTAAAACAATATTTTAAATGGTGTTAATTCTATGTGGAGAAATATATATTTGTCCATATATATATATATATATATATATATATATAATTAACAACATTTAAAACATTGTTTAAAAGCAAAGAATAAAAGCAGTATCTCATACTCTCTCTCTCTCTCTCTTTCTCTGTGTGTGTGTGTGATGCTTTCTTTTTTTAACTACTGTACATTTTTTCCCTGTGATGTTTTTATATTTTAAGTTACTGTTAATACCAGCTTTGGGGAAAATTAGATATGAATAAGGAACAGAATAGAACAGAAAATGAAGTCTATAAGCTCCAACCTACTGCAGAAATAATCCAGTCTGAGACCACTTTAACTGCTCTGGTTGAGTGCTAGGGAATCCTGGGAATTGTAGTTTATTGTAGCATCAGAGCTCTCTGACAGAGAAAGCTAAATGTCTCACAAAACTACAGTTCCCAGAATTCCCTAGCATTGAGCCAGGCCAGTTAAAGAGGTCTCAAACTGGATTATTTCTGCAGTGTGTTTTGGACGTAAGGCTTCATCTGCTCTGAAGAAATAATGCACTGCACTGCATTGCACTGCACAAATAATGCAGTTCGATGCTATGGAATTCTGGGATTTGTAGCTTTGTGAGATATTTAACCTTCTCTCCAGAGAGTTCTGGTGCCACAACTAACTACAAATCCCAGGATTCCATAGCCATGGCAGTTAAAGAAGTGTCTAACTGCATCATTTGTGTACTGTAGATTGAGAGTGAGACACTAAAAATCATTCACACTCAGAATTCTTATATTTGTTGTGTTTACATTTTCTTGGTATCTTTGCTGGCTTTTTTTTTATGCTTAAACTGTATTTCTAAATACTGGACTGAATACATGCAAAAATAAAAACAATTTAATCTTAAAGGTGCAATTTAGCCTTACATTCCTCCCCCCTCCTTTTTATATTGCAAGAGACTAACAGGGCTCACGTAACTACTTCTAATTTTAGCTAATTTGTTATTTCTTCTGCTTTTAATTAGTATTTTATATTGCTATTCATTTTATATTGTTATTGGTTTTTAGTTTGCTTCTTTTTCTTTTTTATGATTGGGAGGGGGTTGGGGTAAGGGATTATTTAGAAATCTGCTTTTAATTGTATATTGTATTTTATTGTTATTCCTATTTGTTGTAACCCACCTCGATCCGCAGGGGGAGGCGGGCTATAAATAAAATTTATTATTATTATTATTATTATTATACTGAACTGCAATGTTAGAAATTTGTGGACTGAAGGAAATTTTCACCCTTACACTACAGCCCTTATTTTTCCTGCTTTTCCTTACATCACCATAAGTAAAAAGATCATAGATGTAGTTTTTTAAAAAATAATTCAGAAATGCTGTCTGGAATTTTTGTGTGGCAGGCCTATCTAGCCCCAAACAATGTTCAAGCTTTGAAAACTACCTTCTGATTGGAATCAAATATTGAGGTAATGCAATGAAAGCTTTTAAAGTCAATTAATAGCTTCATAAGGAAAAGCCACACGTTTGAAACTGTAGGAATCCTTTAAAAAAAAAAAAGCATCCTTTATTTCCATATTTTGGGGTGGGTGGTTTTTTTAGGAGCAAAGTGTTGTAGATTTGTATTTTGATTTTGTGCACTTAGTGACTAATAATCTGAGTGAGAACAAATTAAAACAGGAAACTTTCACCAATGATTGAATGTAATGTCAAGAATAAACCTCGTATACATGATCTTGCAGGTCTACTAACAGAGTTTTTTCTGATGTGCTTATTTGCAGTGCCATGCCTAGAATTAACTGATGGTCCTCACATCCTTAATCACACATTTCCACTTAAAAACAAGACAGAGATGCTGGATTAAATCTGGTAGGAAAGTATACTTCCTGTTTATAAAAATATCCTTCCTGAGTGGGAAGAGTCCTCTTCCTGCTCGCATTTGTCTCTACGTATCATACGAAATTCCCAAACATGTTTCCATGAAGTAGGATGGTTTGTTTTATTTTGATAATTTGTTGTTTACCACCTAGGAATTACCTGAATTCCAACATAACACTTGTGGTGGTGAGTACCACAGACTTATTTTCAAAGTCCATGGCAGTGAATACTGTGTTTTTTTAAAAAAAAAAATTGGTACATAAAAATTCCATTGTATAGATGAAATTCTTTCATCAAAGAAAGGCATGGGAAACACCAAGATCCCACCTCCTCCCCTAAATGTCCACTTGGCACAAATCCTCTCATGTATTGATCCATATGTATTAATTTGAACTTGGTTAACTTGGCAAAGGAAGAGAGAAGAAGAGGGGGCAGGATCTTGTTTTTTCCTGTAGGCTCAGGCAAAAGGAAACTCTGCAGCTTCTCCTTGGACGTTATCACACGGGGCAAATCTGCTGGTTAATCCACACAAATCCCAAACAAAAACTGGATTTGTGCCTCGCGTTTTCACACGACGTAGCACAGACACTGGACAGAAAGTGGACAGAAACTGGTGTTATCCGAGATCTTTTGAAATTCGGTTGTTTGGAGGAAATGCAAATGCGAAATTAAGGTAATTTCGCATTTACCGTAATGTGAAAAGCAAATGCGCATTTGGGAGCATTTCCCTGCTTTTCCCATTGTTCCAGCGAGCATTCCTCTATCTGCGCATGTGCAAGAAGCTCATTTCTAGTACATTTACGGGCTTTTCTCACTTGTGTATGAACATTAAATGTGCTTACTTTAATTTCACAATTAAGGTAATTATGTGTGAAAGCCATTTGTGGAATCAAGGTTTATTTTCCGTTTATTTTCGGAATGCCTCATTTCCACTTATTATCGCTTTCTGGCCCACGTGTGATAACATCCCTAGTTTGTGTGTTCTGCCTCATTAATAACTTTTGCCATCTTGACCACACTCTGATGTTGCCTGGCACATGTGTCCCCATTTTCACCTGTGAAATCCTGGATGGTATGTGGGAGGGAAACATATTTTATCTCATTCTGGGAGACCAACTCCATCTTCACAACAAGCAGTACAAGGGATGACACCTGCCAAATGACCAGGGAAAATATACTCTGGCTAGCTTTGTCTGCTTATTCAGAGAACAATGTATTATAAACCTTAACTATAATAAGAATGTTTATATTATCTGCATTCTCCATTAAGCAGGCATTTGATAGTAATTTCCCATGCCTGTGTATAAAATCATCATAGGATGAATAGAGATGAAGTGCTGTTTATGGCTCATAATTGTTGGTTTTGAGTGCCTTCAAGTCATTTCAGATTTATGGTGACCATAAGACAAACTGAACCGATGATGGTATTTTCTTGGCAAGATTTGTTGAGAGGGGGTCAAGATTTGTTGCCTTTGCTTTCCTCTGAGGGTGAGGGAATGTGACTTGCTCAAGTCACCCAGTTGGTTTTCATGGCCAAGCAGGAATTTGGATCCTGATCTCTACAATCATTGGAGATTATCATACCAGTGTCATTAGCAGAGCTTTCGTGACAGACAGTATAACGGATGGTAGCATCCCGCAATTGAAACCAACGGTTCTGCAGAATTTCATGATAGTAAAACAGTGGGAGATGAATGTGCTGAGCAAAGATCCACTTTTCTGTGGTTGCAAGTCAATGAACAATAATGAACTTGTTTCCTGTTTGTAACACTCAGGAGCAATTTCACTGTTGTTTTTATGTTGTTGTTTTCAGCTTCTTTTAGTGCCAGGTGAAAGGCCCATCCTTTGTAACTATTGTTCCAAAACAGCAACATATCTATTCCCTATAGCAGGGGTAGGCAACCTTTCCCCTTTAAGGGCCGAGGGACTTCAGCTCCCAGAAGCCTCAGCCATGTTGGCCAATAGTCCCATGTTGGCCAATAGCTCCTGGGATTCTGGGAGCTGAAGTCCCTCGGCCCTTAAAGGGGAAAGGTTGCCTACCCCTGTCTTATGAGATCTACCTTCCTGCCTAATTCTTACTTTTACAGGAGGATCACTAGGAGATTGGCCAGGGATGGGTTTCCAAGGGCGATGACACAGGTGAACTCTAAGGTCAAAATTATGAAAAATCATTTTAGTAATTTGATGGAGTTGTTCCATGTCCCCACATCCCCCCTTCTCCCAGATGCTCCTCCTGTGGGAAGAAGCAAGTAGGCCCAATTGAGGAGGATTGTCATCACCACAAGTATTTTAAAAATATGTCCTACCCACATGCAATGAAAACTTTGACAGTGTTTTTCATGAAATATTCCTCTATAAATGGTTATAATGTAATTACAGGAAGAAAAATAACTTATGACAGATGTCTCTCCCTTGAAACCTTTTCACATCAATTTAGTTATCCTAGCACTCAGACCTAGCCTTGATCCTTGTTTAGGAAGCAGTCCATCTTCTGATAGCAGGGGCAAGTGACTGGTTCCTTTCCACTCATTTTGTTGTAGTTAACCACTCTTTTATATTCAAGCCCCATGATCTTACTTTTGCTCATGCATTCAACTCCAGTCCTGTCATGGTTCAATTTCTACATTTCCCATGCCACACCATCAAAAACCTTGAAATTTTGGTGGCTCACTTTTAATCCCTGATGGATTTGCCACTCACCCCAAATCTCCAACAAATTACAGATCTCCTGGTCTGTCCACACCATCCCATGTCCTTGTTTTTTTTACCCCACAGAATAGTTCTCCGCCATTTCAGCCACGTGGTTCTGCAAGCTCATGACTGCACACAATTCAAATGGAAGAATCTGCCAAATTTTTTGTTTCTAACAGGAAGTAACCATACATACTTCTTTATTACAGGATACGGAAGGAAGAAACTCCCTCCCACTTACATTGATGCCCCTATAATGGGATTCCCCAATATCAATTCCCCAATAACAGGACGCCAGCACTTTTTGCTTCTGAATTTATATGTTCTTGGAATTGAAGTAGTATCTGTGGCTTATTAATCATTTGCACGTGTCCTGACCATGGGATAGCCTCAATATCTTGTGAAAATCTTCAGCCACACGTGTTAATGCTGCTATTGTTCCACTTTATACCCCTGTGTGATAATCTTTATAATATAACACTCAAACTACTATGCTATTTTTTTTTCATTTTTTAAAATTTTATTAAACATTCAAATTATTACAAGCAACCAATCAGGGGAAAAACAAACATACAAACAAATTTCTACACACAACAAATATTCTTCATCTGTTTTACAATCAAGCCTCCTTTCTTTCTTTATTCCTTCCCCTACCCTCTCCTCTTACTCTTCTCTTTCCCCTTCTTCTCCTCCAACCCTCTTCCTTCTCCTCCTCCATCCTTTCTTCCCACTCAATCCTTTCTCTTTCTTCTCCTTCCCTTCTCCTCACTATCACTACTACGCTATTCTGATTTGCATAATACCCTATACTACTTGAAAGGCTGTATCTTCCTATATGAGCCTGCCCAAGTTGTAAGATCCTCAGAGAAGGGCTTTCTCTCAGTCCCATTATCATTACTGATATGTTTAGTAATGATATGGGAAACAGCCTTCTTGGTGGTTGAGATATTCTATCCCACAGCAGAGTAGGCTGGCTATCTCTCTGGTCTCCTTTCACAAGCTGGTAAAGCCTGTTTTTATTACAGCAGGCATTAGATAACTAACTAGCTATACAGAAGGATATTTTAATAGAGTGTGTGCTGTATTTTTTTGTAGTGCTTTAAAATGATTTTACACTGTTTGAATTATGTTTTGATATGGTAATTTATTTTTTAATAAACATTACATTTTTGGATGCACCTTGTTTTAATTCATGATGTGAGCCATTGGCAGGAGAAAGGTGGAATATGATAGATCACATGGGGGCAAATCTGTTGGTTAATCCACACAAATCCCAAACAG
>CM034701.1:61681345-61712190 GCA_020142125.1 Phrynosoma platyrhinos | reverse complement strand
TGCCTCATTTCCACTTTGTTATCGCTTTCTGGCCCATGTGTGATAACGATAGACAGATAGATAGACCATAGTCTTCATAGTTTGGCATTCTGTATACATGGATTCAGCTGTTCAGAATCTAGCCATCTTAAATATCCAAAAAGTCTACAGGTTTTCTGCTCACTTCACATAAAAAGTTGGAGTCTACCCTTTTTGTATGCTTGGAAAACATGCACACTTGTACCAGAGACACTTGAATAATTAAATAGTTGAATGATTCCTGCAGCTTTTCTCTCTGGTATGTCCAGCTCTGAGCAGTGCTTACCTTTTTATACCAAGGGTTCCCAAAATCGGATCCTCTAGATATTTTGGATTATCAGACCTGAAATCCCAGCCATCTGAAGGAACACTGTTTTAAACAAAGTTTGAAACAGTTATTTTTTGAGGGCTACCATTCATGCAACCCCTAGTAACAACCCATGTTGGCTGAAGGGGATGGTACCATGAGTTTACTTTTAAAAAGTGCCTGTTCCAGGCTCTGCCTTTAAGTATATATTAACTGAGCAGGGATTTGCTTGCATTTGGTACTTGGCGGCTCAGCTTTTAATTTTAAGACTAGCCATATTAAAATGCTTTGCTTTTTAATTCCTTTTAAAATTATTATTCTTATTATTAAAAATGCAAACATGCAGAAAGGCAGTAGAGAAGCTGTAGAGGAAATTTTTACAAGCACAGTGTACAATCTTTGTTGATCTCAGGCTATCACAACTGTGAAAACAACCCCAGCAGTGGTGTAGCTGGGAGAGTGGGGGGAGATGAGAACATTATTTGAGAACACTCAAATAAGAATTCTGCCCCCAATGAAATTTTCCTTCAGTCCTCAAATTTCTAGCATTTCAGTAACTAGCATTAAAACTGTGCATTCAGAAATATATTTTAGGTATCCAAAGAAAGTGGACAGGCAAATTTCCCAAGGGAATGCAAACACAGCAAATGGAATAACTGAACCAACACACCTGGATATACACAACTAGACCTGCTTTTCACTCGGCCATACCCTCGCAATTGGTTTTTACTTGAGCCAATTGTGAAGGTAAATGTTCTGTCCCCTCCTCTCTTCTTCCCTCCTCTGTTGAGTGCAAACTAGTTTTATAGTTTGAATTCACTTTGCAGCAATTGAAGGAAACTGAGGATTCAATGAGAAAGTGGGAGGAGGAGAGACAAACTGGAACTTTTTAAAAATAGCTGAAAAGGTGGGACAGCAGAGGACTAATCAAAACGGTCCCTGCCAAACTGGGAGAGTTGGAGGGCATGCTGTATTACAAAACCAGCCTTGAAGTGGTACCCAGCCCTTCATTCAAAAGCAACAGTCTTTTCAGCACTGGGAAGTTCCTGCTTCTTTCTTTGGCTGGTAATAAATTCCCTTTCCTTTCCTGCTGCAGAAATGAATGCTAGCACTAGCGTGCTTCCAGTGCTGAGGTCACCTTCCCACTTCAAGTGTCTGCTGGAATGAATTGCTGATTAATCTGCTATCTTTCCTTTAATCACAATAATTGTTCTTTTCTGTAATTTCTTGCTGTTATGTGGGGAACTAGTGACCTCAGCATGCTGGTATTTATCACTTTTATTGCCATATAGTGTCAGGATATGATTAGTGGGTGGAAAGCAGAATATGCTAGGTAATGTCCATGAAAAATGTTTGCAGAATATATACAATTGTTGTCAATCACTATGTGACCAATGCAGACATATTCTGACCCATAACTGTTTATTTCAATTATGAGGTTGTTTTATTAACTTGTATTTATTTTGTCTTTTTACAGTGTAAGGTGCCAGGGGGAAAGGTCTTTGGCCAGGAAGCAGGATATACAGGAAAGCAAATAAACATGTTGAATTTTATTGCGTAGTCCCAGAGCTTGGGATGTTTGGTCTGAAAATTAATTCAATAATGTTAAATGGTATAATTAAGAGTCATAGTAGCATAAGGGTTTGAGGGCTGGTCCAATAATTCACAGTATGTGCATCTGCTCCATTTTTAAAAATCCACATCCCATGCATGCAAATGTATGTATTTCTGAACTACTCCCCCTTGCCTCACATCAACGTTGCTATAGAGCATGGTCCACACAAGACACATGAATATCTGGATTTGCCACTTGAAACCAGGATAAATCCTCACTTTCCCCCCTTTGGATTAAAACTCCGAGGTGATAAAAAAGGCCGAAATTCAGGTCCAACCATCCTGTATGTTGTTGAACAGCTCACTGTGAAAACTAGGCGAGACCAGTTTCTTTGGCTCATGTAGATATGCCCTCACACAGTATCAAAGTTCACATTTTCCAGTTCCTCTTGAGGTTAGAATCTGCCACTGAAGGGTTCAGCTGACATGCATGTCCTGCTCCCTGAACACTCTCTCCTCTCTCTCTCTTTTTATAGTGTAGGACTTTTATGTAGATTTCATTTATTTTATTTTATTTTTAGTGTAGGACACACACACAGCTTTCCCAAACATTTATAGTATTTTGGTGAGCCTCCAGCAAATGCTAATGATGTAACATCCAGGAGCATGAAGGCTGTGTTGAGTTATAACTCAGTATAGCATTCCTGCTTCTGGAAGTTACATGGTCCTAGATTATGTAGCCCTTATAGTCCTAGAGCTTTAGCTATAGGTTTAGGGTGCTCTTAAGACCCTCACAGGTGGGAACACAGGAGAGGGCCTTCTCAGTGGTTGTTCCCTGACTCTGATATTCTCTTCTGTGAGAGGCAGCCAGTGCTGTCTCTCACAGAAGAGAATATCAGAGTCTGGGAGCAACCACTGAGAAGGCCCTCTCCTGTGTTCCCACCAGATGTACGTGCGAGGGTCTTAAGAGCAGCCTAGACCTATATCTAGGACTATAAGGGCTACATAATCACCTGCAATAGAGCAGGTGAAAATGCTGAAGAAAAAATCTGTTGTTTTCTTTCAGTGGATCTATATTCTAGAATCAGTAGGCTTTTGTTTCTGGTTATCATTTGATTCAGCATCAGCTGTGTACAAACCAAGTGCTTTTGTAATTTGCACTGTGGGGTAAGGTAAACCTTTCTGGAGAGATCACAGCAATTCTGACCTTTGTGCTCTTGATGGCGAAGCCATCTGAGGTGTGGAGCTGAAGTTTCATTTCTCTAGAAACATTCTTGTTCGCAAAATGCCCTTTATACTAGTGAGGGAAGTTTGCTTTATTCACAGCACCTGAGCTTTTCCAGGACAGAGTGAAAGGAGGCTACATTGCCCCCTGGGAATTAACTGATGCAAAGCTTTCAAAACACAGATCAGAGTCTAGCTGGATTTCATCCAGTACTTCACAATATGAAATCACACAACACAACCCATTCTTTAGCAACCTTTCAGGAGCATAATCTTTCTCCAGTAACTTCACATTTGGAGAACCTATGACCTTTCAGACCTTGATGAACCATGATTCTCAATCCTTACTACTAGCCAGGCTGGCTGGGGCTGATGGGAACTGGAGTCCAACAATATATGGAGATCTACAGATTCCCCACCATACAACCTAAAAACAATAATTATATTAATGAAATCACAATAACCAATCTCCCACCAGCCATACCAGCTAGAGCAGGGGTAAGCAACCTTTTTGAGCCAGGGGCTGGGTTGCTGTCCCTAAGACAATTGGGGGGCCAAAGCACCAAAAATAAATAAATATATATTTTTAAAAATTTAAAAAATAAAAAATATGCATGCATACTCTCTCAGCCCCAGAAAAGCCATGGCAAAACCCCTGTGGAGATTTTGCCAAGAAAACCGCAAGAACGAGTAATAACAACAATAATCAATATCATCATGGCGGGGGGCGGCAGCGGTGGCGGCAGGACCAGCCTGGGGCCGGTCCAAAGGCCTCAGGGGGGCACATCCGGCCCCGGGCCTTAGGTTGCCTACCCCTGAGCTACAGCATTCCATACTTTCCAACTGGCCCAATTTTGCAGAGACAGGCCAGACTAATGCTCTGTCACCACACTTTTTAGCTGCTTCTGTGGGATGTGGTAGCTTAGCCGTTAAGATGCTGACTCTGATAATTGCAAGACTGGCAGATTAGCAGTTCGAGGCCAAAGTGCCGTGTGACAGAGTGGGCTTCCATCACTAGTCCCAGCTTCTGCTAACCCAGCAGTTCGAAAGCATGTAAAAATGCAAGTAGATAAGTACCACTTCAGTGGGAAGGTAACAACGTTCTGTGCAGTCATGCTGGCTCCATGACCACAGAGTTGTCTTTGACATTGCTGGTTCTTCAGCTTAGTAATAGATATGAGCACCACCCTCTACATCAGGAGTAGGCAACCTTTTTGAGCTGGGGGCCGGGTTGCTGTCCCTGAGACAATTGGTGGGGGGGCAAAGCACTAAAAATAAATAAATAAATAAATAATTTTTTTAAAAAAAATATTTTTTTTAAAAAAAATTAAAAACATATGCATGCACACTCTCTCAGCCCCAGAAAAGACATGGCAAAACCCCTGTGGAGATTTTGCCAAGAAAACCCCAAGAACAAGTAATAACAACAATAATCAATATCATCAAGGAGGGTGGCAGCGGCGGCGGCAGCGGCAGGACCAGTTTGGGGTCAGTCCAAAGGCCTTGGGGGGCCATATCCGGCCCCTGGGCCTTAGGTTGCCTACCCCTGCTCTACATGACTTGACAACTTTGTCAAAGGGGAAACCTTTCCCTTTCCCTTTCAAAATGTCCCAATTTCTCTCTCTTTTATGTTACTGTTTTGTCCTCAGCTTACTTCATTTGTTGCAACCTGAGTTCAAAGTGCAAAGGTAGGTTGCACTCCATTAACTCAGCAGGGGTAAAGGGGAAAGGAGACTGAATATTGGCCTTCCCAGTAGGCTCAGGCAAAAGCAAGCTGTTGCAGCTTCTCCTAGCTTGTGTTCCTTCTCATGAATAATGTTTGCCATTTGATGTTGCTACTTTTCATTTGTTAAATGTTGGGGGACCTGGGATTCAAAGACTTTGTGGTCCGCAAAAGTCATTTTTCCACGTTCTGCTTGAAAGTCATACTTACCATGGCCAGTAAGATCAGTACAAGAAGGCCATGTTTTTCCAAATTGTTCTGAAGGGGAAGAAGAGACAGTGCAAACTCCATGAGGCTCTATGTCTCACACGTAGCCAAGAGGATTTCCCCAAAAGAGCAGGAAGCAAGACCAGCCTTTCAGGACTGTCGTCTTTTCAGCTCATTTGTGCCAGGCACCTGGCTTGTCCATCTCACACACTTTCCATTCTCACATACATTCCCTTTAGTCCTGCTAACTGGAAGTAAGAACAGGTCCCACATCAACCCTGTGCTCCTGGGAGCCATAGTTAAAGTTCACCATTGTTTTGAATTTAGTGGCATTGTTGCAGCAGGAGACCTTTGAAAATGGGTGCTGTTCTCCTCACCCTCATGGTGTCACTCTATTTTGTTTGTACTGAGAAATGCTGGCTGCTCTGTTGCAAGCAGGCAGGCAGCAATGTGAGATTGCTGTGGTAGTTAGATAGTGCAGCCTTTAATTGGGCTGCCATGAAACAAAACATAAACAAGTTGATCCTGTAAGCAAAGCCTGGATTCCAGCTCCTGGTATACTAGTTCTAAGCAGCCAGCATAAATATTACTGCAAGGCTGAGCTCTAACCCTTGGTAGGAGGGAAACAGGGCAACTCCTTCTTAGCATGATTCATACATCTTATTAGTAAGATTTACAGCAGACATACCTGCAGAGGATTTGGGGACTGTAGTCTAAAAAGTAATTTTTCCCAGGCTCTGTACCAGGCTTCAGCTGTGTTTGTGAGGCCCATTTCTTCAGCTGTCCTGCTCTTCTGTGTGTATGCATGGGAGATCTAGTAAAAGAGTCCATATTCCACACAGGTTTTCACTCCCACTCCCCCAGCAGTGAAAAATAGGAAAAGAAAAATAACCTTGCTAGACATAATCCAAGCCTATTTAATCCAATCTTCAGATTCCAACCTGAGTAAATTGGATTCATCTGGGTCCTTGCAAGCTGGACGTGGTTGGGCTCCCTTCTTCCATGCTTTCTCCCCATTAGTGGCATTTGGGGGCAGAGATTGTAAATGTTACTTTTTTGGACTATGGACGTTATCACACGTGGCCCAGAAACTGAAAATAAAGTGGAAATGAGGCATCCCAAAAATAAATGGGAAATAAACCTTGTTTCCGCAAATGTCATTACCTTTATTGCGCATTTACAGTAAGTGTATCGAACTTCCACACACAAGAGAACAAAACCCGTAAATGTAGCCGAAATGAGCCTCCTGCACATGCACAGATAGAGTAATGCTCGCGGGAACCATGGGTAATGACGGGGAAATGCTCCCCAATACGTATTTGATTATCATACTTACGGTAAATGCGAAATGATCCTCATTGCACAATTGCAATTCCTCAAGAAACCGAAATTCAAAAGATCTCGGTTCTTTCCACTTTCTGTCCACTTTCTGTCTGGGTTCTGTGCGACGTCGTGTGAAAACACGGGCAAATAATCTGGATTCGGGCGGGATTTCGTTTGAATTCTGTTTGGATTGGGCCCCGTGTGATAACATCCTATTATGGCTCCCAGAATTCTCCTCATCTTCTTTTAATGTTCTTTTGCCTGTGCTGTATAAAGTCTTCCTTATCCTCGTGCCCTCTAGATGTGCTGGACTGCAACTCCCATCCCCACCAGGTAGACCCAGTAGTCATGCTGGTTAGGAATGATGGGAGTGGTAGTGCAGTATATCTGCAGTGGGTTTAAGAGATCCTCCTATGCTGTTTTGTGAAACTATCATCTTTTCAAATAGCAGTAGAATTGAAAGATGTAGACATGGTCGTCTGAATTCATCTGAGGAAGTAGACTGAAGTCTACGAAAGCTCATTCTGCCAACTTCTTTATTTCAGTTAATCACAAAGGTGCTACAAGATCTCTCTACATTATGTGATTCAAAATAAGCAACATTAATTTTTAAGTCCAGAATTCTCACCAGATGTACAGCTCAACTCCTATACAAGAAAAGTATGAGTTTTTCTTCTGAGGAATATCCTTCGAGTGCATGTCTAGAGAAGTGGTACAAAACCTCCCAGCCGCTTGAGTCATTTAATTTCAGGATAGCATTCTCTAGGGAATTAATAGGGAATCCCAAACACCATTTCCTATGAAAAGGCTTAAATATGAAAAGAACTTCAACAACTAGCTGCTCCCAAGTCCGTACCATTTCCTCAGGAAATGAAGACTAATGGTATCAGAAAGTCTGCTCAGTCCCTCACTTCCTCACCACCGGAACCTTTCTTCCTTTCTGCTTTGTCTGGAGCAATGTGAAATGTAAGCATGAATCATGTGCTCGGAAGGGGGGGGGATAAATCCCAGCATCCTCAGCCATGAGCTTGTTCCACTCTGGACATAAGTTTCAGAACTTTGTCAGAACAGGCTGCATCAGATCCCCTTCCTCCATGAAGGAGACAAGCAAGTTCCTTGCATGCAAGGCTCTCTGACTTCTTTCCAGGTGAAAGGGGAGGTTTGCAAATGCAGCTATTGTTTCACTACACTGTAGCTTCCACTTCCTAATCCTAGCTGCAACAATGAAGGTTTGAAGGTGGACATTAAAAAAAATCACAAGGGACTGCAAAATAGCATTGCGACATTGGTTTGCATTTGCAGGTTAAAAGGAGTGTGTGTGTTTCCTTTGAATTTTGTTGTTTACTGTACACTTTCTCTGCTTTGGCTGTAAAAGAAGAAAAAACTTCTTAAGAGTATAAGAACACCACTTTCATAGTTGAGGAAAAAGCCAAAGAAGAGGAACAGGAGGAGGAAATTATATTTGTTGCGGTTGATGAAGTAGTTAGCTGATTATTCCTAGATTCTAGAATATACATGATTAGAATTCCAGTGAGTAACTAATAGTAGACTGTGAAACTGAGAATACTTGTTGTCGTTATTGTTCTTTTTTCTTCATAGGGTACAGATAGAAGCAATCTAGAGTGGGCCTTTGTTATCCACTGGGGTTTGGTTCTAGGACCTCCTGTGGATACCAATATCTGTTGATGCTCAAGTACCATTAAATACAATGGCATAGTAAAATGGTGTCCTTTATATAAAATGGCACAATCAAGGTTTGCTTTTTGGAATTTATATATTTTTTGAATATTTTCAAGCTGTGGATTGTTGAATCTGTGGATTAAAAAAATCCATGGATAAAGAGGGCCGAGTGTACTAGGAAACTCTAGAATCAAGGAGAGAACAAAGAGGGAGGAAAGAAAGGCATCCCCATCCTTCTTTTAAAATAACCACTTTCTCCTCCCTCGGATGAGAGAGATGAGCAACTGCAGAGGATGAGGTGGTGGTAATTTTCTGCTTTTGAGACAATCTAGAGGCCACACAGACTGCAAGCAATAAAAGAAGAAGAAACAAAACCAAAGGGGCAGAGCTCTACCAGTTTTGAAAAGTTAACATAAAGTTAAACAGTGTGCGGAGGAGAGCCTACAAGCTATTTAAACTGTGAATCGCCATTCTTGGGGATTTCTAGAAGAGGCAATGCATGCACCCTCGTAGACACCACCCTTTTTGTTAGAAAAGCATTGGTTGGGGGAGTCTGAAGTGGTTGAGGGCCAGAAAAACAATAATCAGGGCCAGATGCAGCCCCAGGATCATACTTTGCCCATCTCTGCAGGCAGAAAGTCAAAAGGCTTACCCTGCCCCCTTTTTCCCCTGACAGACCTCACATTTACAGTAGTTATATGACAAGTTCTTATTTTTCTCAGAGCCTGGAAATGTGAACTGCTGCATTTCTGTCTGCTGCACAGCTGTTAAAGGTGCAGAAGCCCTGCCAGCAACAAATAAGGGGCAGGGGCAGTGTATGTATGCACCCCTTATGCCAATGATTAGATCTGACTAGGGAGACTTTTGTGATGCCAGCTGCAATGCTGAGAGAAGATCTTAATCAGTATTTCCAGGAGTAGAATCACACCATCATGTCCTCATTAACCCTTTCCACACCTAGGTTTGGTTTCTGTAAACTTTTCACTTGTCCGGCCCCACGGTGGGGCATTTGGTATGCCATATGAAATGTGTGGGTAAGTGATAAGAATGACTACAGCACTGGTTGCACAGAGGACCAAGTGGAACTGAAGGCAGCAACTCAAAGTCACACTTGTCATTTGGGAAAGCAAAGCTGACTGTGTGGCCCATAAGGGGGGGGGGGGGAGTCCATATTGTGTTATGCCTTTACTAGGCCAGTCAAAAGGGCACAAAAATGTTTATGAGTGCCTCCCCTCCCCTCTTCTTTGCCACATCTTGTCTGAAGAAGTGATCTAGAAACATTAAACCCTTGCATGAATTTTGTATCTGTTTGGTTGGCCTCAAGATGGTATTATAGTAATCATAAGAATATTGGAATTTTCTTCTGGCATTGGCACCAGCTTACCCAGATGATAGGGGAACACGGAGAACATTTTGATGCTTAAGGTTTGTACTGGGTTTGAAGGTCTCTTGTACTTTATGTGGCCTTTCTCTTAAGTTACATTTGCAGGACAGGAGAAGATGCAACATATCTTCCCCTTGTATAGTGCTTGGATAATGTCAGAAACCACATTACTATTGCTACAGTTGACAAAAGAGGTAGAACTTGGAAAGTTATTTTAAACAGTCATTTTTGGCAATTATAGTTCAGAGGCCTCAAAGTAGCTAGTTACTGTTACCATTACAATTTTTAAAAAGTAACATTGCTTTCTTATTTACCAAAATAGTAACTTATTTCTTTGCTGTTTAGCTGTTTAGAAAAAATATTTTCTATTAGTTACATTTTAAAATAACCTGAATGTGATAAGCCACTCAACTGTGGTACGAAAGACATTCCTCCTATCTAACTTTGCATTGCCTCAGCACCCCAACAGAGCAAAAGGCAACAACCAAAGAGGCCAACTCTTGAATCTTATGATAGTCCTCTGTCACCCTGTAGTGTAGCCAGTCATACCTCACAACTATAGAAGTAACCAAACATTGCCATTGTTTATAACTCTGTTATATTACTTTCATAGATCAATGTAAAGCTTCGTTGTTGGAGAAAGAAATTAATTAAAATTAACTACATAGCTGTTTGTAACAAGTTACTCCAAAATTCTGAGGTTATCTTGGTATCAGGAGGAGGCACATTTAAGGTTCATCTTCTGTGACTTGCAGGAATCTCCCATTACCTAACTAGCATAGGAAGAAGCTGCATTCCCATGGTTCCCATGTTAGAAGTGTAAGATGAAAATGGTGCCTGAGTGCACATTTTTTATTGTTAGTGTGAGAAATGGGGCATTTGCAATGTAAGTAACTATTCTGATCATTGTAGGCATTGCAAACTGATATAAGACATTTGAAAGCTACAGTACGTATACACATTTACCTGGGAAGAAAGATCCATTGAAGGGGTCTTAACTCTGTTTAGGCATTCATAAAGAGATGTCAAAAACTTCACACAGGAAAAGACAAAAAGGAGTTAGCAAAATCCCTTGCATTTCAAGCATTGTGTGCAGTGTTTTTGTGCAGCCAGGCCTTGTGGGGTCAAAGCTCTAGGACTTTTTGACTAGCAGGGACAATGAGGTAAAGCCTCCACTCTTATTAGCTTTTCTATCTCCTGTAAAATTAATTAATGGATGGGACTATGTGGCCCATGGGGCCTGTGGAGTGTCTCATGCAGCCCATGATCACCACAGAACTATAGGAAAAACATGTTTTTGGTGGAAAATACCCCCCGGGGTGGAGCTTTTTGGTCCTTTCATTGATCCCAAAGTGAATATAATTGATTCTTGGAGCCCTTTCACACTATACAGATATATAGTGGGCTCTTATCTCTGGGTTTGCCATCTGTGGGTTTGAGCTTACATGGACAGCAAGTCCCATTGTTTTAAATGGGTGTGTGTGCACATGCAGCCATAAGAAAGAATGAGACTTGAGGTCCTGGATTTTTTTTGCTATCTGAAGTGGGGTCTGGAACAGATCCCCAACAGATGCAAAGGGCCATCTGTAGTAGTATGTTCCAGTTCAACTATATGTGAACATCCTGTGGATTCTTGGGATTTGCAGTTATGAAGGGGTATTTAGAATTCAAAGCCTGAGAGCTGTAGTGCTTCTCCAAAATACAAACCCCAGGATTCCATACAATGCAGCTATGGCAATTAAAGTGGAATCATAGCGCTATAACTGTGTAGTGTGAAAGGACCCCAGTCACCTGAAACATTATTTCCAGGCAATGGTGTGGCCGCCAAGCAACTGACAAAGATGAAATTGGTCTGACAAGCCTTGACAGTATGCTAACCCCTACCTTTACGGTAGTACTCACTGTGTTTGGGATGAAAATGGATTTCCCCAGCAACCATATATAGTAATGAGTAATCCCTGTTGTAAAATGTATAATGTGTGCATCTGAGCATAACACATGTGGAGACACAGACACCCATAGAAATGAAACCAGACAGCTGGTTGTACTTAGGGACGTTGGCCCATGGCTGTAGGGAGGACCAACCCCGTGTGAACACTTGCACTTCAGCATTTACTACTACATCCCTACTTTATATCTGAGATGCCTATCATTCTTAGCAATTCCGAACTAAAGAAAAGCAGCATCTCCCAGAAGACTGATGTGAATCATATTCAGTTTGCTTCAGATGAAACAAGGAAGATGGTTTGCTCAGATGACCACAGAAATGTGAATTCTTAGGTAGTAGAGAAAAGTCCCTGAAGCTGCAGGAGAATGAGGGGCTGGATGCTTCACTTGTCTTTTCCATGTCACCCCCACTGAGAATGTACAATATAAACCATGGAATTCCCATCAGAACAACCAGAATAACTTTTTTTAAAAAAAAATCAGATTGACCCCAAAATGTGGATATGTGGGAGTGGGGGTGGGGAGTGAGGGCTTAAGCCTAGTAATACAGCTTTTTTTTAAAAGCCAAAATTTGGGTCACTAGAACCACCTAGTGGTTAACAATCTGTCATTGCAATTGCTGGCTCATATCTGAAGGTGAGGATCCTGGTGTGTTGTGTGTTGAAGGTCATCTCTTGGGTACACAAGATCCCTGGTTATTTATATGCATTTTGTATCAAGGCCCTCTCACTCCCTTCCACATTTCCTACTTATGTCACATCTGCTGTGTTTTTCTCAGCTTCATAATACATAAATCTATAATGTCTTCTCTACTGTGTGAACAATGTTAATATGGCAATGGCACCACGTTAGGGTATCAGCAGTATCTGAGGGAATAAAATAAAGAGGACAAGATGGAAGAGCATTCTCTGATGTGGGATCCTGGTTATGAAATTTCCTCTTCTTAGAGGACTGGTGCCAATACTGGTGTGATTCTTGTGCCAAGTCAAAACATGGCTTTTTTCTTAAAGCCTTCAGGGCCTAACTGAATTTATCTCATCAGTGCATGCACTATAGTTTGCATAATTTTTTAAAATATATATGTTATTAATATAAACATAACAAAAACAAAAACAACACACTTTATAGCTATTGACAAATGTTAACACAACATAAAATCACATAATTATTACTTGTACTTTTCCTTAGTTGCTTAGCTTAACTTTCCTTCCAGTTTTGTCAGAAATTTCATTGCCATTTTGTTCTTCCTTAAATCTCAACTCTTCGTGTTGTTCTATTTATCAAAATGGTGGTCCATTTTATTCTAACCCTTTTATTTGTGCCTTTATAGTTTGCATAATTTTAAATGATTTCAAATGATTTTAAACTACGTATCTCATTATAAGTGATAAATGAACTGATATGCTGTTAGACTTTTAACATTATTGTTATTGTTTACATTCTAAATTATCATTCTAAACTTATCTTTTTGCACACCACCTTGAGATTTTAAGATATTATAAATATTCAAACAAACAAACAAACAAACAAACAGGATGATATTATTAGTAATAACCCTAATCTTCAAAATGTTGAGCAGGCATCCTTCTCCACAGAAAAGAAAGCAAAGGCTCCCTTTACATTAAATATTCAAGTCTTATTTCAAGTTGGGGTTATATATAACGTCTGATTTTGAGATGATCTCTCAATGGCATTAATCAATTAAAGGCTATGTTTGTGAGTATTAGCCCCAAATATGATGGAAAGTAGCACTTGATCATTTTAAGAATTTGTCTAATACTTTTCCTTCCCTTGAAAGTACCAGTGGGTTTGTAAATACTACAATGGATGTGACTTAGCAGGAAGGACTGGACAATGGTTATAGTTCAATATGCATGGAAGACTGGTGCTTGGAGTAAGCATAACATCTTTCAGAGTAAAAGGAAAAGGAACAATATAGGAACTCCATCCTATAACAGGTACATGCTTGGGAATGAGAAAGAAAGTTCGAGAGAGGAAGAAAGTGAAGTCACCTTGAGAATAGTTTATGCCTGGTCAGAGAAGACATCTTGAATAGGGTGAAGAAGGCTACAGTCCTAACCCTATTGCCCCCAGTAAACATATAGTCCTTGTGCAGGGGTTATTAACCTGGGGTCTATGATCTGGGAGCAAAATAAATAAATAAATAAATAAATCACTTTTTCTTTTTCCCCATTCCTTCAAATTCCTTCCTGTTCCTTTGAACATTGTTCTGTCACAATAAATTCTAAGGTAAGTATTTATTCTTTTCAAGTGTGGCTTATTTTTTCTGTTCCAGACTGATTGTAAATGCAACAAAATTAATTGTATGCAATATTTTGTATGTATATTTATGTTATTTTTCAGGGGATGGCTTTTGTTACTTTGTTAGTTTCTCAAAGGGATCCATTACTCCCCCAAAAGCTTAAAAACCATTGCAAAGCTTGTTGTTCTTGATTACCAACACTTTATACTCTTCATTTTACTCTACCTTTTCTTCCCAGAATGAGACTCAAGGCAGCTCATATAAGATTATATCAAAATGCAATTACAATAAGTTCTATTTTATCACTCCATACAAACCTTGAGCAGGTCCCAAGAAAAGAAAAGAAAAAGTTGCTCAGCTTACATCTCAAGTGAGGGTAAACCTGCCTATTTAGAGGAGTCTGTGAGCTAAATGCCCTCAGATCCCATCTGATCTTGGATGCTAAGATGGATCAATCCTGGTTAGTACTTGGATGGGAGAGCCAATGAATACCATGTCCTCTAGGCAATACTTTGGAGGAAAGAACTGGCCAAACCACTTCTGTGCACTCCTTGCTTAAGAAAATCCTATGAAATCCAGAGTTCAGCATTTGAAGATTCCACACTTTCATTGGCATGGCTCTATCAATAGACTGAAAAAATAAAATAAAACCAGAAACTAATGCTATGATCCTGAAAATTAGTAATTTACAACATAAAATAACACTCTTACAAGCTACAGTGGCAAAATTACACTCAGATTTTGGAATGAGAGTCAGGCTGCAAACTTTTCAGCTGCTCCTCATATAGTGTCCTTCTGTCACTTTGAGGGAAATAAAGCTGTAGTTCATAAAAAAGTTTGCATGAGGGGCTCTGTCTTTTCCAGGATACTTCATTCTTGAATCAGTTCCTGTCCTTGATGCAATGCTCTGATCATTCTGAAAAGCTATGTAGGATCTTGCCTAATGTCCATACAGTTTACAAACATGATTCACCCTTATAAAAATAAATAGACTTTGGAATAGTGAGGCAACAGAAACTGACATAATGTGACATATCCCATATGTTAAGGAAATTGTCTAGCTTTTAGATAATTGAAACAGTAAGTGTAGTACATCTGCTGTGATGTTGTTGTTTTTTTAAAAAAAACATTTTGGTATGAAGGGTCCAGACTGAGCTTGGAAAGTTACTTTTAAAAAGTAATTGACTGCCATTATAGCTCCAAGGCTCAAAATGTAGCCAGTATAGTAATTGTTTAGAAATAACTGTTCCTGTTTCTTAAAAGTAAATTGAATAGTTAATTGTAACACTTTAGCTGCAAATGTTTAGAAGTATCTCTTTGCTTCCTTGTTTCTTAAAAGTAAATTGAATAATTAATTTTCGTATGTTGTGACATGCATTCAAGTTGACAGAAGGTTTTATTGGTAAAATTTATTTAGATAGTGTTTGTCATTGACTTCCTCTGAGGCTGGGAGAGTGAGGGCCTCGGCAGACGACTAATAGAGTCATCTCCGAGGCAGGGAAGAGGAGGGGCAGTCGCACGATTGGCGCCCCTTCCTCCTCCCGAGGTTGCCCTCGGAGCTGCCGGCCCTCCGCATGGCCGGCGCTCCGAGGGCAACCTCCCGCCGCAGCATCCGCACACGCTGCAGCGGATAAGTCAGGGAAAGTGCGCCCTACGCTTGACTTCTGAAAGGAGCGCTAATCTAGCACTCCTTTCAGAGGCGCCAACGGTGCGCCGTGGTGCGGATGCCACGATCCCGTGGCGCACCGTCCCGCGGCGTCTCGGACACCCTCGTGTGCTTCCCCCCCCAGTCTCCATGATTGAGCAGGGATTGAAATCCTAGTCTCCAGAGTCCTAGTCCAACACTCTATACTAGGGGTAGGCAACCTTTTTGAGCCGGGGGCCAGGTTGCTCTCCCTCAGACAATTGGGGGGCCAAAGCACCAAAAATAAATAAATGAATAAATAAATAAATAAATAAAAATTAAAAAAATTAAAAATTAAAAAATATGCATGCACACTCTCTCAGCCCTAGAAAAGCCATGGCAAAACCCTGTGGAAATTTTGCCAAGAAAACCCCAAGAAAAAGTAATAACAACAATAATCAATATCATCATGGCGGGCGGCGGCGGCGGCGGCAGGACTGGCCTGGGGCCAGTCCAAAGACCTCAGGGGGGCCGCATCCAGCCCCCGGGCCTTAGGTTGCCTACCCCTGCTCTATACTATATTGGCTATATCTAATTTTAGTTACTTTGAAACAGAAAAAACACCATCGTGAATGTTTAAAACTGCTGGTCTGTAGTGCAAAACATTCCTCCCAATCATCTCACAGTTGCCTTATCAAAACCCACATCATAGTGTGCAGTTTGACAGCTATGTGTCTGTCAAATTTCGGCAAAAACTGCTATTCTGCTGTATTCAGGCTTCTGTAGAAGGGCAGCTCTGTATTAGTTTGCTGACATTCTGGGTAGTGGTTCTAAAGCTATTAATGGTTTGTTGTTGTGTTCTTTCAAGTTGCTCTTGATTTATGGCAACCCTAAGGCAAATTTATCACATGGTTTTCTGGGGCTGAGAGTGTGTGACTCAGCCAAGGTCACCCAGTGGGTTTTCATAACTGAGCAGGAAAAAGAACCCTGATTTCCAGAGTTGTAGTCCAATGCTCAAACCACTACACCATACTGGTTTACTAAACTACTAAAGCCTTAAAAATCATTTTCAATAGTATCATCTATGTAATGTTTTATAAACGTTTTCATTATTTGTTGTTTGACTTGTACGTTGTTCTTAAATTATAATATAAGCTGCCTTGAGTCCCAGATTGAGAGTTAGGCAGAATGCTGAACAGATAGATAAATAGATCAGCAAATGCTAGCTGATAGGGTGTCCATCTTGCCATGCACTCACTGTCAGTCTGAAGATGGGAAGCTCCCATTGTTTCAGTGTTTTCAGGGAGATCTTGTGTTTCAGAGAAAACCTGGATGATTCTATTGCAATGTCAGCCTAATACCTTAGTTAAGAAATGGGACCTCAAAACTACTTGGATCCTACATGCATCAGGATCCCAGAGTAAAGGGGAAGTTAAACTCCTCCTTGGCCCCAATGAATGCCTGGAGCATAGCTATTTGGTCTTAGGGAGCTGGCCTGAGAGTCTGAGATTTGAGAGAGGGAAGATAAGGCAAAGGATCTGCAAATAAATTAAAAGGAAATTTCCTCTCTCTCTCTCTCTCTCTCTCATTATCTATCTTTTGATCAGAATTCAACCAGGACTGCTCACACTACACAATTACTGTACAGTGCTATGAATATGATTCCACTTTATCCACCATGGCTGCATCCTATGGAATGCTGGGGTTTGTACTTTGATGCAGAACTAGAGCTCTCTGCCTGAGAAGTATAACTGTACCTCTCTAAACTGAAAATCCCAGTCTTCCATAGCATATTGTCATAGCATTTAAAGTGGAATTATAGTGCTATTATTAGGCAGTGCAAAAGGTCTCTGAATAGAGAGATTAAGCTTCTGGCAGATGGTAACGCTCTCTTGATGCAATTCAGAAGAAGCTAGGATGGCTCAAGAAGGCCACCTTAGGGGGACTGACTTTTCTCCCCCATCCATAGCTTGATAAAAGGAAGATACAAGTAAGGTCTACAGTAGGAAATTAGTGCTGGAACAGTCTAAAAAGTGGGCAGAGAGATAATTTAACCCTATGAAACTGTATATTCCCCTCGAAATCTGATGGGGAACAGGCATTTGCTGCGGTGTTGGTGGTGTGAGCCATTTCATGTTCACCCTGTATGTTATGTTCTCTCTACTTATAGCGACCCTATCGTGGTTTACTTGGCAAGTTTCTTCAGGGGTTTGCCCCTTCCTTTTTCTGAGACTGAGGGACTTGCCCAAGGTCACCCAGTGAGTTTATATCACTAAACCGGGATTTGAACTCTGGTCTCCAAAGTCCTAATCTAATGCTCAAACCATTATACCATGCTGGTTGTATAGCTGTGTAAATAAATATTACGGTATGTCACAGAAATCTCATAAGCAACTAGTGACTTCTTCATAAGGACACTAAAACCTGGGTAAGCACTGGAGCCCCTGACAGTGCATTCACATGGCACAAGTGTACCACTTTCTTTCCACTGTAACTGCCATGGGTCCATTATATGGAATCCTGGGATTTGTAGTCTGGTGAGTGATTTAGAATTCTCTGTTTAATCTCTTTAAACTATAGCATTAATGATCTACTGAACAGAAATCTATGTATCTCACTAAGCTACAGATCCCAGGACTCCATAGGATGGAGCCAGGACAGTCAAAATGGAAAAAAAACCCTGATATAACTTTATAATGTGGATACACCCATGCACAAAGCAATCACTCTTACATTATTTCCTCTCCCACTACTTGAACCATTCTAGCTGCCACTGAGAGACAGCACCAAAACACTACTATTTGTCAGAATTGTAGCCTATTATCTAGTAATGAACAGAGCTCTCTTCTTTCTACTCTGGGCTCATTCACACTTACATTTAAACTGGTTTGCAATTTGCCTTTGCTCTGTGTCAGTGAATCAGTTCCAAAAAGTCCGTCGTTCCCACTATGAAAGTGGATCTTTTCATTATTCCCTTATAATTGTTTCTTTTTTGACATGATTGCCATTCCTGCTAGTTTACACCAGTTCAAAATACATGCCAATCATCTGTGTGTTGTGGGTGACACAAGTGGCAGCACAGTGAGAACAGGGATGCTCCAGGCATCGAGTGGGGCAACTTTAGCAACTGAGCCTTCCTCTGCTCCTCAGCAACCCAGGCTGCCCAAGCACTCCATTTCCCCTTTAAGCAGCCCGGCTTGGGAACTATATATATTAAAATTGACAGGAAATGTGATCTATTGGTTTTGCAACTACTTGCCTCGCTGAGCTGCAGTTGGCCCAATCGCCAGGCACCCTGCCCAAGTAATTGCAAATAGCTGCAAATACAATGAATTGCATATTCTGTCAATTTGTATGTATATGTGTATATATATGTATATGTATATGTACACAAAATATTATGCACCCATAAGTGACACCACAAGCACAAAGGCAGCACAGGGGGTGGGGCATGGCTGATTTCCCAAAAATTGAGGAGTTTAGAGAGGTACAGTTATACTTCTGCCATTAGTTCCTCCTCTCCAGAATGATGCGATCCATTGTTCCCACTTGTTGAACATGCTTCGGAATCTATTCTTTTCAAAAGAACCGCCAAAAAACTAGTGTCAGGAAACAGCGGATATATATATATATATATTTGCATTTGCTTCACTTTATCATGATTGAAACTGAGCACAATAGGATCGGAACCGGTTTCAAGTGGGTACAAGGCACATATAACCCAATCAGAAATTTGCTTTAAATCATAGTGGGAACGGGGCCTTCGCCTCTATGTGAAGACCATTGTAGAACACAGCAGGAGCATCTGGATGCAAAGAAGATTCCCCCTTCCAAGCTGCCCTTGCTACTTGTTGGTTTCAAATATTTTAATTAACTATCACTCTCTAATCTTGAACTAAAATAAAGATTCTTTTAGCCATTTGCATTCAATAAAATAGAATTTCATTTCTTCTGTGGAGATTTGAACCCAGTTCTCCCAAGTCCCAGTCCAGTATTCTAATCACATTTTTATTTTGCTTACATAAACAAACCAGACTTTGGGTAAATGACTGACTAAAGAATATAAAATTGTTTGCTTGTAGCACTGTGAGTCATTAAATAACTTGATTAATAATTTTGGGGAAATGTTTGTGCTGAAATTCCAACTTAAGATAAGCACATCAGTTGAAAAAGAACTCGTGTTGTTGTTTTTTTGTTAGTAAAGTTCCAGCTTTTGGTATGTGATTTTAACTAGTTAGTTCCTGTCTCTGATTCTGCTTGTATGGTTCCCATGAATATTTAGTTGGTCATTCTATGAACAGAATCCTGGACTGGATAAGCTTTTGATATATCTCAGTACCTTCTGTTTGTTAATTCTATCCCATGGTCTATCATGAATTCTATTCCCCATGTTTCCTATTACATTGAAGTTTATACAGATTGAGTCTCCCTTATGTGGAATTCCATAATCCAAAATACTCCAAAATCCCAAATTGTCTACGTAGGTGGCTTAGATAGTGACACCTTTGCTTTCCAATGATCCAGTGTACACAAACTTTATTTCATTGACAACATTATTAAAAATATTGTGTATAAATTTGCCTTCAGCCTATGTGCATAAGGTTTATACACAACATAAATGAATTTAATGTTAACATTTGGGTCTCATCTCCAAGATATCTCATTATGCAGTGGTTCTCAAATAGTGGAAAGGGGTGAGAATTGCTCAAGGGGGGCATGAGACTTGAGGCTTTGATCCCTCCTCCTACTCCTCTTCCCAAACTTCTTTATGTGTAAAATTTACACATGCATTGAGTTGAATATTGAATTTACTTAAATAAATGTATAGCTCTTTAGGAATAAATCTTAACAACAACAGCAATAATATTGTTCTAATTTGAATGATGTTATTTCCTGATAAAATGTTAAAATATGAAAATACATGAATGTGTTAATGAAAATACACATACTAACTAAAATATTTTTATTCATATACTACATTGAATGGGGGGGAACAACATCTGCACATAAAGGCGGGGACAAGGATAAAAAGGTTGAGTACCACTGTCATTATGTATATGCAAATATTCCACAATCCAATAAATAAATAAATAAATAAATCTGAAATACAAAATACTTCTGGTCCCAAGCATTTTGAATAAGGGAGACTCAACCTGAACTGTATTGATAGGCACACATCTCTCCATTGGTAATCCAGAGGCAAAGGGTGCATCTGTACTGTAGAAATAATAGAGTTTGAAACCACTTTAAGTACTGTAGCTCCATCCTATGGAATCCTGGGATTTATAATTTTACAAGATCTTTAGCCTTCTCTGCCAGAGTGGTGGTGCCTCACAAAACTACAGATCCCAGGATTCTATAGAATGGAGCCATGGCAGTTAAAGTGGGGTCAAACTGCATTATTTCTATAGTGCAAATGTACCCAAAGATTCAGACTGCCCCTCCCAGCAACTCTCTTGACCTTCTTTGGGCAATGGTGAACTTTTAACATTATTTTTTGAATTGCTAAATGTGTGCTTTTGTATATGTGCTTATATATGTCATCAAGTCAGTTTCTACTTATGGCAACCCTATGAACGAGAAACTGTTATTAATAGCGCTGCTAACATCTTTCAGACTCAGGGTTGTGGTTTCATTGGTTATGTCAATCAACCTGCAATGTAGTTTTCTTCTTTTTCTACTACATTCCACTTTACGAAGTATTATTGTCTTTTCTAATGAGTCATGTCATTTCATGGTATGTCCAAAGTACTATAGCCTCAAGTTAGCCTTTTTAGTCATTAATAAATTACCAAAGATGACCTCCTAATTTTGTGGGGCATGATGAACCCTGGCTACCCATATGATCTTCCCATATGATCCCCCCCCACCCCCTGTGCACTTCCATCCTCTGGGAGGAACCTGCTGCAGCCTATGAAAACTAGGCTGTCGCAGACCTCCCAGAGGGCCTTTTCTGCGACCGCTCCTAGACTATGGAATGACCTGCCGGATGAGATCCGTCTTATCAGCACCCTTGATTGCTTCAAAAAGGCAGTAAAGACGGATCTCTTCTGGCAGGCCTTCCCAGAATAATTTCCTGACCAAATTAGGAGTCTGGATTTCCCTGCCTCCACTGTCTGCTTCCTCTAGAAGTTGCTTTGTTCATTGTATTGTATGTATGTTGTTTACATATTTTAATATTGCTCTAGTTTATTTTTAAGGGGTGGGAGGGTTAGGGATTGGGCTGAAGGATTGTTTTAACTGTTGTTTGTTTTAATTTGCTGTACACCGCCCTGGTTGCTGAGCAGAGGGGCGGGTTAAAAATTATTATTATTATTATTATTATTATTATTATTATTATTATTATTATTATTACCTCACTATCACATTTTAGTAGAATAGCTGTATTTTAGTCTGGAAAATCAATATGTAAAGAGGTCTTTTGGCATCTTTGAGACTAACTGAAAGGAAGAAGTTGGTAGCATGAGTTTTCGTAAACCTGAGCCTACTTCACATCCGAGGAAGAAGACTCAGCTCTACCAACATTCATGCTACCTACTTTCAGCTAGTTTCAAAAGAGCTACAAGATCCCTTTGCAATCACATCTTAAGTTTTTCCTCTCCAGTTTTTCCTGCACTGTTTATATGAACTTCATTGGACCGTGTGTGGTTGAAATCACATGAATTATTTATTTAGGTGGGGGAAAACCCACAAGGGAGTACATCAATATCAGGAAACATGGAGATGTATGTTAGTTCCAGGGCAGCAAGGGACTAATTGAAATGTCATGTACAAAAGCACTCTTTCTTGAATGCATGCTTAGTCAGTATCTCTTCTTCATTCTTACACTGACAATGATTCAAACTTATAAACCTGAGAATCCCTCAAGCCTGTTACATCAGTGGTTGTCTAATTTTTGTATGCATAAACAAAGGAAAAGGCGGCTGTGGCTTCCTTCCTTTATCCTTCCAAGATATGTGTTTTTCTCATGTACTTTAAATTAATTGCATGACTGTTCTTTCCAGAAGTGCTTTGGATTTCCCCTCCTCCTCCTTCTTCTCCAGAACTGATTTAATTTTGTTTGTCAGTCTCTCCAAGTGATGCTACAACTGGAGAAATTTTTAAATGACCAATAGATTGGAGCTGCATGTGCTAGGGCTTTATCACACCAGGCTCATAAGGTGCTACAATCATGTTATTGTAGGAAACACAAACATATCGAGTTAGGGACAGTCATTATCAGCTCTTCCAAATTGCCATGGTGCCGTTTCTGTCCCAGCCTCTGTCTTCCACACACTGGCCTCCATAATTAAGCCTCCCTGCCCTATGCCCTTCCTAGTATACCTTTCAGTCTGTGTTTATTTTTATTTCTAGTGCAATTACATGATCATGGCAATCCATTAAACAAAAAAGAAAAGAAATGGGGGGGGGAAGGAAAAACAGCCTACTTGGGAATAGCGAGGGGGAGAGGAGCAGAATCATGGCCACTCACACTATGTGACTGCCTGCATATTGGAACTGCAGCAGGAGGAACTTTTCATACTCTCTCATTAGTTTAAAAGTAGCGTGACTGAGGGACATTGATGGTTTTCCCCCATCAATGAAAAGGAACACTCCAGCAGTGAATGAACTACAGACCAACTTCTGGTCAACTACAGTGTCATGTAATAATAATAATAATAATAATAATAATAATAATAATAATAGTTTACACCACACTATAAAATGTTAAAATAGTAAAATAATATATTAATATGCTAAAAACAAAAACAAAATCCTCCTCAGTCGCTACCCATGTCGGCCACCTTAGGCATGCTCAGCAACTTAATTCAGTGAATCAAAGGAAAGGTCTTCAACCCTTTACGAAAGTGGATCAGATCCTTCCCCCCTGCTGGAGGTGCAAAGGAAGGAGATTATTGCATAATGATATAAACCAGTTTACCTAAACTGGCTTAAAATTATAAGTGGGCAGCATCCTGATATTATCAGATGCATTTAGCTGCTGAAATTGCCACCCGGGTGCAGCTCAGCTCAATCGCCGCTCAGAGGGGTGCTCATCACGCCTCTTTTCGAAGCTGGGAGTTTTCCAGCTTGAAAAAATGGCCGCCAGAGCACCCCTTTGAATGGCGATTAAGGATTCCATCCGCTTCTAATTTTAAGCCAGCTCAGATAAGCCAGTTTATATCATTATGCGATAATCTTCGAAGGTTGTTCCACAAACACAAAGCCAGATCCTGAAGGGCTTGCAGCCTTAATAGAGCCGTACGCATTGGTGGCACCACCAATAATCCTTTGTCTACAGATCTTAATTTCTAGATGGTACATCCCATGCTAGCAGAGCTGCCAAATATGGGAGAAGATTAAAGTGCAGGGCTTTAATACTAAAGCCAAAAGCTTATAATAAGCCCTGGCCTGAACTGGAAAAGGGATCTATGAGGGGAAGAGACATGTGAATATTTGGGGATATTTAAGTCAACCTGGACAGCACTGTTCTGGATTAAGGCTATTCCATGCTATCCTGCTATAATTCCATCTTCAAGCCACATGTGATAAAGCTCTTAGTGGTGCTAGTTTCTGATGTCCATACTGATACACTTGTTGAGGAATCCAGCTGAATTCAAAATAGCATTAGTCTCTTCCAGCAGCCTTACCCAGATGATCTTTAAATTGTGAATTTTAAATGTGGATTGTTTTAATACGTGTATATCTTGTTGCATGTATGTCCTTTTAAATTAATTTAAATTGATGTGTACTTTAATTGATGTGTTTTAACTTATATAGTGTGTCTATTAATTGTTATTGTTCCCCATCTCACTTCATGGGGAGAGGCTGGTAATAGATGATGATGATGATGATGATGATGATTATTATTATTATTATTATTATTATTATTTGGGGAAGGAACATGGTCAGTGGTCATGATGGCTGGGACTTGAGGGAATTGTAGTCCAAAAAAAGTCTCCAAGTTCTAATTCAGTGTAATGATTAATGTATTGATCCATAAAGCTGTGTATTGTCCACTGAAACTGGGGTCTGTTTTTGAGGATCTCAGGTACAGGCCACCTGAGATACTTTTTGATACTTTTAGTTGTAAAATACCAGAAATTGGATTGAAGTGAGGGCCTTCTGCAGGCAAAGAAACTGTGAGCTCTTCCATGCACTCTTCCTAATTATCTTTCATTTTCTGTCTCTTGACATCCAACGGCTTGCCTCCTCTCTCCAAAAACTCAATTTTTTTCCACAAAAAAATCCCCAAATGGCAGAATTGAAGTATACCAGCTGCCACCACAGATTCCAGCTTCAGTTTCAGCCATTTTTAAGATGTCACATCTTGTTAAGAATCAGTGACCCTTTTATTCATTTTGCTTTGTCTCTGGTAAATTGTTTGCATTTCCTGGAAACACAGCAAACAGTTTTCTGGTAATATTTATGTTGCTGGAATTGGTTTGCAATTAGTGGCTGCTTGATTTCTGCTATGTCTTCATGGCATCCAAGGCCTTGAACAAAGCCTAGAAAAAAATATTTTGGTACTACAGGTCCCAGAATCCCCAAGCCAGTGCAGCCCATAGCCATGTTGGGCAAGGGATTCTGGGAGTTGAGATCTTTAAAAAAGCGAACTTTCCCATGTTTTGGAGCTCAGTGTGCCTTTCCAAGCTCTGAATTTCAGTGGACTCTTTCTCCTTAGCTAGATCTCCCCTCACATATTAGATCAATTCAGGGATCCTCCACATTGGTGGTTTGTGACATAGAGCACTAAGACTTTTAATGTCACTTCTTGTTACTTCACCATCCAAAGGCTCTTCTGATTATTATTTTTTATTAAAAAGGACAGCACATTTTGGTTCATTGTTCATGATGTAGGTTTTAAAATGTGGTTTCTGCATGAGATTTCCCACATGTGATAAAGTCCAGTGACAGTCTTTAAATAGAAGGGGGGGGGGGAACCACCAAAGCATGTAGATTTTCAGACAACGTCACTGTTAAAGTGTGGTTAACCTGAACGGAAAGTAGTCAAAAGCCGCTTCTTTTTACTTTTGGAAAATCCTGAAAGTAAAAAGGAACGACTTTTGACTATTTTCTGTTCAGGTTAAGCACACTTTAAACAGAGATGTGTCTGAAAATCTACCCACTTTTGCGGGTTTTCCCTATCTTTTAAATCCTGTTTCTGCACAGGATTTCCCCTGTGTGATAAGGTCCACTGTCAAATTGCGATAGTTGTAGGATATGGTGCGAAAGTAAAAGCATCAATGTCAACTCCTTCTGGAACTCGATTTAGAGATAAATTGTTCCTCTTCAGGTTGCAATCTGGAAATTGTACACACAGAGATGTCTCCAGTACTTTGGTACCCTACAAATGGCCATACTGGCTGATACGCGGAGTGATTTGGGTTCAAAAAAAGTAACTCTGGGTTTGATGTATATTGATTATGGTTTGATAGTGTTATTGTTTCATCCATTTTTCACAGTGTTGTTAGTTGCTCTGACTGGTTTTTAAAAAGTGGAAATGCAGGTGGAAATGTAAAATAAGTATGTAAATAAATAAATGTTTGTATACAACTCTGGAGTCCTTTCTTCTGTTCCCATCAGAAGAGCCCTTCCTGCCACATTGCCACTGGATACTGATGATGAGAAAGATGAACACTCTGAGCAGGACTGACCTAGAATGCAGCAGCCCATGAAAGCCTCAGGCCTTACAAAGTCAAGCCAGCAATTATCCCAGCAAAAGCATTTAGGGAACTGACAGGATCCTTTGGCACAAATGCTCAATAGCTATCTGGAAATCATGACTAAAACAGTAAAGAAAGAAGGTAGCCAAATCTGAAGACCCAACAAGAATGTAACTTTCTACTAGGACATGTGTAGTAATAAATGATTCAGTGTGGAACACAGCTGCTATACATTTGCTCAGTTACCCTAGAATGGTGTACCCACACTTTAGGGCATGGATTAGAAAAAACTAGAATCTATTGGGATCTCTGGGTGGGTTGTAATAGATCAGAAAGGATTTCTGATGCTCAGTAGTTTCCTGAGCCTCTCTCCCTGCCCTGAGTTATACTGTACTGCTGAAATTTTGTGTGGAAAACACTGTGGTCTCCATTAGTTCCACTGATCTGAGTAAATTCCTGATTTAACTCTTAAGTGCGTTACTTTTGGACCAGGTTCCAGAGAGCCAGGATGGCATAGTGGTTTGCATGTTGGAGTAGTTATAGAGACCAGAGCTTGATTCCTCTCTTGGCCATGAAACCCATTGAGTGACCTTGGACAAATCACATGCTCTCAACCTCAGGGGAAAGCAATGGCAAACCTTCTCTGAACAAATCTTGTAAGAAAAACCGATGATAATGTCCCCTTAGAGTCACCATAAGTTGGAAGCGACTTGAAGGACACAATACCACAAAGCCACAACAAGCCATAAAGCCAAAGTAGATCCTGCAGATCTAAAGTCTCCTTTTCCTTGAAAGAGTGAGAGGAAAGATGGATGTTCTGCTCAGATTCCCACTCTTCATGTTACCCAGTTTGCCATCTTATAAATATGATGGGTCTATCTGGCTGCCCATAATCCAACATGAGTTGTGCTATTAAATCTCACTGATATCAATATGTGCAATTAGATCTGTGTTCAGTTGTGGGCTTTGTTTTTTATTAGTGTATAAATCATACCCTGGTTTGGCAGGAACTGTCCCAATTAATCATCTGCTGTCTCAATTTTTCAACTGCTTTTAAAATGTCCCAGGTTTTTCCCCTTCTTACCTTTGTTCTCAGCTTACTTCAGTTGCTTCAAACTGATTTCAATATGCAAAAGTGGTTTGACTTCAGAATTCATCAAGAATGCAATCTTGTCCTTCCAAGTAAGTCCTGAGAAAAGTAAACTCTTTCAGTCTCTTCTAGCTTGTCTTTTATACTTCATTAATAACTTGCCATATTGGCCACATAATGACGCTGAATGGCCACAGGTGTTTCTATTTGTATCTGTGAAATGCTGGAGGGTATTGTACAGTCTTCTTCCAGTTAAACACACAAAGGATGTTATGCTAAGTTTTAAACCTTAATTTGCCCATTACCATCAGCTCCACAAGAGACCTGTATGAGACCAAGTCCTGGCATGATGTACACTCATCCCTCCCCATTCGTGAGGGATTATTCCAGATGCCCCCCCATGAACTTTAAAAACTGCTAATATCCAAGCCCCATAGAGTATAATGGTGGTGTGTTCCTGCGTCCCTGCTTGCCACCCACAAAAAGAGCAAGACTGCAGACTCCAAATCCGTGAATGTGGAGAGACAAGTGTAGTTGACTCTGTCAGGTAAGGAAGGAGCAAGTGACTGTGCCCTAAAGCTCTACCGTATCCCTGTTGTGGTCCTTGGAGAATGAATAGAAATACAGAAAGGCTTTTGCTTTGAACAGAGGAAATGGTTAAACCATTTCCATTTGTATGTCTTTGAAGACTAGGGCAGCTTCCCCAAAATTTTCTCTGCTCAGACCTATTTTGTGATGGTATTATATTGTTGCACTTGATGTTACTGTTTTCAGTCTAAATCCAAATGTTTGTAGAGCAGTAGTGTCACTAGCATTGATTTCACCAAGTGTGGGAACTTATGGTGTCACGCACACACCCCACTGATCTCCTTCCACACCATACCATACAGAATCCTTAGTAATGTTTTTGTACTAATGTTACTCATAAATCATAATTCCACTGAATGTAATGGTAACAGTTGTGACATTAACAACTAGCAAAGTTTAAATTATACCTTTTTTCTGCCCAAAGGCAGCTGTTTGAAAAGCAATGGTATCACCTCAACTTAGAGTGTCACCTGGCATGGGCTGCACCCCCTGTATCCCCCTAGTGATGTCACTATTTTAGTGTAAGATGAACTGAATTAATTGGAGCTTTGTACAATTGACACTGTGGTTCGAGGTCCAGAAGGAGTTAACATTGATGCTTTTACTTTCACACCATATCCTACAACTATCGCAATATGACAGTGGACCTTATCACACAGGGGAAATCCCATGCAGAAACAGGATTTAAAAGGTAGGGAAAACCCGCAAAAGTGGGTAGACGCAACTACGGTAACAATCAGATTTAGCTCAGGAGTGGGAATCCTGTAACATTAACAAATGTTGCAGGATTGCAATATCCCAGAAGCCCCAGTCAGCTTAACCATCAGTGATGAATGTTGGAAATTGCATGATTCCCACCCCTGATTTAGATGATGAGCACAGCATTTTCTAGTACTTCACAGCAATACTTCATCTTTAGTCTTGCCCCAATCCCAGAGGCATAATAGCTAAATGGCTGGAGGATCAGGGACAAGAAATACAACTAGGCCTCAGAGTGCAAACCCTCCAACAAGTCATAGATGAAATCTGGAACACATGTGGCCAAACAACATCACAGTGTGCTCAAGAGGTCAAAAGTTATTAATGAAGAGGCAGAAGGTCCCCCGCTGGCTGGAAGCCCAGCACTTTGATAGGGGCTGAGGGGGGAAAGAGTAGTTTCCCTAAAGCTACATCAGTTCATGGCAGATGGAAATTTCAAACAAGTGACTTCCTGTTTGTTGTTTTGTCTCTTAGTCATTATAATGCATCGCCCGTTAGCCATTGCTGTTTCACAACCTGCAGAAGACACAACATATTCCTGTATCACTTCTTAGTGTTTCATATCCTGCAAGAAGACTCACCCTTATGCTTTCAAGTATTATGGGAAAGAATAAACAGAACGGGGGAAACATTTATTGGCTCTTTCTACATAGATAGACCAAACAATTTGGAATGTGGATTTGGTCAACCAAGGGAAGTTCATACAGTAGGCCCTCCATATCTGCTGAGGTTTGTTTCTGGGACCCCCCGTGGATACCAAAATCCATGGATCCTTAAGCCCCATTATATATAATGGCACAGCAAAATGTTGTCCCTTATATAAAATGGCAAAATCAAGATTTACTTTTTGTATTTTTGAGGGAGGGGGAATATTATCAAGCTGCAGATGTTGGAATTAGTGGATACAGAATCCAGAGATATGGAGGGCTGATGGTATGTTATTTGGAAATAAATATCTGTCCCAGATATTACAAGTGATTTTTAAAATATTTTACTGACACCTCGCATGTGTCATATTCATCTTGAATACATGAATTAGAAAGATGCGTACATTATGGCTGTGCTCTGTTGTTGTTTTTAAGTTTAAAACTGTTGCCAGTTGAATAGGAAATATATAGATTCGTGTATCTACACAGTGCTCTACTTAGGGAATGAAAAGACAAGAAGAAATGAGTTGGCTTTCATACTAAGAAAAGATGTGGCAAAAGCAGTCAGCAGATAAAATGCAAAACCAGACCACATCATTTCAGTAAGGCTCCATGGTAAACTTATGAATATCACTATAATACAAGTATATGCACCAACCACAGAGGCAGAAAAAGAAGAAAATGATAGATTCTATGAATGAGTTTCTATGAATGAGTACAGGGAGAAATTGTCAACACACCAACACAGGATGTCAAACTGATCATAGGAGATTGGAATGCAAACGCTGAAAGCAAAGAAGAAGCAGTATGCATATTTGGATTAGGCAAAAGAAACAAAGCAGGTGAGCATCTGATAGATTTTTGTGAAGCCAATAACCTATTCATTGCAAACACATTCTTCATACAACCAGAAAAAAGGCTATACACATGAACATCACCAGATGATCAACACAAAAATCTGAAGCCAGGGACATAATAAATGAAGAATGCAGGCAGACACTTTCAATAAACAAAAAGAAAGAGAAAAAAAACATGGATGGCAGAAAAAACACCACAAGCAATAAAGAAAAGAAGAGAAGAAAAACAAAAGGGAGATAGGAACAGACTAAGAAAGGGAGATAGGAACAGACTAAGAATTATGAATGCAACAGTACAACGGCTTGTGTGGAAAGATAAAGAAAATTACTACAACAACCAATGCAGAGAAACAGAAGACAACAACAAAAAGTGAAGAACAAGAGATCTATTTCACAAGATCCAGGAAATCAAAGGAAAAATCAAACCATGGACTGGGAAGATCTATGACAATAAAAATAACATAATTCAAGACCAGAAAGGAATAAAAAGATGTTGGATGCAATACACAGAAGAATTATGCAAAAGACATGACATAATGAAGGACACATGGAACAAAGAGCCATATGAAGATGAACCTCAAATTCTAAAAGTGAGGTGGAAACTTCAATAAGAGAAACAGCGAAAAACAAATCACAAGGAACAAATGATATTCCAATTGAACTGCTGCAATCCACAATGAGAGAGTCAACCCTAGTGCTAACCAACATATGTCAACAGATATGAAAAACAAAACAATGGCCAACAGATTGGAAGTGATCAGTATACATCCCCATCCAGCAATTATAGAACCATAGCACTGATCTCCCATGCAAGCAAAATCATGCTCAAAATTCTGCAACATAGACTCGAACCATACATGGAGAGAGAAATCCCAGAGATCCAAACAGGGTTCAGGAAAGGAAGAGGCACGAGAGACCACACTGCAAACATATGATGGCTAATGGAGCACACCAGAGAATTACAAAAGAAAATCAGCATGTGCTTTATAGACTATAGCAAAGCC
>CM034701.1:61652032-61666205 GCA_020142125.1 Phrynosoma platyrhinos | reverse complement strand
GGAGAAATCCCATTCATTAAAAGCTTCCGCTTTTGCGGGTTTTTTTTTTTTTTTACTTTAAACAGCGATTTTGCACGGGGCTCCCCTTGTGATAAACTCCATAGATACACCTCCTAAATATCTATCAGATTTTTATTCCATCCTGAAAGGAGTTCCAGGTTGCTTTACTAAAATGACATAAAAGCTCTCTGGAACTCTCCCTGTCACTCACATACACAGTTACATATACACTTTTTCCTCATAACAATCCTGAGAGCTAGTGATCAGTCCCAAATTATCATCCGTTGAATCACATGGCTGAGTACAGATTAATATACAAGCCAGATATTCATATTGGACTCCCTGGTCCTTAGCGTATACTACCTATTGCATTATACTGGCTCTCAAAGCAGTCATTTTCAACAATTCTAGTCATTTTCTTGGAACTGCAATCCTTTTTTTTTTTTTTTTGTTCATTTTTATGGAGAATCCAGATGAAATAATAGAAGGTGGTTTTAATTTCAGAGTTTTCTATACCATCCTTCTGTGTTCATTTCTTCCTTTTTGGCAATTGTAGAACTAGACTGTTGAACCTTTTCAGGACATCTGTGCCTTTAATAAAAAGTTTCCTATTTTGTAGGTTCTTGTCATTTTATAATCTCTTTTTAATCCTGGTTGGGGATTAGTAAGAGATGGCCTTTTCATTGTCTTACTGTCTATTTCTGTTCCTATGAAAAGGCAAGCCATTTTACTGATTTCCTCCCAGCCAAAAATTAAAATTTTTAAATGGGAAAAATGCAGTGAAATAATAATTAAAATTTAATAATTAAACATTCCTTTGCCTCTCAGGAACAGAAACTGATACTGGAGCAATTAAGAGGCTGATAATCACTATTCCTCAGTGAAGAGTAAACCATACAGTGAGGGAACCCAAAAACAGTCTGTTTTTCATAAATCATGACAGGGTAGGGTTCTTCTTGAAGCATACAGACTGTATCTGTGAATACCTCTGAACTCATTCTCATGAAAACCTGCTGAACATTTGTCAGGAGGGGAGGAGGTGGCATGTGATCTTCATAAAATGGGGATGATATCTCAACCACACTGTTGGGAGGTCGTCAAGGGACCTGAAAAAGTGGGACAGCGCAGGATTAATTGTGACTGTCCCTACCCAATCTGGACAGTTGGTGGGTTTGCTTTATGTTTTATTTATACCTTGCCATTTATCAAAAATTGGAAGTCATCGTGGCTTACAATTTAAAACAAGTAAAATATAGCTAAAACATACAAAGATCAACATTAAAATAGAATTAAGTTATTTACAATATTAAAACAATTAAACACATATACTTTAAAAGGATAAAAAGCCATTAGAAACAGATCAAAAAAAATAACATAGCAGCTTCTGAAATCGTCTGTTTAAACGCCTTCAATTCCAAAAGCCTGTAGTAATAGTAGTAGCAGTAGTAGTAGTAGTCTTTGCATGCAGACAGAAGTACAGCACGAAGAAGTGCCATTCTAGCCTCCCTTGGAAGGAAGTTCCAAAGTCTAGACCAGTGATTCCAAACTCTGGCCTTCCAGATGTTTTGGACTTCTGTTCCCAGAATCTCAAACCATTGGCCAAGATGGCTGAGGCTTCTGGGAGCTGAAATCCAAAACACTTGGATGACCAGAGTTTAGGAACCACTGGTCTAGAGGAATCCACCAAGACGATCCTATCTTGTATTACTACCAACCATGCCTGTGAAGGTAGTGGGACTAAGAGAAGGACCTATTCTGAGGATCTGAGAGCCTAGGCTAGCTCATGTAAGTCTGCTAGATAACCTGGAACTAAGCCATATAAGATTTTATATGTTTTAGCCAGCACTTTGAATAGTGTCTGGAAACAGACTGAGAGCCAATGAAGCTGTTTTAGAAGGAGAGTTGTATGCTCCCTGTAGACATTCCCAGTTAACACTTTGGCTGGAGCCCTTTGTACCATCTGAAGTTTCTGAACACTGTTCAAAAGCAGCCCCATGTAATGCACATTACAGTGATTCAAATGGGATATAGCCAAGGCATTTGTGCCTTACCTGACACATGTTTTATGTATCTTGCTTGGCCTCTAAAACAGAATCATCCCAAGACCTTTTGGTGCTGCAAAACCAGGTGGAACAGCAAATGGCATCCCCCACTTATCCAAGCCAAAGCCAGCCAAGCTATTTTGGTATGTGAGTAAGAAAATCCCACAAGCTTCCCTCCCATCTCTTGCAGTAAACAAAAAAGGCAACAAATTAAATAACAAATTGTTGTCTTTTTATTATGTCATCCCAAACTGCTCCCTGAAACAGCCTCCTCTCTCTGTCTAATAAAAGGGCCACTGCTGCTCCCCACAGCCTCAGACCCTAAATCAAGTGGGGCTTGGTGGCTCCCAGGTCGGGGGGGGGGCAGTGAATCCAGTCCAGATTTTAGTCTGAACTTTCAAGCAATCATTCAAGGTGCTGAACATATTTAGGGGACAGGAGTTAGCACTATGGACAACACTTTTAACATTTAGACGAAAATCTGGACTGGGCCCACCATTCCACTGACATGGAAGCCACCAGTTACCACTGTCCAATTCACATGGTATAGGAAAAGGCTGGCAAACAGTATATGCTCTACTATAAGTCAACTTCATGTATAAGTCAAGGGCAAGTTTTTTGGGGGGAGGGGAAATTATGGATTTTGATATGAGGTGCGGATAAGTCAATAATAAAACTTGGAGGCATGTAAAAATGATGTAAAGCAAAGGAAAATTATGTTGAAGAATTTACAAAATTCTAGCAGGCATATGCTTTTGTGCTCACCCTAAAGGCTGGGTGGATGAGGAAGGAACTATGGTAAATGTGGAAGAGGTGGCTAGGCACAGGTATGGCTAAGAAAAACACTCATGTCAAAAGGGATGGAAAGGCAAAACAAAAAAAATGGGGACTATTTTAGCTTGGACATCACAACAATTCCTCAGTCATCAAGCCCCAAAATGTCTCAAGCTGAAAGAACTTACTTAAATTCTTTGTGCCTCCGCAACTCTGCCACAATTTTCAAGCTGGCATGGCTGCATTTGACTGCATTGAAGTATAACACAAGAGGAATAACAGTAGGCATAACAACTGCAAGAAGCTATTAATGGTGGCTCAACTGCTTCTAAATTTAGTTTCACTCCTAACTGGCAAAGCTTTGAACCAAGCTTAAATAAATATAAAATCCAATCAAGCAAAAGGTCTTTAACTCACCATCCATAAGCCGCCTGCCCCCTTTGCATTGTGCCAGGCCTTTTTCCAGGGTTAGTTAGGCAGATGATTTGTCAGCCAACCTTTGATCTCAGACTCCAAGGGTGACAAGCAGCTGATCATAACAACAAACAGAAAACAGCAGATACTCAATTCATTTCCTGCAAGATACTGAAATGCCTGGAAAAGAGACAGCAAGGTAACACTAAGGAAGTTCCCCAGGGGATTGCATTCATGCAGCTCACACAGACCACATATCACTGGTTATCATCTATTGCCCATCTCAGACAGATGATGGGGGTTACAGAGCCTGGCATGAAAAAAATGGTTTCAAAAAGGTTCAAGAAGACCTTTCTAGTAACCAGGAACTTCAGGGCTGGGAAATGTCTGGCTTCACATGTACGGTTGGACTCTTAACTCCCATTAGCCAGAGCCAATATAGACCGTTGTCAAGGAAGATGGGAATGGTAGTCTCGGAAGAGCTGAGGATTTCCCAGCTTTGATTTAGAGCAGGAGTAGGCAAAGGCTGTGCATGGCCTCCAGACTGTGTGTGTGATCTTTGACCCTTCAGAATGTCCCTTTTATGCCAAAAAGAGGGGACTGCTGTACCTAAGTAGGTCACAGTGACCTCCATTTAAACACCCCTCTATTTTCAAATCTGAAATGGACTTCCAGGTGCTGGCAGTTTTTCCCCTCCTGTTCTGGTTTCCCTAAGAATGAACTCTAGTAATTAAAGTGGAATCACAGTGCTATAATTTTGTATATAATGGTATAATGGCCCTCCTCCAGTTGCAATTTGCATGACAGCAGAATTACATTTTTCTTTGATTACAAGTTTACAGATTCCACTACTCTGAACAACAGAGGTAGACAGGATAAAAGAAACCAAGCTTTGGCTTTTTTGTAAAACTTATAAAACAGCTTTACCTACAAATTACTTATGATTAGTTAAATACTGGATGATTTTTTAAAAATGGTGTACAAGGAAAGCTGATCTTATTTGGTTTTGCGCCATTCTTTTTCATCACTCTGTACATGGTCCAATAGGAGAGAAAGAGAAAAAGAAAATGGCTGCAGGTTAGAGCCAATGGAGTCACTAGGGCTGGCATCACCCGGTGCAGTAACTCACGTTGTCATACCCCCCTCCCGCATTGACTTCCTCCCATATCCCACTATACAGAATCCTTTCTAATGTTTTTTGTACTAATCTAACTCATAAATCATAATTCCTGTATATCACCAAATGTCATGGCAATAGTTGTGACAAAAAGAACTAGCAAAATTAAAATTATACCTTTAAATTACATATGCACAGTATTTACATGTACATTGTTTCATGTGGTTAAAGTGAAAATTTGATAAGCTGTGATGTTTCCATTTTGTAAAGGATTTTAAAAATTATTTTTTTAAACTTTTAAAACTTAAAATTTAAGTTTAAAAAGAACCCCGAGGGCTCTCCTTTCACTTTCCCCTGAACCTCACCTCGCTACACCATCTCTTCAGCAGAGGAAAACAATACGGCTCATTTCTGCAAAAAGACATGTTTGGGGAGCAGTGGTGTCACTCCACCCTTTAAGGTGTCACCTGGTGCGATGCACACCCACCGCACTCCTCTAGGAATAGCATAGATGTGCTAAAAGCAAATAAACAGAAATTTAGCATGCATGAGGACCAGCAATCAATGAGTACAGTGCAGGCATGCAAAGATTGCTAACTCTTAACATTTTATCAGTCTTTTCTCCTTCTTCCAGGCCTCAGCCAGAGAAGTCCAGGGATTAGTGGGTCAGTAAGGACGTTTTCACACGGGGTTTTAGGAGGACGCTAGCCGGCCTCCCTCCGGCCCCACTCCGGCTCCACTGTCACATTTTTCACACGACGTCACAGGAAGCCCCGCCCCATCCAGCGCCATCCCCGGCGCTATCTGGCGTCCCTCCAGGGTCTTGCTGTGCGTGTTCATACGACGTCGCAGCAAGCCCCGCCCCATCTAGTGCCATCCCTGGCGCTAGCCGGCGTCCCTCCGGGGTCTTGCTGCGCATGTTCATATGACGTCGCAGCAAGCCCCGCCCTATCCAGTGCCATCCCCGGCGCTGGCCGGCTTTAGCCCCGTTTTTCTAATTCCTTTTTTAAAAAGGAATTACGGGGCTGCTGCCGGAAGCAATCAGGAGCCACTCCGGCGGCTGCTGTTTTCACCGCCGGAATGGTTCTTCTTTGCTTCCAGGCAGCTTCCAGCCGGCTTTAGAGCCATGTGTATGAAAACGTCCTAAGAGTAAGTAAGGAGGCAGTCCAAATGAGCCAGAAGAAAGCTCTAGGTGGACTATATAACTGCTAAGCAATTGTTAAATATTTAAGCATGAAGAATATATAAGAACCACCATCACCACCCCACTCACTTTCACAGAGCCTGTCTTTATAGACTGTAAAAGTGAAACTATTTCTTTCATTCACCATTGACGCTTTGGCAGAAAGGTATTTCTCTTCTTCAATATTTGCTTTAATGAAAGTTGCCTAAGAAAGTGCCCCTGGTTGCCTCACACAGTAAACCCCAGCAATGCAGAAACAACTTGAAACCTGTTCACAAGCTGATTATTATGCAGATCAGCCAACATTATCCTTTCTTTCACTTATTACCTCAGATGCTTTCTGCCATCTGTTGGTAACAAACCTGCATCTGGCAGATTACCCAGTCATTAGAGCTTCTCTGATAATTCTCTTATAATTGGGATGGAAGCAGTGATGGGAAGGTGCACAAGGAAAATGACTAGTACAAATGTACAAAGTACCAGAGAAGCTAGGCTTTATATCCAAATCAGAGTGGATAATTTTTTAAAAAAAAAGATATTTTAAAAAAATGTAAATAAAATATTAAATTTTTCTCTTGGCATTTATCAAAAAATAGTTGTTAAAACAAGATTGTATCACAAACATTGAATTAAACTTTTACTTGTGTGTGTATGGTCCTTAAGTCACCTGTCAACATATGGCGACCCCATGAATTTCATAGGGTTTTCTTAGACAAGGAATACTCAAAGGTGGTTTTGCTAATTCGGCCTCATAAAAATGAATGGCTCTGTAACATACACATTAAGTGACCTACAGCCAGACATGAAAAAAGCAAGAAAACCCCTATTTCAATTTCAGTCTGTGAACGAAAAAAAACAAAATACAGTAGGAGTGTGGAAGATGAGATCTAACTGTAGAAGCTTTAAGAACCTTGTAGTGCATTTATTTACTCGAGATTTTGAGAACTGTAAAACTGGACTTTTTAAAAAAAAAAATCAAATAGCAAGCAGAATGGTAATGGGCCAAGCACTGTTTTGGGTGCCCAGTTCAAAACCTACTGTCTGCATCCTAGTTGCTGCTCTTCCTGCACCAGATATAATACCTATGCAAAGCACCTACATGCCCAAGGATGAACAAGTGGGTGCTACAGAATTATTTGTTGTTGCTATTTGCTATCAAATCGATTTCACCTTATGGTGACTCTATGAGTGAGAGACCTTCAAAAGCCCTGGTCACCGACTGCCCTGCTCATGTTTTACAAAGACAGGGCTGTGGTTTCCTTGATTGAATCATTCCATCTGTAATGCAGTCTTCCTCTTTTCCAATTTCCATTTTGCTGACCAATATTGTCTTTTCCAATTCACATTGTCTCATGATATGTCCAAATTACAGCACCCTCAGTTTAATCCTCTTGTCTTCTAGAGAAAATACAGTCTTGATTTGCTCTAGAACCCATTCATTTGTCTTTTTATCAGTCCTTGCTATCTATAGAACTCCCTTGCAGCATGTTTAAAATTAGCTGACTTTCTTCCTATCATCTTTCTTCATTGTGCAGCTTTCACTATGCAGAAATCAGAAATGCTGTTGCCTGGATGATTCTGACTTGGGTATCTAAAGACATATCTTTACAGATCTTTACAGATCCACACCAAAAACTAATAATACTAATAATAATACATTTTTTTTATATCCCGCCTCTCCCTGCGGATTGAGGCGGGTTACAACAAATAACTCGCCACCAAAAGATAGCCCCATCTGCTTGTCCCTGATTCTATTGCAATGATTGTCTACTGGTGTTATTATTTTAATTGTGTTTTAATTGTCAACTGTTTAATACTATTTTAAGGGGTGGGTGGGATTGTGGGATATAAAATGTATATTTTAATGTTGTAAGCCGCCCCAGTTGCACTACACAGAGAGGCGGGATATAAATAATTTATTATTATTATTATTAAATATGAATAATAATAAAATACAATATACAACTACTGATGCTGGTGTTTGACCGTAATAAAGAATTTCATTCAATATACAATTAAAACCAGATTTCTAAATAATCCTTTACCCCAATCCCCCTCCTAATCATAAAAAAGAAAAAGAAGCAAACTAAAAACAATAACAATATAAAATGAATAGCAATATATCATACTAATTAAAAGCAGAAGAAATAAAAAAATTAGCTAAAATTAGAGGTGGTTGGAGGCGAGACATCTCTACCACCTTTGTAAAGCAGCCAGATCAGGGAAAAGGCATCTTAACTCAAATTTTGCCATAATGTGCTGTTATTGTTAACTGGCCTTGAGTTGGCCCCGACTCATGGTGACCTTGTGGATGAGATATCTCCAAGCTCCCCTGTCATCCATGGCTCTGCTCAGGTTCTGCAGATTCATATCCATGACTTCCCTAATTGAGTCTAGCAGGCATCTGGTGTGAGGTCTCACTTTCAACTGCCCCCCACCTTTCCTAGCATTATTGTCTTTTATAGTGAATCATGCCTTCTCATGATGTGGCCAATAGCCTAGATTTCATCATCTTGGCTTCCAGGCAGATTTCTGGCTTGATCTGTTCTAGAACCCATTTGTTTGTCTTTCTGGCTGTCCATGGTATCATCAACACTTTTCTCCAGCACTACTTTTCAAATGAGTTGATTTTCTTCATGTCCACTTTTTTCACTGTCCAGATCTCACATCCGTACATAGTAATGGGGAGTACAATGGCTTGGACAATTCTGACTTTAGTGCTCAGTTGTGTGCTAGTTTGCTATATACACTTTCTCTTTCTTTTTTTACTTAATGTGAGGAAACATTAAAAAAAATACATGGAGGTATGCTGTCTTGGGATCTGTGAGTATGTAAACTTTACTTTTTAAAGATGTTCATAACACATTAGTTTACCTTTTTAGATTTAAGTCTTATAAGTTGGACAGAGCAATCCTATGAGGAAGGGCAAGATAGAAACCAAGGGAGATAAATTGCCTTTTCCTAGATCTTGCCAGCTTACACTAGCAGGGCAGAAGGAAATGCAAGGAGCATTTTTCTGTTATCTTTCACCATTTCCTCTTTTTCGAGGGGGCAGGGACACCCTTTCACTGTTTATTTCCCTTCCATAGCAGGGAAATGATAAACTACATATGGTTTGATGCTGACATAGTCTCCTTCCTTTCTGGGAACAACTGACAAGGTACAGAGAGGTCCATGCACCCAATTTCTTCGATCATATAAATATATACAGGTACCCCAAACTACTCCTTTTTGCCCTAAGCAGTGGCTACAGACTTCCTGCTGTTTCTTGGGGGAACATTTGTGAAGTGATACTTCCTTCCCCAAGCATTGGAGGATCTCAAAGGAAATTTGTTTGTTTGTTTTTAAAGTCCTATAGTGTCTGAAATGCCCTCCCAGGAACCATTGGGTTACACTTCAAATAAATAGAGGAAAGTTTAAACCCATATAATAAAACACGAGAAGGAATGCTATTGTGGTGCTTGATGAGATTCCCATATGCATCATCATGGAGCTCCAGTCAGTGTCAGGCATCATCCCAAAATGTAGATACCTGCCAGTATGATTTTTTTAATAAATCATGTCAGTTTATACCAGTTTAATTCATTGATTGGAGCTGTTATCATGCATCCACTTAGATTTCTTTTACTATGTGACAGGACAGCTGATCTTGGAGCATCTATCAAGGCATCTTTGGACACCTATCCAAAGTCAGCAATAAGGTGGATAGGAACTAATCATCTGAAAAATCTGTCCAGATCATATCTTGGAAATGACACATTTTAAGCAAAGAAGTTACCTGCAACAATGCTGCCTTAAATAAAAGAAAAACAAGAGGGCTGGCCCAGAGTTACATTCCAAAAGCGATGTACAGTGTGGAAGTAGTCACTTAATTGGTGTAATACAGGGCTAAGAATCATGGTATTCCAGAAGTTGTTAGACTGCAACTTCCAGCACCCCTAACCATTGGTTGATTGGTGAAGAATGTTGAGAGTTGCAGTTCAGCAACATTTGCAGGGCTGTGTGATTCCTAACATAGTGTCGCATTTTATTGTTAACATTTAAAAGTTGCTTTCTTTTATAAAAAAAATAAAGTTTAAAAAAGCCTTTAAAAGTTGCTTTCTAAGGCCATCAGAAGTTTTAAGAGGTGTTTTGGCAGAAATGCTTCAAGTTCTATTCCATTCTCATAGAAATCCTATGAAAATCCCACCCACTAAAAATGTGGAAATATAAAAGCAGAAAGTGACACAATTAAATACTTTTTAAATGTTGTAATAAGTAAAGATGATGGACAGCAACTTAGGGCCTTTACAGACTGCAAGAAATAGTGCAAATTGAGGTCACTTTAACTGTCTTGGCTCAGTGCTAAGGAATCACGGGAACTGTAGTTTATTATGGCACCAGAGCTCTCTGGTAGAGAAGGCTCAATGTCCCAGAAAAAAATACAGTTCCCTTGATTCCCTAGCACTGAACCAGGACAGTTAAAGTGGACTCAATTTGCACTACTTGTGGCAGTCTGTAAAGGCCCTTAATCACCATAACAGATAACAGGACTAAACTAGTTTAGATGAAATTTTCCTTGACATAATCCCAATCTGTTGCTATTGAGAGTATACAGTAGATTAGACAGGCAAGGGAATGCAATTCAAAGATATAGCCATGTTAGTCTGTAGAATCAGTATGTAGAGAGATCTTGTAGCACCTTTGAGACTAACTGTAAGAAAGAAATTGGCAACATGAACTTTTGTAGGCTTCATCTGAAGAAGTAGACTGAAGTCCATAAAAGCTCATGAACCAGGGTACCTCCCTTGAAGGATCTGACTTGCAGCTGCAGTGGGAGGATCTACTAGATTCTTTTCATGCAATAGTTCCGCTTGGTTTGACATATATTTGCTTCTATTCATCCTAAATAATAAAAGGATTTGACTTGGCAGTCCATGAGCTTTGTAACCTCAAGACTGGATTACTGTGGCAGACTAAATGTATGGCTGCTTTTAAGGATATCTGGAAATTACAGTCCCTGCCACCCCACCTCCCCAATGAGATCAATCCTTAAAATCGTTGCATTGGTTATCAGTTTCTGCGTCCAAAGTGCTGGTTTGGATTGTTAAAGCCTGAATAGTCCTAGTCCCATATTTTTGAAGTACTGCCTCCTTCTGCATTTCTTGCTTACACACCAGTACATTGAGACTCCCTTATTTAGGATGTCTTCTACATCTTGTTGTAAAAGAGGACTGAAAGTAGAATATCCCCAGCAAAGATTTCTGGGCAATGAAGTGCCAACTCTAGGGAGATCTCTCTTTGAGTTGTTTATCTGTTTAGTTTGAACACTTAACTGTTGGGTATTTTAATTCATTTGTAACCCCAACCTATCTGCGTTCACTAAATTGTCAGTACATTTACTCCTATAAGCATACAAACCATAAATGCTTCGGCAGAATCCCCAACCATGCGTTCAGTCTGTACAAAGCAGTAGTCTAGTAACACAATATAGTCTACAGAAATACAGTCTACTACAACAAGGGGGAACTACAATTCTGCAATTCCTGCCCATTGGTCATACTAGGTTGGGCTGACTCAGGTTGTGGGCCATAACAACATAACACCGAAGGTTCATTACCCTGGTCTGAGCAGGGCTTGCCAACATGATTTGGTTTTCTTTCTTTTTTTTCCAAGTTGCATTTTTTCAAGGCCTTGAACACTCTTGAAAGTCAAGAAAAATGCCATGAACCCATCTTACTTTCCCATCTATAAGATAATTGTAAGTACTGTCCTATGAGCAGAATTACTGTTTTCTGGGAACCAAGAAGATTCAGTCCAGATCTCCCCTCAGCCACAAACATTCACTTATATCAACTTTCTTAGTTTCTGACCCCTTGCACAATATGGAATTAAACGGAAAGAATTACCTTACTTAGAGAATAGTTGCAAGGATAACTGAGACCAAATTCATTAAAGACTTCTAAAGCAATGGACTATATTACACATAAACTACAATATGAAACCTTTTTGATGAAAGAGAGTATTTGTAAAAATAACTGTGACTTAACGTGGGCCATGAACATTTTGTTGTTCTCAAGTGCCTTCAAGTCGTCTCCAACTTATAGCGATCCTAAGAGAAACCTATCATGAGATTTCTTGGCAAGATTTGTTCAGCGGAGGTTTGCCATTACCTTCCCCTGAGGCTGAGAGCATGTAACTTGCCTCAGGTCACCCAGTGCGTTTCATGACTGAGCTAGGAATCCTTGACAAAATATTAATTACGAATATATAGATGAGTTAGGAAGCCAATGTGGTATAGTTGCTTGGGTATTGGACTAGACTACAGGAGACCAGTTTTGCCGTTCCTGCTCAGCCATGGAAAATCACTGGATGACCCTGGGGCACGCCAAACTCTTTCAGCTTTGGAAGAAGGCAATGGCAAACCTGCTCTGAATAAATTCTGCCAAAAAAAACCCCCAAGAACCCTATAATAAGGTCACAATATGCCAGAGTCGACATAACAAGAAATATAAGTCTAATGCCAATTCAAAATACGTCATGAGCTTGTCAAAGACTAGCAAGTCTTTGCCCTTTCACTGCCTTGTTCAGTGGAAGAGGAGAATGATCTATACTAGAGAAAGCTGTTGTACTTTATGTCCTTCTTGTAGGCTTCCTGTAAGTAACAAGTTGGCCACTGTGTGAACATACTGTTAGACTTGACAAGCCCTTGGTCAGATCCAGCAAAGTTCTTCCTGCATTCTGTGTGACTGGCAATACAAGATGGAAGAGGAATGGTAGTTCTCCCAAAATCAAGCCTAGTCAGAATAAAATATGAGTGTACATACCTGCCTTATGAGTCTGTCACCCACTAACTGGGTCCAAACAGATCCTAGGCGGCAAGACAACAAAGCCACCCCCAACAACCTGTACAAAATATCCAGATGAAAAGGCAGGCTATCTAGGAGCAAGGTTGGGAGGGGAACAAACTGCCTTCCTGCTCAGCTCAAATTTGCACTCGATTCAATAAAGGGCACCTGCAGGCCGGGAGACACTATTTGCATTACGTCAGCACATAAAGCCCTCAATTCACCTCTATATTATGGAGGAACAATACAGCCACAAGGAAACTAGCAGCAGGCCTCCCTAACCAGTCGCACCCCTTTTACAATTGTTTCCTTCTTTTCTTCTCGGCTTCCCAAGTTCAATTTCAGAGGGGTCGGGGTTGCTCTCTCCCCACCCTCACCTGCTCTTCCCATATTAAACATTGATGTTGGAGTGGAATCTGATAGGGATGGCATCTCTTTACCAGTGCAGGGAGTGAAACAGGGGAAGGACTGACACTGGGTATGGGAAAGGGGGGTTGGAGAAGTGGAAATGGTTGGCTGGTTAGCATGCTTCTGATAGAGCGACAGAGAGGAGGCGAGGGAAGAACATCTGGCAGGCACAAGCATGGCTGGGAGTGAGGTCAGGAACAGGCCTTGTGCTGCAGCAGGTCATTCTACATGCACTTTGAGCCTGAACAGTGGAATGAGGAGGGTGTTACATTACACACTTTTCCCCTTATGCCTCCTTAGATAGTGAACTTTACTATCTTTGGCCACAAATGTTTTTGGAACCAGCACTAACCTCTTCATTGGGCACAATTTTTAATATCACCAGGCAAAGCTTGGATATATTTTTCTTTTCTGTATGTGTGTGTGGAGGGAGCAGTTCCAAGTATTCCCAGTTAACTTGGCTCCAGCCATGTTAATAGAAAGACTCAGGGAGCTGTACTCCAGTTTCCCAGCTTTGCTCATGGATGCTGCATTTTGAATGATAGTTTGAAGATTGTAGCCATGCTGGCTGAGGCATGCTGAGGTTTTTTCCCCCTGCCCACCCCCAAATCCCTGCATACGGCTTTTCAGACTCAGAAGTCCAGGTTGCCAGATTACATTCAATGCTTTTCTAGAAGGTAACTGAAGATGGACAAGACCCTATATGAGCTGATAAACAATGCTGAACCTTTGCTCAAATATCACAATACCTAATGAGTTTCTGTAATTTGAAGAGGCACTAGCTGAAGCAACAGGAGAAGCTGTATCAAAAAGAACCATCCGTATATTAATAATAATTAATTCAGCCCTATATTAATAGTAATTAATGTTAGCACATAATTCAGAAGGCATAGAAAAGCCATAACACTTTTATTAGATCAGAATTCTCTCCAATCTCAAAGCGGCCATTCCTTTTTATAACCACATGGGAGGAGTAGGCTGGGCAGTGAAACTATTTATCCAAGGCTGCCCTTTTGGGCTTAACAGATCTTGTTCCTCCATGGCTTTGGAATAATTCTTCATCACTGAATTCTTGAGATTTTAAATATCAATGCCACTTGCAAGATCACTAATTTGCATACAACTGAGGCCTCTGAAATGGGCTGCTTTGTAATCTTCTGAGAGTTATCCACATTACACAGTTTGATACCACTTTGATTGCTACGGCTCTACTCTAGAGTAAATTGGAATTTATAGTTTGGTGAGGGACTTGGAATTCTCTGATAGAAAACTCTAGTGTACAAGGGGGTATCGTAAAGTTATATTACCTTTAAAAAAATTGACCGAAAGTTTGTTTGAAGTGTAGTTGTTAACTTATCTTTACGTAGTCACCATCCAGATTTACACATTTTTCCCAGCGTTTCTTGAC
>CM034701.1:61640204-61651932 GCA_020142125.1 Phrynosoma platyrhinos | reverse complement strand
TTAAACCACTCTTCCACTTCATGAATGACATCATTGGTGTTGTCAAATCAGTGACCTTGCAACAGATTTTTCATTTTTGGGAAAAGAAACAGTCACTTGGTGATGATGACACTGAAAAATTTCATCAATAAACCATAATAACTTCCGGGTGATAATTATTACTTTACAATATCCTCTCTTACTTCTCCATCTTACACTTTAGGCACTTCGGGCACCACCTGCAACAAAATGAAGGACACAATGAGCTAATTTTTTCAACATCATGGACTTAGGTACCAATGATGACACTGACAATATTTCATCAATATACCATAATAACTTCTTGGTGATAATTATTACTTTATGACACCCCCTTGTACTCTCCTGATCCACAGCATAAGAAACAAACTTAAAATCTCAGGATCCCTGGGATTCTAATTATCAAACTGCTATACATGGGCAATGTTTATCCAATCCAAAACATTACAGCCTTAGGGGAGATGGTGACATCTAGTGGCTGTCACTGCATTTTTACTCTAACTTCAAGTTTAGTTTTTCAAAACAAATGAAGGAAACGAAAGAGTTCTTAAATGCACAACAAATGGAAAAACTAATATTTGTGTTTTCCTGGGAACATTTTGACTTAGTACATTAATCAAGAATTTCCTGGACCCTTCTTGTATATATTCCCTATTTATCAAGGTTCAAGAAAGCTCTTTTTTTTTTCACTGTAGCAAACTGGTCATTGAGGAAATTGATCAGTATCCCCAACATTACAAGTGTTACAGAAAAATATAGCATCTATCCATGAATTTTTTTAAAAAAAACATGATTAGCAGTAGAATCTATAAATATTTTTGCCACACATTCTTCTTAAACATATCAGTCAACACTAATTGTTGGGTGGTAAACTGGCTTAAACTGGAGAACGTATGACATTTCATAGGTTATTGAACCACAATTTCCTGCATGGTGGATAAAGATGAGGTAAGATGGGAGCTGTAATTCAACATCTGGAAGGCTTGGTTAAACTGTAGTAGGGCTGCTCCCAGGACCTACTAGACCAGAGGTAGGCAACCTTTTTGAGCCAGGGGCTGGGTTGCTGTCCCTCAGACAATTGGGGGGGGGGGGGGGGGGCGAAGCACCACAAATAAATAAATAAATAAATAAATGTTTTTTTAAAAAAAATAAAAAATATATATGCATGCACACTCTCTCAGCCCCAGAAAAGCCATGACAAAACCCCTGTAGAGATTTTGCCAAGAAAACCCCAAGAACAAGTAATAAAAACAATAATCAATATCATCATGGCGGGCGGGGGGGGCAGCAGCAGGACCGGCCTGGGGCTGTCCAAAGGCCTCGGGGGGCCGCATCCGGCCCCCAGGCCTTAGGTTGCCTACCCCTGTACTAGACCCTGAATCAGGTTTTCCTTCCTGGTATCAGTACTGTTGTCCTTAATAATCTTCATAAACCGGGAGCAAACATTCTTTTCCATCTTGAGAAATAACTGTCATATCGCATGCTGCAGATTGAGTTTTGTTTTTGTTCAAAACTATTCGTTAAAATTACATTTTGCACTAGTAATAGATTATTATCTCAGTCATCTGTTTGGTTTCTCACTCAGGCTGCTGCCACACTGCAGAAATAAAGCAGTTTGACACAACTGTAACTGTCATGACTCATGCTATGGAATTCTGGAATTTGTAGTTTGGCAGGGCACCAGAGATTTCTGACAGGGAAGGCTACATATCTCACAAAACTATAAATCCCAGAATTCCATAGCACTGTGTAGTGAAACTATCTACCTATTCTTAATCTTAATCACACAGAATGTGATAGCAGAGTGCATGCTAGTGGAACTATCTTCCAACATATGTCCCAACAGAGCTGGAGCATCGGTGGTCCTTTAGGTGTTGTAGGGCTGCATCTTCTGGACATTGAACATGCTGATAGGCATTGGTATCCAACATCCAGAGGGCCACACAGCAGCTCTCCCATGCACATCCCAACAACAACAACAAAATCACTGGTAGGATGTATTTGGGAAGGGCAGAATGGCTTCTCACTGGCCATGGGCAAGCAGCAAAGGGACAAGATAGGTAAAGGTAAAGGTAGTCCTTTGACATGAATGTCTAGTCATAACTGACTATAGGGGGTGGTGCTCAGTAATGGAGATCCATTACTAACTCAAAGAGCCAGCATTGTCCGAGGACTGCTCTGGTGGCCATGTGGCCAGCATGACTGCACTGAATGCTGTTACCTTCCCAATAGCAACAGCAGCTTCATTTATACACTGCTTCATACTGTGCTATTCTGGGTACTCATTTTAGTGACCTCAGGAGGATGCAAGCCTGTGTCGAGCCTGAGCCCTGGCTAGTACTGGACTCACAACCTTGTGGTTTGTGAGTGGCTGCAGTACAGACATTTAACTACTGCACCACCAGGGCTCCCAACAAAGTGGCACCTATTTTTCTACTTGCATTTGCATACTTCCGAACTGCTAGGTTGACAGAAGCTGAGACTAGTGACAGGAACTCACCCATTATGCAGCACTTGGGCCTCAAACTGCCAACCTTCTGATCTTCCAATCGTCAGAACTGGTGCCTTAACCACTAAGCCACCCCATCCCACCATGGATGCTGACTCCCTATATTAGCTGTCTGCTTGGCCCAATTAGATTTAAATGCCTGATGGAAATCATGACACTTGTTCTTCTACTGAAAATTCCATCTGGCGAGCTGTGTAATAGTAGAGAAGCAACATGCTAGATTTCAACATAAATACCACTTTTCAGGTAAGGCATCTGACAAGTAAAGGTTAGCTGCTGTAAAAATCCAAACTACCCGAGTATAGTTTTGGATTGTGGATATGGTATTTTTGGAAAAACTTCATTTTTGATCATGAAATCTAAAACCTAGTAAGTCTAATAGTAATACAAAGTTGTGAAAAGCTTATAGATCAGTGATGGCAAACCGTTTAGAGACCAAGTGCCCAAATTGCAACCCAAAACCCAACTTATTTATCACAAAGTGCTGCATCCCTCTGGCTTTCTAGTAACAAACTCTGGTGAACTCTGTACTGGGGCGACAGTGTGTGTGCCTACAAAGAGGGCTCTGAGTGCCCTCTCTGGCACGTTTGCCATAGGTTTGGCACCACTGCTACAGATAAATATGTACTGGCTTTTGTTGCATATAGTGTCTGTTTTTTGATGGCATATAAATATTACTGTGTGAGCTATAAGCTATGGGCATATTTTTAATTAAAATTAATAGGCACCCAGTCAATCAACAAAAGAAGCTATTTGCCTATTATTTGCATGTAACCAAAACATAACAAAAAATGAAAACAGTCAACAGAGATTCTGCTTAGCCAGACATTTCAGATTTTTTGATATTGTTTTAAAAAAACAAATAACCAACACTAATAAGCAAAGGAAGAGCTTCACCATAGTAACTTTCTGCTACAGATATAGGGGTGAAACAGATAGGCAGGAAAAAGTGGCTTGGAGCTGCCTTTTCCAAAGCCACACTGAAACCCCACCAACTGCACCACCGGCTCTCAAGGCGGCTGAAGTGCACATCATGGCCACATTTTTTTTTTTGAAGTGCACTTCATGGCCATTGCATGGTTGTCCCTGTGAACCTGCACACATTTGCATGTGCAGAACTTCATCGGGACAGGGCATCAGAGGTGTGCCCATGCAGATGCCAGCAAGGTACAATCATGCTTCCCTTCTTCCCCCCCCCCCCTCATCCTATGCCCCCTCTTTGACTTTGTTTTGTGTGTATGTTGTATTCATCTCCATGAGGTTCCATGGTTTCTCTTTTGGGCACTGCCACCCACACCATTTCTGTACGGCACAATGTGCTCCTGCGATGAGGTGTTTACATGCACACTTTGTGTTAGGGTTTGGAAAGAACGCCCCTTTAGTCACACTGGCACTAATGCATTTATATGTACATGCAAATGTGCACACTTTCTGGGAACAAGTGGAAAAAAGTAGCTTTTTTTTTGAAGCGGTTTTTCTCCCCATAAGATGGCTAGAGGGTGCTTTCCAGCCAGCTTCAAAACGTGCATCATCCAAACACCCCACCTTGAAGCCAGCCTGAAACCTGCTTATTTTCCCCATCTGTTTCTCCCCATAATCTGCTTCATTATTAATTGCAGTCAGCATCAAAGCCATTATGGAATGTGGTTTAAGTTACAAAGTCCTTCTGAAACCTATTTGGACTTCCAGATTCCTTAGTTGGCATTTAATGTTATCCATTATCTACTCCAATTAGCCCTCCACATTTGCAGCACTGAGTTTCACAGATTTGATTATTCACCAATTTGATTAATCTGCTCTCTCTAGGAATCTCTAGGTCCTCCAGCTCAACTCTTCCAGGGGTTGACCACAGCGTAACACTAGCCATTTGTAGGTTCCCCAACCCAATTCTATGGTCAATCTGGCAGATGTTGACGACAGAGGTGCGCTGGAAGACCTAGAGATCCCTAGAGAGGTGTCATCTGAAGTTTTTTTTAAAAAATTGCAGTTTCTGCACTTTCACAGGGGTCCTAAGGCCCTAACCCCAGTGAACGTGGAGGGTCGACTGTACATAGAGAACACACCTTTTTAAAAGAAGAGGCAGAAATCAGCTTTCAGCTCTGAGGCAACACCCAATTGTTGCTCAAACCTTATTTTCCGATAATTTCAGGATTACTAAAACTGAATCATGAGTAATCCTAATCTAACTGTAGAATTTATTAAAATTTGTGATTATTAATTTGTGATTAAGGCTATCATCCCAAATATATATCCAGAAAATAGTGCACAAGTCATTTTATTAAGATCACAAGTGGCCAAATGCTGTTCTAACCTGGCCAGTGGGACTAGTCGTGTGAGAGTTCCAAAGTTTAGTTGGCATTCACCTCCAATCTACACAAATGTTTTCAGTGAACAATGCCATCACCCATTCCACTTACTTTGAACAAAGCGAAGAAACCCTACAGAAAATTTAAACAATTTGCAACTGCCCCAAGTAAGTTTTCAAGTAACTTGGAGCAGGAAAATGCTGAGAGACAAGATGATATAACATCTACATGGAATTGCTTTGACTGAATATTAAACACAACAGCATTTTAACGCCATATTAATAGAACGGATACATGTTCAAAAATGGAGCCTGTGCACATTTACTACCTTTTATGCTTCAGATTCTTGGATTTCTGGCCAAGAATAACAAAAGGAGAAGCTTTCTGTGTGTGTAAGTTTATGCAATGGGGCAATTCCACCACCACCCAGTTCTTTAAAGAAATAAGCGAATTACTCAAATGTAACACAAGTCATCATTTTTAGTTCTTGTTCAACAAGAAAAGTCCATTCTGTATTTATACTGAAGATGTGTGTACAGAAATTCAGCAGCTGGAGTGCTTTGCAGAGCTCCAGCTCCTGGAAAAGACTTCATATCAAGGGCCATCACTTATGGCGCATTCTAGAGCTGACTTACAGAGAACAAAAATTGTGTAATACTGTTGCAAACATCTGTAGAATCCTAGTTTCAGATGTCTGGTGGTTAGCTGCCTAGTGTTATGCTTTGTAGGCCGTTTCACACTCCTGTTCAGTCAGAAGCATGTTTACCCTATAACCAGCTCTGCATCTCCTCATCATACCTCTGTGGATCAATGAAAGGCTTGTCAATTGATCGGATCATTAGCTCCCCACAGTATACACATTCAGCAGCCACAATATCATCAATATCAGCTTTCATCTGTTCCCGACTTGGCTGGCCCTTTCCTTGACCAGTCGCATCTGTATCCTTAGGGCGGTGGTGGGATTTGGAGGGTTGGCTTGTTGCCGAAAGCTTCTTTTGAAGGTCCTCCAGCTTAATCTGCTTATAGGCAGGCAAGTTTGGATAAACTACCTGGAGAAGGCAATCATAATGGAACATGTGGCCACAGAGAAAGAGATAAAAGGGACGGTTTAGAAGTGGAAAGTCACAGGCTGCACATTTTTCCTGGGGTTCCACAGAGCCATATTTGTTCCTCATCTCCTGAATGTCCTCCCTGATCCTTTTGGCACTCTGTGTTGCTTCTTCCATCTCCATCTTCAGCTCTTCTATATGCTTGTTGTAGGCCTCAAGGGAGTTGCAGATGGCTTCCTTGAAGTGATCAATAGTGACAAAGTCTGGGAAGAAGGGCAGAACATCTTCAATCTTCAGCAGTTCACAGCTAGAAAGGCAGGCCATAGCCTTCTTGACATCCTTCTCCTCCTGGACTACATGTCGTGCAATCTTCAGCCAGAGCTTCTTTCTCAGCTCTTCATCCTCTTCAGGGAGGTCTGCACAGGACTTTGCCATATCAACATCAACCTGGGTGGGGAAAATCAAGAAGGAAGGAAGGAAGGGAAAGGAAACTGTTACCATTTTCTCCCACTCTTATAATAAAATATTGGGGGGGGTACTGCTAGGGGAACCATGCCTACATCAAAACAGGAGCATAAGAATCAGATGTCCTTCATACTCCAACTGATATTAGATGCTGTTTTTAGTAAGCACAGGTCATTTTTGAAATTTTGCCAGTCCAGAGGTGCAAGACTGAAATAAGTTGCATTTCCATATAAGTCTCATTTTTAATTTTAATCCTTCCCCATCTTCCTGTTTCTACACAACTGCATACATACACGGCTTGTTGTGCTGCTGTCTGGGATTTCCAAGGGAGTGGGAAGGGGTTTCCCTAGCAGTTTATTTTCTCAATTTCCCCCCCCCCCCCCCCGCCAGCATTTCAGCTAATCTCAAAATTCCTTTTAAGGGTGCTGATATCTCTTTCTTTCTGCCCAGTGCCACTGTGACTACATGAAAATTAGCATGTATCTGTATTTTGTCAAAATAGAAAGATTTAGACACATCCATGTATCAATGGCTACTATTCGCAAGAGCTAAATGGGACATTTTTCCTACTACCAGATACTGGAACAAACAATGGAATAGTTATTGCCTTCTTATAGGTTCTTAGATGCAAAGGCTGGGTGCTCTAGCCAAGAGTGTTGACCTCAGTTGTTCAAAAGAATGCTGACCAAGGCCATTCATATGCTAGAAAACCCTAAGCTAAGAGTCTTTTGCTTTTAGATCTTGGATTACAGTTCCCCACAAATGCTGGATGGAGGATTCTGAGGAGTTGTAGCCACCACCTCCCAAAAGTAACTCCAAGCTCTGCTTACTTTTCAGCCTGTAAAGATGACAAGTGTTTCTTTGTTCATTCTCAGTCTTAGTCCTTCTTCAATCTCTAGGCCTCCCTATCTTTTCAGAGAAGTCTTAAACTTTCAAGAACTTAAATGTTCTTGGAAGCTGACGATCTGATTGTTAATATGGTAGCACACATACCTGCAAAGCTAGATCCACAGCTTCCTCATACATTTCCATAACTTTGTACACATGGACGCAGGCACGGTGATGGCCATGTTCTGCACAGAGACGAAGTGCATATTTCAGGTCATAGTGGATGTTGTCAGCATATGTTCCTGCTTGTTCCAGGTATGATAATAGCGAGTCGGGGCGACACGAGGCATAGAGAGACAACAGGTAATTGTGAATGGCCTGCTGAGTTTCCTTCAGCTCGCTCACACAGAATTCCATGTATCGAATGGCTTCGTTGACCTGCTGGGTGCTCCCACTCTGACTATAGTTGACGAGGGCAGGGATGAGGTTCTTTGCATCCAGTTTCTTGCCCATTTCAATCCAAGCATCCACAACCTTCTTAGGGATGTGATGGATCAAAACAGGAGAAAATTTGTAAAAGAGATTCTCATCCTTGATTTTCGAGAGGACCTCTAGTGCTTCATTGTAATTTTCATGCTGACAGTAATGGGCTATCACCCGCTCATAGTCATGCATTATGACAGCAAAGTACACCATGTGTTCTGTGTCCCCATGACTTGCCAACAGCTCATGAATGGTCGCTCGATTGTTAAACAGGCATTCTTTGTTTTTGGGGCTGCCCAAGAAGCTGCGGAACTTGTCACGAGTCTTCTCATAGAGATCCCGTTTAGAGGAATCACCTTCTAGTATACCCAAACGATTTAAGTACAGCTCTGTTAGCCAAGTGGTCAACAAGGTGGTCTGAGTCTTTTCAGACTGCTTCAAGTTAGCTAGTTTTTTAATTAGGAACTCCATCAATGCCTCTTCCTGCTGGGCTTCAATAAACTTAAGGGCAATCTCCTCAAAGTAATTCTGGGTCAATGCATAACATTTTGCACTGTCCAGGTATCTCCTGTTCTGGAAACAATACTCTGCTTCCTTTCCCAACACAGTATCTAAACATTCAGGACGGTCTTTGCAATATTCTTTGGCCAAATCAAACTTATTGATATTCATATACATTTTCCATACATCACGGGATTCTCGCTGTACATTGTAACGAAAAACAACTTTTTCTGTGTGAATCCAGATCTGCCCAAATGAGGGATCTTTGATCATACGCTTCAGGGAACCAAACTTTTCCAAGAATATGTCCTGGAAGACAACCTGTCCATTCAGTGTGCACACAGCCTTCACATGGTCAGGAAACAGCAGCAGAAAATGGAACTGTGTGAGCACTATGGAGATAGGCTTATTGGCTACAGCATCCACATCAGAAGGATATTCCCAAACTTGCTCATCACTCAGAATAGAGTCAGGACGTCCATAGTCCAGTGACCCATAGAGAACACCATTTCCCATCATCCAAGCAAAAGCACTGGGAGAGGAACGAAGCTTTGGTGTGTAGAAGGCTATTTCACTGTAGCCAAGGCTGGCTGGAAACTCCCGAAAGCCAGGCAAATGATCTGCTGGCATGCTAAATATTGCACCAAAGGCCTGCTGCTCCGATCCCTCTGGAATCTTGCCAACAAACTGGAAAAGCCTCTTGCGAGTGGTGGCAATGATGAAGCATTTCCCATCAATGCCTCGCTCAATCTCAAGGCAGCAGACCGGGGCAGGCCCAGCTTCTTCCTCCAAGTTGTAAATGAGGCGGAAGTACTGATCAGGGTTAGTGCCAAAGAGGCTGCCTTCACTGACCGAAATTTCAGCCTCATTTATATGGCCTTGGGATGTTCCAACCAAAATGGGGCCTGTGTTCATCTCTGTACCAAAGAACTTGTTCCATCCAACACTTTCAATCAAATGGCCTTTCCAGCGAGACAAAATGCGCACCTTCTGAGCACTTCGATTCAAATACAGGCACTCACTGGTATTCAGAGCAATGATGAGATGAGAACCTGTAAAAGAGAAATTGATACATAAAATGAGACGAAGATTAAGAAAAGATAAATCATGGTAAGGGCTTGATCCCCTTCTCCCTGGACATAGCCTTTAAGCTGTAGAGCCAGCATTGTCAGAGACTACTCTGTGATCATGTGGCCAGCATGACTGCAGAGAACATTGTTACCTTCCCAGCAAGGTGGTACCTATTTATCTACTGGCATTTGCATGCTTTTGAACTGCTAGGTTAGCAGAAGCTCGGACTAGTGATGGGAGCTCACCTCATCATGCAGCACCTGGGCCACATCCTTACGATCTTCAGAACTGGCATCATAACCAGTAAGCCACCACATTTTAATTTTGCTAGTTGACATAAACAACTAGCAAAATTTAAATTATTCCTTTAAACAACAATCTCATACACAGTCTAAATGCATTTACATGTACATAGTTTCATGTCATTAAAGTGGAAAATTGATAAGATGCTATGTTTTTGAAGAAAATTTAAACATATTTTTTAAAAGTTAACTTAACATTTAAAATTTAATTTTAAGAAAAACCTGGGGCTTCTCCTCTCCTTTCTATTCCCCCTGAGCCTCATCCCACTCACACCATTGCTTCAGTGTTTTAAAGGGAAGCAGGCAAAGACCACAGCCCATTTCTGCATAAGGCAGATGTTTGGGGAGCAGTGGTGTCACCCACCCTTTAGGGTGTCACCTGGTGTGGCCAGCAACCCCTCCCCCCGTGACACTGCTGGTCAGTCTTCTAGCTATAAATAACAAAAAATACATTGCTTACAACATTTATTAAAGACGCCAAGTAGCACTTTGTACCTCCTCTTCTCACCTTACCTGTGTGGTCCAAAAACAGCTTGTGAACTTTAGCTTCATCTTTCCGTCCAAGGTCTACCTGGTTAGGCTCATCTGCCTTGGCCAAGTCAAGTCTACATAAAAGGGAAAAGAAAGCAGATTGCTTAAAGGTAAAAGAATTAGAATGAATGGATTGACATTTATTGTTGCACGATAGATCAGAAGATCATATCTTAACTGGATCTTGTTTTTTGTAAAAGTATTTAAATCTGTGAATAACTCAACAAAGAAGACATTGACATTCAACAGTTATGAGACTGTGATCTGTCAAATTCCATGTAACCCTTTTCCAATCAAGAGACATTTTAGTTTTTCAAATTCATCTTTCATTGTAGAATACACAGAAAATTAGACCTACAAGGTGAGCACTCTATGGCACAGTCACCTGAAGAAGCTAAGTTGCCAAGTTTCATAGAATCATAGAGTTAGAAGAGACCTCAAGGGCCATCCAGTCCAACCCCCTACCATGCAGGAATACACAAGCAAAGCATCCCCAAGAGATGGCCATCCAGCTTGTTTAAAAACCTCCAAAGAAGGAGACTCCACCACTCTCCAAGGGAGTGTGTTCCACAGTCAACCAGCTCTTACTGTCAGGAAGTTCCTCCTAATGTTTAGGTGGAATCTATTTTCCTCTAGTTTGAATCGATTGCCTTGAGTCCTATTCTCTGGAGCAGCAAAAAACAAGCTTGCTCCAGCCTCAATATGACACCCCTTCAAATACTTAAACAGGGCTATCATATCACCTAACCAGTTCTTCTTCAGGCGAAACATACGCTGCTCCCTAAGACTCTCTTCATAAGGCATGGTTTCCAGACCGTTACCATTTTGATCGCCGTCGTCTGGACACACTCCAGCTTGTCCACACCCTTTTTGAATCGTGGTGTCCAGAACTGGACACAGTATTCCAGGCGAGGCCTGACCAAAGCAGACTAGAGTGGGACTATTACTTCCGTTGACCTACATGCTATACCTCTATTAATGCTGCCTTGAATTGCACTGGCCTTTTTAGCTGCAGCATCACACTGTTGACTCATGTTCAACTCATGTGGTCTACTACAACTCCTAGATCCCTTTCACCTGTAGTCTTGTTATGCCAGATGTCCCACATCCTATATCTATGCATTTCATTTTTTTCTGCATAAATGCAGTTCCTTTTACATTTCTCCCTGTTGAAATTCATTTTGTTAGTTTTGGGCCATCTTTCTAATCTATTAATGTCATTTGAATGCTGATCCTCTCCTCTGGGGTATTAGCTACCCCGCCTAATTCGGTGTCATCTGCAAATTAAATAAGCATGTCCTCTATTCTTTCATCCAAGTCATTGATAAAGATGTTGAACCCTGTGGCACCCCACTGGTCACTTCTCTCCAGGATGAAAAAGAGCCATTCCTGAGCACCCTTTGAGTTCAGCCAGTCAACCAATGAGAACTGCACTGTATTGCAACTGTCAACTGCCAATTACAGTTTGTTTGTTTGTTTAGAACAGGGGTCGGCAACCTACGGCCCACGGGCCGCACCCGGCCTGGGGACCCCCACTGACCGGCCCCCGCTGACCCCCACCGCCGCCGCGCACGCCGCTGCCACCATCCTCCACCGCACACACCGCTGCCATTCTGCCTTCCAAAATGGCGGCTGTGACTCGTTTGTGCATGCGCAGTACTCCTG
>CM034701.1:61605734-61631019 GCA_020142125.1 Phrynosoma platyrhinos | reverse complement strand
CCCCCCCGCCCCGCCCCTTCTTACCCGTATGAGGGATCCCCAGGCTGGCGCGGCTCTGTTGCGACGAGGCCGAGTGAGAGAGCGAGTCCACGTACTGGTCCAAAATGGAGGCCATGCCGGCTCTGGTGCTCCCTCAGGCTGAGAGACCTTCCCCAAAACACACAACTGCCTTTTTCCTGTCTGCAGCGCCTACTCAGCTGACCAACACCAAGCAGCGCCCCGGAACGACACTTCCTACTTCCGGTTCTAGCCTTTGACCATAGAGAGGTATACAGGAATGCCCTAGAGCGGCACTCTTTGCTTCTAGTTCTATATTTTGACCAAAGAGAGGTCCCCAGGGAAGCCCTAGAGCAGCACTCCCTGCTTCCGGTTCGATCTTTTGACCATAGAGGGGCCCCCAATTAAGGTTGCTATCTAGGCCTGCAGAAATAACCCAGTCTGATACCACTTTGGGGGGGTTGCAGACTGTCAGAAATAGTGCAAATTGAGTCCACTTTTAGGGTTAGGGTTAGTGCTAGGGAATCATGGGAATTGTGTTTTTTTCTGAGACATTGAGCCTTTTCTGTCAGAGAGCTCTGGTGCCACAATAAAATACACTTCCCATGATTCCCTAACCCTTAAAGTGGACTCAATTTGCACTATTTCTGGCAGTCTGCAACCCTCTTTGACTGCCATGGCTCAAGGCTAAGGAAGTGTAGTTTGTTGTGGCACCAGAGCGCTCTCTCTCTCTCTCTGACAGAGAAGGTTAAATGTCCCATCAAACTACAGTTCCCAGAATTCCATATTCATATGTAAACTAGATACTTCGTTGTATATAACAACAGAGGTTCAAAACACACTGCAGAAATAATCCAGTTTGAGACCGCTTTAACTGCCCTGGCTCAGTGCTAGGGAATCCTGGGAATGATAGTTTGTTGTGGCATCAGAGCTCTGTGACAGAGAAGGCCAAGTCTCACAAAACTACTGTAGTTAGGGCAGTCAATCCTAACTGCCCTAGGATTGAGCCAGGGCACTTAAAGCAGTCCCAAACTGGATTATATCTGCAGTGTGTTTGGACCTTAGTTGGTATTGAAAAACACTTATATCAGCAAGGAAGATGAAGTAATTTGATTTCTTGGAAATTTAACAAAGTTGTAGAAGTGGAAGTAACTTTTTTAATGAATGTGTTTAATTAGATGTTAAATATGTTGTGAATGGATGGATGTTGTGGATCCAGGGGTAGGCAACCTTTCCCCTTTAAGGGCCGAGGGACTTCAGCTCCCAGAATCCCAGGAGCTATTGGCCAACATGGGACTATTGGCCAACATGGCTGAGGCTTCTGGGAACTGAAGTCCCTCGGCCCTTAAAGGGGAAAGGCTGCCTACCCCTGGTGGATGACGTACAATGGATGATAATTGCATTTTGTCTTTGTTTATGTGTGTGTGTGTTTCCCCCCCTCAATTTTTATTCTTTGTTTTAAAAAATCTAGTAATAAAGATACACACACACACACACACACACACACAAGCTACAATTCCCAGAATTCCATAGCATGGAGATATGGCTCTTAAAATGGTTTGAAGCTGGACTGTTTCTGCCGTGTAGAAACACTTTGGTCTGATTGTGTGTGTGTGTGTGTGTTGTGTACCTTCAAAGTGTTTCCCACTTATGGTAACCCCAAGGCAACCCTATCTTGGGGTTTCCTTGGCAAGATTTGTTCAGAGGAGGTTTGCCATTGCCTTCGTCTGAGGGGGGTTGCAGACTGCCAGAAATAGTGCAAATTGAGTCCACTTTTAGGGTTAGGGTTAGTGCTAGGGAATCATGGGAACTGTATTTTATTGTGGCACCAGAGCTCTCTGGCAGAGAAGGCTTAATGTCTCAGAAAAAAAACCAATTCCCATGATTCCCTAGTACTAACCCTAACCCTAAAAGTGGACTCAATTTGCACTATTTCTGGCAGTCTGCAACCCCCCTGAGTCTGAGAGTGTGCAACTTGCCCAGCATCACACAGTGGGTTTTATGGCTGAGCCGGGAATCGAACCCTGGTCTCCAGAGTCATAGTCCAGCACTCAAACCACTACACGACGTTGGCTTTGATTAAATGGTTGCATCTCTATACTGTAGGAATAATGCAGTTTGACACCATTTTAATTGCCATGGCTCCGTCCTATAGAGTCTTGGGATTTGTTGTTCTGTGAGGCCACACAAGCAGAGAAGACTAAAGGCCTTGTAAAACTACAAATGCCAGGATTCCATAGGATGCCACTACAGCACTTAAAGTGGTCTCAAACTACTTTATTTCTACAGTGGGCTGCTGCCACACTGCAGAACTAAGGCAGTTTAACCCCACTTTAACTGGCATAGCTCCATCCAATAGAATCCTGGGGTTTGTAATTTGTTGTGGCACCAGAGCTCTCTGACAGATACAGATACACACACACACACTGCTGTTCCTTCACAGGAAAGACAAGTTCCTGTGGGATTATCTCTCTCTCTCTCTCTCTCTCTCTTCCCACGCTGCTCTCAAAAGTGGCAAGAAAGCGATATGAGCATCATTCCAGTACTATAGCGCTAGTATAAATATGGCGCTAGCGCTATAATAGCGCTATGGATAAGCTAGCGCTATTGCAATGCCAGCTGAAGCTGACATTCAAAAGAATGCGATTGATGTTGCATTCCGAGTGGTTTCTTGCTGGATTCTGAGCGACGTCGTGTAATCACACAGAAAACTATAGCGCTATAGCGCCTGATTCTTAGCGGATTCTGAGCGACGTCGTGTAATCACACGGAACACTATAGCGCTATAGCGCCTGATTCTTAGTGGATTCTTGCTGCTTTTGGCCCCGTGGGATAAGGTCCTCTGAGAGCTCTGGGGTGTGTGTATATAGTCTGTCACACTCACAGAAATTGTCACTGTTAGATATTTTGCCAATATGACAGATTCCAGAATATTAACCCTATAAATAGCCAAAACAAAATATCCAGTAGTACCTTAAAGATTAGTTCATTACTGAGACATCAACTTTTGTGGGCAGGAGCTTACACCTACTTAAACCACTTTACTCATCTGATAAAGTAGGGTTGCATGTCGCAAAACATTAAAATCTTCATTGTAGATCATTCATTGCAGCTTTTGTCCACCTGGTGGCAACATGTATCCATGAATAGTACAAGTACTGTACAAAATATCAGGCAGGTGGCTATTTTCAGAGTAAAATTTGGCCCATGCAGGAAAGAAGGCACACCAAGTATTAAAAATATTTAAAATATCTTTCTTTAGCTCCAGAAGCAATTTAAGTGATAAGACTCTGGAATATGAAATATTTTCATAACTTTTAGAATTGTCCATGCTATTCCTTCACAGGAAAGACAATCCGTGGACAGAGTAAAGTAAAGAAAACTACGCTATATAATGTAAAATGTGAATTTGAAGTTCAAAATTGTCCTTCAGATACTTGGGGAAACAGCTAAAATTATACAGAAAGAGTGGCATATACATACTTTTTGTTATTTCAATTTTTGTTTTTAAAGTTATTTTGTACATACAGTATAAATATGGCCAATATATAAAGGCTGACTATATACTGTGTCCAATGTGATGTGAACGAACAGAGTGTTGGACTATCTCAGAGACCGCCTCTTCCCGTATAATCCTCCCCGCGCTCTCCGGTCCTCTGGGAGGAACTTGCTGCAGCCTCAAAAATCTAGGCTTGCGGGGACCTCCCAGAGGGCCTTTTCTGTTGTCGCCCCAGGCTCTGGAACGGCCTGCCGGATGAGATCCATCAATTAACATCTCTGGACAGCTTTAAAAAGGCTGTGAAGACGGATCTCTTCCGGCAGGCCTTTCCAGACTAAATTACCCGGCCTCAAGACCTCGAGACCTCCCTTTATGAATATTCTATAACTCCCTTTAGCAGGGGTTGTTGGTTTGTATTAATAATTTTTTATATTCTATTTTAATTGTTAGTTTTTTAATTCTAATTGTTTTAATCGAGCTTGATTTAATAATTTTTTAAGGGGGGAAGAGGGAATTATATTGTTTTAGCTTGTATGTATTTTACTGTTGTTCACCGCCCGGATTGGTTCGCCATAGGGCGGTATAGAAATAAAAATTATTATTATTATTATTATTACAACTCTGGAGACCTGGGTTCAAATCCCCACTCAGCCATTGGGTGACCTTGGGAATGTCACACTCGGTCAGATTCAGAGGGAGGCAAAGACAAACCCTTCTCTGAACAAATCTTGCCAAGAAATCCCTGTGATAGTTTGGCCTTAGAGTCACCATAAGTCAGTTGTTGAAGGCACAACAACGAGCAACAATACATTGTGGGTCTTTATTTAGTATCAGAGTCTGATATTAAATGCCTTCTCTTTTACAACTCTGTCCCAAATACTCTATGCTGTCTGAATAAACCAAAATATTCATTCTGTCCTTTATCTCTTATGCACTAGCATGATACATTTTTATTCCCCACTGTCACATTTTGTTCAAGAATCCTGCACTGAATGAAAAATGCAGATAGGTATTCTGCAGGATTTCCACCCTGCATGGCTGTAAATAGTCTTCCAGATTTCAGCCACTTGTCATGTGCAGTTTTTAAAATTTGATTCTAAAATGTCCCATGGAATCTTTTGCTTTTTTCCACTGTAACGTGTTTGTGTGTGCATGATGTGCCTTTAAGCAGTCTGGCAACTTATGGTGACTCCATTATTGTAATTTCGTAAAGTTTTCTTAGGCAAGAAATAGCCAGAGGTGGTTTTGCTCTGAAATACCTTGCCTTGCTCTGAAATATAGCCTACAGCACGTGGTATTTGTTGGTGGTCTCCCATCCAAGTACTAACCAGGGCTGACCCTGCTTAGCAGCCAAAATCAGATGGGATCTGGTGCCCTTGAGTTGGCCCCAACTCATGGCGACTCTGTGGATGAGACATCTCCAAGTCTGCTATCCTCCACTGAACTGGTTATGTTTTGTTGATTCAGGGCTGTGACTTCAGGTACATTGAAGCAAAAACATGCTGTTTTCCAACAAGCCATTATGCATCAAAGCAGAACTGACATGTTCTGGAAGCACTGTACCTCCCATTGCCAGTAAACTAGTCCCATTTGGATAGGGGAAAACATGGGAATTCTCATTGGTCATGAAATGCAAGAAATGTACATTACCGTATTTTCCGGCGTATAAGACGACCCGTGTATAAGACGACCCCCCCCCATTTTTCCAGTCAAAATATAGAGTTTTAGCACATCTATCCTCATTATGCTTATATCTGGCGTATAAGACGACTCCCCCACTTTAGCCACAGATTTTGCAGGTAAAAAAGTAGTCTTATACGCAGGAAAATAAGGTATATTGTTATTGTAATTCTCACCCGCAATACATCAGAGTTCTTACTGAGGTCAGAGAATATCCATCAACTTTTTCAATTTAACTTTTTAAAAAATCAATTGTGGCTCATGAGGCTTGATCCATAACTGGTCAGGAAGACACTGTATATTCAGTGTTTGTTAAAAACAATTATTTACAGTTATGGGTCTAAAAGAACAGTAGTTAGTTAACATTTCAGTAACTGATCCCAACGAGGCTCTAGACAGGACCAGCAGTTGGTTTTAAGGTATTATTTATAACTAGTTACTTGCAAATTCTGTGTATCTGCCACAGAGATTTTGATATCTGTGGGTTCAGCTTTTGAAACAAAACGGGACTAAGATATTCACATGAGAGAAACTTTGTACATTTCAGTGCCCCTTTGGAAATGGTAAACTCTCTTGGGTAAGCCTTTAAAACAACAGTTGATACAATTTCCCCTCTTAAACAACTTTTAAACAACGTAAACTCCTTTCAAACAAGAGTTTATACAGTTCTGCAAAGTATCAAATTTAAATATTCACAGCTATATAAAATCTCACCATGAGCAACCTCTAACAAGTGAGACAGTTTTCTCACCATGGCCAACTTCTAACGAGTGGAGATGAATTATTTTACTTTTTCCTTTTGAAATAAGGGAGTTGGCTTTTCTCTCCACAGTAGACTGGGATGAGCTGTCAGAGGCAATGTCTGATGAGTCAGCATTAGCTGGCTGTATCACTATTTAGGTAAGAATTAAGTATGTGGTTGGCAAGGGAGGCACTTGTCTCATTTTCAGAATCCTCTGTCTTTGTTAAACCAGATCTATTTAATCTACATTAATATTCTTGCCTAGTTTTCTGCAACCTGACCCCCTCAGATATGTTAGAAGGCAAGTCACATAATACTTGTTTTAGAATTGTCCATGCTGTTCCTTCACAGGAAAGGCAATCCCAGGACAGAGTAAAGTAAAGTAAACTATGCTTGTAAGGAGAATTTTGCAAGTTAAAATCCAATTTATTTCAGTTGCCCACCAAACGCACCTTCAGGTTGTGTTCCTTCTAGTCATTTTCAGCTTATGGTGATCTTATGGACGTTATCACACGCGGGTCTCAAAGCGGCAAGAAAGCTGTATGGAATCAATCCAGAACTATACCGGTATAGACCCCACAAGACGGAAATTGCTATCAGACGCAACTAGCATCATTGCGCAATGAACGAAAGCAGCATCATTCCGGTATCATTCTGGTCGTGCAAATGTAATTCCCCAGGAAATCAGCATTCAAAAGAACGGGGATGTTGCCGCACTGGGACGGGGATGGGACGGGGTTCTGTGCGATGTCATGTGAACACATGGGAAAAAAACGCAATGGGACAGGGATGGGATGGGGTTCTGTCTGCTTTAGACCCTGTGTGATAAGGTCCTATGTCAAACCTGTCATGAGTTTCTCATTACACGATTTCATCAGAAGGGGTTTGCCATTGCCTTTCCCTGAAGCTGAGAGAGAGTGATATGCTCAAGGTCACCCAGTGAGTTTCCATGGCCATGTGGGGATTTGAATCCTAGTCTCCCAAAATTCTAGTCCAAGGAAATGATCACACTGCCTTTCCTCCCAGTCTTGGCGCGGGCTGAAAATATTTAAAACCTTTTAAAAAACAGGTATTATTGCACTCTTCCATGCCCAGTACGGAGGCATTCCATACACAATCAGGACTCCAGCGCTGTTTGAAAGAACAGGAATGAAAAAGTGCCAGAGAAGTCTCGATCGGATACGGAATGCCAAGATCGGTACAGGATGCCTCTGGACTGGGCATGGAGGAGTGCGATAATATCCGTTTTTAAAGTGTTTTAAAGTTTCAGCCTGCGCCAAGGCTGGGAGGAAAGACAGTGCGATAATCTCCCAACAATCAAATCCCTACACCATACTGGCTCTCACTTTTTATGTCTCACCACTTATGTGACAAGAGTATTGTTGATTTTGGTACTCATACATCCCCAGCTTTTCAATGCACCATTTTTTGACAATCTGCTTTTTCCATGCTAATGGAAATGAGACATGCACCTCCCTTGCTAACCCATTTATTCAATGTGTGGTCCAATCTTCCAACAAATATAAGCACAAATGTAAGTATGAACACCTGTACACTGCTGTATTATAAGCACAGAACACCATAATTGTATTTTCCAATACATAGATCAAATGAAAAGATGATGCTTTGCACAACGCTTTTACAACCATACACTGTTTTCTTTCAATTTGGCACCATATCTTCATTCAGTGGGTGTACTGTATACTGTAAATGTCATTCATGGTGTCATTGTGTGCTTATAATGCAACACTGTACAGGTATTCATACTTATATTTGTGCTTATACAGTAATATAATATATAGTAATATGGGTTCCATGGATTCTGCTTTTTGACAGTGCTCTGATTCCTAATCTTAATAAGTAGGGAGTACTGTGTGGTAAGAGTATTGTTAGCTGCTTTGATTCCCAATTTTGGGAGAAAGGCAGAATATAAATAAATATATTACTAATAATAGAGTTTTATCATTGTTTCATGAATTGCCTCAGGCAAAAGGATGAATAACAAATGCAGCTTGTAGTCCAAGCACATCAATATATGAGAGGGAAGCATCCAATCCCTGCCTAGACTGCCCTAAATAGAAGTCATGTGTAGAGACATGGTTTAAAACATATTCTAAAATGGGTGTTAAAGAGACCTGACATTGTACTTTTAAATGATTGTTGCACTATCTTTTATACCATTTTTTTTTTACTAGTGGCAGTCTTTTTAAAACTTTATCTTCATTAATTGAATTTTATATGGCTATATGTTTTACCATTTCTTCTTTTTTGTTTTTACTCTATGAATCGCCTCAAAGCATTATGTCCTCAAAAGGTATTACACAGAAGCAGTGTACTGAACAAAGAAAGAAATGCCCTACATAGACAGCTATTACTTTTCAATTACTCCCCTGAGCTCCTGGAGAATATAGAGGTCAATCGGTAGTCATATTTTCATGGGTAGGAATGCCTAGGAAACAGATGCCTTCATGCCTAGTAATCAGATATAGAGCAGGAAGAGAGAGAAACAAAAAAAGAAGGAAAGATGGTGTAAATAAGGAAGCTGGGGACAGCAAGAACAGCAGGAACAGGACAAGACCAAAGTTAATCATGGCTTAACAAGAAGCACAGCTATTTTCCCATCTTTGCCCGATGAAGAAGCCAGTACAACCCTGAAACTTAATGTGATGCATTTTGTGTTTTTTTTGGCTGGCCTATTAAAGGTACTGCTACAGGATGGCTTTTGTTTTATTTTTGTCTAATGGCCAGCATGGCTACCTCTGAGATATTTCAACATATTCTCAGTCGGAGCCACGCAAATGGAAGGTTTGCAAATTAGTTAAAGGAAAAAGGACACCAGGAAACCCTCCTTCCCAGTGGTAGTTTAAAACTCACACTTGCGGGAAATCTGAAATCGGTCACTCTGGCAAGTAGCGAGAGCACACAAAAATGGTGCTTGCCACTCACTCCCACAATCTCATGATGGGATGGGCATGTTCTACCCATCGGCACACTCTCTGCCCATTAATACCCTCCCTTCATGAAGCCTCAATTTTGAATTGGGAGCAAGTTCACATTGGTGGCACCCTGAGAATCCCAGGTTTTTCAAAAAGGAACAGGGGAAAACTTGGAATCGGAAAACCCATGCCAAAGGGGACTTGACATGGGTCCACCCCAACTCAAGTTGGAAAAACTCGAGTCAAGTGTGAATGACCTGTGTTTAAACTGGTTTGCAACCCAATTCAAGTGTGAACAACCCCCTTTTAAACTGGGTTGCAAACCAGAATATAACATAGGCCCTAGTATCTTTGCAGCTGCGCACAAGATGTGCCCAGAGCTTTTTAAATTATAACCCTCACCTTCTCCAGCCTGCAGAACCACTGACCACTCTGGTTAGATTATGGGCATTGTAGGTGAAACATGTCACACAGCAAGGTTCTGAATACCTACAGTAGTCTGCTGTCAATGCTGCAGTGGAGCTAGATGGAGAACACAGTGGAGAACACAGAAGGGCTGTTTGCATAGGCCAAATAAAATATCTTCCCCTCTTCCCATGGCGACAAGTCCAGACAACACAGGGACCAAACCTCAATTTTGGTGCAAACTGTCTGGACAACATTCAGGCAGTTCAGCAGCAAATGCGAGTCAGACTAGTATCCAGCTTAGAATCTTTGCCCAGGTGACCACATGAGTGATATTGCAACTCATTATTTTATTTTCAGTATTTCTGTATCATCTCCCAGTCCACAAAGGCTCCTGAGGTTATGAACAAATAAACACCAATTAAAACAATACAAAGATAAAACATGTTTAAAACACATTAAAACACAGTACTCTTTAAAAACTCCTAAAATCAGTTTAGAAACAATCCTAGAATCCAGTTTTTAAAGTGAGGGCCATGCAGCTTCTGGTCATCTGTGTAAACGTTCCCGGATTTCCCCACTACCTTCTTCATTTTATCTGTCTCTGTTCTTTGATCAAATGTTTATAAGAGGTCAAATTTACAAGGCAGATTTATGTACCGTATTTTCCTATAAGACTACTTTTTAACCTGCAAATCTGTGGTTAAAGTGGGGGGGGGTCGTCTTATATGCCGGGTATAAGGATAAGGAGGATAGAGGTGCTAAAACTCTATATTTTGACTGGAAAAATGGGGGGTTGTCTTATACGCTGGGTCGTCTTATACGCCGGAAAATACGGTAGTCATTCTACTCAACAAGCAGTACGGTAAATCCTTAAGCCTTATCATTAATCATTTTTCTATATGCCATTTTTCTGTTTTCTCTTGTTGTTGACCTTAGGTAATTCCAGCCAAAGCTTTTCTCATGCGGTTACCCTGCCTTGTTCATGCAGATTAATGGGTCCCTAGATGTCTTTTCTCATACTTACCATCACATCTTTCATCTTTTTTATCTAAAGGAGATCTGTTAAGGGAGGAAAGGTGAAATAGTTGCACTGAACCATCTTGCTAGAGACTCTCCATCTGGAAACTTCCCTTGCAGAATTTGCAAATGTTATCTTTTGGACTATAAATCCCAGAATCCACCAGCATAGCATAGGAAAATTTTTAATTATCATCTTCCCAAACAGAAGCAGAACCAATATTGTGTAATTTATATACTATATAGAAAATTGGACTTGATTGGATGAGGGAGACCATAGCCATCTTGAAATAATCACGATTTCTCCTTTTAAGTAACCCACCTTACAGGGTTGTTGCTAGGTACAACAGAATAAATTTAATGCTATCCTAAACTGAGAAGAGGGCAGTATTAAAGTTATCTAAATATCTTGAGGTAAGTTTTATTTTTACTGAAAAATCAGAGAGCCAGTGTGGCATAGTGGTTTGAGTGTTGGACTACGACTAGAGACCAGGGTTCAATTCCCTTTTGGAAATGAAATCCACTGGGTGACCTTGGGCAAGTCACATGCTCTCAGCCTCAGGGAAGGCAATGGCAAACCTTGCCAAACAAATCTTGCCAAGAAAACCCTGTGATAGGGAAGCCATAAGTTGGAAATGACTTGAAGGCACACAACACTAATACCAACTATGCAAATACTGTAAAAGAAATAACTATATCTGCTTATTAAATTGTTCAGAAATGTCTGATCCCAGTGGAGACTGCAGTCATGCCATCACATAATTTTTTAAAAAATTTTTTACTCAGGTGCTGTAGAATTTATTGTAAAAGGTTTTTTTTTTGTTTTTTTTTTGGTAGGGAGGCCATTGTTTAAAAGTTCTTTGTATTTACCGGTAAGAGAAATTATACCTGCAACTTTTAGATACCAAGAGCCAAATAACCTATAGGAAAGGAAGCAGTAAGCACAATGAGTTTGTTGTTGCGGCAAATAAATTAATTGTTCAGATTAAGAGAATTCCCACAGAGGTGAAGAAGTCATTTCATTCAGCTGCTGTCAGAATTTAGGAGTGTGCCAGTAAAAAGACAACAGATATTTCAAGACAGATGTGAATAAACAATCAAATTAACTGCAGCAGTAGCCACTCCCCGTTGACAAGCCAAAACCCAGAGAGTATGGCAGTTGCGCTAGATTCATCCTTCCACATGTGCTAGATTTACAATCACCTCCTGAGCCATCCCCAGATGGTCAAGTTAGATCAGCTGGACAAATTGCAGCTTGCAGGTCATTTTTGCAGCCTCCCCCAATGCTGGGATATACCAAAAAAGCTTTTCTTGTATTCCTGGAGACTTCCTGCAACTGCAAGCAGCAGTTTTAGGGGGAAGTGATTGCAAGGTTACACCTAGGGCCCAAAAATCAAAACCACAAGAGCATTTTGGGCCATTTCCAGACTTTGTACACCTTGTGGTAGATGCTAGTGTCAAAGATTTGGCTCCCAGAGTAAGTAAAGTTGCTGCTCCCTAAGACAGATAAATGGCTTCTAGGAAGAGCTAGCATCAGCACTTAACATTCTTGAGACACTGGCTATTTTTGACAGAGTGAAAACTGGAGAGAGCTCCTGCACTTTTCATGGTTACATAGAAGAAGGAATTTCATCAGGTGTTACTTGTTACCTGGTTGCATGACAAGCCACTGTTGACGCCTGGTATGGATGAGCCCTAATCCTCCCCTCCACTGGTTGGGCATTCTGAGGCTTGCCCCCCTCTAAAAACTTTCCACATTGTGGGAACCTGAAAGGGAATTTAGACCCAGACACCCAGCAATGATTGAAGCACTACCATGACAATTGTGTGGGAGCCCACTAGGTTGTACTGACCTTGTTGGGGAGGGCAGAAGAGAAAAGGTCAGAAAGTGACCATGTGGTCTTAGTAGGGTAGAACCATGCTGAAGAAAAATTCTGCTGAAACATAGCAAAAGTTATGAGCTCTTAGCACTATCAAGTTAAGTCAAACATGTACAAGGCATTCTGAACCATATCATCAAACATCTTGACATGCTTTATGGTAAGGAGATACCAGTTAGAATACTATTTCCCCATTAAATCTATAAGGCTTCTCAGTTTAGGGCATATGTGCATGCAAATGTGCTACACATTGGCACCACAAGCATTCATACCATGCTTGCTGAGCATGTGGATTACAAGGTGGTTTAGACACGTAGAAGACCCAAAGTTGGACTAAGGCCTCTTTCTATATGGCTTGCAGGTATTAGCTGTGCCTCAGCTCTCTGTGCAAAATGAGACTGGGACTTACAGCTATTGCACTAAGAGCATACGAAGGTAAAATGTATTGCATTATACCTTAGTAAAAGTATCTCAGTAGCTGTTCCTTCTGATATGACCTCCAAAGTGGAGGATACTAATGTTCCCAAAACAGCTTATAGAAGGGTGTGTGTACATGTCAGTCTCCTAATCCTTCCTATAGTTGTGGGATCAGCTGTACCAATGATTGGGACACTAGGAATTTTTGCATCAGCGCATTACAATAAGTCACACAGGGTGCAATCCTAAAACCCACTTACTTGGAAGTAAGCCAGACTGAACTCAATGAGCTTTATTCTGGAGTGCACACATAAGACACTATCCTATATGTTGTTGTTGTTATCTGCTGTCAAGTTGGCTTTGATTTATGAAGATCAAACGGCAGATCTCCAAAAGGCCTGAGGCCCATTCACACTACAGAATCATAGCACTATTATTTTCCTTTGATTACCATGAGTCCATCCTAAGATTGGTAGTCTAGTGAGGTACTAGAGTTCTCTGGCTGAAAATTCTAAAAGCCCTCCCTAAACTGCAAATTCCAGAATTCCATAGGACAGAACTATGACAGCTAAAGTGAAACAGTAGCATTGTAATTCTGTAGTGTGACTGGGATTCTGCTGACCAAAAGCCCTGCTTAGGTTTTTAAGCTCAAGAGGCCATGGTATCTTTGATTGAAGGAATCCATCTGATCTTTTCCAATGAGTCATGTCCAATATATCCAAAGTACAATAACAAAGGGCTTTATCATACCAATCTGTTGTCTCACAGTAATTGTGTTGTTTAAGCAAACAGAAACATACGGGTATGGAAAAATCACTATCATGCCTTCTCTGCAATAGTACTATGGTGCCACTTTGGTGATACACATTCCTGCAATCAGTCATTCCACACTGCTTTGCTGACCCCACCTTCCTCTCTATGTCCACTCTATATAGCACATGCATACTGTTTATTTTTTGTTTCCTTTTTTTACACGATTGCACAGTTTTGATGCTTCTCGCTGCCACCACTTTGCTCTGCCAACTGAAATCACACACATGCTCAGTGCAGCTCATAATCTACCACCTCATTCACATGTTTGCGAAATGTGCGTATCCATCTGCTGATTCACATCAGTTACTTTTAGTCTGTTTACTCTCTGGTATTTTTAAAAAAATGTTTTCCTGTAATTGCAGCATGCTGGCGACCTGTCACAGCAGCACAATAGTGCAATTACGGCAAAATAAATTATTAAAAAATAAAATGCTGAGGAACAGAATAAAAACAACATTGTTCTTCCACACCATGATGTCCTCTTTGTTTGGATACTGGAAATGACAGAAATGACTCTGCTTGAGGATAGAGAGGGGAAGAGGACAACAACCGCTCATACTATAGCACTGCTGGGATATCGGAACAAAACTATCACACCAGAAGCAACAGCTGAACAGCAGTGATACTGGAGGCCTTAACACAGTGATTCCCAAACTCTGGTCTTCCAGGTGTTTTGGATTACATCTCCCAGAAGTGTCTGCCATCATAGCCAATAGTCTTGAATTCTGGGAACTGAAGTCCAAAGCATCTGGAAGGCCAGGAAATCACTGGGTTATCCCACTGGGTTATAATGAAAATATGTGATCCAATAATGATGGAAATGCAATGCAACTATGGGAGAGTAATGATGTCATGTCATAGGACCAAGCTAGTACAATTGTGCAACAGACCTATAGTGTGATAAAGCCTTCAGTTTAGTCTTTTTGGCTTCTAGTTGAACTTCAAGTCTTATAGCTCTCATGTATTTATATTTTTGGTAATTCCTGTAGTCCTATGCTCAGGAGCAATCTGAGTAGGCATGTTAGGATTATCCTTTCAGCTGTTTTTAAAGCCATTTTTCTCATTCAACAGCAGTACTCTGTCTCTTCTGCTGGGAATTAATTTGGTCTTGGAGAATGCAATGCATGCAACCTTCTGACTAAATGCAGGAGAAAAATACATGTTTAGAGGTCAGTAGATTGCTGAACATATACTGCATGAAATGCAACAAAGATAATCTCTTTCAAAAAGCCAGGACTTGTTTGCTTGTCACACCATGTTTACAGAACATAAGAAATGTGATACTCACTGCCCTTTCATTTGTCTTATGTTGCTATGATGTTTGTTGACCAAAATTACCATCCCTGACATGCTGTAACATATGGAGTTTGATCCTCTTTGTGTTGGGTTCTGTAATGTAATACCTTTTTGCTTTTTAACAGGAACAGAATCTTTTGAAGAGTTGGCCAGGATGATAAAGGGCCAGAGTGCCCACCAAATGGTGCAAATGGCTATGGAAATGTAAACATGACTGACTGCATTCCTTTCTTCTTTTCTTGCCTGACACCTTTGTGGCACAATTTTTCTTTTTCCAAGGCCCTTACTTCTTGATGATTTCTTTTGGGACCCTCACCTCTATATCTGCATTCTTACTTCAGGAAGACCCTGCCTTTTTCTCCTTCAGCCATATTGTTATGATCAGCGACACTGTTCACGGTTAGTGAAGGTATTTTTCAAAGATCTCATCTGACCTCAGCCCATCACACTGAGCAATAAAATACCACTGATGTGGTCTTCTGGCTATTGGTAGTGTATGGACACACCAGTCATCTTAACCAAAGCATATGCTATAGACAACCTTCCTTTGGGACTGGATCCACAAAGGGATTGTAATGTTGAGATGGCGCTCATGCCTGCAAAGAGGAAACAATTGGTTGAGTTGAAACTGATGCTGCTCCCACACTGCAGAATTAATGTAGTTTGACATCACTTTAACTGCTATGGCTCCATCCCATGGAATACTGAGATTTTAGTTTGTTGTGGCACCAGAGCACTCTGACAGAGAAGGCAAAATAGCTCACAAAACTACAAATCCCAGAAATCCATAGCATTGAGCTATGTAAGTTAAAGCAGGGTCAAACTGCATTAATTCTGCAGTGTTGATGCAGCCTGAATGAAATTGTTAGGAATTTTCAGAAAGAAGCATATCATGGGGGAGAAACCCTGAATTACCACTGAGAAAAGCTACTTTTTACACTACTGGCTGCTTGCTGGCTGGAGGATTCTGGGAGCTGTAGTGCAAGAAGTAGCTTTCCCAAGATTGACCTACGATTTTAGTGAGCATGGGACTTTCATATATTGCTGAGAGGTTTTGCATTTACTTTTTGAGAATAGACTGATCCCATCTTTCTCTTGGGAAAGCCTCGTTAATGGGAAATATATTGTTTGTATGAACTTCTCAGCAAGCTGCTTGGGTTAATGTATTTATTAAATAAATTACTTTCTTTTTTAAAAATCATTTCAGATTCTGACAAAAGAACACAGCACAAAAGCACTATCCCTTGAGGCATGAATTATTTGAAGCAGAATATGGAAGTCGTTTTAAATATTCAGCTCCTAGAATCTCTCAGTCAGCATGGGTAACTTTTCCAAGGTGTGATTGAGATCTCTATTGATAAGACTTTGGGGCAACTTCCTCTCTCAAGTGGCCATGCCAGAAGCAAGAGAGAAAGAAGAGATTGTTGAAGCAAGACTAGCCCAGTTTGCAAGTGTGCTGTTATACATGATAATATTTTCTCCTGCCCCTCACATTCACTCAGGCAGAATTCTGCCTCCACTCAAATAAAATTTTCCCCAAATTTGTAGTATTGCTGTTGAGCATGTAGAAATGCAGTTTAGGGAGTCGAAGAAAAGAATATGATAGAATCCTGCAAATGAGACAATGTGGTGTAGTAGTTTAAGCATTAGACTATGACTCTGGAGACCAGGCATCTCAGCCATGAAACCCACTGGGTGACTTTGGGTGAGTCGCACTCTCTCAGCCTCAGAGGATGGCATCATCAAACCCTCCCTGAAGAAACTTGCCAAGAAAACCCCATGATAACTCCATAAGCTGGAAATGACTTAAAGGCACACAACAATGAGAATCCTGCAAAATCCCAACACTAACATTTCACATGCAGTACTAAAATATTATCAATATGCATGTAAGCCTTTCCACTCATATACGTTGTCACCTTTTCACACCCTACAGCTGCAAGTGAAATTTCATTCTCAATTTTGATGCATGCCATGCCATCATACAGGCATTCAGTGATTTATCAGAGAAAGCAAATTTAATTATCTTGACTTCTGAAAGTAAGATATTTGAAGGAATTTCAAATGGGTAGTTTCTGTACAAGTTTGCAGACAAACCAAGCTCATTGGGATATATTAATGGTTCAATTATTATAATAGGATGACTTGCACAATATAAATTAACTGCCTAGTCATTCTTAATTAGTTTACACAGCAATTTTGCATGTGGAAAATACTGATTTTAGACCGATTTACTTTTGAGGAAGCCTCACAACATATTTTTTAATTAAAATGCATTAATTGTAGGTTATTTTTTGTCATTCCCTATGTAAACAGTTTTCTAGAGTAACCTATTCTATCATAAGTGATGCCCAAATCCTTATTGCTCTGCCAGCCTTTGGCTTCCCTGCCCTATGAAAACTGTCTCACTATGCCATGCATCCACCCATGTGTCTGTCTTACAGCTGGCATTAAACAGACTGCACATCTGCACTGCAGAAATAATCCAGTTTGACACCACTTTAACTGCCATGGCTCAGTGAATCCCATGTGGGAGAAAGGTAGGATATAAATCCTTGAAATAAATAAATAAATGCTATGGAATTCTGGGAACTGTAGTTTGTTGTGGTACCAGAGTTCTGTGATGGAGAAGGCTAAATATCCCACAAAATTCCAATTCAAAAGATCATCATTATATTTATTTATATCCCACTTTCCCCCAAAAAAATTGGGAGTCAAAGCAGCTTACCATTTAAAAGCACAGTACAGTTAGAAAGTGACCATTAAATAGAACTAAACTATTACAATATTAAAACTGATCACTTGTTTGTTTGTTTTTAAAAACTGAATACAGTTGAGCCTCCTTGTCCATGGCTTCTTCATCCATGGATTCAAGCCTCTATGGCTTGTAAACATTCCAAAAAATACTAAATTCTAAAAAGCAGATCTTGATTTTGCCATTCTATAGATTCATTGTATTTAATGGGACGTGAACACCCAAGATTTTGGAATCCATGGTGGGATCTGGAACCAAACCCCAGTGGATACAGAGGGCCCACTGTATAGTGAAAAAGGATAAAAGCACTTAAAAACCATAGCATTAGATTCCCTAGCACTGAGCCATGGCAGTGAAAGGGGTGTCAAACTGAATTGTTTCTGCAGTGCAGATACAGCCCCAGAAGTGTAAGAGGAAAGGATGAAAGGGCTAGGAGGAGTTCTGAGCTTGTTGAAGCACAGCCAAAATGCAGAATCAAGTTTCAAGGGGTGGACTCATGCAAATCACAGTGGTTGGGTTCTTTGTAAAGAAAAGGGAAAAAAACCAGAAACCCAGACAGGTCTGGGAAGTTAATGCAAAGTGAAGAGGGTGGAAATCCCGCCCAGGAGAGAAACCTGAGTTGCAATGTGCTCCCTTTTTCTCCCTTCAGCTCCAAGACACCTGAGGGATGCAGTGCCAGGGAAAGAGAAGCTACTGCTGCGCTTGGGAAACAGGGCTTGACCCACTTTTGGACTCTCCTCTGAAGCATCCTGGAGACTTGTTAAGGGAGGATCTAAGGGAGATTTAAAAGATATGTATTAGAAGAAATAATATCTACAACTACCACTTTTTTTTTCTTGAAGTCCCCCAACTTTTGCAAAAGAGAGACACCAAAGGTCCCACTTCCCATTGCCCAAAGGATGCCTCCCCAGGAGTTACTGGATTACTCCCCCTTGCAAAGAAGGAGAAGATGCAGCACTCCCAGCAGAGGCAGTGGCTCTGAACTGGGCATCAAATGTGTCCTCATCGGGGATGGGGCAGTGGGCAAAACCAGCCTGATTGTGAGCTACACCACCAATGGGTACCCTGATCAATACCAGCCTACTGCCCTGGACACCTTCTCAGGTAAGCAGCTCATCTCCTCCTCTCAGAGGAGGGCAGTGGAGGGGTCTCAGGTTATCCAGGGTTTGGACAATGCTGGCTTGAGGGGTTCTGGGAGAAGTAACTTTTCCAATTCTGGTTTTTTTCCCCATCTGTGTGGTTTGGTTTGGTTTTAATTTTAAGAGTTCTGAAATAGACAAGACAGACAGACAGATCCAGGGTGACCAGATGTTCACACCACAGGGGAAGGCAAGACACCGCAAACTAGGAATTTCAAGGAAAAAATGGAGGACATGATCAAATAAAAGCAAAAAATACTCATAGGAATGTAAATTCATGCTCCACATGGAGGACATTTTGAAATCCCTCCTAGACAGAAGGTTGAAATGTAGGATATGTCCTGGAAAAGGAGGACATCTGGTCTTCTTGGACAGATAGCAACAATGATCTGTGGAGTTAAAGAGGTGGAATACCAGATAGCAACATGTTGCTCTGCGGGATTCAAGATACCAGATAGATAGCAAGATAATGATCTGCGAAATTCAAGATACCAGACAGATAGCCACATATTGATCTGTGCAATTCAAGAGGTGGGATACCAGATAGATACCAACATATTGATCTGTGGAATTGAAGAGGTGGGGTATCAGATAGATACCAACATATTGATCTGTGGAATTGAAGAGGTGGGGTATCAGATAGCAACATATTGATCTGTGGAACTGAAGAGGTGGGATACCAGATAGATAGCAACATATTGATCTGTGGAATTGAAGAGGTGGGGTATCAGATAGATAGCAACATATTGATCTGTGGAACTGAAGAGGTGGGATACCAGATAGATACCAACATATTGATCTGTGGAATTGAAGAGGTGAGATACCAACGTCATTATTAAAACATACAAATAAATATCCGCTAGCTACAGCTAGGATGTATGTCAAATCATCCTGACTCTGTGGTTATTTGAAAGTAAAAGCTTACTCATTTCAATTGGGCTTAATAACAACCAAGGATGGCCAATCCCTCATCTCCCCTCAACTTCACCCCACTGTCATAACAAGCAGAAGTTAAACAGGTGAAGTTGTCAGATACAAGGACAGGGAAAACTTAACTACCCAATTTCCCCCTTTAATATAGGAGCCTTACAAAGTGGGAAGAGATAACACTGTATGTGATCTCTGTTTCAAATCCAATCAGCCCTCTGTGTCCACAGACTTTATCCATGGATTCAAGCATCCGCAGCTTGATATATTCCAAACAACAAACCTTTGGCCATTTTATGTAAGGGACACCATTTTACTATTCACTTTGGGACTTGAACATCAATGGATTTTAGTATCCACGGGGGTCCTGGAACCAAACCCCAGGGGATACCGTGGGTCGACTGTAAATATACTTTGTAATCTTCTATTCTTGATGCAGTTTTGACCTTACTTGATGCAGTTTTTACCTTTATTACAGACACACAATATTCTGAATCCCATGTCTTGTAATTGACCAAGAGACTGCAAATCTCTGGTAGATGTTCACTTTGTCAATACATTGGGCCATTGGTACCCACTGGGCTTTGGTATCCACCAGGACCTCTTGTGGATACCAAAATCCATGGGTGCTCAAGTCCCATTTCATACAATGGAATAATAAAATGGTGTCCCTTATATAAAATGGCAAAATCAAGGTTTGTTTTTGGGTGTATTTTAAAATATTTTCAAGCCATGGATGGTTTAATCTGTGGATGCAGAATGTGTGGATATGGAGAGTAGGCTGTACTACATCAAGCAGGAAGCACTTTAATCTTACCCCTGAAAAGTTTCATTAACCACATAATCATATGTTTGTCTACACAGAAGTAAGTCCCAAAGGATCCAATGAAACTTACTTCCAAGTACATGTTAGAAGTTTGGTGTCTAACATGGTATTTAAAGAAGAGTGGTAGGAACTGTGTATCCCTTGAGATGTTGCTGTACTACACCTCTCATCATCCATGATCATTGATTATGATGGATAGGACAGATACGAGTTGGAATTCAACAACATCTGGTTGGCCACAGGTCCCCCAGCCCTACTTTAAAGCGTCAAGTGGTTCTACATATGTTACAAATTAAACTCAGGTGGCTCTAAACTGGTGTTATTAATTATGAGAAGCCTTTTGCAGAGAAATACTTTTGTAGACGTATCTTGAGCCTTCAATAAGAAGTTACAAAAGAAACAGGTTTGGCCTTTTAACCGAAACATGGGTGGTAACGCTCTCTCTTAGGTAACTGTGCAAGACATCTGCTTGACTGGTTTGAGGGTGTTTCTAAGAAGGAGAGTAAAGATCAAGAATTTACTACATTTGAACTGTGTTTCCAGTTAACACCATGGGAAGAATCAAACCATTGGATGATATTTGAGATAAAGTTAGTAATTCATTCATTCCAGAGATACAGATAGTATGAAAGGTTTGATTATGTCCAGTCTGCCAGATCCATCAGCTTCCCACACTGCAAGTCTTGTGATAGGACATTAAACTAGAAGTACAGCAAGGCTTACAACCCAACAGTAAGGCACAGAATCGGACACATTGCTTCCCAGATGACAACTTTTCAATGAGATAGTCGTGCTGGTCTTGTTTCATTATAAAAGGAAAGTGTGGGGGGGAGTAGTCTTGTAGCACCACTAAGAGGAACAGATTTCTTTTAGCACAAAAGCTTGTGCTTTACAGTTTGCTTCCTCAGGTAGACTGTGGAAGCAGATAGCAATCCGTGAAATCTCATGCTAAAATAAATCTGTTTTAAAGGTTGCCACAAGACTCCTTTCTCCCTCCTTTCCCCATGATAAGACATGTTTTAACAGTGCAATTGAATGCATATCTACAGTCTACTCCAAAGTAAGCCCTATTCCAATTACTGTAATTGGGGCATGTTCCCAATAAAATGTGTATAAGATTGAGTTACAGCTGTGAGAGATTAAGATTGTGCAAGATTTTTGTATCCCTGAGGATAACTGGGCACTGGGGAGACCTTCCAATTTCTGAGTAACTCCAATTTACCCAGTAATTATCTAAACACTCAGTGTCAAAAGTTACTACTTGGTAAAGAATTACTTCTGAACGAGTAGAAAACAGCACTTTTTATCTTTAAAAATTGTTTGAGCCTGACAAATCTTTAATTAGCATACTCTCTCTACTTGCAAATGATCATGAGCACTGGATGACTTTTTAAAAATAAAATCTAAAACATAATATTTAATAATAACATTATGGTGCCTTTTTAAAATTATCATTGTAGTTATCAAGAATACCCAGATTGTCTTCTTTGTCACGTTGTAGCTGTTCACTTTCAGTACAACCTGCTAGTACTCTTCAAAGGCTATTAGGCAAAAGGTTTCCACTTCATAAGAATTTCTGTCAGCTCAGCATGAGAGCTAGGTGTAATAGCTTTTCCTGGTATTGCCTGTGAACTACTATAGGGCAAAGTGATTATTACCCTGGGAGAAGTGGGGGCAAGGGTAGAAATGGGTCTAATTAGAGTTGTATCCACACTGCAGAAATAATCAGGTTTGATACTGCTTTAACTGCCATGTCTCAATGCTATAGAATTGTGGGAATGATAGTTTGGTGTGGCACCAGAGCCATGGCAGTTAAAGCAGTATTAAACCAGATTTTTTTTCTACAATGTGGATGGACCCTGTAATGGTGATCCTGAGTGGTTTGGAGGACAGATGACTTTTGTGGAAAGATTTTTGGTTTTGCTGCTTCTGGTTCACAGAGAGTTGTTTGCTGCAAAGTTAAGTAGGATTTTTAACATACTTGGGCCTTTCCAAGTTTCCATCATGATGCAACAATGAAGAGAATGTCAAAGAAATGTTTCTGATGCAGTGAGCTTTTGCTTTCAGCATCTTTATGGTGCCATAGGATTATCTTCATGCCTATGATCAACTAATACAATATCCTTCTAGTCCTGTGCATACTAACTTGAGACTAAGGGACTTTGCACTCCCCAAGTAAGGGGAGGGGCAGCCAGACGCTGGGCACCCCATCCCCTTCCTGAGGACGTCATTGGAGCGCCCGCCTTTCCACATGACCAGCACTCCGATGACGTCCTTCCGGCTCAGCGTCCGGACACACTGAGCCGGAAGAGACAGAAAAGAGCCGCATGGCGGCTCTTCAGGCACTCCTTTCGCGGTTTGTGGAAGGAGGGCTATTTTAGCGCTCCTTTCCCAAGCGGCGAAAGGGAGGATTGGGGCCGAGGCATGTGGCAGCTTCGGCCTCAATCCGCCACTTCACAGGGCAGCCCACGTCCGCCCGTGTGCATCCCCTATAAATCCCACTGACCTCTGTGTGATTTACTTTTGAACAAGTGCAGAGATGAAGAGGGGGTTTTGGGGGGGTGAGGATGGGGGTGGCTACAAGCTTCCAGATAGTTACTGGGGAGTATGCCAAACTAGATTTTGAAAATATTCTGAGGAAGAATAGTTATACCATTATACTATTAAGCAAACTTGTTGACATCATTTAGGTGGGTCCTTCCTTCCTTCCTTCCTTCCTTCCTTGTAATTATGCTCTGCTATATTGCTGGAAAGATGAATACTAAAGGAAAAAAGGATTGAGAGGGGAAAGGGAAAGGAAAACAAATTTAAAAACAAATTCTCATTGGTATGACGTTCCTCAGCCTGTTGATAGTTGGAGGCAAAGCCCAACAGAGATGTCTTCTCCAGAGGACTGCTGGTGGGCCTGATTTTTGACTTCTCCTTTTCTTCCTTTTGTCCCATTTTCTTTTGGAAGCATCCAAAAGCCTGCCTCTCTGTTTTGAGGGCACTGGGACATTCTTTTGACATACATGGATCAAATTTTAACTGAAATGTTTGGCACAGGTGTTATTTGCAAGAGCATATACACATCACAAGCATTTCAGGTCATTTTATTATGATAGGGCAAAAGGAGATAATGTATCGGTACTAGCAAAGAAAGTTCTAAATCAGCAAATCCACAATTTGTATCTTGCCTCTGTCATATATTCACTAACTGGTGCTTTTTCTTTCTCAACTCGAATCTGTAACACAGGGGTAAATAATACAATATTGTCTTACTTTACAGGGTTGTTGTAAGAATTACAAGTTGTTATAGGAGCATATGGCGTTCCACAAGTTGTCAAACTGCCTTAGCATAACCAGTGATAAGAGATAATGAGAGATGGAGGCGTCTGGAGACCCACAAGTTCCTTGTCCTTGTTCTAGAATATTTTGAGTTCTTAGTATAATTGGCATTTACTTTTGACATATGTAGGATCAAGGTGTCAGCTAGTTTCCCCCCTTCTCTTTATTGTGCTCAATTGTCTTACCTAAGAGAAAGAGCAGCCTCATGCATATAGGATGACAATATTTGGAGGAAGTAATATTTTTGGTTGTTGTTTTTTTTAAGATGGAGGAGATGACAGTGAACAATGGCTACAATTTGATCTTATATTGGTCATTTCACTATTGGCTGCTTTCTGGAGTTGCCTACTTCAAGGCATTCCCCGAAGTTTTTTAAATTTTTATGTTTGTTGTATTTTGCCCAGTGTGGTGTAGTGCTTTGAGCGTAGGACTAGAACTCTGGATACTAAGGTTCAGTTTCTCACTTTTCCATGGAAGCCCACTGGATAACCTTGGCCGAGTCACATACTCTCAACCACAGAAGACCCCGTGATAGTACCCTTAGGGTCATCATAAGTCAGAAACAACTTGAAGGCACACGACAACAGTGTTGCCCACTGCCCTGAAATTGAATACAAGGAAGGATCAGTTTTGAATTTGACATTCTGATGAACTGTGAATTTTTAAAAGAAGTGTTTTTCTTACTTTAGGAATAGGCCTGAGGAAACAGACCTACCATTTGGCAGAGTGAGGCAGCTATCTCAGGCAGCAGATGGTGGGTAGGAGGACTGCCAGTTCAGGGCTATCCCAGGTACTGAGATTTCAGGGCCAAAAACCTGAAAGAATTAGGGACTTTTGATGCCACAAGAGCCAGGCATTGATTATGTCATTAAATATGAGACATTAAGACATTAAGCTGGATGAGGAAAAATAGATTGAAGCTGAATACAGACAAGACAGAGGTGCTCACGGTAGCTGCCCCGAAACCAAGAATTGGGCTGCAAACTCCAGTCCTGGATGGGGTCACACTCTCCTCCAATGACTGTGTTTGCAGTCTGGGGGTGCTTCTTGACTCGTCGCTCCTGATGACGAATCAGGTAAATGCGACAGTTAAGAGCGCCTGTTATCAGCTTCGGCTGATACGCCAGCTGCGCCCTTTTTTGGAAGTAAGGGATCTCGAGACTGTTGTGCACGCGCTGGTAACCTCACGCCTTGACTTTTGTAATGCTCTCTACATGGGGCTACCCTTGTGCCTGGTTCGGAAATTACAGCTGGTACAAAATATGGCAGCCAGGCTTGTGACGGGAACATCTCGGAGGGACCACATCACTCCAGTTCTGAGGTCCCTCCACTGGCTGCCTATCAGCTTCCGGGCCCGGTACAAGGTGTTGGTTATTACCTTTAAAGCCCTAAATGGCTTGGGTCCAATCTATCTCAGGGACCGCCTTCTCCCATACAATCCTCCCCGCACTCTCCGGTCCTCCAGGAGGAATCTGCTGCAGCCCCAGAAATCGAGGCTTCAGTCGTCGCCCCTAGATTCTGGAATGACCTGCCGGATGAAATCCGTCAGTTAACATCATTAGACAGCTTCAAAAGGGCTGTAAGTATGGAAATACTGCCCAGAACAATCTCGGATCATAATCCTCT
>CM034701.1:61572902-61588965 GCA_020142125.1 Phrynosoma platyrhinos | reverse complement strand
AGGGAAGTTAAAGTGGGCTCAATTTGCACTATTTCTGGCAGTCTGCAAGGGCCTTAAGTCAATCAATGCCTTTGTCCAGGCTTCAGCCAAGCCATTTAGTCAATAGCCAGAAGGTAGAAATTTCCTATTTAAATCCTGAGATTTTTAGGCTCCACATGCTATCTTTGGAGTGCAGCTTGGCTCCACATCAGTCTGTGCTCTGATAATAGCTCCCTTGGCCATCCCTTCCCCCGTTTTGGCGGCCGTGCATCATCATCATCATCATTATCATCAACATCCACAGCGGATCCCAGGGAAGCCTTCAGAAGTGAGTAACTCCTTCAGTCTGGCCCCTCTCAAGCTATTCCCACCTTCACTCCTTTATTGCTAAGTGTGTAGTGTGTGTGTGTGTCATATTTCGTTTCATGTGCAGTTTTCTGCTTTTAATAATAAATAAATATTTAGACTTTAAAAGGAAACTTGCCTCAGCGTCATCCATTGTGGGATTCCTTAGTCCTCTGGTATTCATATTGGTACCTGGTCCCAAGGGGCTTTGTTAGGACCCCACTCTTGCATATTTGAGCTAATTATAAATTCCCCTAATTGGATCCTTCCTAACAAAAATCAGAGTTTAGAAAAGTCATTTTTTAAACTGCAATACCCAGATACTCTGGAATTAATAGTTCTCAAAAATTTATTGTTGTTGTTAACTGCCCTTGAGTAGACTTCTACTCATGGCTACTCAGTGTATGAGACATCTCCAAGGCCTCATTCCCACTATGTTTTAAACCAGTTTGCAAACCGTTTTGAAGCAGTTTAAATTGCCCTGGTTCACACTTAAACCGAATCACTGAAGCAGTTTGGAGACGGGGGGCCATGCACTAGATCCATTTAATGCTGATTATTTCCACATCTTTTTTTGATAAATCGATTCCGCGCAAGTGTGAACCAGATGCAGATCAGAATCAATTTAAATTTGCCCTTCAGACGACTGAAGCGGGTCCATTTTGAATCAATTCATTCATCAATGTGAACCACAAGTGGGTTATTTTACAGCAAGAAAATGCAATCAAGGCAAATGTTGTTTGAACCACGTTCTGCTGTCGAACCGATCCATCAATTCGGATCGCAAACTGATTCATTTGTAAGTGGAAATCAGGCCCAAGACTCCCTGTCTTCCACTGCTCTGTTTAAGTCTTGCAGATTCATGCCCAGGACCTCCCTGATCAAGTCTAACCATTTGGCATGTGGTCTTCCTCTCTTTTTTGCTACCCTCTACTTTTCCTAGCATTATTATCTTTTCCAGTGAATCATACTTTCTCATGATGTGGCCAAAGTACAACAGCTTCAATTTGATCATCTTGGCTTCTAGAGATATTTCAGGCTTGGTCTATTCAAAGACCCATTTGTTTGCATTTTTGGCAGTCCACATTATCTTCAGCACTCCTCTCTAGCACAGCATCTCAATGAGTTTGTTTTAAAAAAAATCTTCTTTCTTCACTGTCCAGCTTTCACATCCATACACAGTGATGGAGAATACCTTGGCTTGGATGATTCTAACTTTAGTGATCAGTTGTATATTGTTGCTTTTGATTATCTTGTCTAGTTCTTTCATGGCTGCCCTTCCCATTCTTAGTCCTCTTATTATTATTTCTTGACTGCAGCCTCTGTTATCAACGTTTGATCCAAGAAATGAGAAATCTTTCACTATTTCCATTTCCTCATTGTCTAGGTTGAATTAATGTAGGTCCCCTGTAGTCATTATTTTTGTTTTCTTTATGTTCAGCAGCAAGTCTGCCTTTGCACTTTCTTCTTTGACCATCTGTAGTCTATGATGCTTTCTGCTAGTAGCATGGTGTCATCCACATATCATAGATTGTTGATGTTCCTTCCTCCTATCTTCACTAGTCCGCCTTCTAAGTCTAAATCTGCTTCTTGTATGATGTTTTCTGTGTACAAGTGCAACAAGTATGGTATTGCCTTGCCTGACCCCTTGTCAATTGGGAACCAGTCTCTTTTTCCATATTGTGTTCAAACAGTGGCCTCTTCTCCTGAGTACAGATTTCTTATCAGAACTATCAAATGTAGTGGGACACCCATGTCTTTCATTACTTTTTATGATATATGCAATCAAAGGCTTTGCTATATTCTATAAAGCACATGTTGATTTTCTTTTGGAATTCCTTTGTGTGCTCCATTGGCCATTGTATGTTTGCAGTGTGGTTCCTAGTGCCTCTCCTGAACCCTGCTGGTACTTCTGGTATGGGGATATATATTGAAAGTTTCCAGTCTGTTGGCCAACATTTTGTTTTCCATATTTGTTGGCATATTTTAGTTAATACTAGAATTGAATCTGCATGTGTGAACTATAGCAGGTCAATTAGAATATCATCCGTTCCTGGTGACTTACAATAAAAAAAATGGAAAAGCTAATCAATAGATTTCATGTGATGAAAACATAAAATTTCCTGTATAGACTGTATGGCCTGTGCTGTTTATGGCCTATTACCTGTTGATGGGGTGAATGGGTAGACGGAAGCATTCTGCAGGCTTAAGTTATTGCCACATGTGTGGGTTTAGATGGGCTTTGGATCGAGCTTGGAAACATTGCCTTTTTCAGCTACAACATTCCCTGAGCCAGCATGGCTCAGAGGTCATACCAGCTGGGGGGATTCTGTGAACTGCCACCCCCAAAAAATGTTTTTCTAGGCTTTGCCTTTGGATTTAGTTTCGATCCACCCCCCAATGTTTCTAATGCATCTCATGTGTTTCCAAACATTTTCAGTTTCACTTAGGAAAGTGATTACAGTATTTTTGTAGCTCTAATATTCTGCAGCTAATAAAGGTTTTTGTTCTTGTGTGCCATCAAGTCATTTCCATCTTATGGTGACCATAAGGCAAACCTATCACAGGACTTTCTTGATTTGTTCAGAGGGGATTTGCCTTTGCCTCTCTCTGATGCTGGGAGTGTGTGATGTGCCTAGGGTTACCCAGTGTGAAAATAAGGTTGTCTTTTAAAGAGAGAAGTCCTGCTTGATAAGGGATGGTATTCTCACTGGTGTCCTAACTTAGTAGAAACCCCTCAATCTCTCTGTCTCAAAACTAGACTTCAGGTTATGGGTGTTAACATTTTAAGAAGCTGCCTATCAGATGGAGGTAGTGGCAGTAGCATCATCATCATCATAATATCCTCTATATGCTCTTAAAATGTAACAAAAAACTTAAAAGTAGAGGAATGAATTATATGACAGTGGGAGCAACAGGGGCTTCATGATGATTAAATGCTGAGCACATCAATTTTAATGGTTCACCAAAAGGCAAGGGACCAGATCCTGTCTGCTGCTGCTGCTGCTGCTGTTCTGTGCCTTCAAGTTTTTTCTGATTTATGGTGACTCTAAGGTGAACATCACAGGGTTTTCTCAATTCAGAGTGGGTTGCTGTTGCCTTCCTCTGAGACTGAGAGAGTCTGACTTGCCCAAGTCACCCAGTAGGCTTCTATGGCTGAGCAGGGATTTGAACTCTCTTCTCCAGCATCGTAGTCCAACAGTGACACCACTACACCATGCTGGGTCTGACATAAAGGTGGTGAATGTGAATGAAATGCATCAAGCACTTTCTCATCTCTTTCCTCTCTGTTTACAGTTCAGGTCCTGGTAGATGGTGCACCAGTCCGTATCCAGTTGTGGGACACTGCAGGACAGGTGAGGCACATGAATTAAAGGAGAGTGCACAGTTATGATTCTAATTAAGGATATCCTAAAATGAAGGATAATAGGAATGAGAATGAAATGCTATTGACATTAAGATCAATAACAATCAAACACAGCAGATTTCAAGCAATAAATCAGCTCCAGAATCTTTACTACAACAGGCCAGTACTTCAAGCTGATTTTAGCAATCTTACAAGGCAAATGGGGAATACATGTACCATCATGACAAAGCTTGGAAGAGTTACTTTTTGAACTGCAACCTCCAGAATCCTATGGCCCACATAGCCATTCTTGTTGAGGTGGATTCTGGGAGTTACAGTCCAAAGAAGTAACTTTCCCAAGCTCAGACCATGCTGAATTCATGCCTCATGTAACATTTGAACTGGAGTAACTAGCAAATGAAATGGACTGGCTTTTACAGTCAGAGTCCTAAAAATGTGAGATACTTCTTTTTAGAGGTATAAATCTTGCTAGAGGAAACAAGCTTATTTGCGTTTTTTTCTTATTTCCTTCCTTCCTTCCTTCCTTCCTTCCTTCCTTCCTTCCTTCCTTCCTTCCTTTAAAATCCCAAACCATTTCAGAGTAAAAATGAGGTCAAAAGGACATTTTTCAAATATTTATTGGAAGAGCTGGTTTGCTTTATTTGTTTGTGCATTTGTTTATTTAATGGACTCTAAAAAATTTCCTTTTCTGTTATGTCTACCTACTCTATACCTGCTGAGACTCTCTTATTTACACCTGGTATGTTCAAACCCTTTGTTGCTTGGCTTCATAGGACTTGCTTGAAAGAGAGGTTGATACCTCCTCCTTATAGAGCTTTGAGGAAAAGTGACTGCTGCTGCATTTTACAAGATCCCATAAATTTGGTAGATATCTATCACAAACCTATCTCACTGTGCCTTTTTTTTTTCCAATACAGGAAGATTTTGATTGCCTGCGTGCACTCTGTTATTCTGACACTGATGTTTTCCTGGTCTGCTTCAGTGTTGTCAACCCCACATCCTTCCAAAATATTACAGAAAAATGGATCCCCGAAATACGAACTCACAATCCACAGACTCCAGTTGTGCTGGTTGGAACACAAGCTGACTTGCGAGATGATGTCAATGTGCTGATCAGCCTGGACCGCTGCCATGTAAAGCCTGTACCAAGAACTCAGGCTGAAGGCCTGGCTGAAAAAATCCGGGCTCAGACTTATGTAGAGTGCTCTGCCCTGACTCAAAAGAACCTGAAGGAGGTTTTTGACACAGCTATCGTCAGTGCTGTGGAACACAAGGCCCAACAGGAAAAGAAAATGACTGCCAAGGGAATTAAAACCCTCTCCAAATGCCGATGGAAGAAATTCTTTTGCTTTGTCTGAAGCTGATTTGGCCTAAAAGCCAGAAATGGACCTCATTGCTTCTCCCTGAGAGGGTGAAGTAACTGACTAACAGTTCCATCAAGGAGAGTGTTGTATGCCAAAGTGACCTGGACCAAGTGACCAAGTGACCAAGGTCACTCCAGTGGGTTTCCGTGGCTGAGCAGGGAGTCCATAACCCATAGTATATGTTTATATAATATAATAAATCCATCAACCTCTTACTGGGTTATGGTAGGACTTGCCTGGAAGACAGGAAGTGGACTTGGGTGGCATCAAGACAATGAATGGACCATGCAGCATTTAACCAACTGGGATGGTTTGCCCAGGGCCAAAGACATTCTGCTGCCTGAAGCAAACAAGACAGTGCTGTCCGCACTCAACATACAGAACTTAACTAGACCAGCAGTTGAATCATGCATCAGTAGGGCTTCCTCATCAGATCTGAGGATAGGAATTGCAAAAAGGGAAAAGCATGTGATGAAAGAATGGAAGGAAGGAGAGAGAGAGAAAGAATTTGGAAATGTTACATTTTTGGATGACTGCATCTGGAGTTGTCATGTTAAATAAGGGATTCTGAGAGTTGTAGTCTATAAAATAACCTTCTCAAGGTTTGAAGTAGGGGGAGGGGTTTTAATAAGAAGAAAGTAATTCAAAGAGGTTGAAAGGAAGGAACAGAGCAACTTTGAGAGGGAGGGCTAATAGTCATGGATTTTACGTAGTGCTGGCAGGCAATTTTTAAGTACCCGCAATGCTTAATTACTTCATTGGTTGATTGTTAGTCATACCTCAGATTCAAATGAAGGAAGCTGATCTGGGAATGAGGAAATACAATTGTCAAGGAAATCAAATGTTTTATGTGATGTATAAAAAGCAAGGAGAAACTTCATTTTTCCCTGCATGGGGAAAGCACTTGGCCCTGCTCCCTATAGATGTAGAGTGAGAGCCATGTGTCCAGGAAGAGAAGAGTCATGTACTACAACCATTAGGTGGGTATCACAGGAGGAGCACAGACTCCATACATAGATAAAGATGGAGCACTGAATCCTAATGCTAGCTTGAAGCTTTCTACAAGACACAAGGAGGCTTACCTCACTCTGTGCACACTACATGGGAAGAAACAGCATCATTTTAGAAGTGCATACACTGTACTATAATCTCATGGCTTCAGTTCTGTTATGGCATTATTCCAAAGCATATACAAATAAGACATGAAGGGGATGTGTGGCTACACACATAAGTTCCCATAAGGTTCCATTCCCAACCACAACATCACAATTAGTGTGAAGGACTACATTGTTGGGTTTTACCTTCCACAGTTGTCACTATTAGCCATGTTGGCTGGGACTTCTATTAGTTGGAGTCCAATAACATCTGGAACCCTCCTGCCCTCACTGACAGTCACTGGTAGGAAGATTCTAAGAACATGCTGCTGAATGCTCTTTAATGGTTTCTTACAATCTTTCATTTTGCATTCTCATGGTTCTTGATCAAAGCCATTAAGTTGGAGACACTCAGAATGTTCCTTTAACAGTTCACAACCTTTGGCTTCTAGATGTTTTGGACTGCTCCTCACAAACATCCCAGCCAGCCTGGTCAATTCTGGGATCTGAAGTCCAAAACATTGGGTGAACCAAAGATTGAGGACTACTCCTGTAGATCTTCATGGTGAACATGCAAGGTCAGATGGATCAAGAAGCAAGTCATGGGGAACTGGCATCCACAGCTTGTTTACACATTCCTTTGACATGGTTTGACATAAAGCTTAAGCCTCTTGTAATTTTAAAAGTGAAAGTATTGTAAGTGGGAATATTCAGAATTCATGTTATTTTAGTCTGGAATGCTGCTTGAATATTTCAGAATTTAAGATACTTAAAGCTGGAATCCATTTCTCAAGGAGCAATGCAGTTCTTCCTTGTGCAACATCTTTGCCCCAGGTTTTTCTTAGGTACAGCTCCACCACCCTAGCCAGCGATTAACTATAGAGATATGCCTGAATGCTGTCTTGTGCACTTTGAAAGAAGAAGAAGCCTCCATTATCATCTAGGGCAATGATTCCCAAAACCTGGCCACCCAGGTATTTTGGACTTTGGTTCCCAGAATCCCAAACCATTGACCAAGATAGCTGAGGCTTCTAGGAGCTGAAGTCCAAAACATCTGGAAACCCAGAGTTTGGGAATCACTGATCTAGGGGGTAAAAATCTTCCCAAGCTCCACCCAAAAGCCTCTGGCTGACCTTATACACCCAGGGAAAGATAAATGGTGGATTAGTCCTCCAAGAGTCAGCATAAATACATTAGTGGAGATTTACACTTCACTAGTAGGCCAATAGGATATCAGCTGCTGCTGGGCTTCAGGAATTATAAACAAGTAGCTAGAGTGTAAGCAGCTTTGTTTATGTGTATGGATCATTGTTCTTAGGGCCACTTCACATATGGTGAGAGAAATATGATTTCTGTGTAGGAAACTGGGCACATGATTATTATCAATGCCTCCTTTTTTGCTGCACACACTTATACTGGGAAACTGAGCCATGGCTTCCAAGCATTTGTATGCTCTATATAATGGTCAGCAAACAGTTTTCTGATTGGAAACGTATGTGGTTGAAGCATCAGTGTCCTCATGTTGCACAGCACAGTTTTGCTTTATCATTGCAGGGGGAACCTTGCATGTTGGGTCTCTATGCATTTCCACTGTGTACACTGAGAGTTTCTTGAAATACAACTGAACATTAGGGCAGCCTTGAGTTGGGGATGAAATCTCAATGGCCATGCCAACAGCAGAATTTCACTGCATCCACCATATTTCTCTCTGCTAGTACTGAGGGATTGATTTGTGGGTGATGATCAGCTCATGTTGTAGCATTGTGTAGATCCTAAGATGTTCCTTCCAGAGAAGAAATAGTACTTAGTCCTGTGCCCATTGTGCTAGAGACTATGTATCATACCCTGCTAAATAAATGAATAAAGATGTTCTATTTGGCAATGAACATTTGTGCATTATTTTCATGGGTGAGAAACATCAGCAGATAAAATAAAAATGTAAAAGACAGCAGAAGGACAAGAGAGACTTGGAATTTATTGAAAGTTCCCTTCTCATAGCAATACAAAAAAAGGGAATGACAAAAAAAATAGATTCCAGTGATGTTGGCTAAACTGTGCACATCAGGAGCCATTTCACACTACACAGTTATAGTGCAATGGTAACATCCTATAGTGGGGAGGAGTATATAGAACTCTCAGCCAAAGAACTTTAAAGCCTCAACTATAAAGCCTGGATTCCATAGGATGATGCCACTTAAAGTGAAATACAGTTCTACAGCTGTGTAATTTGAAAGATACCTTAATCTTAGCATATATTGTTGCAAGTATCACTAAATGAAATTTGTTTTTTGAATGCACACAATCTATTGTTCAGAAAGGAAAACAGAATGTTAGGCTTATTAAACATAACGCAAACAAAGTTATCTCTCACTATATAAGAATTCTGAAGTTGCACCCATTCTGTGTGGATTCTAATTGAAAACCACTGTAATAACTGTTCTAATGTATGGCAGCCATAATTTGTAGCAAGCTGGTTATATGTTTCCATATCCAAGTTTGTTTTTGCAAAATATGAGAACATTTTTTACCAATGTGTACAGATTCTTATGGAATCATAGAATTGAAAAAGACTACAAGGATCAGCCAGTCCAACCTCATTCTACCATGCAGGAATACACAATCAAATCACCCCAGTCTCTGTTTAAAAACCTCCAAAGAAGGAGACTCCACTACTCTTGAGACAACACATTCCACTGTCAAACAGCTCTTACTATGAGAAAGTTCTTCCTAATGTTGAGGAGGAATCTCTTTTCCTGTAGTTTAGAAATAGCAATAGCAGTTACATTTCTATACTACTTTATAGTGCTAAAGACTTTTTGTGTGGTTTGCAATGTGTTAGCCAATTGCACCCAGCAAGCTGGGTACTCATTTTACTGTCCTACGAAAGGATGGAAGGCTGAGTCAACCTTGAGCCTAAATCCATTGCTCCAGGTCACCATCCACTGAACTCTACTGAGGTCCTCAGATGGGGCAAATGATTAAATTATTTTAAGTCAGGCTGAGGGGACATAGCTAGATGCTTATCTGATTTCCCCCTACCCACCAGCTATAGAATGGCTATGGGATGCTGCAGTCTGGGGGAGTGTTAGTCATTGAGAAGGTAGGAAAGGAATACCTGCATATTACATAGTCCATGACACTGTACAGCAGTGGTTCCCAAACTTTGATTCTCCAGGTTTTTGGACTTCACCTCCCAGAAGCCCCAGCTACCTTTGCCAACAATCAGGAATTCTGGGAGCTGAAGTCCAAAACACCTGGATGAGCAAAGTTTGGAAATCACTGCTGTACAGGATGCCAGTCACTACCTGTTATGTGTGACTTTGGGAAAGTTACAAAGGGACAACAATTGGATGTTGCTGTTTTCAAAAATAATGTTAGTAATGTCCTCTTACCATTTTTTCATATGACAAGTGACATTTGCTTTTTACTTTTTAAAAAGATAGGGATTATTTTGCAGGGATTTCAGGGCATCTTTTTAAATTTGTATGTCTATTTTGTAAAATAATAATAAAGTAACACAAAAGCAGAGCATTGATAAGATATTACTCTTAATGAGCAAGGTATAACATGATTTTGCAGAAAAGTAATGTTTCTTGCATCAAGTTTACTTTCAGAATTTTCAGTTAATAGTTGCTTACATTTCCATGCTCTGTATTGACTTTTTAAAATTTAATTTCACTTTGTGCATTACCTTTTTTGGCAGTAGATTAACAGTCTCTACTATTAAGGTCATTAATTTCAGAAAAATCATTACTTCACAGCAATTCACTGAGACACCAACTAAGTAGACATATAGTAAGCAGTTTAAATTTGTTGTAACCAACCTGTCCCTTGACTTGGCCAAGTTACAGCATGTTTTCCTCTTGTTGTCTGTGTAGATTTTGAACAAAAAGAAATACACAATGATTCAGATTTTGGAGGAACTCTATGTCTGCTGCTTCTTGTTTTTCCAGAATAGCTAGGGAGAAGCAAATGGACAGAAGCAATAATGGCTAGAAGTGATAGCAATGTGACTGTAAAAGAACTGTTACAGTAATTAATTATAAATTAAAATAATTATAATTTAAAATTATTATAATATAAATTATTTATGATCATGTCTCCTTCTAACACAAGGAATGGCTGGACCTGAAAACTCCCAAAAAGATTTCCACTACCTGCTGTTTTTTGTACCATTCCCATTTACAAAGCCTGACAACCTATAAATGTTGGTGCTGATAAGCCAACAGATCTCAGTAGGTAGGCAATGCAGAACTGGCCACAGAGAAATTAACTTAACCATACTAATTGTTGTGGCCTTTTAGATAAGATGCAAGTGTTTTTAACAGAGATGGCTCTTTCATTTTCTTGTGCAATGGTGAGGATCATTATTCTCTCATAATAATCCAATTCAGTATATTGGCAACATTGCTATTAGGCTTTGCATGTCTTCTTATTTGTTGCCTTCAAGTTGGCTATGATTTATGGTGGTCAGTAACCTAGAGTTTTCTTGGCAAGATTTATTCAGAAGAGGTTTGCTCTTGACCTCCTCTTAGGGCGAGTGTGGCTTGCCAAAAGGGTTTCCATGACAGATCAAAGATTTGAACCCTGGTCTCCTGAAATCCTATTCCAATGCTCAAACCAGTACATAACCCTGATTCCCCATTTGGTATCTTCTTGTGTGTCTTCAAGTCATTTCCAACTTACAGTAATGCTAATGTGAACCTATAATCAAGTTTTCTTGGCAGAAGTTGTTCAGGGGGATTTGCCCTTGCTTTCCTCTGAGGCTGAGGGAGTGTGACTTGCCCAAGGTCAACCACTGCATTTCCATGGCTGAGAGAGGTTTGAACCTTACTCTTCCAGTGTCCTACACCATGCTGGCATTTTACAGATTTTATTTCAAGCCAAACTAAGGCCAAATGTAAATCTTTGCATCTTATCCAGAGACATCCTTTCACCCCTGCTTCCTTTTAGATCTTTCTTTGCTTAATATCTGGTGTAATGCAAAGTTTTTAAAGGGTTTAAAAGCTTCTCATTTCTCTCTGCTTTGTAATAGATTCTCATTTAGCTACTAACAATAAATCCCAGCATACATCCTGACTGTTACAGATGACTGTGAGTAGAATGTCCTCTGATAAGTTTCTATCCTATGCAGGTGTTGTACTGTTTTATTTGTTTTGAAATATCTGAATGTTTAATCCTTCATAATTGCTCTTGGCACTGCTGATTAGCCATTCAAACCAGGATATTAATAACAGAAACAAACTCATTCCCCCCCCCCCCTTCTTAGCAATGTTGTATATCTTTCCGTCGGAAACAGCCATTCAGATTTCTGGAGTTATTTATTTATGCAGTGTCTACATGCATTCACACTCTCTTTACAAGGTCCACTTTACCTTAGAGTCAGTTGTCTGTTGGGCTCCTCCAGATGGGGCAAATGTCGCTGGAGATCACAGTATTTGTTGCTGTCTCAAGATTTTTCAAAATATCCAAATGAATTTTGTGTTGTTCTGGGTCCCCATCTATCATCTGGAAATTCCGAGCACCAGCTGCAGTTTTATTCCCAACTTCAAGCAGCCTTCTTCTTAATTGTAACACATTTAAGAGCCAAAAGCTATCTTTCTCCTCATTTCTCTCTCTGTTTCTAAAAACACTTTATTGTTATAGTGCTTCGATGCATTGTTTTAATCCACGGGGAAGAAAATTAGCCCTTCAAACTATCAGATCACTACAGCAAGCCACAGCCAAGTTTTCAAAAAAAACCTTTAGAACAGCCCTAGTGCAGATCCAAGAAATCATTAGAAGCAGTGCACCCCCTGCCATCCCCCCAAAAAATGGGATGCATGGAGAAGACAACTGGCAGGTCCTGGAGAAACCTAAAGAGCTGCATTGTGAGAATTCACTATTCTAGAAGAGACTATTGGTTACATCTTTATCCTTCCTTCACATCTGTGAGCACAAAGGAGCATAAATGGCTCTCCTTTCCTTTTTATGTTCACTGTGTGATGCATCAGTCAAAGAAGGAATTATTGGACCAAAGTCACCTAATGGGTCTCGCTGGAGACCTGAACCTGGATTTCCTAGCCCAGCATTGTAACCTATACACCACAGTGGCTCTCTCCTGAACACCTTTGCTACAGATGAGATCTTTGTGTTCCACTACACACATGGCAACAGGAAAAAGAGCAAAGCATGTGTTATATATACATGAGCAGACTCTTTAGACGGAATAACTGGAGGACACCCACCTAGTCCACCCATTACACAGAGCGTATAGGAGCTTGGGCTGCATCTGCACTGACACCACTTTAGCTGACATGACTCAATGCTATGCAAACCTAGGATTTGTAGTTTGTTGTGGTACCAAAGATCTCTGACAGAGAAAGCTAAACATCTCACAAAACTACAAAGCCCAGAAGTGCAGTCGTGTGAAAAAAGAGAGGTGTGATAATAAACATTTTCAATGCAGTGTGTTCCTATTTCCTTTCATAACATAATTGCCATAAGATCCAAGGCTGGTGTGATAATGCCCTTCGTGTATCTACAATACTTCACCATATTGCTCAGAACCCACCCTGACTATCTTGGCTTCCTGGAATTTGTGGTTTGGTGCAGGACTTGGCATTCTCTGCTCTAGAGTTCTAGTACTGTATGTTGTTCAGAGGAATGGGCTTGAACTCTCTAGCAGAGGGTTCAATCAAACTGCAAATCCCAGTATTCCAGAGGGTGGTGACATGCTAGTTAAAGTGTGATCAAAAAGCTATAATTGTGCAGTCTGGATACATCCACCATTTTGGTTCTGCAGGGGCTAAAGGGAGGATGGGAATGAGAGCACCAGTTTGGGAGAAGGCCTCCTGGGGGGCTTCCACCATTAGCCCCCCAAGCATGTGCTACCTGAATGAGTTGCCTCACACCGCCTAATGACAGGGCCAGCTCTGAAGGGAGACTAGACTTCAAACAAATCCATGGCTGAATCAGGCCTTGAACTTCGTCCCTTAACAATCTTTCCACTGGACGACACTGACACCATCCACAGAGTGCAGAGCAGTTCATCAAATATCATCGGTGCTCCTCAGGCGTCCAGCTCATTCTGTACAATGTGTAGCATGGCTAGGAAGGATAAGGCACCCAGGTGGTTATTTTTTTTAGCCAGTTCATCCAGCTCTCAGGGCCTCCTAAGTAATTTTTTTTAAAAAACTCTGCTTACTCATGTAAACTTTAGGTCCCTTATGGGCTAAACAAAAGTTCCCAACGGGATGATAAACGCCGTATTGTTCTGTCCCAGTAGAGGTTTGTTGTGTAACAAATGGGTGAAGAAAGGGATAAGACGGGGAGAGGAAAGGGAGGGAAATGATTCAACACAAGCCTGAGACAAGGAGCAGAGCATCGGCCACATCATGTGATGTCAGTTCCCAGGCTGACACCATGCCCTCTTCCTTGTGGGAGCCCAGTTCTCCAGGTTGAAACTGGTCTAACCAGTCTCAGAAGAGAAAGATCAGCTGGGAAGCCCTGTCTTCCTTTCTTCCATCCACAACCCCCCTCCCTCCCTCCCTCCCTCCCCAGGAGAGACTTGTGTTGTGAACCTGAAGTGCAGCGTGCAGTTTTGCCTCTGATGGAGGTGCATCGGGTGTGTGAAATTTGGCTCCCAAACGAGTTTCGCCACATGTCACCGAGCCAGAGTTCTCTTTCCCATGAGATAATCCTGGGCGGGGCAGACAATCTATTAAAATCGAAACACATGGAAAATGAGTGGCTTCCCAGGGGTTACTGTAAATCTCTCTTGCCTGATTTTCTCAAGCAGGAGGCCAGGAGTCTGTGACACTGCTACCAGCTTTCTGGCAGAAACAGGAAGACTATGGCTTGCAATGGCCTAACCCAACAGCAGAAGGAGTTTTAAAGACATTGCCCAAGGAGGTATCCACTACCGGTGGTGTCGCTAGGAAAGGGTGATCAGAGGTCCTCCTCATCCAGCACATGTCCTACATTTCAGCCTTCTGTCCAGGAGGAATTCCATACGGTCCTCCATTTTAAGCAGGACTAAGAAGCATGAATTGACATTTCTATGAGTGTTTTGAGGTTTTGTATGTTGTAATAGCCTACATTGAATGTCCTGCAATTTGTGCTGCCTTGTCCTCTTTTGCAGTTATGACATCTGGTCACCCTGCACTAAGGCTGATGTCACTCAATGCCTGAAAAGGGATGTGGGGGGGGGGGACAGCTGCCTGTCTAGCCCTCCCTCCCCTCCCTCCCTGCTGCCTCACTTGTCTGGCTGCCCGGCTGCCCACTGCCCACCCAGACCCAGAAAGGGTTGCCAGGGGCAGGCGACTTGTCAGGCAATTGGGTAAGCATGGAGGGGACAGCAGGGCTTCTCGATCGGGCTTCTCTGCAGCCTTACTCTCTCAGCCAAGGAAACCAAGGCAGCAGGGGAGAAGGGACAGGTGCTAGTGGCTGTGGTAATCTGCTGCGGCCACCTGGGAATTGGCTAAATGGGAAAGGGAAGCAATGATGGCAGGAAGGGAAGGAGTCTATGACACCACTGCTGCTGCCGCCAGCATCTCCCTTTCCTGGCTGGTCAGCAGCTCCACCATGCCCAGAAGGCACTGTTGGGTGGCAGCAGCACCAAAAGGGCTACAGTGGATGAAGGGCTTGACCAGATTTCACTCCCTCTTCCTCTGAGATGTCTCCCAATGAGGTCTGCCCTTCCTCCACTTCCAGACACCTCCAATGACACCCCTGTCCACTACTTCCTTACCCAGTATCTTTGTCCTGGATATGCAAGGGGAGCCAAGGGCTCTTGGATATAGCTCCAGCCCTTAGCCATTGCTTGGCCATGGGGCGCAGCCAAGAACAATCTGGCTAACCTTGTGCATCCAGAAAGGACACCTTCACTCATATCCAGGTATGTCAGGGAGACAACTACTACTACTTCTTCTTCTTCTTCTTCTTCTTCTTCTTCTTTTTCGGGGTGTGCAAGAGCAACCAGACACTGCCTGATGCATCCCTGTGGCATTTGGTGGCCTGGTGAGCACTTCTGTGCCTCAGAACTTTCCTTGTCAAATTGGGATATATGGCCTCAGATCAGTCTCTGAGGCCTTGCTCTGTGGCTGGCCACTGGCAGTTATCATATTAGCAGGTACACTGGAAAGGGCATTTTCAGTGGTGTCCTCATGTTTTTTGAACTTTATCAGGGAGTTATGCTGTCATGTTTAAACTCTTGCTATTTCAGATGTTATTTTGAACTTGTTGTAATGCTTTGTTGTTTGATCATTTTTAAATTATTAAATGGTTTTCAAATTATTAAATAGTTCTAACAATCTTAATTCTATGAATAGTTGAATTTAAGCTATCCTTATGCATGTTTTATATATGCCCCTGTAAGTATTTTGATTTGACAACTGTATCTAAGATTCTATGTAATATGTACCTTTTAGTCTACTTAGCATTTATACAAACATCGTTCTCTGAAGATGCCAGCCACAGATGCAGGCGAAACGTCAGGAATACATTCTTCTAGAACATGGCCTCACTGTCCGAAAAGCCCCATAAAAACCTATTTATACAAACACTTTCAGTATATTGTGGGTACAGTCTGAATGTTATCCATAATTATTTCTTAGTTTGACAGATTAGCATTCAGAACCCATGGTTGCCAAGGTGTTGCACATACAGAATACAGGGCTTTTGTAGGGGAGATGTAATAGTCAGAAATAATTATGTTTATTTGTAACACCCTTTCCACCAAAGGGCAGCACATCAGAACTTATACAATAAAAAGCAAACAATAAAACACCACTCTATGAAATACTAAAATACTATACTAATATACTAAAAACAAAAGCAAATAAAATCTTCCTCAGTCGCTACCCATCTTGGCCATCTTAGGCATGCTCAGCAACTTAATCTGGTGAATCAAAGAGGAAGGTCTTCAACCCTTT
>CM034701.1:61547398-61559629 GCA_020142125.1 Phrynosoma platyrhinos | reverse complement strand
GACAACGCTGGCTCTTCGGCTTTGTAACAGAGATGAGCACCACCCCCTTCGGTCACATACGACTTGACAAGTAGCCAGCATGATTGCTCAGAATGCCGTTTACCTTCCCACTGAAGTGGTACCAATCTATCTACTTGCATTTGCACGCTTTGAAACTGCTAGGTTTGCAGAAGCTGGGACAAGTGATGGGAGCTCACCCCATCATGCAGCACCTGGGCCTCAAACTGCCAACCGGCCGATCTTGCAACCAACAGAGTCAGTGTCATAACAACTTGAGCCACTGCATCCCTTGCTTGAAATAAAAGCTTTCATATCAAAAACATTTTAAAAGTATAATTAAAATGTTAAATAAGTTGCACATTTGGAAAAAGAGAAGCAAAACACTTACATTAGATAGATAAGATATGGGGAAGAAGCTCTTCTAAATGTTTCTGGATTAACCTACTGGTATGCAAAATGCAAATTGTGGAAATATAGATTATTAGACTAAAATTATTTTGGATAAAACTTGATAGAATTTATTTTTACACCATTCCAGCACACTTTTTATCCTTATTTTTTTAAAAAAAATTATTAGAATCACATTTTAAATATGCTTAAGTGTTTTCACTGTTTTCTAGCATGTTTTTAATAATAGTCATATTTAATTTCTTTTTTACTTTTATGCTTTAGTGTTTTAGATTTATCTTTTAAAATTATTGTAAGACATCCTTGAATACCATTTGGGAGAAAGGCAGGATAGAAATTCAATACATAAATAAATAAATAAATTTTGAATGTTGGAATAAGACTCTGAAAGACCAAGGTTCAAAATCCTGCTTGATCATGGAAATCCACTGAGTGAGTACACTCTCTTAGCCTCTGTGGATGGCAATGGTAAACCCCTTCTGAAAAACAACCAAGCTATTTTTCTTATATTCAGAGTGGCATATTGAATCAAAGCTTAATTAAAAGCACATCATAGAAAGTAGAGTATCCATAATTAGATTATTATGGATATCTAATTATGGATACTCTACTTTCTATGATGTGCTTTTAATTCAAGTGTGCCTTGATATCCTTTTGTATTTTTATTTGTACCTTTAAAAACACTTGGTGTGAACCATCTTGAGTCCTAGGTTTTGGCAGAAAGGGATGATATAAGTCAAATAAATAAATAAAAATACAACCAACCAGGCAGGTTTCTTCTTCTGTAATTTCAACACTAGTAATAGTTTCCCATGCTTGTGTCACTCTGTATGTTAAAATATAAACCAACAGCATTTGGAGGAAAAGTTCAGTCTTGGGAATTCCCCATTTTATCTGCAATTCATTAGATTCAGGAGACATTGAGGAAATGCTGGTTCTCATGAAGTAACTTGCTGGTCCGACTGAGGAAGATTTGAAACTAATCTACAGAGTTCTACAAATATTTTTAAACTTCATTTCTCAATATTGTCCTTTGGACATCCTTCCTTTTGAACAGAACATCACAGAAATATCTAGTACAGTACGATTTGGAGAGTAGAGTTTCAATTAATTATGCATTTGTAAATTAATAAATAAGTGTTTCACATTTGGTCCCGAAATCAAATACCTAGATTTATATTGATGTGCTTTGAGAAGTTTGTTTCCTTTATCATTTAATAATTTGTATATTGCAATCAGGATTACAAGCTCACAGCTGGTATATTTTGTATGTATGTTATTCATTCCATGACTGTGCACAGGTTAACAAGTCAATGAAGAAAAAACTTCTTCAGTTTTGGTCTGAAAAATATCAATCCTCGTTTGATAGAAATATATCCCGGAAAACTTTGATAGCTGTATTATCGGTATTTCAAAATCCAAAATGTACATTAACAGGTACCAAATATATATGATGGTTTATTATGCCTATGGCTTCTTCATCACACCAAGATGGGAAGAAATCATGCAAAGGAAGGAAATTGCATCATTTTTCCTCAGTCCTGTTTGGTACCACTGTTTTCTCTGCCATCTTTCACCGAACCAACTACTGTATATCACTGTTGCTGATGCTACTGCTATTACTTTCTCATTCCTAGATTAATCTTGTTAATCAACAGGTGGATAGGATACACTCCTTACTTAAACAGATTTGGCTATGGGATGTTATTTGGAGTAACTGAAAGTGAGGGTAAAGTATCCTGGTCCTGGGTTAGCCACAATTCAACTAATACAATGCAGTCAAGGTTCACACAGTAAGCTCTAGTGTAACCATTGTGACTGATGTCATACAAATTGAATTTGGCTATATAATGATATCATTAAGGGAAAGTGATGGCACAAAGCAATAGCAATAGCAAGTACATTTCTATACTGCTTATCAGTGAACTTAAGCACTCCCTAAACAGTTTACAATGTTAAAACAAGAAGGAAACACAAATGAGTAAGCAAACAAGAGTATGCAAACATGATTGAGAAGGAGGTTTTCAACATTACCAAAATGGATTATTTTTTAAAGCAACTAATGCTAAACCTCAGTCAAATATGGCACATGTGTGCTTCTTTGCACAATACTTGCTTTCTGGCAAAATTTTGTGTTCAGAATAACAATAAATCATGTCCTGTAAACATCTTTGTACTATTGTGTTGGGAAGATAACATGGATGCATCATTACATGTATAAGACAATAAAGACAATAGTGGATAATATTTTATTTGGAAATGTCTTGAAATGGACTAGTCTGATAGAAATGCAAAATACGGGAAGCTGCATGGCTTTTTAGAAACTGTATCTGAATGATGTATAGTCAACCGTCCTTTTCCATGGATTTTTTTATCCACAGATTCAAGCATCCATAGATTGAAAATAATTCCCAAAAATTTTCCAAAAAGTAAACCTTGATTTTGCCACTTAATATAAATTACACCATTTTTCTGTGCCATTATATTTAATGGGACTTGAACACCCACATATTTTGTTATCCATGGGGTATTCTGGAACCAAACCCCAGTGGATAAGAAGGACCCACTGTATTTATGACAAGAGATGCCATTATGGATCTGACTGCAATTCAGTTCTTTACATCTGATTTTGTCAATACAAGGTAGGAGGAGTGTTAACCCAACAGAACTGCATGTAGGTTAACAGTTGGCAGATCAACACTGCAAGTAGTTATCAAGTTGAGACTAGCCTAACAGAAACTCCACCCACCAATGAACTGCGGCAAAAGCATAAAGAATATCACATGAAATTAATTAGTTTATTATTACTCTATGATCCTGAGAGCATGATCTAGAAAGAGCAAAATCAAATGTGCATTTTCAGAAGCCTTAACAGTCATTCAAGAATCTCATTTTCCCGCCTCTCTGGTTCAGTTTATGTGCATTGTCACTCTTCTGAAGTTATATCATTTAAGTGCAAAGCTTGGAAATAGCATGTACGTTTTGAAGGTTTCTATAATGTTAGTAGCACATTACTTTGTGTGTATGTGTGTGTGTGTGTTTTAATTTTTGCTAACATTCTGTCTTAAAAGAAATGTTGAAAACATTAATAACACAATAACAGCATGCCATATATAAAAACAATAATAAAACGCCAACAACAAAATAAAAAGATTTCCAAATCTCTTCTTTTAGATACTTTTGTCAATACTTTACACTTTTACTACTACTCTGCATTCCAGTGTATTCTATTCTATAATCCTTAATTTCTTATGCTTGCATTTAAACATGAATTTCATGTATTGTTGTAGGCCCCTATTTCAGTTTTAAATAATCTAAGGGCCTGAACAGACTGCCAGAAATAATCCAGTTTGAGACCACTTTAACTGCCCTGGCTCAGTGCTAAGGAATCATGGGAACTGTAGTTTATTGTGGCACCAGAGCTCTCTGACAGAGAAGGCTCAATGTCTCAGAAAAAACTACAGTTCCCATGATTCCCTAGCATTGAGCCAAGACAGTTAAAGTGGCCTCAAGCTGCATTATTTCTGCCAGTCTGTACAGGCCCTTACATTACTAACTACTCTGTCTTGATCTATCCATTGATCCATTTCTAATTTATTAATTTAATTTATCAATTTCCATCTAGTCATACATTTTCCACAACCACTCAGACACATCCAGGGTTTTTTCTTCTTTCCATTTTTTTTTTTTTTTTTTTGAGGGGGGTATATTGTTCTGGCTGCAATTACCCTATAGAAAATAATTTACCAAATTTTTACTCAACTCCTCATATCCAAGAGGTAGATGTTAGGATCTTTTCTAAAATTAATCCAAATATTTTGGTTATTAACTTAATATATTTGATTCCAAAATTGTTTTGCTCTTTTACATAACCACCACATGTGGTAAATTGTACCTTTCTTTTCCTTACACTTCTAACATCTATTGTTGATATTTTTATACATTTTTGCATGTTTGGCAGGCGTGAGATACCATCTAAACTGCATTTTGCAAAACTTCTCCCTCTTATCATAGCTTAGCGTATATTTCAGCCTCTTCACCCATGTCTTCTCCCACTCATATATTGGAATTGTTCCAGTGATTAAATTGGCAAGGCTTTCTCCAGTATTTTCACTTTCATTGACTTATAGAGAGTGAAAAGACAAAAGTGAAATGTAACTTATGAAACTGACAAGGAATTCCTTTGAATGAATGAATGAATGAATATAGGTAGCTGTGTTAACCATATAACAAAATCCAAAATATACATTTATTATACCAACTAACAGGCACCAAATATATATGATGGTTTATTATGCCCGTTAGTTCTTCATCACACCAAGATGATAAGAAATCATGCAAAGGAAGAAAATTGCAGATATTAAAGTCAAGATCTTTATCTCATTTCTTACATTGGTCCTAAGGGATGGCCAATGCCTATGAGAGTTTATGTCAAAACCCTTGATGTCTGTGAAGTAACCAGGAACAAAGGCAGTAAAAAGAAATGCATCCATTAGCAGAAATATGTAAATTGCATGCATTTGAGAACTGGGTCTTTCCCTGTCCTGTGTAAGATTGCAGGCTACTTTGCATTGAGAGTACAGTGCCTGCAAAAGCAGAAACAGAATAGAGGACAAGCAGCCTTTCCCAAGGAGAAAGGATGATAAATAAGCTGCTTTTCTCTAAACCTTTTCCTCCACAAGTGACCTTATTTTCAAGATTGGATAGTGAGCATTCCAACTCATAGTAGGAGTGAGATCATTCAGCCTGTGAAAAAGAGACTTTGCAGGGCAGCTGATACCATCTTTTCTCAAGAAAAAGGCATGGCAATTCAGATGTCATGAGAAAAGCCTCCTTTGCCACTAAGAGAACATGGCAAAAGCCTCAGATTCATACTGCCCCTTCTCCACTCAAGTCTTGTTCCTGGTTTATGGCAAACCTATATTTTGCTGTTACATCAGAATTGCCTGGCTATGGTTTGTGCTTCCCCTGGCAACCAGGACTGCAAGCTGCTATTTGAAGCTGGAAGACCAAAGGTTCCTTATCTCTGCTTTAAATGAAGAAACTTCCAGATCCAGTTATTCTTATTTTTGTTATTCCTTTATAGTACATTATGCTAAAGTCATTTAGACCCTGATAAAAATGTGGCAGGGTAGTACCGTAACTTTTTATGAACAACAACAACAAAATCAATATTTTTTTCACTAAAAATATTGTATTTCCTTTATATACTAAGCCAGGGGTAGGCAACCTTTTTCAGCCCTGGGCCGGTCCCCCGAAGTCCTCCTCTCCGATGGGCCGAGGGGGGGGAATGGCAGGGCATGCTCATATGCGCGTGCGCACACACCCCACCGCTGCGCGCAACCCCCCGTGCGCCCGCTGCCACCGCCACACATGTCGCAATCAAAATGGCGGATGCGACGCATTTGCACATGAGCAGGAGTACTGCGCATGCGCAAACGAGTCGCGGCTGCCATTTTGGAGAACAAAATGGCAGCCCGCCACTCTCGACTGCCATTTTGATTTACAAAATGGTGGCCGCAACTCGTTTGCGCATGTGCAGTACTCCTGCTCATGAGCAAACGCATCGCAGCCGCAAGGAGGCAAAAACACTCACCGGTGGCCGGCCCCTGTACTAAGCCCTAGAAGAGCTGAAATACAACACAGGGCCCATTCACACTACACAATTATTTGTGCTATTATTCCACTTTAATAGCCATGATTCCATCCTATGGAATTCTGGGACTCGTAGTTTGAAAGTCTAAATGCCCCTCTATAAACTGCCAATCCCAGGATTCCATAGGATGGAACCATAGCAGTTAAAGTGGAATCATAGTGCTATAATTCTGTAGTGTGAGTGGGCCCACAGAACTAAGGAATGTAATACTATACAAAGAGGGTCACATGTGGTCATTGGACCCCACTTTTGTGGCAACTTAGGTCACCACCAGACTCCAAACCCACCAAAGCTTTTAAAAATTGCCATGATTTATGGATGCTTTTTGCCCCCAAACATGTGAAAATAGGCACAAATAACCCCCCCCAAAGCAGCCCAAAACCCCCTACTGTTCTATAGATAATAGGTAATTTGGTAAGTAGGTAATTAGACAGATAATAATATCCCAACTTTCTCCCACCATGGGACCTATGACAGGCCCTGTTTTCCCTTGCAGTCTCTCTCATAATAGCGACAGGAGGTGTTGTATATTATATCATAGAAGGATGTAAGACTCACATAGAAATAGGCTCTTTGCATGCTGAATGCTAGTGTTAGAACTGCAACACTGATTGGCCAAATAAAAATAGTGGCCTAGTATAGAGAGCAAAGAGATGCAGTGGCTCAAGTGGTTAAGATGCTGACTCTGTTGGTTGCAAGATCGGCCGGTTGGCAGTTCGAGGCCCAGGTGCTGCATGATGGGGTGAGCTCCTGTCACTAGTCCCAGCTTCTGCCATCCCAGCAGTTCGAAAGCATGTAAATGCAAGTAGATAAATAGGTACCACTTTGGTGGGAAGGTAAACAGTGTTCTGTGCAGTCATGCTGGCCACATGGTCACAGAGTAGTCTTTGACAACGCTGGCTCTTTGGCTTAGTAACGGAGATGAGCACTGCCCGCTATATTCAGAAATGACTTGACATCCTTGTCAATGGGGAATATATTTACCTTTATCTATAGAGAGCCATTGTGATTTAGTGGTTTGAGTGCTGGGCTACTACTCCAGAGACCAAGGTTCGATTCCCACTCAGCCATGAAATCCACTGGATGACCATAGGCAAGTCATATGCTCTCAGCCTTAGGGGAAGGCAATGGCAAACCTCCTTTCAACAAATCTTGCCAAGAAAACACCATGACAGAGGACCCATCTTAGGATTGCCATAAGTTGGAAATGACTTAAAGGTATACAATACACACACAAAGGCAGTAACCTGAAACCATTAATTATCAATAACAGTATGGGCATTTTCCCCATTAGATACTTAGTTTATGAATTCATTACATATGTGTGCCTATATTCCAGACATATCTGAAGCAACTCACCTAGTTGGTGAAGGAATCATTTCTCCTGCATTATGTGTAGAAATTGTGATAGTCTTGAAAGAGAAGTACTGTATAAATATCATAAAAGCACCAGGTCTTATCTTAACTTGGAAACTAGGATCAGCCCTGGTTAGTACTTAGATGGGAGACTGCCAGGAAATCCCAGGTGCTGTAGGTGATATTTTGCAGGAAGACAATGGCAAACCACCTCTGTGTACTCTTTGCCTAAGAAAACACTATGACAATGGTGGCAAACCTATGGCACGGGTGCCAGAGGGGGCACTCAGAGCCCTGTCTGTGGGCATGCGCACTGTTGCCCCAGCACAGAGTTTGCTAGAGTTCATTACTAGAAAGCCAGAGGGACATGGTACTTTGCAATAAACAAATGGGCTTTGGGTTGCAGTTTGGACACTCAGTCTCTAAAAATTTCACCATCACTGCACTATGAAATTCATAGGGTCACCATAAGTGGACAGACAACTTGAAGGTGCATGCACACACACACTTTTTTGATAGAAGACACACAGGATCTGCACAAGAAACCAGCAGGGTACTGTGAGGTTTTTCCTCATGAAAAATAGATTGTAAATAAGCTGACCCTACTTCAGTTCCAAGATAGGATCTGGTGTCTTTACATTATTTATACAGTACTTCTCTTTCACAACTATCACAATTTCTGCACATAATGGCGGAGAAATTATTCCTTCACCAATATAATCAATCAAATTATATTTGAAAGAGAAAAAGTGGACTGCCAATCTAAACCAGATCTGCAGATCTATCTGGGTGGTGATGTAAATATCCCACACAGGTATAACTGGTTTAGTAATGGGTTTGCTTAAAATCAGTGTCAAATGACAGGTCATTTCTCTGAAAAGAAATGTACTTACTCTGTGAGTTCAGGAAGTTAAAATAAATGTTACCCTTGATTCGAGTTTTTAAAAGTGCAGGTGCTGTCTTCACAACTGAAAATAATTCTAATAATACAAACACTGGGTGTGCCAAAGCTGAAACATTAATTTTAAAGCTCCCATTGTCATCTGAGTCATTCTTAAGGGACCAAAAACAGTGGGAACAAGAATTTATGCACAGACTTCTAAGGATTATTGTACAAACAAGACTGGCAAAGGTTAATAACTGCAAACAAAATACCAATAAGGTAGGATTAGAAGAGTTAAACAAAATGCAACCCATCCAGTCATAACTACCTAAGAATAACTTTGTTGTATCAGATGAAAAATCCATCTAGTCCCGCACATGGGAAAACATTTTTGGACTACAGCTCACTCCCTACCTCTCTAATATCTGCCCTACTCCAGAATCCCCATCCAATATGGCCATTCTGGTTGTGGGGTTTTAGGAGTTGTAATTCTTCTCACCCATTACTTTCCCCAGCTCTGATCTAATCCAACATCTGGTTTCCCCTAAAAAAGGCTAACTGGATACTTCTAGAGAAATGCATAATTCACTTTCCTGCTGTGACCAGTCTCTGCAATAGAAATAGCAACAACAACAGAGTGTAACTGCTAGGACTATGTCTTGCCGTTGTCTTATTAGGATTCACAGATCTCAGAGCCTGGCCCCACTTCTTCAGTCCTCAGGGCAGGAGAGGGAATCTCAGGTAAGAGTGCTAACTTAAGGGGGGGGGGGTTGGATTTTCCTCATTTGCTAGACCTGATGCGTTTTACTTAAATATCATCAGGATTTGTCCCATTACATTACAAGGTGTCATCCCTCGGTTACAGTTTTTGGCCTTGAATTCCCAGGGCTTGGGATAGTCTGCTGTGGCAACCCTAGAGCAGGGGCATCACTAGAGGAGTTCAGGGGATGCGGACTGCACCAGGTGATACCCTAAAGGTGGGGTGACACCACTGTTCTCCAAACATCTGCCTTTGGGCAAAAATGGCCTGTGGCATTCACCTGCATCTCTTTAAAACACTGAAGAGATGGGATGGATGGGGTGAGGCTCAGTGGGAAGAGAAAGGAGAGGCCCATCTTTTAAAAATCACCTTACGAAATTTTCACTTTAACCATATGAAATAATTTACATGTAACTACATTTAGGCTGTGCATATGATATTGTAATTTAAAACTATAATTTTAATTTTGCTAGTTGCTTATGTCACCACTATTGCCGTTATATTCATTGATAAACAGGAATAACAATTTAGGAGTAACATTAGTACAAAAAACGTTACTAAGGATTCTGTATGGTCTGGTATGAGAAGAGGTCAATGGGGGGGTGTGGCACCATGAGGTACCACATCGGGTGATGCCAACCCTAGTGATGCCACTGCCCTAAAAGCAGTTCTTAGAGAATGGCATCAGGTGAGTTCACTCTCTGGTACAGCCAGCTGCCCTACTTTCTTGTGCATAGGGGGTCTAGAGCAGGGGTAGGCAACCTAAGGCCCGGGGGCTGAATGTGGCCCCCTGAGGCCTTTTGACCGGCCCTTGGCCGGTCCTGCCGCCGCCCCCGCCCCCCGCCATGATGATATTAATTATTGTTGTTATTACTTGTTTTTGGGGTTTTCTTGGCAAAATCTCCACAGGGGTTTTGCCATGGCTTTTCTGGGGCTGAGAGAGTGTGCATGCATATTTTTTAAATTTTTAATTTTTTAAAAAAAATTATTTATTTATTTATTTATTTATGCTGCTTCGGCCCCCCAATTGTCTGAGGGACAGCAACCCGGCCCCCGGCTCAAAAAGGTTGCCTACCCCTGGTCTAGAGAAACAACATAGGGGCACTGGAAAGCTGACCAGGGCCAAATGCCTAACTCTGAAGTTCTTAGAGCCAAGCACTGTGGGCAAGGTACCCTTGAAAACAACTCAAGTTGCATATGTGGTGCATGAATATATTTTGCCCACCATGAATTAGCCCCAAAGAGCCACTCTTTGGGCCTGTCTATTATTCCATAAAGCTCACTCTCCCACTCCTGTCTTACTCTTGACAGGATCCCCAGAATGAAACTAAAAATGGGTAGGAACAATGGAGAGGGTAGGTGGAGGAACTGGTATTGGCGATGTGTCCTCCTGTCTCAGGCAGCTGGACAGCTTGAGCTGGAGAAACTCCAGGATCATTAGTTGCATGGAAAAACACTAACACTATCCTACTTGCAGATCTTTTTATGACGTCTCACAGAATATTTACTGAGATATATTTCCTTCTACTGGCATACCTCATACCTTAGTAAAGTCTTTGATGGCAAAGCTCCTTTTTGCACAGTCTTTTAATGCCCCCAGCCCCCTTTTTCCTTTTCATCCTTCACTTAGTTGAAAGTTTTTGGAGCAAAACAGACTTCTAATGTGCCACCGCAGTATGTCATATTTTTAAAAGTGTAAATCTAAAGTTTAGCCATCTAATTATAAATCATAACAAAGAACTGGCGAAAGAAAAAGCCATCCCTCAATTCATATTGTAAGACGCCTTCCAGTGATCTATAGAAGGTTCAAAAAATGTTTTTTTTAATTAATGCAAGGCTTGCCTGACCTCTTTGTTTCATTTCACATTTGCATAGTGTTAGTTCTGAAGAAGTGCTCTTCTTTGTGGTGTAGGAACCTATCCCTATTCTCTCCCATGTTATTTCTGCCTCTGGTAGCAATTTTTTTGTTGAATAAATAATGTTCAGAAAAACAACTACTTGGTTAATTGAGGTATTTGTTGTTGTGTGCCTTCAAGTCATTTCCAACTTATGGGGACCCTAAAGTGACCCTATCATGGGGTTTTCTAGGGAGTGAAAATATGTGACTTGCCCAAGGTCATTCAGTGGATTTCCATGACAGAGTGCAGAATTGAACCCTAGTCTCCAATGCTCAGCCCACTACACCATGCTGATATGCTGAAGTATTCCAGTATAGATTTTAGAATCAGTCTGTCATATCTGGCAAGCGACACTTGGTGCACCCTTGAGATAGAAGGACCCTCACAACTTGAAACAGATTTGTTGGCTGGTGCTGAGCAGATGCAACAATGACCAAAAAAAATTGCTTCCCACCACCACCATTGCAAGACCCTGAAAAGAACTCTTAGTACATCATGTTCATTACAAGTTTTCTCTACTGGCACTCTTAGGGCCTAACAACATGTGATGTTAAATGGCATCACATGCAACATTATCTGAGCATAAATAAAAATAATTGCAAGTATAACAGATGGGGAATGGAAAAGCAACTTACCATTCCTGACATAGCCCTCTCACTCTGCAATGAGCAATGGAGGGTGGAGGAGGAAGACTCCCAGTGGCCATCTGAGCTGCCTCAGTCTCCTATATGATCATTCCTATTGGCCTTTATTAGTTTAAAAAAATGCAGTTTCTTTCTCCATATCTGTACAGGATCTTCTGAGAGTTGCTTTGGTTCATAGGAAAGATTCTAACATTAGGCGGAGTGACAGTAGATTTTGAAGCACCATTAAAGGACACCCAACAATTTATTATATTTTTACCACTGGGATAGGATTGGATTTTGTGGTTAGTTGACAAAAATATCTTCAGACATTTCTGCTTGGACCCTCAAGGATAATGACACTGATTCTGGAGGCAAATAATCTTAGGCCCTTTCACATTACACAGTTATAGCACTATGATTCCACTTTAACTTCCATAGGTTCCTCCTATGGCATTCTAGGGCTTGTTATTTGGTAAAATATTTACAATCCTCAACTACAGACCTCTAATGCACTCCTCTGAATAACAACTCTACAGCTTTCTCTTGGCAAATTCTAAGTACAGTGGTACCTCTACTTACGGAATTAATTCGTTCCGACAGCCATTTCGTTAGTAGAAAATTTCGTAAGTAGAAGCAAATTTAAC
>CM034701.1:61525802-61542604 GCA_020142125.1 Phrynosoma platyrhinos | reverse complement strand
TCTCGTCTCGATTTCTGTAATGCGCTCTACATGGGGCTATCCTCGTACGTGGTCCGGAAACTCCAACTAGTACAGAATATGGCAGCCATTTGGTCTCAGAAACAACTAGAAGAGACCACATAACACTAATCTTAAGATCACTTCACTGGCTGCCCATTAGTTTCTGGGCCCAGTACAAGGTGTTGGTTATCACCTTTAAAGCCCTAAATGGCTTGGGTCCAACCTATCTTCAGGACCGCCTTCTCCTGTATAATCCACCCCGTGCACTTAGGTCCTTTGGGAGGAATCTGCTGCAGCATATAAAAACTAGACTGTCTACAACCACCCAGAGGACCTTTTCGGCAACGGCTCCCAGATTATGGAATAGCCGGCCGGATGAGATCCGTCATATTACCACCTTGAACAGCTTTAAAAAGGCTGTTAAGACGGATCTCTTCCGGCAGGCCTTTCCTGAATAGATATCCCAGCCATTAAGAGACAGCCCAACCTGCTCCCCGACTCTGCTGCAATTATTATTATTTGTTTATCTGTATTTTAAGTGTGTTTTAAATTGTTCATTGTTTAATGGTATTTTAAGGGGAGGTGGGATTGTGGGATATGAAAAGTATTTTTAATGTTCTAAGCCACCCCGGTTGCGTTACGCAGAAGGGCGGGATAATAATAATAATAATAATAATAATAATAATAATAATAATAAGAAGAAGAAGAAGAAGAAGAAGAAGAAGAAGATTAGAGGACTTCCTTGCCATTGGCTCATTCAGGAAATGGCACCCCAGCCTGACTTTCTAAGCAACAGGCTGAATTCTTCACCACTAGTTTCCTATGAATGCAAATTAATGCCACAACCTGTCCACTTGGCATATCTTATGACAGAGCCATTCCTATTTTGGTCTTATAACTTACGATAGATTCCTTTTTTTGGTCTGGTTTTAATGTAAAACATGCTTGAGGTGTGGGGAACAAAAAGGGTTCATTAGTTCTAAACCTTAAAAATGTATACTGTATATTTAATGCTCCAAAAAATGACCCCAAAATCCCAGGTCGACTTATTTAAAGGTCAGTATAGTTATGTGATAGCAGCTCTCAGATTTCCCCATGCAGTGGAGAAAGAGTTTCTTTTCCCATTGAGCCAAACTGAAAGAGTCCTGGATGATTGATTGCTGTTAAACAAAGAGTCCCTCTCCCACCTGCACTGGCCACCACTGTCTGGGAAGCGAAGGCTGAAACCAAAGTTGAAATGCTGAAGCAAAAAGCCTCATTTAGAATCCCTCTTGCTGTGTGCACACACATACTGAAGGAGCCTCCAAGTTTTACCCTCAACATATCCACAGGTCATGGCAAAATCCATAATTTTGGCCCCAAAACCTGCCCTCGACTTATACATGAGATCAATTTATAGTTGGTAAATTCTATTCCTTTTTTACTCTTCCCCTTCTCCACTAACTCCTTTATACCTCTGTTTTATTTTCACACACATCCTACAACACTTTGTTTTTTAAAATATGTATATACAAGGGTAGCTATGTAGACCATGCAGCAAAAAACCCCAAACACACACACACATTAAAAGACATATCTGTGTTAGTCTGTATCAGTATACAAAGAGATCTTGTAGCACCTTTGCAACTGAGAAAGTTTGTAGCACAAGCTTTCGTAGAGTCAATCTACTTCATCAGATGTTATGAAGTAAACTAAATCAACAAAAGCTTATGCTACAAACCTCTTTGTCTTAAAGAGGCTACAAAATCTCACTGTAGAGATTATGGTGATATCTTTATTAGGTCAACTAAAAGGTGATCTAATATGTTAGCATATGATGCCCATTGGCTTCTTCATCAGGCAAAATTGGTAAATTGGTAAAAAAAATATGTAGGGGAAGAAAAGTTGTTGTTATTGTTGTTATCCCACCCCTCTGCATAATGTAACCAGGGCAACTTACAACATTAAAAATATATATTTCATATCCCACAATCCCACCTACGTTTTTAAGGTGGTAATATGACAGATCTCATCTGGCAGGCCATTCCATAATCTGGGAGAGGTTGCTGAAAAGGTCCTCTGGGCGGTTGCAAACAGCCTAGTTTTTATATGTTGCAGCAGATTCCTCTTAGAGGACCTGAGTGCGTGGGGTGGATTATATAGGAGGAGGCGGTCCTGAAGATAGTGATGTCTGCTTAAAGGAGGGTATTTTATCTGTTTAGGCCACATTGTGCAGACTTCAAAATTACTGCAACTCCTAGCAGCCCTGGCCAACATTGCCAATGATGAAAAATGCTGGGAGTTGCATTCTACCATCTAGAGGGGTACACAATCTCACTTTAGTGAAGTATATTGATTTGGTAGGGTGGCCACTTTCCTATCAACATGAAATGAAAAACGTGCCATCAAAAGAAGGGACAAAAAAGACCCCCCGTTTCTTGTGCTAGTGTATAAGTGTAGTTTCAGAATAAAATAACTATAATTTAAGTAGAAGTACATCTCAACCTTGCACGACCTAGAACCAGGAGACCCATCTATCTGCTCAGCTACTGCTAAGGTTCTGTTTGAAGACAAATTCAACCCCCTCTGCTTCACCTTCTCCATTAATAGCCACCCTGTTTCTTAAGAGTGCAGTCCTATCTAAATTATCTGGACTCGATAGAGCTTACTTCTGAGTAGACATCCATAGAGTTGCATTGTAACTTTTGTGAGAGGATAAGCCTGACTAGTGGATACTACTCTAGAAACATTAACACTGCTACAACAATCAAGTCAAATGTTGTGCATTACACTGCGTTTACTCAAGTGCATTGCCACTAAAATACAATACAAATTGTTTTCATCCATGTTAGCCCTAGATTATAAGCAGAATTAAACCACCATACCTCCCTACTCCCATCTGATTTTAGAAGGGCCTGCTTAATACTTGGATGGTAGATCATCAGGATTATCCAGATATGACTAGGGGGGGAAAAAATCTTGCCTGATACATTAGAGACATTTTGGACAGTCTGAGCTGATGATACGGGGCTAGATGGACCAATGGTTTGACTCAGTATAATTCAGCTTCCTATGTTCCTAATTATTTGTTCAAGTGAGAACTTTGTTGTTGTTGTTTTCAACGTTCCAAACTAGTCTGACTAGCAGAAGATCTAGTTTCGGGCTACACCCTTCTCTTGCTCAGGACTCGATCCTAATACAGAGAATTTATCTCCAACCAGTATCTCTCTAGCCTAATTGCTACCTAGCTGAATATCAATCCACCATTTGCACTGCTGGGTGACTACTGAAGTCACATCTGTTATAAAAGGTCTTGTTGCCTCTTCATTTCCCTGAAGCATTTGCACAACAACCAGACCATTTTTTAAGCTGCTGACGGGAATTCTGGATTAGAAAAAAGAACCAATTTTCAAGGAAGTTAGATACAAAGAAAATATTTTATTAAAATTATTATTTACTGAGGGAGAGAACACAGACTTTGAGGGCTTGGAGAGCAGTGAAGGGTTTTTACATGAAGTAATCTGCCCACTACAAAGCACAATAATTGAGCCCATTTTGTCCCCTCCCTTAAAGGCACAGTTGCAAATCTTATCATTACCTTCCCCACTCCATTTTGTCGTTTCACTGAGTATATTTAGACAGTTCCACACCTTATATATCTGCTGTTGACCTCAGCCAGCACTGGTTTACACACAAGTAAAAAGTCCTTATATATACACATACACAAAACAAAATCACATGTCATCGTCACCCCAAAAGGTGGAAAGAAAGAAGTATTTTCTGCTCTTTCCCTCACATTCATACTGGAGGGCATTTCCAAAGAAGCAGACAGAGCTATACATTGAATCGACTTCAGAGGGCAACCTTCTACTTGTTTCTCCACAGGCAACTGGTATTTCATCCAATGTCCAAAGCATACTTTGACAGAGCTACTAGCTTCTCAGGAGCATGAAAATAAAAATTCATCTGTCAGATTACAAATAATTTTAAGGGCAAGTCTATTCATATAACTACCACTCCGAAAGCAATGGTAGTACCCTATGGTCCCTGCTCCAGATAACAGCTAGCCATGTGCAACCTCCCAACCACAAGGAGAACATTCATGTGTTCATCAGGAAAGCTAACAGTCACACTAAAACTCTCCATATGATAAGGATAATCTACACCATGAGCATGGAACAGTTATGATATGAGCCATTTCCACAAAAGTGCTTTCCTTATCTAGGCCAACACAGGGAGGATGAAATAGGGGGTCCTGATTGTGTGGAACATTCAGCACTCAAGAAAAAAATTTTTGGGTGATAAATTCCCAGAACCCACCAGCCGTGTGGCCATCAGATACATACAGCACTTCTAACACCCCTCATCCTGTGCAAGCAGCACACTTGTGAAAGAGGCGGGAGGCAGGAAACCATAAGGCTCTATCAGACTGGGAATCGGGGGCAGGGGGAAAGATTTTAAAAATCCATTATACTGAACAATAGACAACAGCAAGAGGACTATGGCTTGGCTTGCGATCAGCAGTGTCAAGACAGCCAAAATATTAACAGGCACAGCTTTACACATTCTTTGTATTGACATCTAGGATTGGCCACAATGGAGGAGCTGGAAAATAATCTCCCTTCAATTCATCCCTGCTCATTTTGGGTTCAGCTTCTACTTCCCTTATAATGCTCCCAAGAAAAAGTCTCATGGTTCTTAGATTCTCCTTTCTTCTGAAACTATTTTGAAAACTAGCTATGAAGAAGAATCCATATATGGCACTACTTTAGTAAAGGAATGCTTTGAATTTAATATAGTTGAGGGCAGGGAGGAATTTACTGTTCCACAAGATTCACCGTGTACTCAAGAGCAAAGCTAGGAATACCAGAACATTATTTTTACAGTCACATTTTGGTTCTAAAAAATAAATACATACACAGGTGCATCACTCAAAACACTCAGGACACTAAACTACTCATTTAATATTAAAAGCAGAAATCACAAATTTGGAGGTAGAAATAGAAGGGGGGACAGAGCAGTCAAGAAGAGAACAAATCTAAATCCAGAGTTTTCATTTGGGGAAATGTTTCATGAGTGAAAACTATTTAAATCCAACATCCATAATATAACATACATATTCCACTGTGTCTTCTATACCCAGAAGCTGAGTCTTTAAGGTGCACTGCCCATTGGTACTTAAAGTGCATGAATGTACCTACTACAGGCTCTAGAAAAATTAGGACACTCACCTCAGTGGCCAGTCAAACATTGTACCATGTACAAGCTCACATGGATAAAGCTACTGGATCTTGAACTCAAGAAGTATCACTTACTTCAAGTACTTAGACCCTTGGATTTAAGATAACTCAGATTTTGTCATGATTTTGAGGGAGGGAATGACCAACTGTTTTATGAGGGGGAACCCAAAAAAAGAAATGTACACTTCATTATATTTGTGGGACAATGGAAAATCCATATCAGATCAAACCATGGTTCCTTCAATAGATACAGCAAGTCTTTATATTGAAAATAATTCCCCCTCCCATTGAAGAACTAAGAAAAATACCAACAAAGAGTCATCAATGTATATTCACAAAAGGAGAGGTGAAGAGACTCATTATCTTGTCATTCCTCTTCCTCAGCAGCTGTCACACATTCAAGACAACTAGTGAGGCTTGTAAGATGAGTAGAATTTGATAGTCTAAGAAAAGGGAATACAAAGGGATGGGGGAATCCTTCAGCTGTAGGCCTCTTCTTCAAAAGTATTAACAAAACTAAAAAAAACTGTCCCCCCTCCCAATTATGGAGGGCAGCTCTTCAGAATCAAATTGGCTTTGTGGTGCTGTTGTAAACCAGATGCTCTGTGTCCTCTGTAGTGGAAAGAACTGAAGAGAGTGTGGAGTTGGCTGCAGTAGCTGGTTGGCGTCGGCGGCGTCGATATGTTTTTCTATTCTTCAGGCCGAAGTAGCCTAGAATTGCCAACACTATCATGATGCACACCCCAAGGAGCACTGCAATGGCAACTTCAAAAGAGCCTGTGAGAGATGGAAAAGAATCACCATTTAAGACATGCCAGCATTATCAGGAAGCAAAAAACAAGAGAGTGCTGTCAAAAGAATATATTTACACCAGAGTCTGGAGCAGTGTAAGATTTGAGGCAATCCTGGTTGTAGCAATATGTCCCACTCCAACCAGGGTTTTTCCTTTCTATATGCAGTGTGTTACTGTATCAAATGTGGCTTCTAATGTGATTAGCTATCCCAGATGAAATGGAAATACCGCTGCAGAATATTTTCCAAGGCACAGATTTGAATATACAACCTCTCTTTACACTAGGGTGCCCAGCCAGTTCAGGAACAGTAAATACAATATTCTTGGGTGGAATCTGACTGGAATCTTTTCCCAGATAGCTTTTCCTAGATAGCTAATGGCTCAAAAGAACTCCAGTCTAACTTTGAGCACTGAAGGATTTCAGCAAATAAAGTTCTTGTTGTTGTTAACTGCCCTCGAGTCGATCTTGACTCATGGTGACCTTATGGATGAGACCTCTCCAAGACCCTCTGTCCTCCACTGCTCTGCTTAAGTCCTGCAATCCCTGAATACCCGTGGCCTCCTTAATAGAGTCCATCCATCTGGCATGTGGCCCTTCTCTCTTCCTACTTCTCTCCACTTTTCTCAAAATTATTGTTTGTTTTTTTTCCAAAGAGTCCTCTCTTCTCATGATGTGTCCAAAGTACGACAGTCTCAGTTTGGTCATTTTGGCTTCCAGGGAGGTTTCCGGCTTGATCTGCTCTAGGACCCACTTCTTTGTCCTTTTAGCTGTCCATAAGATCCTCAACACTCTTCTCCAGCACCACATTATCTCAAATGTATTGATTTTCTTACTATCATATTTCTTAACTGTCCAGCTCTCACATCCATACATGGTAACAGGGAATACAATGGCTTGTGTGATTCTAACTTTTGTGCTGAGTTATGTATCTTTGCGTTTTTGAATCTTTTCTAGTTCTTTCATAGCCACCCTCCCCATTCTTAGTCTTCTTCTGATTTCCTGACTGCAGTCTACATTTCTATCAATGTTTTGATCCCAGGTATGGGAATTCTTTTACTATTTCTATTTCTTCATTGTCTAGGTTGAACTTGTGAAGGTCCTCGGTGGTCATTATTTTTGTTTTCTTTATGTTCATCTTTAAGCCTACCTTTGCACTTTCTTCTTTGATCTTCCTTAGTAGGTGTTCCAGGTCTGTGAGGTTTCTCATCAGTACTATCATATCACTGTCTTCCTGACAGTGAGAGCTGTTCGACAGTGGAACACACTCCCTCGGAGTGTGGTGGAGTGTGTTTCTTTGGAGGTCTTTAAACAGAAGCTAGATGGCCATCTGTTGGGGATGGTTTGATTTTGAGTTCCTGCATGGCAGGGGGTTGGACTGGATGGCCCTTTTAGTCTCTTCCAGCTCTATGATTCTATGATCAGCATATCTTAAGATTGTTGATATTCCTTCCTTCTATTTTCATTCCTCCTTCTTCTGTGTCCAAGCCTGCTTTTCTTATAATATGTTCTGCATACAAGTTGAACAGATGTGTTGGCACTCCATTTTTCTTTAAGGGCGTTCCATAGCCTTTCATGGTCTATGTAGTCAAAGGCTTTGCTATAATCTATAAAGCACATGCTAATTCTCTTTTGGAATTCCCTGGTGTGCTTCATTAGCCATTGTATGTTTGCAATGTGATCCCTAGTGTCTCTTCCTTTCCTGAACCCTGCTTGAATCTCTGGGATCTCACTTTCTATGTATGGTTGGAGTCTACGTTGAGAATTTTGAGCAGAATTTTGCTTGCGTGGGAGATCGGTGCTATGGTCCTATAGTTGCTGCAGTCTCTTGTGTCCCCTTTTTTGTGGATGGGGTATATATTGATAGCTTCCAATCTGTTGGCTATTGTTTTGTTTTCCATATCTGTTGATATATGTTGGTTAGCACTCTGTAAATGTGGACTGCAGCAGTTCAATTGGAATATCATCTATTCCTGGTGATTTGTTTTTCGCTATTTCTCTTATTGGAGTTTCCACCTCACTTTTTAGAATTTTAGTTTTGTGAGATATTTAGCCTTCTCTGTCAGAGAACTCTGGTGCCACAATAAACTGAAAATTCACATAATTCCATAGCATTGAGTAATGGTAGTTGGTGTTAAGTTAGATTATTTCTGTAATGCAGATGCAGCCTTAGAGTATGTATTTGGGAACAGTCATCTCAAAAAAAAAATTACAGCTTTTATTTCAGTTTTGATTGAAATTATTGCTCTATTTGATTTCTACTGTATTCATTTACTGAGATGAATTAATTAGACTTTTAATGTGGTAATATGTGAATAATACATTTCTAAAAATCAAGCAATTTTTGAGGTGAAAAAATATAACAATAGAAAGCATTCAACTCTGCTTCACTGCTCATATTTTGTTTAGAACAGATTTTGTTAAGAACTCCATTTAGGCAGGAATATCAAGATCACCCTCTACAAACCCAAATCCCTTTTCCATAAAAGGCAAGGAAGCTTAGAAGTAGAAAGCCCAAAAGGGAGAAGAAAATGGGGAAAAGAGAAGATTGAAGGGGATAACCAGAATGGGTTTTAAATTACATACTTAAACCTGATCGCTGATATTCATACCCTCTCCACCTCTGCCCAATCAAATCAGCCTCTACAAGAAAAAGAATGACAAAATCATGTATTAGTACAGGTTGAAGTGGAAAGATTCCTCAAGGAGACATTTCAATACAGCTTGCCCTCAAAACTTCCCGTATCATATTTTTACTCCAATAATACAGTCAATTATACCATTGCAGCTACTCACCTCTTAAACAGATTACCAAAGAATTTAAATTAATTTGGTGGGAAATTGACTCAAGAAAGTGGTGGTCAGAGCACATCCTGATGCACCACACAGTTCTCTACAGAATATAAAGACAGACTCATACAATATCATTTAAGTATTCAAAGCAATGCTGAGGTAGATTATGGTCCAAATCCCGCTTCAGAAATAATTCAGTTTAACTGCCCTGACTCAATGCTAGGGAATTCTGGAAACTATAGTTTTGTGAAACATTTAGCCTTCTCTGTCAGAGCAGTCTTGTGCCACAATAAATTACAAATCTCAGGATTCCCTAGCACTGAGCTAGGACAGTTAAAAGGTCTTGAACTGGATTATTTCTGCAGTGTGTTTTGGACCTATGTTAAATATCAGCTCTTGAGAATTATTAAAATTAGTGGTACAATGCACCAGCTCAGACAAAGCATCCATAACTATCATCCTGGGGTTGTACCAATTCAGCACATAGATGGAGAAATCACATCAATAATTGTTCAATTCATCATGCCTAGAAAGTTAGCATGTCAGGGCACAAGTCCTAGCTTGGCTTTATTTCCTATTTGTTCCTTTCCGCCCCACAAAGAGTGTTTTCCTTTCCTTTCCTTTTCAACAGGGGAAGAACATTTGAATATTCAGTATCCAACTTTGCTGTTGTTAACTACCTTCGAATTGACCTCCAAATCATGGTGACACTGTGGATGAGACATCTGAAAGACTCCCTGTCCTCCACTACTTTGCTTAGGTTCTGCCCATTACCTCCCTAATATAGTTTATCCTCCTAGCATGCAGTCTTCCTCTTTTTCTGTTTCCTTCCACCTTTCCTAGCATTATTGTCTAATGAGTTGTGCCTTCTCATGATGTAGCCAAAGTATGACAGCCTCACTTGATCAGCTTGGCTTCCAGGGAGATTTCCAGGAAGATAGGAGAGGGAGTCTTGGAGGTGTTTCATCCACAGGGTCACCTTAAGTCGGGATCAACTTGAAGGCAGCTAACAACAACACCAAGTCGCCCCTTGAAGTCATCTGAGCATTCCAGCTGGATTGCTGGGAAGGAGATCTTCTGGGGACCCTAATTCAAAACTTGCTTCTATCCACCATTCAATGGGACTCAGCTAGATGGACCACTGGTTTAACTTTGTATTAGATAGCCTCCCATAATGTTTAAAAACAGCAATACTAGTCTGGGTCAGCTCATCACTCTCTCTTTTAACAGAAACCACACAAAAACCATAGATAAATTTGGAAGCAAGCCATCATCTATTAATTCCAGGGCTGAACTTCCATTCAGAAGAGTGAGGCAACTGTCTCAGGCAGAAGAACAGTCTCTATTTCCCTCCGCTGGAACAGAAAGTTCTACATAATCCATATGGTCTGTCTTGTGTCCCCTAAACTGGCCTAATACCCCAAGACATAATAGAAGAAATACTTTCCCATAATCTGTACTAAAGGTCCCATTAAGCTATCTTTAGGCAATGTTAATGTCTCTCATGCTGGTGAAAACATACATGGAAGACAAATTGGGCCAGTAAACCATCTTTTGCTGTTCTCTCATCTGCCAGGTACTTATGAATTATATTTGATATTATATTCAGGAAGAGATGCTACCATGTCCTATTCCCTACTTAAAATTGTTTTACATACTTGTGACACCTGCACAGGATTTCATGCATTCCTCTTCATGTTCAAAGTTATTCTTGTTGCCGTCACAGCCTCCATAGGTGAAACGATCACATTTTTCAGCAAATGGGTTGTAATACCAGCGAGGTATACTGTCTTCACACAGTCCTGTATCTGGCATATCCACACAGTGAGCTGCCAAAAGAGTTACATAGGGTGAAAAGTATGGTTAATATTGCCTCCCATCTGACCACAATCAAAGGCTTCATTAAGCCACAATCAATAATAATAATAATAATAATAATAATTTTTAATCTGTCCCTCTGCAAGGCAATCAATGAAGCCCAAGAAATGGGCAGCTATCTATTTTGCACTGCTGTCTTCAACAATTCATTTTTAAACAGTTGCTGGTACTTAGCTTTATTTGTTTCAGTGTCTTTTTTTAATTAAGTGTATTTTTTTAAATTAAGCAAAGATTAACAAAGAGTCATGTTCCAAAATAAAAGCCAAAAAATGGCAGTAAATAATTCACATTTATTACCCATCATTGTTAAAAGTTATAGTAACTAGTTGTTGTTTTTTTAAATAGTTTTCCAATGTCCCAAGGGTTCCTGGATGAGATGGCTTATCTAGATCTATATCACTCTGGTTTCAGGCCTTTTTATGGGACAGAAATAGCTTTGGTCTGCTTGGTGGATGACCTATGCAGGGAACTGGACAGGGGGAGTATTTCTCTGCTGGGTTCTACTGGAACTCTCAGCGGCTTTCGATACCATTGACAATGGTATCCTTCTGAGTCACCACTCTGGGATGGATCTTGGAGGTACGGTTTTACATTAGCTCTACTCTTTCTTGGAAAGGTGTTCTCAGGGGGTGGTGCTGGGGGATTCCTGCTCAACTCCTTGGCCATTGGCCTGTGAAGTCCCTCAGGGTTCAGTGTGCTATTTAACATTTACATGAAACTGCTGGGAGAGGTTGTCCAAACTTTTGAAGTAAGTATGATTCACCAGTATGATTATGATACCCAGCTCCATTACTCCTTTCTGCCTAATCCCAAGGAAGCTGTTCCTGTGCTAAACCAGTGCCTAACAGGTGTAATGGACTGGATGAGGACAAACAAATTGAAGCTTAATCCACACAAGACAAAGGTACTCCACGCAAGACAGAGTCGAAAGACAGAACTAGGAATAGGAATTCAGTCTGTGTTGGGTGGGGTTACACTCTCCCTGAAAATACAGGTTTGCAATTTGGAGGTACTCCTGGATTCAGCTCTGAGGCTGGAGGCCCTGGCTTAGGCAGTGACGAGGAGCATTATTGCACAGTTAAAACTAGTGCACTAACTGTGCCCATTCCTGTAAAACTCAGATCTAGTCACAGTGGTACATGTCTTTATTACATCATGTTTGGACTACTGCAATGCACTCTATGTGGGGCCACCTTTGGAAAGTGTTCAGAAACTTCAGCTGGCCTAAAGAATTGCAGCCAGGTTGTTAACTGGAGCTGGCTACATGGAGCACATAACACCCTTGTTCCAACATATCATCAGCTGCTCTTCCATTTCTGAGCACAATCCAGAGTGCTGGTCTTGACCTATAAAACCTTAAACAGCTAGGGTCCAGGTAATCTGAAGGACTGTACATACCTTTACAAGCCCATGAGAGCACTAAGATTATCAGGAGAGGTCCTTCTCTGTCCCATCACCCTCTCAGGCTCATTTGGTGGGAACAAGAGAGAGGGCCTTCTTGATGGCTGATCCCAGGCTCTGCAACTCCCTCCCTAGAGAGGCCTGGATGGCCCCATCCCTGTTCTCCTTTTGGCGGCAGGTGAGAACATTCATGTGCCATCAGGCTTTTTCAAACTGATGAGGGTTGGGCTTTTAATGCTGTGTTTTCAGATTTTAAGGTTTGTATAGAGTTTTTAATACATTTTAATTTTTAATGTGTAATGTTTCTAACTTTTTAAAATTGCTTAATTGTTTTTCAAACTGTGTGTTTGCATTTGAATGGTTTTGTATTGTTTTTAACTTATACTATTATAAATTAGTTGTTAGCCACCTTGAATTACTATATAGGGAGAAAGGTGGGATGATGGTGGTGGTGGTGGTGATTTACTGTTTCACAAAAAACAAAGTTAATGAGCCTGCCCTGAGGGCCCCATTCTATGACAAACATGCCATCCTCTGGCAAATGGGAGAAGCCCCAACCTTCCTTCTGACCTTAAAGGTGGGGAAGAGGTGTGATAACATCTCTACAGTACATTTCTGAATTGTTTCCAACACAACATAACAAATAACAAGCCCTAGCCTCCTCTTGAGTTTGCCATAGGAGAAGGGGATTAATCAACCCACTTAGCAAATGTACAGTAGAAGATACATTTCTAAATCCTTCCTATCACCAGACTTTGGGCTCAGAAGAGGAACTAATTTCACAAAAAGTTCCTAAAGTGATGAAACCTCACCTCTCAGGGGAGAGGCCAGGTGACTGCAAATTTTAGGTTGAGTAACAGTGGCAGCTAAAATTTGCAGAGCCCTGACAGTTTATTTGTTTGTGTGACAATTTCCAGAAGGATTAAGCTCTATGGATCTGCTGAGGTTAATGCAATAAAGAGCCTTGCTCTATCTTAAATGTTTTATTCTTCTTTTTCCCCTTGTTCTACAAATAATAGTCTCCGTAATCCCTTTGTTCTAACAAACCTGTCACTTGTCTCTTCTTGGATCCTTGAATTATAATTAAATTATAAACACTGATTATTAAAAATGTTACAAGGTTCTTGATAGTTTTTGTAACAAATATCAATATAATAATAATAATAATAATAATAATAATAATAATAATAATAATAATAAATTTTATTTATACCCCGCCCAATGGGTACCCAATCAGGGCGGCTTACATATCAGAAGTTTCCTTCTTTGGAGGTCTTTAAACAGAGGCTAGATGGCCATGTGTTGGGGGTGCTTTCATTGTAAGTTCCTGCATGGCACGGGTCATATGGTTCTATGATTCTATGAGCAAGTCCATTGGCCAGGAAAATATATTTTATTGTTCAAATAAAGTTATGTGTTTTTTTAAAAAAAATTCAGACTTATTTGGCTACAGAATTGGCCTAACATTTGACTAGTCTGCTTAATCCTCAAAATGGTATGTGTTCATAGCTTAGCATTCATGCCAATGATTCCAAGACGACTTCTGTACTGATGTATGTTTAAGTCTAATCTGAGCAGGAGAACCTCATTCAAACAAAACTGAAACTGGGCTTCCGTTATCTTCTTCAACCATTGTTGTATATTTGAGGAGATTTAAAAAACAAACAAACAAATTGTCCCAAATATTACCTCTTAATAAACATTGATGAGAGACCTACCTTGGCTGACAGTAACATTGATCCTGCGTAACTTATTGAATCCTTGAACATCTGCAAGAAACAAGGGAGGGTTTTTTGTTTGTTTGTTTGTTTGTTTTTGCATGTGAGTACAAGGTTTTGTGGTAGTGGGATGACTAGCTAACAGAATCATAGAAGAGAATTGTATAATTATAGAGTTGGAAGAGACCTCAAGGGCCATCAAGTCCAGCCATCTGCCATGCAGGAAACTCTTCCCCAGGTCATTTCTGAACCTGACTGTTGTTTTGTTAGCTCCTAGCTTTTACCTCCCCACCCACTTCATTGTCTGTTTCTCCTCATAAGAATATTGGATGACTATAGCTATGTATATGTTATCCTTAAAACAAACTGTAATGTCATCATGCAGCTAATTAATCCAGCATCTGTGCAAGTAAAATAGGATTCTGGGGTGCAAATAAATTATGTGGATATTCTGTGTCATTTTGCACAAAATTATATGTAGTAACTTTTGTGTTTTGTATAGTAACATTTTCTGGTTTTGCCAGTTACAAGAAACTTCCTACTGAAACTCAGAATACTCATAGATTTGCATACGAATATATGAATATATGAAGATCCCTGCTGGATAAGAGCAAAGACCTATCTAGTCCAGCATTCTGTTCCCACAGTGGCCAACTGGATGCCTCTGGTTGCAGCCTCCCTTAATAAATCCCAATTCCCATAGATCTATCCAAAAACAATGTCATGTAGAATATCTGCACAAGAATATCTGCATAAGCAGACAATATACAGTACCTAATAAAGCCAGCAATGATCACCAAGATTCCAGGGATAAAAATGGCTAGAAACTGGTGATGCTGGCTGCACTGGCATGTTGTCCAGTTTACATTGATATTTATCCACAAGAGATCCTAGAGTCAGAGATGGGAAGTATCATGCAAAGGGGAGGGGGAAAATGTTTGATTTGCATACATGAACTAATCCTAGGCCTTAAAGAGTTGACTGTCACACCTATATGGGTCAATTAAAATACTTTCAATTGACAGTGAAAGACAAGTTGATGCATTATGTCCTTTAAAGTCTCAGTTGGATCAACTGGGAAGGTGGGGAAATAGTTCTAGCAGAAAAGATACCTAATCTTCTGTAACAGCCTTAGATAGAGGATGGATGAGGATCTACTGGTAAGTCTGATTGATTAACAGCAAACAAGAAAATGTTTCTAGTTCTCAATTATTTTACAATAGCAGGAGGTGAATGAGTCCCTTTTTTGCCTCAGTTATATTGCTGAATTGAAGAAAGCTCTGACTGTGGCATCCATTTAAATGTTGTTACTCAAAACCAATTCCCAGGCTCAGAGTGTTTTAATTCTATGTACATACCATGTGTACCAGACAACAGTGGTTGGATTTTGGGGCCCACAATCTTAAATAAATGTCAAAAGGAACACAATAATAATTTTCAGAATCTGTGTGCTATTAATGCCACTTTTATGAAGGGGTGAAGTTTGGAAGTAGAAGAGAAACTGTAAAGACCATAAAAAGATTCTAGATACTAGTGATAAAACATCATTGACTCGGTGCAAAGAAGCAAGATCTCTTTTTATCTTCAAGATCTGAGTTTGGAAAAAATACTTTTTTGGACTACAGCTCCCAGACTTCCCCAGCCAACATAGTCATTGTGCTTAGGCATTTGGGGAAGCTTTAGTCCAAAATAACTTTTCCAAGCTCTATTTAAGACTACATATGCAGCTACATTAGTACTATTCCACCTAGCTTAGCAGTGTCCATTCTCAATAGCAACAATTTGTTGGGATCAAGAGAGACTTCTTCCAGTAATCAATTTTACTGGAGATGACATAATCAATGACCATCTATATACAAAGCACACATTAATTCTATTTTTAAAGAAAAATGTTCACCTACTTACACAAATCACAGAACTTCTCATCTGACCCATCACTGCAATCTGGTGTTTCATCACATTCCAGGAAACTGTCAATACAGCAGCCATCACTACATTTGAAAGAGAAGGGGGTGCAGTTTCCATTGCACACTGTGTGAGGAAAAATAGATTCATCTTTTTGGTTCCCAGCAAAGATAAGGTATAATTTGTCAATGAGCGTTTGTCGATTATCAATGTTCTCAAGAAGCGAAAGACAGGACAGTAGCCCATAGACAGTGCATTAATGATTGCACCAAGGAAAGTAGCACAGAGAAAAGGCAAGTGCTTCTTGATGCCAAAAAAGTTGCCTCTTTGCAATACTGCAAGCAGAGAGTAAGAGGCCAGTCAGAGTGATTTACTAAAAGCCCACAAGTTAGCCAGAAATGAAACAGAGAGAGGACAGAACCACAGAAATATGCAGAACTCCTTACCTGGTTCTTGTCGTTTTTCCACAGCACCTGAATAGAAAGGAGACTATTGTGAGATTACTGTGCTCTGAGATATCCATTTGGCAGTCATTGGCTCTCATCTAAGAAATCAATGAATCTTGAAAAAATAAATGAAAATACAGGCACAGATAGAATGCATTTCCACATATTTCTCCCCTAGAAGAACTATAGGGGCAGGACTTCTGGTGGAATGGCAGTATGAAGATTGTCCCTTTGATCATAGCTCTGAGGGGCAATCACTTGTTGTAGTGTAAAGATTAGTCAGTGGGATTTACTAATTGATAGGTAGAGTTCCTCCGATAAAGGGGATGCAGAGGGGCTCACAGGGAGCTCTGGCAGCTCTCAAGCATTCCTCTTCAGTGTTAGAGAAGTGGAGAAAGAGGGACATTAAAGGGAGCAGGGAGACTTTGTCACGACTGTGACAAAGCAGCCCCATCAGTGGCATAAGTGCTCCCACCACTTGTTTTAACTTGGAGGAAGAAATGCACACAGAGAAGACTGACACAAAACCTTGAGTAAGCAGATTGATGTAAACTTTCTATAGAGGGAAACTAGTCTCCAAGGAGAATAATAAACTAATGAGTTTTTGTATATTTGCTTATACTGTAAGACTGAAACTAACAGCCTCGGCAG
>CM034701.1:61501043-61512010 GCA_020142125.1 Phrynosoma platyrhinos | reverse complement strand
TATTATTATTATTATTATTATTATTACAACCTTTTCCTTCAAATATTACTGTATATACTCATGTATAAGTCTAGAAATTTTATTAACAAATGATCCGTAATTCTGGCCCCAAAACCTGTCCTCAACTTATACATGAGATTGACTTATAGGTGAGTATATATGGTACATAATAGTGTGTAACTCTTCAGTGCTGGACTTTTTGCACTTTTCAGAAGGGGCCTCATTTACACTTTGATGAGAAGAAGATAGAGAGAAGTTGCTGAAAATGAAATAGCAGCTTGGTTACTGAACACAGCCGAACTATATTGCTTGTAAACGCTGTGCCACTGGAGCACCAGGAAGTCAGCCCACATGTGGGCAGCCAGGTGGCATGAAGCCAGCTTCCCAGCATCTTGGGGGCATGTATCGTGAATACACCATGCCCCTAAGCTACTGGGAAGCTGGCTTTTTATGCTGTATGTTTCACTCCTTTATTACACAGTGATCTCATAAATATCACAGACACACCAGCCAACAAGAAAGATGAGTTATATCATAAATAGGGTGACTAATATCATAGGAGTGATGATTAAAAGAGGCATCATTGTTGCTGAAGTTCATTTATCTCAATGGAAAACAATTTCAAGATTAGGAATTAACAAATACTTCATACTTATAGGCCGTCTGAATCCTATCTAGACATTCCAACATATCTTATTTTTCTGTAGCAACATTTTGCTGTTGTTTGACTTGGATATAGTAATTCTGGACTTGGCGAATAATAAACCAACTATAGTTACTCGTTGGGCTGTAAATTATTGTTAAGGGTCAAGACTGAACATTGATTTTACATATGCTGGCCACTTCCCAAATATCCCAAATTCACAGTGCCAAATGCTTCTGTTATCCAGTTTTCACATTCCCTCTATTGAGCTCAGATCAATGTTCATGGCTGTCCTTCCACTGTATCCTCACAAGTGGGTAAGATTGGTCATGTTGAATTATTATGACTGCTCTAAGATTACCCAGTGAGTTTCATGGTTCAGGAGGGACTTGAACTCAATTGTCTAATTTTATTCAGTTATAGGCAAACTATTGCACCTGCCTATCCTGGGAGAACTTAACTGTAGAAAAAGGAAGAATCAAAATTGGGTGTGTGTAGGTATACAGTCCAAAGCATACTGACTGCTACTTGTAGCACGAAATGTAAATTTTGAGGAAATGGCAAACCATTTAAGGAAGAGGCATTAAAACTAAAAGTTTTAAGCTAATCTCATACCTTTCTGCTTATCCAAGCCTTTGAATATTAACTATCTGTTGCACAAGCTCTTTTAACTGGGCTGAGTTGAATTTTTATACCATTATTATTATATTTATTCACCTTTCAAAAACCTTTTAAAATTCATGCTTTTTATAAGATTGTGTCCACCTCCCGCCCTTTTGTACTGTCCCATTAGTCTAACTGTATTTTGTTTTAACTTAAATTGGAACACCTTGAGTAACATATTAGGAGATAGGCAGGATATAAGTGAAATAATTAAACAAAAAGAACAACTATGATAGGCATCACAGAATTGCTAAGGTACCCTTCCAACTATACTGCAAAACCTGAAATAGTTTAATTTGTCAAGATTGAAACCTACAGTAATGAGTAGGTTAAATGAGTTTTGCAACTGTTCCACTACTTCCTCCTTATTTATTCTGAAAGTGTCATGCTGCTTGGTTCTTAGCCAGGGGTGTCACTTGGGGGGTGTGGGCCACACCAGGTGTCACCCTATGGAGGGAGATTACACCACTGCTTCCCAAACATCTGCCTTCTGGCAGAAACTGGCAGCGGCATCACCTGCATCCTCTTAAAATGCTGGCGTTTGGGAGAGATGGTGTGAGTAGGGTAAGGCTCAGTGGAAGGAGAAAGGAAAGAATTTTAAAAATTATTTTTTAATTTTTTAAAAAAATACCACATTTTACCAAATTTTAACTTTAATCATATGAAATTGTATACAGCTAAATACATTTAGGCTGTGCATATGATATTATAATTTAAAGGCATAATTTTAATTTTGCTATTTGTTTATGTCACAACTATTGCCATTACATTCAGTGATATACAGGAATTATGATTTAGGAGTAACATTAGTACCAATTTTTTATTTTTATTTTTTTTGGGGGGGGTGTATGATGTGGTATGAGAGGAGGTCAATGAGTGTGGGTGGGTGTGACTGTACCAGGTGACACCAATCCTAGTGATGCTACTGCTCCTAGTTAGATTGCTATACTAAACATCAGTATATTATTCGGAAGAATCAAGTATTTAACTTGAATAATACATTTCAAGATGCAGGTGAGAGGGTGAATTTTGAACAAGCTGCTGTGTTCACAAAGGACAGGTGGAGGAGGAGCAAGACTGCTTACAATGAATCATTTTTCAGTGAAACCATCTGCAGTGGTAAAGTATGGAACAAGCATGGTACAAATTGGGAGAAGTATTCTTTTCTTGTGTGCCTTCAAGTCATTTTTGGCTTATGGTTACCCTATCACAGGGTTTTTTTGGGGGCTGAGAGAGTGTGACTCACCCAAGTTCAGCAAGTGGATTTCCACTGCAGAACAGGGAATTGAACCCTGATCTCCAGAGTCATACTCCAACAATCAAACCACTACACCACACTGGCTCCAAGTATTACCTACTGCCTGCATAAATATGTCCTTGAGTCAGATGCTCAGTTATCTTTTACACCTGAAAGTTCACTAGAGTCCTTGTGTTCAGTGTTCGATCTTACGAGGAGTGAGAATCTATTAGCTCACGTAACAATTGAAATTTTTTTAAAAAGTGCTCCAGTGTATTTCTGAGCAACAAGGGCTATTCATCTGAGATAGGGAAGGGGTTCTAATAAGCAGCAGCGCAAAATATTTGAAGAGAGAACAAGCAGCACAGCTTACAGTTTGACGTCAAATGGAAATGTACCAGGAAGTTTCCAGTGACATTAACTGGACTGCCTTTATGTAAGACAGTAAACCAATGTATTTGCTATGTTACCTGAGTTTCAGCAATTAAAATGAGCAAATAATTAAGGCCAATAAAAAAGTCAATGTCAATTAACATGGTATATTATTGTCAAACATATTCAAGACACACTCAAAGGTTTGGATTAGTCCCCAAAAAACTCACAGACACTTTTCATTTGCACCTTTGCAGCACTTTGGAGTAAGCCTTATTTCAACTGTTTGGCATAGGTTTTCACAACTGGAGTCCACAAAAGCTTATGTGGAATAAAACATATTAGTCTTTAAGGTGCCACAAGAATAGCATGATTATGTCAAAAGAATATTTAAGAGAGAATTATACCTTTTTCCAGGTAGCCTGAGGGTCACCATTCTCTGACCCTCCATATGGTGAGACCACAACTCTCATCACCCACTGTTGTTTGGGCTTATGGAAACTTGGAGTCCATAGTCCATCATCATCATCATCATCATCATCATCATCATCGGAATACAGATGCCCCAACACCTGATTTAGCCTGACATAAGGCCTTTGCAGACTGCCAGAAATAGTGCACATTGAGTCCACTTTAACTGCCCTGGCTCAGTGCTAGGGAATCATAGGAATTGTATTTTTTTCCCTGAGACATTGAGCCTTCTCTGTCAGAGAGCTCTAGTGTCACAATAAACGACAGTTCCCATGACTCCCTAGCACTGAGTCAGGGCAGTTAAAGTGGACTCAATTCGCACTATTTCTGGCAGTCTGCAAAGGCCCATAGTCTCCATTAGAATCACAGAATCATCGAGGTGCAAGAAACCACAAGGGCCATCCAGTCCAAGCCCCTGCCATGCAGGAACTCACAATCAAAGCATACCCAACAGATGGGCATCCAGCCTCTGTTTAAAGACCTCCAAAGGAGACTCCACCACTCTTTGAGGAAGAGTGTTCCACTATCAAACAGCCCTGTTTATTCAGGGGCTTGCTAGCTGATCATAGAGATGCCAAGGTTTGAACCTAGGAACTTCTGTACACAAAGCATGTGGTTTGCTCACTGAAACCAAACCCATAAAATACTGCAATGGTAAAAGGGTCACTTGCCCTGTGACTTCTGCACACAATCCAGGTATAATATGGATAAAGGTGCAGTCCATGATAGTCTTGACCTCATAAGCTTTTGGGATAGAACATTTTTGGGATGGGGATTGGGCAAATCATCCATCCCTAGAAAGTGATTGTCACCTTCTCCTTTTATTTATTGATATTCCCCCTTTTTCAAAAAGAAACAAAAGAAACATAAAAAATATCCCTGCTGGATTAGACCAAAGGTTTTTCTAAGCCACCATTCTTTCCTACAGTAGTCAGCCATATCTTTATGGAACTCACAAGGATGCAATTATTATTGTTGTTGCTACTGTTGTTATTTCTTTCCCACCTCTCCTCAAGGCTTGAGGCAGGGTACAGCATGTTAAAATACAAAACACAATTAAAAACACATAAAACCACAGTAGTATAAAACTATTAAAAGACACTCATGAGAGCACATATATAAATTAAAAAGTCATGATTTAAAATTGACTGGGTAGGCCTGCCAGAGATATGTACTTTATTTAATGTTGTTTTGAATGGAGTCAGCCTTTTCAGCTGTCACATCTCTTCTGGGAGATCATTCCACAGTTTGGAGGCAGCAGACGAAAAGGTCCTCTGGGAAACTGTTGCCAGTCTAGTTCTGGCCAGTTGGAGCAAACATTTCCCAGAGGATATGAGTACAGAGGGTGGATTGTATGGGAGAAGGTGATCCTATAGGTAACCTGGATCCAAACCATGTAGGACTTTAAAGGTAATAACCCACACTTTGTACTTTTCCCAGAAACTAACTGGCAGCCAGTGGAGAGATTTTAAGATTAGTGTAATGTGATCACTCCTGGATGTGCTCATAATCAGTCTGGCTGCCATATTTTGAACCAGTTGGAGTTTCCAGACTTGGTATAAAGGAAGCCCAATATATGTGCACTCCGATTCTAGGAAGGGGCACAGTTGGCATATCAGCCAAAGCTTGTAACAGGGATTCCTGATCATCACCTTTATCTGAGCTGACATTTGGAGATTGGCTGTCCTGACAATCTATCAAGGAAATAATGCAACAGACCACCTGTCTGACTAAAAAACACATCCAGCTAGCAGTACAAATAACAGGCACTGTGGTTGCACATTGCAACATCAGTGTGACACACTAAAAAAAAGTATGTCATTGCTATTTTCAAATCAACTCCTTGATAACATTGTAAGCAAGAATCACTTTGGAAACGAATAACTCCCAGGGGTGTTTTATGTCACCCCTTCTCCACCGAAACTCATTTGATCATTTTCTCTATAGCAACAGGATGTTCTCATGTCACAAAGATTTAACAAAAGCTGCCTCTACCACAGCTCATGCTGTTCATGAATCAGGATCAGTCTCCTCAACATTATTTCCTCATGGAAGTTGTTTATTTCCCCTGTTCTATACAAAGCCATCAGGGCTGGGAAGAATGTTCATATGGGCTGCAGGCAAAGCTCCCTTCTGCTATGATCACATTAGCATGCCCCCTCTTTCATTTTATGGAAGGGGACACAGCAACATCAGTCACAGATCTCCTAGTGTCATTAATATTTTGTGAAAAGTATTTTCTTATTCAGAAAAGTTATTTGTTAAGGGCTGTCAGCTATGCTGACTGGAGGAGTTTTGCATCTAGAAACAGTAATTATTAAACTGTTGTTAACCCGAACGGAAAGTAGTCAGAAGCCGCTCCTTTTTACTTTCCGGATTTTCTGAAAGTAAAAAGAAGCGGCTTTTGACTACTTTCTGTTTGGATTAACAACAGTTTAACAATGATGTCATGTGAAAATCAACCTGCTTTTGAGGGGTTTTTTTTCCAATTTAAAACCTGATTTCTGCACGGGATTTCCCCTGTGTGATAAAGTCCTATGTGAGCAAAACCTCTTGCTGTAGATGGCAACAGTCATTCCTCTGGAATCTGCCTAAACTGAGCTTACCTGTTTGTTCCAAACATAGATTTTATTCAAGACACGTGTGAAGAAAAACAAAAAGAAGACAGATTCACTTCTAGAACTGGCTCAGCTTTTACAAAACTAAATTCAAGTTGGCCAGTACTGAAGCTGAGTGCACCAAGTTCACCTCTGCTGAAAAAAAGAACATTAAAAAACACAGCATTAATCTTTGTTCCTTCTGAAGTGTTTATTTGCAACAGGGAAATGAAAAGAACAAAAGGGGCACACCTATGTTATATATATGAAGAAATGTGTTACAGTACTTGCTGAAAAGGAGGTTGCTGGCCCATGAAATAGCACTACTGCTAGGACCAAAATCCACTGCAAATTTAGTTTTCCAAAGTTGAGCATAATCTGTTTGGTAAAAAAGCCCTAGCCTAATCACAGAATAGCCATTCCCTAAGTGTCTTTGGGAATGGGGTGAGCACCCAAGTTAACATATGTAGCCTAATCCTACACAAACAAAGCCCCATGGAAAATGAGAAGCTATGAAACAGCCTTCTATAGAATCACAGTACACCTCACCTTGTCCAGCATTTATTTCTGACTGACAGCAATCTCCAAGTTAGCAATGAAGAACATGTGATCCACCAGGTATTGTTGGACTCCAAATCCTCTCACTATTAGCTAGCATGGTCAACGTCTGTAGCAAAGGAAGCTGGGAGTTGCAGTTCAATAAAATCTCATGCTATGCTTTGGGTCCCATCCCGGGAGAAAGGCAAAGTATAAATTCAATAAGATATTGGTTCTTCCACACTGCTCTAAAGTCTCTAGCAGTGATCTCACACCAAGAACTTTTTAACTGGAGATGCAAGAAATAAAATCATCCTTCTTCATCAACATGTATTCTACTCACTGAACACGGAGCAGGGAACAAGGTCTATACATGTATCACAGTGCAGCAGACAACACAAAAAACTCTCTGTAATATATAATTCTGGATTAAGTACCCGTGGCAAATCAAAACACAAGTTTTCCTTTATCTATGAACTCTACACTTTGACTCAAAGCACTTGCATGCCATAAACCCAGCTCAAGGTTCAATTTCATCAAACCATTCCCATGGTTACTTCTTCAGCACTTCTAACACTTTGAGCTACAAGATATTGCTCAGAGTCTCTCCCAGCATAGGGCTTGTGCTTCTTTTGTGTTCTCTCAGGCTTGGCTTCCCACACTTTCAGGGAAACAGAACTGCAATTTCCTCAGTAAATCTGCCAAACTCATTGCCAAATGACTTTACAATGGATTAGGGCATTAGGCTATTGTGAAGATGCATGCATGCATGCACACACACTTTTTGAAACAGCATGCTCACACCCACCCATAATTGGTAGTACTGTATTTTTATTTTTTATTTTTTGTAAAGGGTTTCTTAAGAGTGTTTTTATTTGTGAGCCACTTTGAGTCCCTTTCTGGGAGAAATGCAGCATAAAAATGAAAAATACATAAATAAAGAAATAGTACATCAAAGCTAGGGTTCACAGGATTGGAGCCAGGGACTTTCTGACAAGCAAGGGTAATGGTTTTATTTTCATGTCCTTTCCCTTTTTGCTCTGATTTGAGCAGTAATTTTCATAACTGTAGTTGAGGATAGGTGAAGAATATATTGCTATGAGCAGCCCCTGTTGTAATCTGAAGTATTTCACAATGATCTCACCTTAAAGGGGTCAAGATTTGCTCCTGATATAAATGAGAACTGCTAAAAGTGGTTTTTAAATATAGAATAACTTGTTGCTGTGAGAACTGTTACACTGAACATCTTAACATTTCTAATCTATTTCTTCATGGTCCCCCACAGCTAGGGCAAAATAGCCAGTGCCCTAGAGCAATGATTCCCAAAGTATTGTCCTTTGGGGGTGGTGGAAAAATCTAGGGGGGCACTGAGAGGAAAGGAGGCAGCAGGAGTTCCTTGTGTCAAAGTATTGGCACACAAGAAAGACACAGGGAAACGGCAGCCTTTAGGACTGTGATGGGGATAAGAAGTTAGAGCACATGGCGACAGGGGAGAAGTGCTGGCAGAAAAGATCGTTCACATTTGGGACCCTGCTTAAGCTTTGCGATCTTTGTCAGGACTTTGTCAGGTTGGAGCTGCGCAGCTGCTCCTGTTTTCTTTTGTCAGACAGGTCAAGAGGGTGCAGAAGAAACAATATTTGTGAAGGGGGAAGTTGACTTGAAGCTGTGTAAGGAAGGCATATCTCTTAGTATTCAGGGTTGATTCTTCAAAAAGAGTTGCTTGCTTCTCTCACTTCCAGAGTCCTTCCTCGCTGGGAGTAAGTGTCTCCCTTTGAACATGGTCACTTTGGGAGCAGCAACTGAGCAGCCAGTCGAGCAGCAACCAAGAAGCCTCTTGCCCTTGCCAGCCTTGCAGCAAAGGCCAGTACAGGCAAGAGGCTTCTCAACCAGCTGCTCCATAGCTGCTCAACTGGCTTCTTGATCAGCAGCCCATCCTTTTGCTGTAAGGTCAGCATGGGCAAGAGAGAGGAGCATGCCTGGGCCACTATCACTGCTGTATTTGCACATGAGAAGCTTAGTGCGGAGGAAGTGGTAGTTACAAGCTGGGAAGTAGATGCCACTGTCCAGGTGGCTCTTGCACAAACAATAGCCCTATTATCAATAAATAGGTTTGGCAGAGGCACTAGGGTTGTCACCCAGGAGGAAAGGGGGCAGTAACCCAAAAAGATTTGGGGACCACTAACCTAGAGCAAACTATCTCATAGGATGAACCATCAACTAGGTTTGGATTCCCAGGTTTCAGAAAGATTCAGCAAGTGACTGGGGAAGAATTTACATAATTTTCATTGAGCTGTGTTTCATAGACACCTTAAGTAGATAGCCTGGAGGTAATGTTATACAGTATTTTAATAATTTTGTGCATGAAACTAGGTTTGTGTACATCAAACCATCAGAAAGCAAAGGTGTCACAATCTCAGCCATTCATGAAAAAAGTTTGGGTTTTTGGAATATTTCAGATTTTGGAATTTCAAATTTTGGACTCTCCGCCAGGGAACGCCTGGATCAATTACATCAAACGAGCGAATCATAATCAAGTCCTTGTTGCAGGGGTAGTGGCCACACATGCATTCCTTGCCATTACTCTTTCTGCTTTTGTGTTGTCCTCTTCTCTCCTGGATCTTCCTTTTCATGTCTTTGCAGGACAATGTGGAAGCAGCCATCCCCTTGCACTTGTCAGGTTTGCACAGGAAACAATCTGGGAAACAATCAGGTTGTGGAGGCAAAACAGCAGCAGCAGCAGCAGCAGAAATATTGTTAGAGCTACCAATTGCTAGTTTTCTCATCCTTCCCATGTCTTCCTTCCATGAGTGGCTGAGTACAGAAATGCCATCACTACCAAGGAAGAGGGGGAAGATGGAAGGACAAGCAACTATAGTGGCAGTTTCTTGCAATTTCTGATGGCAAACTATGCCGCTGCAAAATCACGCCATCAAACGTGAGCTTGTTTAATCTTCAAGAGCTGAGGTTCAAAAAAGGAAGGGGGGTCCACATAGGGCGCACAGCCAATACCCTCCCCATGTGTGTCAAAAATTTGATTATGAGGGCTATAACACAGAATCACAAAGCACCACCAACACTGCAATGCTAAGACATATGCTTCCAAGAAAATCCCTAGTTCATTTTAGTAGAACTTACTTCCATGTACAGGTGCCTAGAATCAGATTCCAAAAGTCCTTAGCACTTGTTTATTTATATATAATATAATATAATATAATATAATATAATATAATATAATATATATTAGTTGAGAGTCAGTATTGTGCAGTGGGTTTGAGTACTGGACTATGACTCTGGAGATCAGGGTTCGATTCCCTACTCAGCCATGGAACTCACAATAGGAGCAAGTCACACACTCTCAGCCTCAGAAAAACTCACAACAGATTCAACTTAGGGCCACCAAAAGATGCAAACAACTGGAAGGCACATGACAACAACATTATTTACTAGTTACATTTACATCCTGACTTCCTTCCAATGAGCTGAAAGTCTTCCTCCTCCACGTTTTTATTCTCACAATAATAATATAAAATGGGACAAACACAGACTGTCCAACATCACTCAGTGAGTGTCATGACTCAGTAAGAACTAGAACCCAAACCTCGCAAGTCCTAGTCTAACATTCTAACCAGGATTTATTGCCAGCCCATAAAATGTATGGCATTAACTAAGACAGAGGATTGTGCTTCCAAGTATTTCACAATATTGGAAGAAGGTGCAATTCTAAAAACAGGCAGATGTTCAAGGATGTTATTGTTCTGATCCCACTGAACTGGTTTTCCCAGACCTAGAATAAACCCATGAAGTCACAGTTTAAATAGCAGGGCACAGTGCAGCTGGTAAAATTCTATGTGACCTGCCCTTCCATGTAGCAATATTCCCTTTTTGCATAGAAAACAGTAGGAGAAACACAGTATGCTGTTGCTTCTAAAAAGTTAGGACAGAGATGGGCAAATTGTGGTCCTCCATATGTTGCTGGAATGTAATTCCCATACTCCCTCTCCATTGGCTATGCTGGTTAGGACTGATGAGTTTGCAGTCCAGCAGCTCTGTTGGATAGGAATGCTGTCCACTTGTAAGCTAGCTAGAGCATTGATACCTCTTCAGCATGGCAGCCAGTCCAAAGAAAGAGTTTATGGTGAAAAGTGCTATTCTCACAGAAACACAGTTAGTACAGTAGTAGCTGCAATAAAAATATAAGATTTGAAGAGCATCAAAATAGCTAGGAAAATAAGAGTTCAATTTCTCTCCAACTGTACAAGTATGGCTATCTGTCCTCATCTTAAGGTGTATCTATTTTATTTTCATAATCCGAACTATATTTTTTATCCCAGAATATTGTGAGCTCATCTAGAGAATCATCATAGGGTTTTTGCCAGCAGGACAGGTGGGGAGAACAGATGTAGAGTTTGGAAAGATACTTTAAGAAGTGACTCAATAAAAATTCTAA
>CM034701.1:61473368-61484594 GCA_020142125.1 Phrynosoma platyrhinos | reverse complement strand
AGAACAAGGCAAGAAATTACAATTAAGAAAGTTGAAATGGAAGATTTCCCCCTACACTCAGCAAAGATATTTATCTATACAATGTCATTTCTAAAATGCTAACTTTATCAGGTCCTTTCTCACTAAGGAGCTCCATGTGGTACACCTTATTTTCCTCTCCCATTTTATCCTTAGAACCAATCTTTCAGGTAGATAGTGCTCAAGTGACAGTAACTAGCACAAAGCAAACTCTTCTTGCTCCAAGATAACTATTTTTCCACATCACAGGGCTTTGATCTCAAGAGGCATGATTGTAATAAAAAAAAAAGTAGTACCAGAAACATTCTTCAAACATTTCTCCTTACGAAATGATGATCGAGGATGGAATGGGAAGAAGCTAAGTTGGAATCTACTGATAGATCCCTGGCACGTTTCAGTACACCAGTTACCATTATTGATGCCTAACTGTTTAACAAGAAGAATAGCAAAATTATTTCCCCAACTAAATTGGGCTAAATGAAACAAAGAGACCTCAGACATGGGTGGGAAATGAAAAATAGATTTTCCTGTAAAAGGAATGGCAAATTCAGTTTTCATACTAAAAACAATTTCTTGGCCCAAACCCTCTGCCTGGAGACACCTCTTTTTGTAATACTTCTTAATTTTTATCTGCCACTGATAAATCTGCCACTATTTTACTGCTCAGATGGTGTGTCCTGAATTTTTTTAAAAAGAAAAACAGAAATTCAGATCTCAGGAGTCTGAAGTCTGCCCAGCCCCTGACATAAGATACTGCAGCAAAAATACCAGGCATTCAGGGGCCACTTGACATCTCTACCCCTTAAGCATAATCAGCATCCTGATCTGATACACAAAGCAGAACTGTCCAACAAAGCCCTCCAAGCTACCAGCAGTCTAAATAGAATTACTGGTGAGATTAGAGTTGTAAGTAGAAACACAGTGACAGCATCCAAAACATAAACATCTGATAAAGCATACCTCTTAATAAGGGAGGAATCAGAAAGTCCAGCATGGTGGCTTATCTAAAGTCAACTCATTTGTGTACTGCTTCTCTCTCTTAACTCTTTCTTTGTTTGCTCTTTCTGCAGAATGACACAAATTCTTATCAAGAATAAATACTGGGCCCATTACATAGCTTGACTTTCCATATCAATTGTCTGTGCTGACCAGGCAGTGGAGAGAACACCACAGGTGTTGCCCAGTGGTTAGAAATCAAGAGAAGACTCCTTTATTGCCACTTGCAGAGAGTGGGATGGTGTCCCTCTCTGGCCCCTGTCTCGGTTTCCTCATACTGTGACTAAGAAAAATGTCCAGCAATGCTTAATTGAATACAGTGGGACCTCGCCATCTGCACAGATCTCCCTGGTTGAGTCTATCCATCTGGCATATGATTCCTCTCTTTCTACTACCCTCTACCTTCTGGGAGCTGTTGTCCAAACAGTTAACTTGCCCAAGCTCTGAACTGAACTATTTCCTTTATGTGTAACACAACTTTACCTTGCACCCTGACATCATTATTCTTCATTCTCCCCACCCATGATGCATATCAATCAAATAGCTGTCACTGGCAGGAAATGCTCACCATGGCATCAGAATGTGAGAGGTAAGGGACACTCTGTGTGTTAGCTATATTTCAGAGGAAGGAACTGACAAACCCATCTTTGAGAATTCCTTGCTATTAAATTAATGGGGTGATAAGTCAACAGGAGACTTAAAGGCATATATACAAGCCACCTGTTGATTTTTTACGGCCCACATTAATTTCATAGCAAGGAATACTCAAAGTTGGGTTTGGCAGTCCCTTCCTCTGAAATATAGCCAACAGCATCTGGTATTCATTGGCAGTCTCCCATCTCAAATACAAACCAGAACTCACCCAGCTTTAGCTTCCAAGATCAGACAGGATCTGTTGCTTTTAGGGTATTTAGGTCTCCTACGTGATGATAAAGAGAAGAGGGCAGTCATCACCTGAGGCTGTTGTTTTCAACTGCAGTCCTTTGCTTTTTATAATGCAGAGGTTCCCAGACTTTTTACCCCTGTCACCCTATTTCCATTTTTTATGCACACATTGTGCCTCCCCAACATGGTATATGAATAAAAATATTTTGTTTGTGTGGTGCGCATATTTTCATTCACCTCACAGATAACATCCTAGTCATTGCACCTTTCTCACACACACAGGCATATGCGCCCTCTGCCTTAAACCTGAGCCCTCATGCCTCTGAACCCAGGGTGATCAGATGTCCTAACCACAAAGGAGGACAAGGCATTACAAAATAAAAGCTAAAAACACTAATATAGATGTAAATTCATGCTTCTTAGTCATGCTCAAAATGGAAGACATTTAGAAATTCCTCCTGGACAGAAGGTTGAAATGTAGGATATGTCCTGAAAAAGGAGGACATCTGGTTACCCTGCTTCTCCTCCACCCAAGAAACTGCCTTATGTCTCTAAGAGGCATGTGCCTCCTGTACCAAGGACAACATGTACAGAGAAGCTGAGCAAGAATTGCATAAAAAAGCGAAGGCAATTTTTGCTATACCCAAGTTTGGAGAAAGGTATAATGGGACAATGCACAGAGGTGGCTGTAAGGTCTTTTCAGAAGCCTCGTCTTTCTCCTTCCCTCTCCCCCAAGCCAAGAAGGATGGACTCTGTGAACCTAATGGTCGCTAAGAGACATGTACCTACTGTGCCAAAGATGGAACTTTTGGAGAAGCTAAGCAGGAAATGCATTAAAAATGGGAAAGCTGGTTTTGCTATGTCTGAGACTGGAAGAAGGCATAACAGGAAGATGCTTAGTGCTGCATTTGTAGGGACCAGTCAATCCTCAGCAGTGTGTGCATGTACACACACATACATAAACACATGTGTGAATGCTTGCCCATCTTTTTCACATTTGGTGTACTTGCAGGCTGGTTTTTCGTACACCATCCTTGAGCAACTATGGTCCAAAACACAGTGCAGAAATAATCCAGTCTGAGACCACTTTAACTGCCTTGGCTCAATGCTACGGAATTCTAGGAACTGTAGTTTTGTGAGACATTTAGTCTCCTCTGTCAGAGAACTCTGGTGCCACAATAAACTACAATTCCCAGGATTCCCTAGCATTGAACTAGGGCAGTTAAAGCAGTCTCAAACTGCTTTCTGCAGTGTGTTTTGGACCCTCAGGGGTCTCATTCTACAGTGTGAGAACCACTGGTATAAGGCATGGGTGGAAAGCTTTCCTTCTCTTAATATTTTGGACTATACCTCCCATGATCCCTTATCACTGGCCATGTTGAGTGAGGTTGATGGGGATTATACACTTTAGTGAGTGAAGTGTCGTACTGATCTTTAGTGCTGGTTACTCTCTGCAAATTGCACATCTTTCTACCCTGTTATTGGCTGTATTCCCATGTTACCTTTTTACAATGTCAGCTTTGCTTCTAAGGAATCCTAGGAAATATATTGGCTTGCTTGTTTTTCTACTTTGTCTGCATCCATCAGGTTAATTGCCCTGGGTGTCAAATTACCCAGGCAGAAGGAAAGGGTGTGGTTGCCAGTGAACACAAAAAGGTGGCACAGGAAAAACACTGGGGTGTTCCAGAGTTCAGCAGATAATGAGTAACCAGTAATGTGAAGTGGAGCAAAGGAACAAACGAATGACAGAATTTGGAATGCACAAGGAAATCATGGTATTTTGCAATATGTTTCTGTGATTTGTTTTCTAAATTTGCTTTCTAATGGACAATCATCTTTTGATGTTATCTTGTGACATATATCCCCATTTATCATGGGTAGTCAACTTTGGGCCTTCTAGATGTTGTTGCACTGCAACTCCCATGATCCTTCAGAGATATGCTGGGCAGGCTTGATGAGAAATGCAGATCACGACCATGGAGAGTCATGTATTTCCTGCTTCATAGGGGGGTTGCAGACAGCTAGAAATAGTGCAAATTGAGTCCACTTTTAGGGTTAGGGTTAGGAAATCATGGGAACTGTATTTTATTGTGGCACCAGAGCTCTCTGACAGAGAAGGCTCAATGTCTCAGAAAAAAAAAACAATTCCCATGATTCCCTAGCACTAACCCTAACCTTAAAAGTGGACTCAATTTGCACTATTTCTGGCAGTCTGCAACCCCCCATAGTTTAGATTTTTGAACTGAGTTATTCACACTAAGGCTAAAGTTAGAGTTCAGAAAAGTTATTGTATTTTTTGGACTATAGCTCCCCAAACCCCCAGCCAATGTGGGACATACGGTAGTGATTGTGGAATTCTGAGATCTATGGTTCAAAAAGGTAATTTTTCCAAGCTCTGGGACAGAATTTTCTGTTTCTGGTCCAAGTTAATTTTCCATTTAATCCTTCATAAATCTGTTCCATCCAATTTCCACATCAATCTGCAATTTGCTGTAAAAAAATACTGTCAGAAATTCATATTCATCCTGCCACTTGCCCTAAAATATGTGCACATTTGCCCTAAAATATCAATTTTAGTATACATTTTATCCAAATTGTTGCATTTGTACATGCATTTGGATAACATTTTTCAGCCAAGAACTGTTTTCAAAATTCAGATAACTTTTTAAAAATTGGAAAAAAATGCATTCTGATTGATGTATTAGTCCAAGAAATACAAATCGGGTCAGTTTGTTTTAAGATGCAGACCAAATGAAATTGTCAGACTTTCATAGGATCTATACATGCTTGAGCTCTATAGAATCCTTGTGCATCGATTCATGGGCTGTTACCAGAAAACTATCATACCAGAAAGTGGTGAGATGCACTATGCCCATCGTCTTTATGACTCTTTTTCAACTGCATATTTAGATGTGGCTTGGCCTGTACTTTCCTAGACAGTGAAGCCCCTTAGACTTAGTAGGACTTACGTTCGAATGAGCATATTTAGGAACATGCTATGAGTGTAATATCAACATACAAAAAGAAGTCTTGCTTGTGTATCTTTGCTGTATTAATTGTACCAAATCTTATCCCATCGTCATAACCCTACAAGAAGCCTGAGAAATGTTTCAACTTCTTCAGATCTTCTGAACCAACAGTCAAGGAGAGCCAAAATTTAAGAAAGCATAGGTGGCTAATACGCCTCCAACAGGTCCACTGTCTTAGTCAAATGTTCTGCCCACCTAGTAAACCCAATAGACAATCCAGATTTGCATACTGTGGACTTGGCTGAGACATTGTCACTTCAATAGCAAATTTAATGTGGAAGACGTTATTTTCCTACCTTTAACCATCATCTAAATGTGCCACTAAAAAAGAGGAAGAGGAATGCCCATAATATTTAGTTTCTACTAGAAGAATAAACATATCTAAGGCATCTGCTAGAAACAATATGAGTATCAGGGTTTTGTTTCTGGTGGATCCTAGTTTTGAAAGAACTGGCGATTTATCTAAACCACTAAGGATAATGAAGCTAGTTTACATGGGCATTGCAGTGGCTTCCAGTTCAACAATAGGAAATTGCAATGACTTAATTCTCTTTAGAAAGGCTCCTGAATTATTTAGTGTGTGTGTAACAGTTGTTCATTTTGACAGAGCAATGAGTGAAAGTCATTGGCAATCCAGTTTGTTAGAAAAGACTGCAGTAAAAGCAAGCCTTTTTTGCAAAACTGCCTGAAGGACAGTTGCAGTTTGTTATGCTCTGTATCTACAGGGAATGCAAATCCTAGCTCAGATTATAATATACTCTGAAGGCATAGGCCTATGTTTGTCTGCTATACTAGTTTGCTATTCATTATCATTTTTGCTTCCTAGTACTTTTTGTTCAAATACTAACATTTGCTGTATATTTCTGAATAAGTTTTTTGGCACTATGTTTCTTTATTGTCCAACCAGGGTGTTGAAGGAAATTCTGTCTTAATTTATCCATATTTCTTCATATTGGATCTGGTATAACAAGACAATAGAATAAAAGCAACCAATATGTTTACTGTTAGATTGGTCACAGTAATATGTATTAGTGTGTATTATGTAAAACTGGAACTACTTTGCACATACAAATACTTCCCACTATTGTTCTTTGAGTGATGTAATATGTTCTGTGGGTTGTCTCTTATGTAACTATTTGTTGAATTACAAATATGTAATCAGAATAGCAGCTGTCCAACTAGATTTGTCTTCAGTACTTCATATTTGACTGCTGTTTGGTATCAAACATTTGGCTGATAGCATGCAGTGATGATTAGTATATGACAGAAAATTGACATGATAGCTTACAAGATTTTATCTTTGCTAAACCCAAAAGAATCAAGATATGTTAGCAAGGAGAGACAGACAGAGAGAGATATTTCAAATTGTGAGGCTAACTTTCACAAAAATATGAGTTCAAAATGACGCATTTCAACTAGAAGGAAGATGGAATTACCCAGAATTTAAATGCCTACAAATATTGTTCCTAGCTTTACTGTTATGTCCTCAAATTTGAAGCAGTGATTTGAATTGAAGTGAATCCACTCCAGGCTTCAGTCTGAACTTGAAAAGAGCTATCCAAGGTACTGAAAGAGGTTCAGCAGTTTTGCCAGTTGTTGTTTTTTTTATATATTTAGACTAAAACATAAAGCAGATTTACCTGCCCCAGCAGAGGAGCCACCAGCCAGCCTAGAGGTAATCTCAAAGACTATGGGACTGGAGCATAAACTCTGGTCAGTTTTACCAAATTGGTAAGGTTTCAAGCATGGTCCCAGTGGCCAATTGCTTGTCTCCTATCTAACTACAGAAGGACTTACTCCATGAAATTTGACCTTGAGATGATGGATTGGCCACAGTAACTAGAAATATAATGGAAATATTGAACAGTTGTGATCTCTATCAGTGGAGGGATTACCCATATTGGTGAACTAGTATACATACACACATCTGTCTTCAGAAAGAGATGTCTTTGAAGGAATTAGGCCTAGATTAATAAACAAACTAGAACTAACTAGATGATGAAAAGGAGGGAGTACAGGCATACCTCAGTTAACAAAGCCACTGACAGTAAAGCTCTTTTTTAGAAGGGTTTTTACACCCATCCCAAGTTCCTGCTTTTCTTCCTCAGCCTCTTTCTAGCATGAAGGTTAGAGAAACACAGACTTTCAGGATTAGGTAACAATAAGGCACAACTCATTGAAAAAAACCTAATAATGCTTGGAAAGGTAGAAGGAAGCATAAAGAGAGGAAAGCCACATGTTAGATGGATGGACTATATTAGAGAGGTCACGGGTATGAATTTGCAGGAACTAAGCAGAGCAATGGAGGACAGGGAGTCTTGGAGATGTCTCATCCACAGGGTCACCATGAGTTGAAGTAGCTAACAACAACAACAAAATAGTATATCTATGGCAAACAATGCAACAAGTAAAGCTAGAATTGGGAAAGAAGAATTCTACTCTTGCCAATCCTACTGTAGCAGTGTATGCCTGTGTACAATGTGAAAGGTAAACAGCAGTGGCTCCGCAAACCCCTTACTGAGCATATGTGAACTGCAAAAAGGAGACAGCAGATACCACCTACCTCCAGCATGTGAAAACATTATTGATCTATATGTTTGGCCACCAAAGTGGAAGCCATAAGAAAAATGGAGGGCAATTAAAGAAAAAGTCATCTTTGGGTACATTCCAGAAGAATCTTTCAAGTGGTCTCCAGGAATAAATTGTAAATTTTGTTTTTGTTTATTTATACAAAGCTTATCTGGCCTAGTTGTTTCATTTCAGATATGTTCATAGAATCATATGATTCTATGTTGTGTATATTGTCAGTTTTGACTAAATAGTTTGCTAAAACATTTTGAAGTGCTCTTCTTTTTTGAGGTGTAGGAACCTATCTCTATTCTTTCCATGCTATTGCTACCTCTGGTACCAAATTTTCTGTTAAAGAGGAACGCATCTATTTCATTAACTGAGGTATTCTTGTATACTTGAAATAATACAGGAATGTACAGTATGCAAAGGGATCTTGTAGCACCTTTGAGACTAACAGGTTTGTCTCGAAGATGATACAAGATCCCTTTGCTTACTGATAATCCAGACAAACTCAGCTATGTCTTGAATTCTACAGGAATGTACAATACGTGTCAGAAATGCATCAGTAGTGTGTGACAGCTTATTTAGTGGGGAACTGAATGGAATCCTGCCCCCTCGCTCTCTCCTTGCTCTCAATTATCCCCACTTAGTCCATTCTTCTCAGGAAGTGAAGTGCATGAAATATTAATGGACTTTGTCCACCAGGCCTATGAAGCAGCTCAGCCTCTTCTAACAACAGCCGTCATTACAATGACTCCCTCCCACAGTGAAACCCAAGCAGCTTTTTCCTGTAACAGCTGACTGATTGCTTCTCCTGCTACCTTTCTCTCTCTCTTTCCCTTTCTTCGCGTGACTTACTCTGGGACAAGCAAAGTTATTCTTCTATTTGAAAAAAAAAAGAAAGGAATGGCAACTTTTTTGAAGAAATAGGAAAGGTGCGAAGGAAGCAATATGTTGGAAGAGAGAACCTTGATACCAGAGGAAGCGGGAAGCTTAGTGAGCAAAGCCCAAGGGTCAGGTGCCCATCCTCGGGTCACCTTTAATGCTCCAGAGAAATCAGAAGAGGAGCCATCGCACAGAAAGTTGGCCAAGTTAACTGTCAAGTATAACAGAAAAGATCTTCAGAGGTGGCTAGATCTGGAGGAGTGGATTGACACCCAACTGCAGAAGCTGTATCCATATCAGGTGAGTAACTACGAGGTGGAATGAAGGCTTGGCAAACAGATTCAAATCATTTTATCTGTGCTGTGTGATTGTAGCAGGACAAAAGGATGTGGAGTGGGATGGAGCAGTGTCTACTTTGGTGGTAAGGAAATATGGCCCATCGATCAGCTCTGGTCCTCACATTCCTATTGTCTCTGTATGTGATTACTGGGAGTGATTAGACTGAGGAAGGGTAATCCTCTCTGCCCTGAAGGCAAGGCATCCTATATCTAAAGCATTCCTGGGAGGCACCTGTCCACCTCTGCCTTGGAAATTTCTAAGCAAGAGATGCCAAAATCTTAAGTAGCTCCTTTAATTAAGGAACTGTTCTTACACTCAGCAAATGTTTCTTAATCTTTTATTTAGATCTGCCTCCTATAATTTAAAGTCATTGCATTCCTGCCAGGCATCTGACCATGTTATTACTTAGGGGGGAAATTGGTGAGTGTTCCTCTTTCTCTTCCAGAGATCTTTGGAAATTCCTGGAGAGTGTCAGTGTCTTTTCCTAAATCAAGGGGAAATTGTGTGACTATCCAGATGTTGGATTACAACTCCTAGTATTCCTTACCATTGGCTATGCTGGCTAGAGAATGCTGGGATTTGCAGTCCAGCAATATCTGGAGGGACTCACCATTTCTAGCTTGGAATGTTCCTGTTAAAAATTATTTATTTATTTTTTGGTCATCTGCTATGATATCTGAAAAGTACTTTGCTGTCACTGCTTGTTACAATGTTAGAAAAGTAGTTTGTTGTGTAGCTTGTTGTACCATGCATTACTTTTCCTTCATTTTCCATTACTTCTATGGGAAAAAACCCATATCTTGGAATTGATTAGATAATGGCATATGGCACTCTTTTTTTGGTCAGAATATCTTCAGAACTGCCATTTTAAACATTTGAAAGTAACTAGAAACTGTTACAGTACTTGTGCAAAAAAGTAACTGAACTCTTGCTTGGTAAATTAAGGTTAAAATGTGATTTTATTATACCTGTGTTACCTCCAAAAGGAACTAATTCCAACTTTCTTTTTCTACTTGTAACTCATTACTTCTAAGCTCTGATGCTTATTTATTTATTTATTAGTACATTAACTAGTACATTTCTTTTTTTGGGGGGGGGAAACGCTTATCAAGCTGCTAACAATAATGTTTTGTTGTTGTTGTTAACTGCCCTCAAGTTGATCTTGACTCATGGCGACCGAATGGATGAGACATCTCCAAGACCCTCTGTCCTCCATTGCTCTGCTTACATCCTGCAACCCGTGACCTCTTTAATAGAGTCTATCCATCTGGCCTTCCTCTCTTCATACTTCCCTCCATCTTCTCCAGCATTATTGTTTTTTCCAAAGAGTCCTCTCTTCTCATGATGTGTCTGAAGTACGACAGTCTTAGGTTGGTCATCTTGGCTTCCAGGGAGGTTTCCAGCTTGATCTGTTCTAGGAACCACTTGTTTGTCCTTTTGGCTGTTCATGGGATCCTCAGCACTCTTTTCCAGCACCACATGTCAAATGAATGTATTTTCTTCCTATCATCTTTCTTAACTGTCCAGCTCTCACATCCATACATGGTAATAGGGTATCCAATGGCTTTTATGATTCTAGCATGTGTGTTCAGTTGTATATCTTTGCATTTGAGAATCTTTTCTAGTTCTTTCATGGCTGCCCTCCCCATTCTTAATCTTCTTCTGATTTCCTGGCTGCAGTCCCCATTTCTATCAATGTTTGATCCCAAGTATGAGAATTCTTTTACTATTTCTATTTCTTCATTGTCTAGGTTGAACTTGTGAAGGTCCTCAGTGGTCATTATTTTTGTTTTCTTAAGTTCAACATTAAGCCTGCCTTAGCACTTTCTTCTTTGATCTTCCTTAGTAGGTGTTTCAGGTCTGTGAGGTTTTCTGCTAGTATTATGGTGTCATCTGCATATCTCAGATTATTAAATTTTAGGGTATCTGTGTCCTGTCTATCTACCAAGAGCATTTTTGCATCATGGGCTGCTAGAGAGAAACTTGCCCACAGTAAGCAGAATGAATTTAAGAGCTGAGGCTGGACATGAATTAAGATTTTCCCATTCCAGACTCATACTATAACCACTGAGTCTATGCTTGCTTTTTACAGCAGGGTTATAGCACTCAAGAGTTGGCTATAATGTGCTAAATAAGATCCTGGCAGTACCAGAGTCAGCATGGTATAGTGGTTTGAACGTGGAACTACAACCATGGAGACCAGGGTTTGAATCCCCTCTCAGCCATGGAAACCCATTGGGTGATCTTGGGCAAGTCACACTCTCTCAGCCTCAGAGGAGGGCAAAGACAAACCCTTCTGAACAATTTTTGCCAAGCAAACCTCATGATAAGTTTGCTTTAGGGCCATGGTGGTGAACCTATGGCGTGTGTGCCAGAGATGGCACGAGAAGCCATTTTTCAGGGCATGTGGAGAGCAGGGAAGAGGAAGAACAAGTCCATGCCTGTTGCTCCTCTTCCTGGCTATCCTGAAGAGGCAGCTGAAGCCTGGGAGGGTGTGGGGAGA
>CM034701.1:61390194-61408284 GCA_020142125.1 Phrynosoma platyrhinos | reverse complement strand
CCCCCCCCTCCTGGTAGACCCAAATGTGATTGGACACACATTCACATTTGTTCAACACACTTGTAGCCCAGTTCTTTTCAAAAGACCCTGTATTTGATCCGTTTCCAAACCGGTTCTTCTTGAATTGCATCGATTCACTATGATTCATACTGATTTATATTGAGTATGTATGGTTCTGAGATTGAATCAAGTGTGAACGAGGTACATATAAACCAGTTTAAGCTCATCTGCAAACTGGTTTAAATCATAGTGTGAATGAGGCCTCAGTCTTTTCTTAATACTGTCCCCTAGTGCTCACCAGGAGTGATTAGATTTACAGTGGGCCCTTGGTATCAGCTGGGGTTTGGTTCCAGGACCCACCCACCCCCATAGATAACAAAATTCATGGATGTTCAAGTTCCATTAAATACAATGGCATAGTAAAATGACGTCCCTTATATAAAATGGCAAAATCAAGGTTTGCTTTATGAAATTTATATATTTTAAAAATATTTTTAAGCCATGAATCCGTGGATAAAGAATCCATAGATACGGAGGGCCAACCATATAAAGAATGACATTGCTCTGTGCTGTTTCTTTGCATTTGTGTGTAAGCACTTCTGATCGTTTGGTTGAAGCACTTGGGATTGTTGGAGAGACAACAATCCAGGAGAGAATCCAAGTTATTTGAAAGACTTGGAGGTACTGTTCTACAGTGGCTCTGTTCTCTCTTGGAGTGGTGCTCTCAAAGGGTGATGCTGAGGGATACCTGCTCTACTCCTTATGCATTGGTTTGTGAGGTCCCTCAGGGTTCATTTTGACCCCTGTCTTATTAACATCTACATGAAATCACTGGAAACGGTAGTCCAGAGTTTTGGAGTAAGGTGTCACCAGTATGGTACCCAGCTCTATCACTCCTTCTCAGCTAATTCCAAGTAAGGTTTTCCTGTGCTAAACTGATGCCTAGCATCTGTAATGGACTGGATCAGGGCAAATGAACTGAAGCTTAATCAAGACAGTTCCTGGTCAGTTGAAAGACAGATCTAGTAATAGAGTTCCATCCTGTGTTAGATGAGGTTTCACTCCCCCTGCAAACATAGGTTCTGTTAGGTGTGGTAACGCAGCGTGTGGAGACCACGTAACGTGAAGCACCAGGATCCAGACTTCTCTGATGAAGCAGGCTGCTTGTCAGCTGGAGAAACTCCTCTCCCCTTCCAGATAGAACACAGAGACTCTACAGCCAGACATCTCACGAATGAGGCTTTAATCTTTGTTGCTCTATATACAGATATGTACAGCATACACCAACGCAACTCCAACAGCAGAACAGCAGTCCGCAATCCACCATCCAACAACCCACATTCCACATGTGTGTCCAGAGGCCTGTGCCTTATATAGCCTGTGCTCCACATGGCTTTCTGGCTCTGCCTCTTCCTGCTGGACGCCTGTCACTCACCTGAGTGACACTGCAGTTTTACATCACTTTTGCAACAGTTTCTGTGCTTTCCAGCACCAGGTGACTACCCCCCTGATGTCATGTCCTGTTACATCAGCATGATGCTGCATGACTCAGCTATGGCCAAATGCTGTGTCGTCATGGCTGCTGCACTTTCCCACAATGTACATTTTCCCTTGGGATCCAATCCTAATAGGTTCACAGTTTGAGGGTACTGTTGGATTCAGCTCTGAGCCCGGAAGCCCACGTATCAGCAGTGACCAGGAGTGCTTTTACCCAGTTAAAACTAGTGTGCCAGCTGCACCCTTTCTTGGAAAAGTTGGATCTGGCCATGGTGGTACATGCCTTTCTTGTATTTCATTTGGATTACTGTAATAATCTCTATGTGCCTTTGAAACTTCATTTCACCAAAAAAGCTGCAGCCAGGTTGTTAATGAGCTGGATATAGGGAACACACAACTCCCTTGTTGCAACAGCTCCATTGGTTGCTAGTCTGTTTCCAAGCACAAGTGCTGGTTTTGACCTAAAAAGCACTACAGTGCACTCTTCTTATCCACGGGCTTGCCATCTGTGAATTGAGCTTCCGCTGATGGCAGGGCCCTTCTGTTTGTAATGGAGGTCCATACACACAGCTGGATCTCCCACAGATACAAAGGGATGACTGTATATGGTTTGGGTCCAGGTTATTTGAAAGGCCATATCACCCTTTATGAGCCCATTAAAGCGCTAATATCATCCAAAGAAGTCCTCTCTATCACACCACCCCCTCAGTCTTGTTTAATGGGAGCAAAGGAGAGGGCCTTCTTGGTGGGTGCTCCTAAGCTCTGGAACTCCCTCGCTAGAGAGGTCAGATGACCTCATCACTGCTTTCCTTTTGGAGGTGGACTTTTTCAAACTGACGAGGGTAGGGCTTTTAAATGTTGTGCAATTTAGATGTCACTGTTTGTATATACTTTTTAATACATTTTAATATTTATAATGTGTGATGGTTTTAACCTTTTAGATTGTTTAATTGCTTTTTAAACTTTATATTTAATGCTTTTGTATTATTTTTAACTGATGTTATTTTAAATTTCTTATTAGCTGCTTTGAGTCCCTATATCGGGAGAAAGGATATAAATAAATAACAACAATAACAACTTTTCAAAATTTTATGTGGCAATTTATTGAATTTGTATCCTGCCTCCCCTCCCTATAAGACTCAGGGTTGCTCCCAGTAAGGTGAATAATAGGTAATTAAAATATAAAAATAAGTTCACATATCAAAAGACAAATTAATTAAAAGTATATTTTAAAATATTTCCACAAAAAGGAAAGAAAACGCCGCATCCTCTTGATTAAAAACTCAGTCATTATGGTGAGAATTTGTTTTCAAATGTTATAGAAACCGTGTCCCATTCTGTACAATCAAATTTCCAGTTTCATTTATATATCCAGGTATTGTGTGCAGGTCTCCTATGTTGCCACTTTAATTTTTCTTTTTTTGTCTCCTAGATGAGCTCTTCCATCAGTTATCCCAAGCACTGGCAGTTCTAACAGATGCAGCAGCAAGGGTGAGTTATTTCGTTCAGTCTCATAACTGAAAGCATATACTTACTCTGCCATTGCACCTGAGTGCTTGAAGGAACAAAAAAGCACCCAGACTCTTATTTCAACTGCTCCTGTGTTGGCCACTACAGATCTACTGGTTGCATCTGGCTGATCCAGTGCAAGGGAGTGAATGACCTGCTCATTTGAAAACTAAATCAACAACCTTTGTCATATTTGGATGAAAAGAAAACTCTGCTGTCAACAATATTTTCCTCACACAACTCAAAAATAAACTTTTGAGAACTCATTTTTTATAGTGAAATAATGTGTCCATAATATGGATATAAGAAAGAGCAGGGGGCTTCTTTTACCTATTGATGTCATGTGCAAGAAACTAGTTATGCTCATGCTTCACATGAGAAATGGCAATGATGATTCAATGTTTTGACTTTCTCCATAATAATTTTCTAGAAATAAAAAAAATCACCAAAGAATTGGGAAAGCTTTATGTTTCAGTTTAATTTATTTAAAATATCTTACACTGCTTTTCTCCTGAAAACAATATCCAGAGGGCCTTAAAAAGAAATAAACAATGTTGATAATAGTTGGCGAGCAAATAGGACTATTTTTTAAAAAAACATAATGGCATGCACTCATGCTTTTCTAAATTCGGGTTTTCCCCTTTATTGTGATCTGTTTATCCAACCTGTAGTCAAAAGTGAAAGTGCTAGTTGCTTTCTCAGCTGCTTACGTTATGGTTTTATTAACTTTGGAGAAGGTTTACACGTGCTTTTTCCTTTATTTCCTTAGTTTTAGGATTTTTACATATGCGATTGCAACTTCCATTTCTTCACTATCTTGTTATTATTGTTCCAGGCAGCATATGATAAAGTAAGGAAAGCCAAGAAACAGGCAGCAGAAAGAACTCAGAAACTTGATGAAAGGAGGAAAAAAGTCAAGCTTGGTATGTAAAATCAAGAATATTACTTCCACATAGGGAGTAAATGCCAAGGGGAAGCAACCTTATAATTGATTCATGTCTATAATAATTAGTTTTAATAAAGTTATTGAAAAATTGAGATCATGCTATTGAATGAGTATTTCATAACCCACATATACATTGTTATCATCCTATTATAAAAGTATTTGTGTTTTGCTAAGTTTGTGAACTTCTTATGCTTCAGATCTCGAAGCCCGGGAAAGAGAGGCCCAGTCTCAGGTCAGCAGGGAAGAAGAGATCCATATAACTAGGACATTGGAGCAAGAGGTAAGGCTATCCTTACTGGACAAAATGTCATTTTTTGTTTGAAATGTGGGTCAGAGCATGTACACACAATGACTGAGATTTACTGGATTTGGGGGAAAAAATGAAATAAATTATTCTGAGATCCCATGGAGGAAGAGGAATCTAAGCTCACATCGTCACCGGGTGTGAAGAGGCAGAACCCAGAACTTTATTCAAAAGTTGAATGGTCATAAGCAGAAAGTCCCAGGTTTCAGTCCTTGGCATAGCAAGGCTAGACTCCAGTCTAAAATATAGAAAACCCCTTTCAGTCAGTGTAGACAAGACTAAGCTAAATGAAATAGTGTTCTCATTTCATGTAAAACAGCTCTTTATGTTCCTACTACATTCTTAAAAATAAAAACCTTTCCATTTGGCTCTTGTTGATTGTCACAGAATGTAGAGCTAGACGTGCCATCAGCCTACTCCTTGTGACAATCTTAGAGGCTGTACAGACCGGCACAAAGGGCTGGCATCGGGGTGGAGTGGGGGTGTGGTGACCACCCACTGCCCTCCCCAACTCCGCCCCAATGCCAGCATCACACCGCCCACCCGGACGGTGGGGAGTGTCACGCCATTTCTGCAGTGCAACGTTTAGATGCACTGCACCAAAGAAGCGGTGCAAAGCCACAGTGTAAGGGCGGCTTTTTGCCTCTCCTTTTGGGCTAGCAAATCGATGCATCAGAGCCGCAGCGGGCGGTTGCCGCAGCCCTGATTCGGTGCTAAAAAGGGTGGCGGCAAGCTGCTCCTTTGGGGCCGTCTGTTATAGCCCCTTAGTCTTAGTCTTTTTATGTACAAATGTAAAGATGTAAATTGTTTTGTAACAACCATTTTTCTGGGCCGCATGATCACACTTTTGCTTTTCTTTCTAGATTCAACGGTTACGTGAAGAAGGTTCCCGTCAATTGGAAGAGCAGCAGAGACTCATTAAGGAGCAAATCCGACTTGAGAAAGAACAGCGGGTGCCTGGTAAGGCTAAGAAAGATCAGAGCCTCTGGTTATGCTGGATGTTTAGTATCTCTTCTGACTACATCCTTCAGTAGTTTTGGCCAATTTGTGTTTGAGTTGATTGGGATTTGCAAGGAAGAGTGTATAGGATTGTCTCTTCGGTTTGTAGAATCACTTGTATACCAACATCTCAAATATAGGCAGACTGCAAGTCACCAGGTGTACTATACTGCACAGTATTATAGTATTATATATCAACAAACTTTGTCACTTTGTACTTACTCACAACTACTTCACTTTTGGAGGTAACTTATATCTTCAATCTAATGCCACTACCATTGGCACTTAGATGGCACCATATTATGCAACTGTCTTCATGGGTGACATGGAATCCTTCCTCAGGTCTTGCACACAGAAGCATCTGCATGACCTGAGTTATACTGATGACATCTTTATCGTTTGGATTCATGGAAAAGAACATTTGAGGCATTACATTAGAATTGCAACAATTTCCCCTCTACCATAAACCTGAACCCAGAACAATCCACACAGAAAAGTTCACTTTGACTCCACTGTACAGATACACAGCACCGCACTATAGCAGTGAACATCCAAAAACACCACACTGTACTTAAATGCCTCCAATCTCCACCCAGAACACACTATCAAATCCATTTTTTAACAACCAAAACCCTTCAGCATTCATAGAATCATAGAATCATAGAGTTGGAAGAGACCACAAGGGCCATCCAGTCCAACCCCCTGCCATGCAGGAACTCAAAATCAAACCATCCCCGACATATGGCCAACCAACCTCTGTTTAAAGACCTCCAAAGAAGGAGACTCCGCCACACTCTGAGGGAGTGTGTTCCACTGTCGAATAGCTCTCACCGTCAGGAAGTTCCTCCTAATGTTGAGATGGAATCTCTTTTCCTGTACCTTGCATCCGTTGTTCCGAGTCCTATTCTCTGGAGCAGCAGAAAACAAGTTAGCACCCTCCTCCTCATAGGGCATGGTTTCCAGACCCTTCAGCTTCCTCTGGACACACTCCAGTTTTTCAACATCCTTTTTGAATTGTGGTGCCCAGAACTGGACACAGTATTCCAGGTGGGGCCTGACCAATCGGAATACAGTAGCATTATTACTTCCCTTGATCTAGATACTGTACTTCTATTAATGCAGCCTAAAATCACATTGGCCTTTTTTGCTGTGTCTGTTCAGATCCACAAGAGGGGTACTCATAAATTATGGATTTACAGCAGGCAAATTTCATGTAGCAGTTCTGGAACAAAAAATAATAAAAATAAATCAAGATGGAAAGAGAAACAGCTGAGTTGAGATATATTCACAAATTCCACTCCATTAGCAGAAGTATGAATGAAGATAATGGTTTCTGTGCTCACTACGTATGTTAAGATACAGGTCTTCACAACTGCAAGTGTTAACAAAAGGAATCTCAGCTACAATTTCTCACTTCAGGGGAATTTATGCAGAATGCTTTCTTTTCATATTTCAACACTTTGTCATACACAGCTATTGGAAGGTTTATGCCCAAGACTACAATTGGCATCTTTCTCTATCCTATTACATTCTGATTCTGCCTCCACAACTGTTTTAACTACTAATACATCTGTAGCTTTAGTATTGACTTAACAGTGCACCTGAAAAAGTGGATTCAAATTCATGAAAGCTCATGGATAAAATAAATTAGGGGTGAAACAGATGGTCAAAATAAGCAGGGTTCCAGTGTTTAGATGACACAAGCCTCAAAGCTGGCCGGAAACCGCTCTCAGGCTGCCCTACGGGGAGAAAAGCCAGACTGAAAAGGAGCTGACTTTCCCACTTCTCCCCCAAAAATGCACACTTTTGCTCGTACATCTAATTGCAGTGCCACCAGAGCAGCTCTAAAGGGGTGCTCTATCTTAATCCTAACCCTAATTGTGCATATAAATGCCCCATCACAGGAGTGTATTTAGAAGGGACGGAGCTGTCGTAACCAAGCGGTGGGGGTGGCAGTGCACAAAATAGAAAGCATGACACCTCTCATGGAGTTAAGTAAAACATAAACAAACAAGACAGTCAAAGACGGAGCATGGGGTAAAGGGGGGCATGATTGTACCTTGCTGGCATCTGCATGGGCTCACCTCTGTTCTGATGCCCTGTCCTGGTGAAGCGCTGCACATGCGACTGTGTGTAGGTTCACAGGGATGGCCATCCATTGGATGGCAGTCTCCAGCAGTGTGCTCCTGCGACTATGCACAGGGATGGTGGAGAGAATAATTTTTTAAAGTACCCAGCAGCGTGGCTTGAAGCCGCACCATGTGGTCATAACAAGCATACTCCAGTTGCCTTGGAAGCTGGCGGTGGGGACTCGGATCACTTTCAGAAAAAGCAGCTTCAAGCTGCTTTTTCATGCCCATCTGTTTCACCCCTTAGTTATTCTTAACGGTGGTCCTAAATTCCTTATACTCCACCCCTTTCTCCCATTATGCTGAAGCAAACTAACATGACTATATTTTTTTTAAGTTTTAATTTCATCACTTATTTTCTGTTTAGTCTGAGGCAGCTAATTTTGTCCTTTTGAAATCCCTACCTCTTACATAAAGAAATGGGTTGAGGAATATGTTAATAGTGTTTATCAAGAACATGCCAGAATTAGTTAATTTTAGAAATATTTGTTTACCATTTAGTTTGCTTTTCTATGGTAGTCTCTTACTCTAAATAAGCATAATGAGAATAAACATAAAACTTCCTTTTGACTCATATCATTGCCAGTGTAACTGCCAGCATAGATCTTGTCTACAGAAAAATACTCTGTAGTGGAGGTACATTAGTATGTCCTGAATGCAGAATTGCTTTAATATTTTAATTTAGTAAAAAGCTACCCTATATACTCAAAATAGTTTTCGTGGTATAACATTTTCTTTTTTTTTTCTTCCTCTTTGAGGCAAACAAGATGGGTATGGAGAGGAGGGCAAAGGAACACCCAAGCTCAAAGTAAGACATTCCTCAAAATCTGAGCTATGAAGAAAGATGAGCAACTAATTTATCATTCCATCAGTAGAAGCCACATGGATCACCTCCAGCCTCCCAGAAAGCTGGACTGTCCCTGGCATCCTCGCTGCTTATGGGAATGATCACTTACTTCACCTTAATGTGTTCCTTGCACTTTAATCTAGAATCTAGGCACTAGGATGAAGGTAATTACATCTGTGACTTGGGATAGTGATAGGTTGCAAGATGCTACTTGATGTATGTATCAATTTTCCCATTTTGGGAGAAGGGAAAGATATAAATCCAATAGATAAATAAATAAATGAATAAAAATTTCCCATGTTCTTAAAATATGGAGTTTTCTCTATGTGTAGGACTAGTGTTTCTTCATAAGTAGTCTAGAAATCCTTTTTCATTTGCCTACAAATATTTATATTTAAATCTCTTTATATGAAACATATATGTAAAACAGATGCTAAATTCTCCTGTATATTGCACCCAGTGTGCTACCTATGTGAAGCTAATGTGTCACTTTTCTCCATTAGCTACGGTGGAAGTGCAGGAAAGAAGATGAAACTAAAGGAGGCTACTCCAGAGATGTTCTTCTGCAAATTCTACAAAAGGTTCTGTTCCAAAATGCTTCTTCTCTTTAGTCTTGCCTTACATGGAAGAGCAAGTTTACTGTGTTTTGTGCTTGTACACACAGCCTGTTTGCTTCTACTTGGTTTGTCCCACCACTCTAAGCCATTAAACAAAGTAGAAATAGTTTGTTCAAAAAGCCATTGGAACCTAGGGTCCTGTGTCGTGGCACTTATTGTAACCAGGACAAGCCAGAGTTTGGTTTTGGCTTGTCTATTTATTATAATAGCTATATGGTGGTCTGTTGGAAAAGTTCTCAGAGCAAAACTCTTTAAAACATTGTAAAACTATACAGCATTTTAAAATGACTTACAATTATTTACAATTTAATTATAAACAATTTAAAATCCTCTACATCGTGGCAGAACTCCACAATCTTGTCAGGCAATAATCCCTAGGCACCCAAGGCTTTGATTATTTAAAACAAAACATAACATTAACCTAATGCTGAAATAAAACTAACATCCGCATCAGTTGGCCTCTTAGGGGAGGACATTCCACAGCCAAGGTACCATAGCAGAGAAGGCTCATACATCCTGGCTTACTTGGGAGCGACAAACTAGAATCCCAGATTGGAAAGCGTGTTGAAGAAACCATACCTTCTCTGTTTAACTGTTCGCATTAATAGGAAGAACCAGATGGGAACAAATGGGCTACGTTTACCAACATATGACTCATTGGTAAACCAAGAATATGTGAAGCCTGGACGGTAAATCAGGAATATAGTGAATCCTGGCTTATTGTTCCATACAAATATGGCTGTTGTATAAAAATAAGCCAAAAAACGTTGACATAAATTTCTTCATAAACCCATGAGGTTATATCATAGTCACAGAATCATAGAGTTGGAAAAGACTACAAGATAACTCTTTTAATTCTTTTTTGGTGTAGTGGTTTGAGCATTAGACTATGACTGTGGAGAACAGGGTTAGAATCCCTTCTTGGCCATGGAAACCCACTGGGTACCTTGGGGATATCACTATCTCAGCCTCAGAGGAAGTTAAAAGGAAACTCTTTCTGAACAAATCTTGCCAAGAAAACCCCTTGGTAGGTTTGCCTTAGGCTGCCACAAGTCAGAAACAACTTGAAAGCATACAACAATGGCTGAACAGTCCAACAGGAATTTAAGAACTTGAAAACTGTCTTACCATTAATATATTCCTTCACCTTGGTTTCTGAATAACTTTCGATACAAAGATGTGACTTGTGGTTTTGTTTTTGTTTTTCCCCTCCCTATTCATAATGGGGTGGCTTAGTGGTTAAGACGCCAATTCTGACGATCGGAAGATTGGAAGGTTGGCAGTTCTAGGCCTAAGTGCTTCATGATGGGGCGAGCTCCTGTCATTAGTCCCAGCTTCTCCCAGCTTGAAAGCATGCAAATGCAAGTAGATAAATAGGTCCCACTTCGGTGGGAAAGTAAGCATTTGGTGCAGTCATGCTGGCCATGACTCAGAGTAATCTTCGGACAACACTGTCTCTTCAGCTTAGTAACAGAGATGAGCACCGCTCCCTACAGTTGGACACGACCAGACATTCATGTCAAGGGACTACCTTTACCATTACCTTTACTTTCATGACTATTACTATGTTTTTGATAACTGTTAATTCTTCTTCAGCAGCTAATTTTGTCTGGCTAGAGATTCCTTTAGAAAGTGTAATTTTTGTTGAAATATAATTAATAATCACATAATTTTGCTGCTCTAATTGGTTTTGTTTGTATAAGTATGATCTATGAATATCAGTGAATTTTCTGTTTCTCATTTCATACACCCCTTGGAATTGCTAGCTGCCTTAGTAATATAATATCTCTGTAGAATGCATTCAGTATAAATTACCTTTTGCCAGTACTATTCCCTTATTCTTTTACAGTTTTTCTGTCATCTGTACTTGCAGATTTGGCCAGAGCTTTAGATTTTTAAAATATATTATTTTCCTCATAGACTTGTCTCTCACTTCTATTTTCTTCTTCTGGCAGTATGGTGAAGTTCTGAATTTGTTGATTTCAAGCAGGAAGACTGGGAGTGCAGTTGTGGAATTTGCCACAGTAAAAGCTGCTGTAAGTTGCTGTGGGTTTTTGTTTTTTTTAACTTTGGAATTTCTTGGTGCATCATGCTGGACATGGTAGTACAGGAGGTATCTTTTGTGAAGGACACAGCATTAATATAGTGTGAACATTTATCTTGTAGAAGTTATTGGTGTTTTTTTTACTATGATACATTTATTATGGGAAAATATATATTGTATGGAAAGGAGCATAGTACATCCCTCTGTGTCCACAGATTCTGTATCCATGGATTATACCATCCACGGCTTGAAAATAGTCCAAAAACAAAGAAATTCCAAAAAGTAAACCTTGATTTTGCCACTGTATATAAGGCACACAATTTTACTACACTATTGTATATAATGAAACTTCAGCACCCACGGTTTTGGTATCCACAGGGGGCCCTGGTACCAAACCCCAATGGATACTGAGGGCCCACTGTACTGAATAGAGCAGTTCTTCTTAGCATTCAATATTCGTTGAATAAAGATGCAGATTTGATTTGTAAATCTGAGTTGTTACCAGTCAACAGGGCAGTTAACAAAATCTTGTATATCTTTAATGCGACCTTCTTAGCACACTATATAGTCATTACCTGTACAATCAATCGGTGTACAATCAATGTACAGGTATCAGCTACCTGTATCAATTGATGCTACACCAATACATTAGGAAAGATAAGAAATAAATCATTCAGATACATTTACTTTATTCAATTAAATCCATTATTTATTTATTTATTTATTTATTTATTTATTTACTCCATGTCTGTTCCTAGAGCTGGGACTCAAGGCAACTTACAAAAATTAAAACCTCTGTAATTAAAAACATATGGAAAGCTACTGTAATTAATGTAATTAACTATCTACAGAATTAACATAATTAAACTATCTACAGAATTAAAACTCTTTTAAAATATATATATTAAAAAAGCAAGAAATTAAAACATTACAGTGAACTATTAAAAGCCTTTTCCTCATGAAAAAAAAATTCCAGTTCCTCAAACCTTGTCAGAATAAGAAAGTCTTCACCAGACAACATAGAGAGAGAGCCAGTCTAGATAGGGAAGGGAGATAGAGCCTGGGAGCAATAATCAAGAGGACGTTATCCACATTCCCACCATGTGCACCTGTATGTGGTAGGACTGAAAAAAGGGCCTCTCCAGAATCTCAAAGAATGGTACAAAAATATTTCATATTTACTGTTGCAGCATTGTCAGCTAATGACTGTCTGTACAGTAAGTTCTGCTATTATGCAATAATTGTGTTCTGAGGCCCACATTATAGTTCTCTGCACTCTAAAAAATAACAGGACTTATTGGTGGGAGGGTTAGCTGCAGATCTCAAAATGTATTATTTGTATCTCGGGTATCACTAAGCTAAAAACCTACCACAGAAAAATAATTTTAATCATTAAAATTATTTTGCATTTCAGCAGTAATTAAATGTACACTGCCTTACAGCTAGATCTTTTCTTTTACAGTCCTCCTGTCATTTTTATTCATAGACTAACACTGACATTCAAGATGATCTGCTTTTTTCACTTCCAGTTGATTTCTTGGCTTTGGGGAAATAATACCAAATGATAATAATTTCTCTGTGCCTGCAGAGGACGTAACTGGCTGTGAACAATTGGCTTACTAACTGAAGGAACTCTAATTCAAAGTGGTAGGCCATGTATCCCCTTCTTATGATGATTACAATTGACACATGTTCCTTTTTTTTAAAAAAAAACAACTTGGGGCCTTTGCAGACTGCCAGAAATAGTGCAAATTGAGTCCACTTTAACTGCCCTGACTCAGTGCTAGGGAATCATGGGAACTGCAGTTTATTGTGGCACCAGAGCTCTCTGGCAGAGAAGGCTCAGTGTCTGAGAAAAAAAATACAGTTCCCATGATTCCCTAGCACTGAGCCAGGGCAGTTAAAGTGGACTCAATTTGCACTGTTTCTAGCAGTCTGCAACGGCCCTCAGAGAGGTAATTTCCCAAAATATTTCTAAAATAGGGGGTTCTCTTATGCTCAGGAGAGGTTATGACACTATTTCTTTTTCTATGGTAAAATGTGGGGATCCCTTTGTCTTCCTGTCCTGTATTGTCTGCCATAACTTATTCTGTCTTAGTCGGACCAGCAATCTCACTTAGCATATGACTTTGTATATCATGAAACTGTAGTCACATGAGAAGCAAAACTGAAAGCCTGAGGGTTCCTTGCACAATACAATTACAGACCCTTGTTGCCATGGCTACCTCCTATGGAATACTGGGATTTGCAGTTTGGGAAGGTACTAGAGCTCTCTGGCAGAGAATACTAAATACCTCAGAAAAACTGCATGTCCCAGGATTCCATAGAATGGAACCATGGCAATTAAAACAGCATCAAAGCACTATAATTGTATAGTGTGAAAGCATCCCAGAACTTGAAGCAAGAATTAATTATTGTTGTTCAGTGCCAGACAGGCTGGAGGTATTTTCATGAGATGAAATGAAAGCTCATGTTTGTTTGTAGGTAATTCAGTCTGCACAAGTGTGACTGTGACAGAGCCATTACTTCATTTTTGCAAGACTAAGGAAAAGTTTAGCTGTCATGTTTTTGATGATTTTTACATTTAATTGTTAATTATTCAAGATAATATTTTATTTTTAAATTTTAAATTTTTAAAAAAGTCATCAGACTTCATTCTTGCTGTCCAGTGCTTTTTAATTTTCATTATAGTATGTGGCATGACTTTGCTGTCTGGAGCAACCTGGATTTGTTTTACTTACCTTGTTTCTTGTCTCCCAAGCATTTCCTTGTAGCAATGTATATCCTGCCAGTTTGTAGTAGAGAAAGAGAGAGATGGAGATGTGGAGAGAAAGAAGCTGTGGAAACAAACTGATGTGAACCTAGCTAGGAATTTGAAAGAGGGGCCTGTCCAAGTTTAGATGAGAGGGTTTTTAGGTTTCATCTAGCATTACAGTTAAATTTGGCTATGGCTCATCCTCTGTTTTCTAGGGATTCATGAGGGAAACATGCCTAAGTTGAATGAAAAGGAATATAATTGCAAGCAATTTTTTTTAGGAGATGGCAGTGAAAAATGAAGTTGGACTGATAAATAATCCTCTAAAAATCACTTGGCTAGAGGGCCAACCACAAGGCAGTACATTGTATGCCGATGGCACCATCCAACCACAAATTTCCCAGGTAAGGCCATGCAGATTACTGGTGCAACCTCTCTCTCTTTCTCTTTCTCTTTCTCTTTCTTTTGCTCTCTCTCTCTCTTTCTGTGTGTGTGTGTGTGAGAGAGAGAGAGGTCTTTTCACCTGTGCATCCTTTTGTAAGCTGTTGATTTTTGTATTTGTTTGTCTTAAATCAATAAACTTGCCTTGATTTTATCATTTATATAGACACGCTATACTAGCACATTAGCTGAGTTATTGCGAGTTAAAATTTATTTAGAACAATGCCAGCAGTGTTTATTAGGTTAGCTTTGAGTCAATAAAGGTGGATCTGTACCATTTGTGAAATGTAATCCTGGAAAAAAATGTACACTAGTATTTTCTGTAAATTATGCTAAATATTATACTGATACCTTTGACCATAGTCTGGTCTCTTTTTCTCTGTGCACATGGCCTGCTTATTTTCTCCAACAGTGCGTAGGTGAGAAAATAGCAGTTATGTATTTAATGAGTAGGTGTTCTGGCAGCTTCTTGGGAGAAGCTGTTGTTTGCATGCTCTTTTGTTATGCTAACAGGTTTCTTGGTACTTGATTCCAAGTGGCATTTCCTGAGAAACTATCTCTTAACTTCCCTGAGGTTGTGTTGGAATCTGGGCGGTTCCAGCTTGAGTACACTTGCAGCTCTCTGCAAAAGGTGGCTTCCCTATCTGACTCCATGGAGCTGGCTATTTTACAACCATAGATAGTCCTGCCTAGAGTGGATTAGGTAACAGCCCTCTGACTTGGACAGATTAAACAAAACACAAGGTTAATGTTCTCCCTTCACAACAACATAGACAAAGCTGCCACAAGCAGTCATCCATAGAGGTTTTTGCTTTTGTGTCCCTTTTGGTAAGGATGGAAGAGCAACAACTTACTCACCTTTGTTTGCATTTAGGTGGAAGAACTTTGGCTGCGAATATTGCATCTTACTAAATCTCTGGCTTGTGACACAGTTTGTCTTGGCTAGTTTCCATCGCAGCATTTTTGACTGGGAGACTGTAGTCTGCCTGCTGTACATGATTAGTATGTCTTGAGTTGAGGGGTAAAGAATCCTGGGAGCTGTGATTTATGTTCATAGCTCTATCATGGCAAGAGGGTTACACCAAGCAAAAATAGGCCTTCCAGCTACCTTTGACATTCCAGAAGTTGAACCATTCTGTTCTGAGCTCTTCCAAATTGTATTAGTACGTTTTGTTCTTTAACACAGAAGCAACTTGAGGAACACACTGCAGTTCAAACAAACTCTTATATTTAACACTGGTATTTGGTGGATGGCCAACTAGAAGGAATAATATGTGTCCATCGCATCATTCAGAGTGAAAGGGGATAGAAGCAAGTGTTTTTTCCTGAAGGAGAAATTTGCCCCTTAACTAGTTAGCATAACAGAGAAGTAATCCAGCACCATCATTCATTAGGACTGAGTTAATTTCTCCAAAAAACTGAGATAAATTTGAATCCTGAGGTATTTTTTAAAAGCATACTGAATTCTGTGCCATATCCTAAATTATTTGCCAAGAAAACTGAATGCTACAACCTGGTTAAATTATGTAAGAGGAATAAGCGTCCACATATTTGCCTATCTTGTACCCATCTGCGAATGGAAATGAGATTATAAGGCTTGAAAACTATTTTGAAAATAAATTCACACAGTTATTCAGAATCTCAGAACTGTGAAAAGATTAATTACGAGCCAGGCATAGAGTGTGGGGAGTGTGCACATGTGTACTTTTGACCTGTGACTATCAAAATTCCAGTCAGGCTAACACTTGGATAACGAAAATGTTTTCTTGTTGTTCCATACCTGTGAATGTGTATCTCCACCCTTCCTATTTCTGTAGAATTACTCCTATGTGACCTCACATTCCTTCCAGCCAAGAATACACTGCTCTCTACAGAATCCGTCTGAAATTCAGTAACCGGAACTTGAATCTGTATTTGTTGTTGTTGTGTGCCTTCAAGTTGTTTTTGACTTTTGGCAACCCTAAGATGAACTTGTCACAGGGTTTTCTTGGCAAGGTTTGTTCAGACGGGATTTACCATTGCCTTCCTCTGAGGCTGAGAGAGTGTGACTTACCCAAGGTTATCCAATGGGTTTCCATGGCCAAGTGGTGATTCAGACCATTGTCTTCAGAGTTGTAGTCCAGTGCTCAAATCACTACACACTAGCTCTCTTCAGTCTGCATATTTATAACTTAATTATCTGTTTCTCCTATCCTTTTCAAGCTGTATTGTTTGTCCTCATTATCTCTTATGTTAGTATTCATCTCCATTTATTTCTATCCTCAAATATGAGAAAGACTCCTGAAATTAAAAAGTATACTAATACTAATAATAATAATAATAATAATTACATTATTTCCATCTGCCCTGGGATTGTTCTGTTTTCTGTTACATTCACATCACCATGTATGTCTGTCCTCCTTTCAGTTAATACATGTTTACCTCTCTGCTAGAAATCTTGAACAGTCCATCAAGGGGGCAATCCTGTTCTCTCTGGAGGGCAGCTGAGAAAATATGGGGTACTTCCAACTTCTGTCTCTTTCTCTGGGGGCAGATGGAGTCCTCCTTGGGTTAATGGCAGTGGCAATTTCCACAGTTGTTGTTGTTTTGCTCACTACATTCCTTGAATAGTTGAGGCTAATTTGAGGCATTTTGAAAGCATGACAAAGCAAGGTGTAGATCCACAATCTGTGTTTCCCTGACATGCCACAAACTGGAACCAGTAGCATTAATTAACTCCCATTTTTTCAGTGTGTAAGTGAAAGAGCTGCAGACAAGGAAAGCAGTGAAAAACACCCTTCTGTCTCCCATTCTTACAACAGTGAACTTGAGGAGCTTTGACTGCAACAGCAGTTCTGTACTCATACACCCACCATACTTAGGATTGATCTACCTTTGTCCTGACGATAAGCTATTCTGCTTTGCCTGCTCTGTCATCCTGATCCACCTAAAGGAAACATGTTGCATATTTAGTAGCTCTTTTTTGTTACAGGAGTGACAGAAGGACAACTTTCTCCAAAGCTTATTCAGATTAAGCAGATGTTAACTGCACCTGATAACAGGCCCAATCCTGACACTGACAGTGAGACAAAATTGCTGTCTTTTTACACTTAGGTGAGAATCATCTAGCGTCCTAGTAAGTAAAGCAGAACATGCTATACATTTTGAAACACTGTTTACCTAAGCTTTTAACCTGAGGCAAGAAACCCTCAGTTCAGATATGACTCTGACTTGTTTGTATTGTTCAGCCAGAAACTAAAGCAAGAGCAAGAGCCAGCTTAATTAAAAACTCTTGACATGTATTGGGTTTTTTCCCTTGATGGCACAGTCAGAATCTCAGCTATGCAGAAGTGGGTGGAGTTCAGAATTCAATACAAGCATTAGTTCTCTACTGAGACATACTATATGTGACATATCGCATATTCAAACAGGCATACCTAACCCAGCTACTTTCAATTTAGAGAAAAAGCCACTGCAGATCCCCTTCTAGATCAGGCCCCGCACTCCCTTCTGCGTTGTTTTGTTTTGTTTTTAAAACAAACAATGCCTTCAAGGGCAAAAAGCAGCCAGATATTTTTTTTCTATAGAAGGCTGCTTTCCCCCAAAAAATGAAAGTGGCCAAGTTAAGCATGTTTATATTTTGACCCTGAGATAGTAGTGAGCCCAGGATATGCCTGGAAATCACTCTTCTGTTTAATTTATTCAGGATAATAAACTTCCAATAGATGGCTCCTAGCTCTACCAGTCAAAGGCATTCTGCAGTTGTTTTCATCCTTCCATAATGGATTTTTTGTGGGGAGAAAAAGACAGAAGCGATTCAAAAATACTGGAGGGAAGACAATCAGTTCTAGTTCCCCATTCCCCACCCTGGTAAAATTCCACAAATAAAGCAGAGGAACTGAACAATAAAAGCCTCACTTTAAGTCAGTAAACTACTATTGGAGATGCCTGATTCTGGCCCTGGAGCATGCAAATTATTTTTCTTGTAGAGGATCTTAGGCTGTTGAAGAGAAGGTTTTGTTT
>CM034701.1:61338932-61361406 GCA_020142125.1 Phrynosoma platyrhinos | reverse complement strand
TGGTCTCTTCCAACTCTATGATTCTATGATTCTATGATTCTTCTCATCTCTGAATGGTGAGAAGATGGGGAGGAGTGCTAAAGGTGGGTGGGTGTGGATGTTCTTATGGAAGTGAGAAAGGCCACTGGCAATTAATTTAATCTTTGTAATTTTTACTCCATCTACATTACTGGACTATTTTCTGTGTTCCAGAGGGGCAAATTCCAGTAATATGATCAAGCAGAGCAAAGCCAGAGCCAGTACACAGCCAGCAAACAAAACAAGCAAGGATTATCCAAAACCAATATTCAAGAACTAGAGCCAAGATCAAAAAAGCAGATACAATCTATACCAGGGGTTGGCAAGGATTTTTTACCTGGGGTCGGTCTCTGGTCCCCAGGTCTTCCGCCGGGCCGGGGGCAGGGAAATGGCGGTGCGCGCGCTCACATGCGCGCACATGCCCCCCATCGATTGCCACCGCACACGCTGCCGCCATTTTGTTTGCCAAAATGGCGGCTGTGACTTGTTTGTGCACGTGCAGGAGTACTGCGCATGTGCAAATGAGTCGCAGCGGCTGGCAGGGGTTGGCGGGCCGGGTGCGACCCGCGGGCCATAGGTTGACAACCCCTGATCTATACAATCCAGAATCAGGATAGAACAGATCAAATCTCAAGATATAAGGAATTCAGAAACAGTGTTATTCTCAAAACAGTGTTTAAGTCAACTCTAAGATTTCTCTGCTGCTGCTGCTGTCACTGTTTGAAAACAAGGCTTGGCTGTCATGATTTAGATAGAAATAAACATCTTATTATAGTGGGTAGGATTATGCCTGCTGAATCTGTTGTCCAGGTACCGATTGTCAACAGGAAACTTCATGATCCCTCTTCTCCCTTCTTATGATTCCTTATTCTTAAAGTGGACTTGGACTGAAAACTGCTTAAGGAGTTTATCACATAGGAAAAATTGGAAGTTTAAACGGGTCAGAACCCACAGTTATCCAGCGTATTAGGCACAATTGAGCAAATGGTTTTCACACGACATCGTGCGCAAACCACTTAGAATCAGAGGAGAAAGTGACATGAATCAGGAAATAGTCATTTTCTGGAAAATATTGTGTTTTCATTTCCATTTCATTCACAAATTTGCTTTCTTTGTGCAATTGCTGTAGTGTGAAAGCTATTTGTGGAATTCTTCCTGTTTTTGAACTTGTTACCAGATTTCCCGTGTTCTTTGCTGTGCTGTTGGGACGAGAGGGACGCAGCCTTTTATGCATCAGCCAGGGCTCTTAAAGGATCAGCAGGCACACACACACAGAGAGAAACAGCTTGCTTCTCTCCCTCTCATCCTCCAGCCTTCCCCATTAGCCAGGGCTCTGAAAGGAACAGCTGGTGAGAGAAGGCAGGGATGCGGCAAGAGAGAGAGAGAGAGAGAGAGACAGAAAGAGGTTTTCTCTTTCCTTTCCTACTTCTTTTGGGTAATGTTCTGTTCTTTTTACTCTGGTTGGATACCATTTCTTGGAAAGTAAGGGCAGTACAGTATATTTTTATAAATAAAATTGTATAAATAAAATTGTTTATTTCTCTGGGTGATTTCTGGTAATTCAACTACTGTTTCTGTGTGCTTGCACAAAAATTTATTTCCAAACCATCAGTGGGATTTGTCTGCATCTGTGTGAAAACCAAATGCACTTTCTATCCACTTTCTTGGCTTAGTAATGTGCTTTTAATGCATTGTTGTGCTCTGCATATGAAAATCAATCACACATTTGTCTACTTTTCCAGGATGTGGACACTTTAACCATTCTCAGGATGGGAGCACATAGGTCCCCATGTGATAAACTCCACAAACCTGCAACAGTACAGAAGTAGAGGCACAATGTACTTTAGATCTTTTTATCTTCTTGCCACATTGAACACCTTAAATATCTTCTGCAGATAGAATACACACACAGAGAGAGAACGATGTATGAACATTTGGTTCTTTCCATTTCTGTTTCTTTGCTTCTTTCAAGCCTAAAGATATCTTTCCCCTACAAGGAATTTTGGATTGTGGATTTTGGTGGGTTTTTTTGTCAGTCCCATTGTCTCTACTAACCCTGTTAATTTTCTTTCATCAGAGGCAAGACTCCAGCAGTAACAATACTCATAACTGGCAAAAGCTATCCTGACTGAACAGAGGTATTGCAGATAATGACTGCCAAAGTAAAAACATGTCATTGTCTACACAATGCAACCAGTGTTAGATTCTTTGGGGCATAAATTGCTCTCCCAAACAAAGAAGGCCCTAGCTAGTGCAGGCAAGAGACGAAATCTCCTTTAGCCATTCTGACCCATCTCTTCCTATGTTGAAAGAAAAACAAACCTCCCTTCTGTTGCTACAGGTCATGATAGTAAATTAAAATCGAAGTTAAAGGGGCATGAAAGCCACTTTTATATATATATACAACAATTGCTATTGGGCATGAGTACCACCACTGAATTTGGCAGGACTTAGAAAAATCCCTCTTTTTATTATACTTCACAGAATCCTCCAGCATGGCTGCTAGGCATGTTCACTGGCATTTAGGGAGTTATAATTTTTTAAAAAGTAATTTTACCAAGCTCTGGAACTCAGGTCCAAAATACACTGAAGCAATAATCCAGTTTGAGACCACTATACCTGTCCTGGCTCAATACTAGGGGGACTGTGGTTTTGTGAGACATTTAACCTTTTCTGTCAGAAAGCTCTGGTGCCACAATAAACTACAATTCCCAGGACCTGCTAACACTGAACCAGGGCAGTTAAAGCGGTCTCATACTGGATTATTTTTGCAGTGTGTTTTGGATTGTGCAAGTTTATTGTATTCTTAAATAAATTGCCTTCCCTGATCCAACTTAAAATTAAATGCTGGCAGTGTCCAGACCCTATCGCCACCCAGGACTATCCTGGGGCCATCCTTGCTCCTGGGGCTGCTCCAGAAAACTCCCGGCTTTGAAAAGAGACATGATGAGCAGCTTTAGATGCAGGGATGGCCCCGGGCTGCATTCGGGCGATGATTTAGGTGGCAAATCCCTTGCGATAGGGTCCAGACAATGCCCAAATTTAATTTTAAGCTGGATCAGGTAAGGCGAGTTATTTAAGAATGTGATAAGCTCCTCAGTGGGACTTATTTACTCAAAAAGCCTCCAGGCTACAATGCTAAAGTATGCTTTCTTGGCATTTCTTGTCTCATTGAAGTGAATAAGCAGAACCAGAAAGTCACCTAAGGTGGCAGAAGTTGAGAGGCAGTAGTAGGGTTTTGAACGAGTGCAGCGGTCTAAGTGGCCTGCCCTGCACATCCTAAACTACTCTAACTTTCTTGAAGTTGTAGGAGGCTAGTGATATTAAACTATGGTCCAGTAGTCTGACAAGATATAAGCGAGCTTCTTATATTACTGTCCTATGATCATAAAATTGTAGAGTTGGAAGAGACCACAAGGGCTATCCAGTTCAACCCCTTGCCATGCAAGAATACACAATGTTGATGTTTATCAAAACTCAATAGCATGGTGTGAATGTGAGAGTTACCCTTGTTTGCTTCAGTATTTGAATATTCACAGTGATAGCTGAATGCAATAGTGATTGTCTGTTAGCTGAAGCATTCATTCCTCAGGGAAGCTGACTGTTACAGCTTTCTAGCTGCTGTCAGATTTCTCAGCCACTGGCATTTTACCTGGATCTCTGAACAGCACCCCTCAGGTTTAAAAATATGAATTACAGGGTCTATCTTTTGAACATCTGGAACCAACTACTCCAGAAAATAATACTCAGTAAGCCCACCCCAGGCAAGCATTTCCATGTTGTTGTAGAGCAGAGGAGTGATTGGGAATGTGTCCAGCTATTTTCTTGTAGTGGACACACCACAAGAACCCTTGAAGATCTTGGTAGATGTCTACTGCAGTGCATCCAGTTACAGGAAAACAGCTGGATAATAGCTCATCCACCCTCTAACAACATAAAAATGGCCATGTTGGGACAGAGGACTGTGCTGCTTACAAGGTGAATTTGGGTTGGGTAGCATCAGAAGACTTAGCAACGTGATAAACAAGAATCTCCTGATGAAGGGTCCCAGTCCTATATTATGCACTTTGCCCATGTTCTCTTTAGTGGTCTACTCTTTCTGGGTTGAGGGGGTTGGTATAATTTCCTTTGTGTTTGTGCAAACTTTCATCCATAGCCATTTTATTGGAGTTTAATATATTCTTACAAGACAAAAGATCCAGACATATGTTGAAGCTTCAGTAAAAATAAACTTGCAAATATGTACGGTATGTCATCAGATCCTGCCACATAAAAGTTATAGGATTTCAAAACATCTAATTTTACTAAAACTAGGGCACATTAAATGTAATTAAATTTCCTTTCTAATATTCTTCTTAATTGTTTAAGATGACCTTGGCCTGGAATATTACCTTGCCACAGTCTACCTCCTTTGATCCTGCTCCATGTAATGAAGTCATGGCCTTGTTTTTCACAATGGAACAATGGTTTTCATTTTGAAGTCATGACTAAAGGATTAAGAATTTTCCTGTTAGCAGGACGAAATCATATCTAAAATAAGAAACTTCTGGGTTCTCAGTAGAATACTGGGAGAGAAATTTCCAATAAATAACATTTTATACTAATCCAATTACTAACTATAAATCAAAGCCAAAGCAAGATGAACTGGCCAATCTACTAAGGATTTTTTGTATTATTTAGCAATAGAAGTACTCAGGTTTGCAAGGATTAGGAATTTGCTAGTCTCCACTCCATTCAAGCACTCTCTCTTTAATTGATTTTCTCTTTCTTCCTGATCTTTCTCTTCCTCTACCCTGCCTTTCCCTCTCTTCATTCTTCCTTACCAGGCAGCAGGCCCTTCTCTCTTTTTCTTTCTCTGTCTTTCAACTTTTTTGAGTAGGCCTTCAAAGGGAAGCAAAATTTCACCCTAGAGCTCCTTTGGAAAAAAATTATTCCAAGCCTACCTGGAGCTTTATCTCTGATGTTTGGGGGAGTGTGCCACATATGGACTGAAGATGGCACAACAAGCTGCATTATTCTGGCAGTTTGGCCAAGCTATGCAAATTCCTTCTGGTAAGAGAGCCAACTGTTCCCCATGCTCTTGCTACATAGCCTCCAATCCCCCCAATTCAGCAGGGACAGGCCCAATTAATCCTCCGTTGTCCTACATTTTTAGAGGTGCAAGATGGAATTTCAGAGGATGCAACAAAGAATCATTTGTGTCCATGAGTAACAAGTCATCACTCAGCCAGCTGCTAGTGTGCCTTGAGAAGTGGTAGCAATAGCAATAGCAGCTTCATTTATATACCGCTTCATGCCACACTATGCTGTCTCTAAGCGGTTTACAACCGTAAGCTAATTGCCCCCAACAAGCTGGGTACTCTTTTTAGTGACCTCGGAAGGATGCAAGCCTGAGTCAAGCCTGAGCTCTGGCTGGTATTGAACTCGCAACCTTGTGGTTTGTAAGTGAGTGGCAACAGTACTTGCACTTAACCACTGTGCCACCAGGGCTCCTGGTGCTGTGTTGCACAGATAGTCTCATTGTTTATTTAATCAAAAGAAAATAATTTTATAATTTACAATAGCATACAATTTTTCTGAATAATTTAGAATGTAAGTGCTCAATTTAGACTGGCATATTATGCGCTAAGTTGTTTTTTAAAGTTCAATTTGTTCACCAGCAGTATTATATGTAGTTCAATCTGCAGTTTTAAAATTAAGACTTCTTCACCTTCAAATGAGATATTAGTTTTGTAGGGAGTGCAAATATTAACTAAAACTTTCCTAGGGGTATGGGGCATAGAAAAGATTGAGAATTTCGCTTCTGTCTCTACTAAATTTCTTAATTTCTACTCAATTTACTAGTTTATCATGACCCTTTTGTAGTCTGTTCCTATCTTCCAATGTATTAGCCACCCTTCCAGTTTCATGCCATCTGCAAACTTCATAAGGATTCCCTCTACCCTGTTATCTAAGTCCTTGATAAAAATGTTGAAGAGTAATGGCCCTAAGACAGGACCCTGAGATACTCCACTCAAGACCTTCTTCCAGTTTGAAGCACAACTATTGATGACAACTCTGAGCATGGTTTTCCAACCAGTTATAGATCCATCTGATAGTGTTCCTATCTATTCCACATTTAATGAGCGTGTTAATAAAAATATAATGGGGGAACCTTACCAAATCCTTTGCTGAAACCCAGATAAATGACATCTACAGCATTCCCACCATCTACTAAACTAGTGACCAGATTTTTTAAAAAAATAGTTTGACAGGATTTGTTCTTGAAAAACCCATGCTGGCTCCTACTGATCCCTGCATTGTCATCAAGATATTTGCAGACCAAAACACACTGAAGAAATAATCCAGTTTGACACCACTTTAACTGCCCTGGCTCAGTGCTAGAGAATTATAGTTTGTTGTGGCACCAGAGCTCTTTGATGGAAAATATTAAATGTCTCACAAAACTGCAGTTCCCAAAATTTCCTAGCATTGAGCCAGGCCAGTCAAAGCATTGTTAAACTGGATTACTTACTTCTGCAGTGTGCTTTGGCCCAGACTCCGTTAATTCTAATATTTTTCCTGATATTGGGGTCAGGCTGTCTAGTCTATAGTTTCCTGGATCTTCTTTTGAAGAGAAGAACAATATTTGCCCTCCTCCAATCCTCTGGCACCTCTCCTATTCTCCAAGATTTCTCAAAGATGATGGCAAGTGGTTCAGAGAGTACATCAGAAGTTCCTTCAGTACTCTGGGATGCAGTTCCTCTGGTGCTGCAGATCTGAACTCATTTATGTTGACTAGGGTCCAAAACATACTGCAAAAATAATCCAGTTTGAGACCGCTTTAACTGTCCTGGCTCAGTGCTAGGGAATCCTGGGAATTGTATTTTATTGTGGGACCAGAGTACGCTGACAGAGAAGGCAAAATATCTCACAAAACTATAGATCTCAGAATTCCCTAGCACTGAGCTAGGGCAATTAAAGCAGTCTCAAACTGGATTATTTCTGCAGTGTGTTTTGGACCTAGGTGATTCCTAATTTAACTCCCTATCCATCTTGATTTGCAATCCAGATCCCTTGCCAAGGTTTCTGCTGCTGCATGGAAGCACACAGTTATCTTTTGGAGAGAAAACTGAAGCAAACAGGTGTTAGTTCCGCTTTTCATTTTGTAATCTTAGCATTTTACCATCTTTACTGAACAGTAGCCCTGTCTCCTTGGTCATTCTCTTGCCTCACTTGTATCTGGGGGAAAAAAACTTTTTGTTGCTCCTTGCTTGCCAAGCTAGTCTCTGCTCATTCTGAGCTTTAGCTTTCCTTATATTACAATACTTCTCCCTCTCTCTCCCCCCCCCCCCGACATCCCCCATATATAAGATTTGTCTATATGTGGCAAATGTTAGCTCTTTTGTACTGCTGCCTTTTTGTAAAGCATTTGTAGAAAACTAACTTGCCTAAATTATACAGTAAAATGACCATCAACATTAATTACCTCATAGATATTTGATAATTGCTCTGCTGGATTAAACACACAAACACCCAATCCAGCATTATGTTTCTTCCAGTAAGCCACCAGAAGTATCTGGGAAGCCCATGAAGAGGGAAAGTCAGAAAGTGACCATAAGACCTAAATGAGATAGAGCCACGTTGAAGAAAACAGTTTGCTTAGTTATACAAAATATTCTGAGCCATGTTCCAAAACGTTTTGATCTGTTCTGCTGACATGATAACAGAGAGGACACTAGAATAAGATACAAAGAACAAATGTGATGTATATAGTTTGGAAATAATACTTGCTCTTTATTGGTGAGTTCAACTGCTACTACTGCATGTTATTGTAAAAATTTTGTATAAAGTTGGTTTAATTGCTTGGTTGATGTGGAACCCTATCAAGCCAGAGTCCATCATGCACTGTGTTGTTAAATAAACTGTTGAGTTCAGTTTACAATTAAGATTCCATTCATGAACTTTAACAGGTTTTTTAAAATCCCTTTCACCCACAGACAAATCAAGGTCCTGTTCACACTACATTATCTTTTGGTTTGCAACCCAGTTTAAAAGGGAGTCATTCTCACATGAATCGGATTGCAAACCAGTTTAAACACAGGCCATTCACACTTGATTTGGGTTTTTCCAACCTGAGTTGGAGTGGAACCATGTCAAATCCCCCTTGGCATAGTTTTCCCAGTTCTAAGATTCCCCCCATTCCTTTTTGAAAAATGCAGGCTTTCTCAGGATGCCACCAATGTGAACTTGTTTCTGATTCAAAATCGGGGCTTCATGAAGGGAGGGGATTAATGGGTAGAGGGTGTGCTGATGGAACATGCTCATCTCATCATGGGATTCACGAGTGAGTGGCAAGCGCCAAATTTTTGTGCTCTCTCTACTTGCCAGAGTGGCTGATTTCAAATTTCCTGCAAGTGTGAGCTTTAAACTAACACTAGAAAGGAGGGTTCCCTGGCATCCTTTTTCCTTTTTTTTAAAAAAACTAATTTTTAATAGAATTTTTGAACTTTTTGTTTGCGTGGCTTTGACTGAGAATATGTGGAAAGGATGTCTCCGAAACAGCCCATTTTCAGGCTTTGAAGCATCTGGCACCAATCATCAACTATGGACAAAAAAAAATCATGGACAAAAAAAAAACCACAACCAGAAAAGGGGAAACAGTTGAGCAATATGTTGGCCAGTAAGGAGGGGGGAAATATTTCTCAGTCAGAGGCATGTAAATGGAAAGATCTGCAAATGTTATCAAAAAATCTGAAGTGGAAGCGCCGCATGGAGGCGCCACACAGCGGTTGGCCTCTCTCAGGACGCCGTTGCCGGTCGTTTTGTGCCTCTTGGAGGCTGGGGTGATGGCAATTGAAGCTGTGGCAGTGGTGGAGTCCTCCTCGCAAGGCTGGGGTGACGAGAAGTGCCATTACTACACCGGGGGGGAGGTGTACCCAGGTGAGGCGGGGAGGGTGACCATTAAGGATCACTCGCTGCACCTCAGCAAGGCCAGATTTCTAAACTTGTATTAAAAAAAAGAAAAAACTTTATGTGCGAGCCAGTGTGAACTTAGGTTAAATTGTGCCAGAGAGGTTCGATCGGGGTAAACATAGTGGGAACTTCAATCCAGGTCAGATTCAGTATTGCATCTCCCCAGATCTCCCTGGCACAAAACGCCAATGTGAATGACCCACAGGAAAACAACAATGGCATATACAACTGGTATTCAGGAGCATATTGCTTCTGAATTTAAAAGTTTCATATAGTTATTTTGACTGATACCAAAGGCTGAAAAACTTCTTTTTGGACTATACTTCCCCCAGTCTCCCAGCCATTATGTCTCTCATATGAGAACAGTGAAAATGGTAATCATAAAGGTAGCTGTTACTACAGTGTGATTTCTCTGTAGTGTGAACACTGTGGGTTGGTGGGTTTTGTTTAAGGACATTTTGATATCACTTTTACAAGGCTGATGTTCCCACACTAGCCAAATCCCATAGATACACTCTGAGCTAGAATCTGCAATACTCTCTAGATAGGATCTTTAATATCCGTAAAACCCAGCGTCAAACTCTCAGTGTCTTGAGCCCTATTATTCCTTCACTGATAACAAAAGACAGAGAAGCCCCACAGCAACAATGTTTCCATTTCCTACACAATCTTACAGATTTATCAAATGAAATCTATTCTGTTTGCTTTCACCAAGCAATCTTGCGTCAGCAATGCAGCCTTGACAGGCCAAGAGCAAATTTCAAACAGCACTAGATGGCTGGAAAGCTCATAGCCTTAAGCAATTGCCTTACGTCATGATCTGATACTATCTGAACATGATGAAAACCAAATATTGTTGTCTAGAAACAACTGAGGTTTAGCGACTAGCAAGTATAATGCCTCAAAAGTTTGAACACATTTCTGAAGAAGTAGAAAGACTGAGAAATCAGACATCATGGGGTGTTTAATATTGGTTAGTTCCAATGGGTCAGATGATGTACCACACATGACAATCTTACATTGCAGCCCCTTTCTGTCCAGAGATGTTGCAGGCATTAGATGACACAAACTTTTTATAGCATTTGCAAAGGGACATCTTGTGTCACTAAAGCTCTGGACTTTTTCTGAGAGTATCAACAAACACTTAGAAGGATGATCCAATCATGATTATAATCATTAGAGCTAACCAAGAAGACTTGACGGCCATGTGATACTGATGGATATTCCTTCTCGCTGAAGGAAGCATGTTATTAGGGAGGAGGACCAGTTGACATCATTTTCATTTATAATCCTCTCCCATGTTTTCACACTATTTTTTTCTTTTCACACATACATACATAAAAAATAATTAAGGGCTACACAATAGAATATATGTATACCTCAATTAACAAAAGCTCTAGTCTTTAATCACTTCCACAACAAGACATATGCAAAACTTTGCCAAAGCTGTACCCCCAAATGTTGCATTATATATATGAAATATCACTTTCAGGCTGGTTTTGCATAGGGAAGCTTATTTTTAAAAAAGTTCTTCTTAAGACTTCCAAAAGGGGAAGGGATCTTGCTACAGAGACAAAAATGTAATCATACAGAGTGAGACTTACATTTTTCCAGAGGAAGGATGGTCTTACAAAGATTTATTCAATTACACTTTAAAGTATTTTTTAACATTTTTATCTTTTTAATTGTATTTTATTCTTTTAATATGTAACTTGTTTAATATTGTAATAATTTAATTCTATTTTAATGTACTATTTTTGTATGCTTTTAATTGTATTTTTTTTAATATTATGAGCCACCCTGAGCCCCAGTTTTGGGGAAAGGGCGGGATATAAATAAATGTAATTATAATAATAATACACTGGGCCCTTTGAATCTGCTAGTGCTTGGTTCCAGAATCCCCCATAGATATTAAAATCCATGAATACTCAAGTTCCATTATATACAATGGCATAACAAAGTAGCATGCCTTATATAAAATGGCAAAATCAAGGTTGGCCAGGGGTTTGGGTTCAGAACCCCTTACCCTGTGGATATCAAAATGCATGGATGACAAAATAAAAAAAATGCCTCTTATAAAAATGGCAAAATCAAGGCTTGCTTTTTGGTGTGTGTGTGTGTGTGTGTGTGTATATATATATATATATATATATATATATATATATTCAAGCCAAGGATGGTTGAATCTGTGGATAAAAAAATCCATAGATATGGAGGTCAGACTGTACTCTCTGTTGTAGTTTCATTAGCTTTACTTTCATTGCTCTTGGTGGAAATGAAAAGACTTAGAAATTGTGTTAGTTCCTATATTTTTGGACTCTCCCTGCATATGATACTACAGTGGGTGTCCTTGTAAGGGCTGCCATTTCAAAATTTAACCACTGAATTCAGATGACTAGATATATCAGTCTTTCTCAGTTCAGAGCTCCAGGATCTCTCAGTACTCACATAACATAAGAGTGCATAAAAAGGAACAGACACATTTCCCTCTTGGAATTAAGCCTCCTTCTCCTTAGTGCTCCTAGGATCACCCACTCCCTGCACTGAGTATGGCCTTTGTTCTTGTTCAATTGTGTGCCTTCAAGTCGTTTCTCACTTATGGCGACCCTATCACGGGCTTCTTGGCAGGTTTCTTCAGAAGGGATTTGCCATTGCTATTCTGTAAGGCTGAGAGAGTGTGACTTGCCCAAGGTCACCCAGTGGGTTTCCATGGACGAACCAGGATTCGAACCCTGGTCTCCAGAGTCTTAGTCCAACGCTCAAACCATGTCACCACGCTGGTTCTTTTATCGGGGGGTTTCTTGGTAAGTTTCTTCGGGGGGGGGGTTGCCATTGCCATCCTCTGAGGCTGAGAGAGTGTGACTTGGCCAGTGTGTTCACATGGCAGAGTCAGGATTCGAACTCTAGTCTCAAAAGTCATAATCCAACCCGCAAACCAGTACGTCACGCTGATTCCTCAGGTGACAGAGGCGCGGTCCGCTGTATTGCGTCATTGTCCCGCGCCACTGTGCTACGTCATTCCCGCGCGCCGGTGAGGGGGGAGGGGGAAGAGGAGGAGGGGCCCTTCTGTCGCAGAGCAAAGGGGCAAATCGGGAAGAGAGAGGCGGACGGTGGCCGCGCGAGGACATTCCGCGCAGGAAGCATAGCCGAGAGGTTTTCCTCCCTCGCTGTAAGTGGCTCTTCTCCGAGGGCTGGGCAGCAGCTCCAGCCAACGAAGGCGCCGTCACCGGAGCCTGAGAGAGGGAGGAGGGGACCCACTTCGGTACTGAGAACGGGTGCTTCTTGCTGCCTGCCTGCCTTCGAGTCGTTTCTGACTCATGGCCACTCTAGGTCACACTCTCTCAGCCTCAGAGGATGGCCGCGGCAAAAAACCCTCTGAAGAATTGTGCCAAGAAAACCCCAGGATAGGTTTCGCCATAAGTAAAGGAGAAATGACTTGGAGGCACCCAACAACAACAACCGTATTATGGGATTTTCTTGGCAAGGTTTGTCAAGGATCCCAACTCTATCCTACAGAGCTCAGAAAAGTTCCCTTTTTGAATTGTTCTTGTTGTGTGCCTTCGAGTCATTTCCGACTCATGGTGAGCCTAAGGCAAACATCTCATGGGGTTTTCTTGGCAGGGTTTGTTCAGAGGGGGCTTGCCCTTGCCTCCCCCTTAGGCTGAGAGAGTGTGACTTGCCCAAGGTCTCCCAGTGGGTTTCATGGCCAAGTGAGTTTCTTCAGAGGAGGTTTGCCTTTGCCTTCCCCTGAGGCTGAGAGTGTGTGACTCATCCAAGGTCTTCTAGTGGGTTTCTTCAGAGGGGGCTTGCCCTTGCCTTCCCCTGAGGCTGAGAGAATGTGACTTGCCCAATGTCTTCCATTGTGATTCGAACCCTGGTCCTAGTCCAACAATCAAACTGCTACTGGTGGCAGTGGTTAAATGCCTGTACTACAGCCACTCTCTCATAGACCACAAGGTTGCAAATTCAATACTAGCCAGGGCTGAGGCTCGACTCAGGCCTTCATCCTTCCAAGGTCGCTAAAATGAGTACCCAATTATTGGGGAGCAATGAGCTTACAGATGTAAACCGCTTAGACATCCCATAGTGCGATATGAAGCGGTATATAAATGAAGCTGCTTGCTTTGCTTGTTTGACTCTTCGCGTGTGTGAATCTCTTTCTTTTTCTCGTTCACACACACAAAACCACACTGCTTTGTGACACCTTAAGACAGGGGTAGGCAACCTTTTTGAGCCGGGGGCCAGGTTGCTGTCCCTCAGACAATTGGGGGGCCAAAGCAAAAAATAAAAATAAAAATAAAATAAAAAATATGCATGCACACTCTCTCAGCCCCAGAAAAGCCATGGCAAAACCCCTGTGGAGATTTTGCCAAGAAAACCCCAAGAACAAGTAATAACAACAATAATCAATATCATCATGGTGGGGGGGGGGCGGTGGTGGTGGTAGGACCAGCCTGGGGCCAGTCCAAAGGCCTTGGGGGGCCGCATCCGGACCCCCCAAAGCCTTAGGTTGCCTACCCCTGCCTTAAGCAAAGGATAGTCATGGGCACCTCTGCTTAGAAACCAGGTCCACCGAGAGAAATGGGGCTTTTTCTTTCCCCCTTTAAGCAAGTGGCATGGCAGCATTTCTCCTTCATAACCCTGCTTGTCATTACTCGGTGTGTGGGCTGTGTTAGTTGTAAATCTGAAGCCCAAGATGTCCTCCCCTCAGGCTTTTAGTGCTATTTGCGTGTGTGCCTAGAATTGCAGGAGCATTTACCAGCTCCAAGGGGAGCAAAGGTTGTGTGGCTCAGACTGCATCTACACTGCAGAAATAATCCGCTTTGGTTCCACTTGAACTGCCATGGCTCCTTGCTGTGAGATTCTGGGAAATGTAGTTTGTGACACCTGAGCTCTCTGACAGAGAAGGCTAAATGTCTCAGTCTACAAAACTACAGTTCCCAGGATTCCCTAGCATTGAGCCAGGGCAGTTAAAAGTGGGCTCAAACCTGCTTGGCAAAGGGTTGGACTTCATGGCACCTGTGGTCTCTTCCAACTCTGTGATCCAAAACACACTGCAGAAACAATCCAGTTTGACACTGATTTAACTGCCCTGGCTCAATGCTAGGGAATCGTGAGAACTGTAGTTTTGTGAGACATTTAGTCTTCTTTTTCAGAGAGCTCTGGTGCCAGAACCAACTACAGTTCCCAGAATTCCATAGCATGGAGCTATGGCAGTTCAGGTGGAGTCAAACCGGATTATTCTGGTGCCACAACAAAGTTCACTTCCCAGAATTCCATAGCAGTGAGTTGTGGCAGTTCAAGTGGAGTCAGACCAGATTATTTCTGCAGTGTGGATGCAGCCTCAGTGCTGTGGCTGGCACCATTTCCCTGCTATCTCTGAGCGAGGCTTGCTGCCGGGTGGCCTCTCTTCTCTGCCTCTCAACATCTGTGGTGTAAGAAATGCAGTGTCATTGCCAGTCAGGGACTTGTCCTAGTTATCACATTGCCTCTAACTGGTGTGGACAAGAGTTTCAAGTCCCCCTTCAAGCCTGCTTGGTAGTTTTTGGACAGAGTGACCAGACATCCTTTCCCAGGACACATCCTGCATTTCAACCTTTTGTCCAGGAGGAATTCCAAAATGTCCTCTGCTTTGAGCATAACTAAGAAGCATGAATTTACATTCCTATAAGTGTTTTTAGCTTTGTATTTTGTAATGTCCTACATTTTGAAGTGTCCCTGTCCTTCTTTGCAGTGATGACGTCTGGTCACTCTCCCTTTGGACCATTAAGGCTCTGGTTCATCCTGCCTCCAAAACAGTCACATACACACACTGGGAAGCAACAGTGGTGCTTTGTCTCACAGAGATGTGTTGAGGGTGAACAATATGAGGAGTGACTTGGGAGCTGGGCAGTGGTACCATTAGGATGTGTGGGAGGTGTAGTCCCCACCAGGTGACACTCAAGAAGAGGGGTGACACCCAGTCGGGTCTCCCCCCGAACCTGGTTGCTGTGGCCTCATGAATTGAGCAAAGCCGCAGCAATGAGGAAGACCAAGCATGCCCCCCTGCACTTGGTTGCTTCTGCTGATCCATCTCCAGGATCCCTGCCCCAGGTGACACCAAGGCACTGTAACTGGGTATGTTTAGCCAGAAGAAGAAAGTTAAGAGGTGATGATAGCCCTGTTTAAATATCTGAAGGGGAGTCATATTGAGGATGGAGCAATCTTGTTTTCTGCTGCTCCAAAGACTAAAACATGGAGCAGTGAATTCAAACTACAATTGCTCCTCCAAAACCATGGACTTGGGATCCGTGGTTTTGATTATTCATGGAAGGGCGACCTCCATTTTAATGAATGGGGAGAGCACCCCATTGAAGCCTATGGAACTTGAATATGTGTAGTTTTCTTTTTTGCGGGTGGTGGTCCAGAATGGATCCCCCATGAAAAAGGAGGGGCGACTGTACAGGAAAAGAGATTCCATCTCAACATTAAGAAGAACTTCCTGACAGTAAGAGCTGTTTGACAGTGGAATATGCTGCACTGGAGAGCGGTGGAGTTTCCTTTTTCGGAGGTTTTTAAGCAGAGGCTGGATGGCCATCTGTTGGGGTGCTTTGATTGTGGGGTTGGACTGGATGGCCCTTGGGATCTCTTCCAACTCTACAATTCTAATAATAAAGAGGAAGGGATGTATTTTCATGTATGTGGGTCATGTGCTACTAATCTTTAGTGTTCAAAGACATTGCTGTATTAGTCTGGAAAATCAGTATGCAGAGGGATCTTTCAGTACCTCTGAGACTAAGGGCCTTTGCAGACTGCCAGAAATAGTGCAAATTGAGTCCAATTTAAGGGTTAGGGTTAGGGAATCATGGGAACTGTATTTTATTGTGGCACCAGAGCTCTCTGACAGAGAAGGCTTAATGTCTCAGAAAAAAACAATTCCCATGACTCCCTAGCACTAACCCTAACCCTTAAAGAGGACTCCATTTGCATTATTTCTGGCAGTCTGCAAAGGCCCTGACTGAAAGAGAGAAGCTGATAGCATGATTTTTCATAGACTTGAGTCTGTTTCTTCAGATGCATGTGGTGGAGTGGAAAGATTTGTATAGCAGTCTGTGTGTGAGAATGTCCATAGGAATGCCAAACTTTCTGGGTGTGGAGATGAGGTGATAAGTTCAGTTTTAATGATGTTCATTGGGGAACAAGGTAAGGATGTTGCCTAAGCCAAGGTTAGTAGATAACCATATGAATGAGTATTGGGATATAGTGTGGGAGCAAAGAAAGAAGATGAGATGAACTGGCCAAGAGTGTTATAATGTGTGTAGCAGGCTAGGAACATCCTCAAAGGTGCTCCAAAATCCCTTTACATACTGATAAGCTTTAGTGTGTGTATGTGTTATTGTTGTATACCTTCAAGTTCTTTTCGACTTACGGAACTCTAAGGCAAACTTATTATGGGGTTTTCGTGGCAATATTTGTTCAGACGAGGTTTGCCATTGCCTTATCCTGAGACTGAGAGCAGTGGGTTTCATGGCCAAGCAGAGAATCAAACCCTGGGTCTCTAAAGTCATGGTCCAGCACTCAAACCACTATGCTACACTGTCTATCACAGCAAAAGAAATCTAAATTTTGAAATTTAGCCTAGACGGATTATATGCGTGCAACTCTTTCAGATTGCTTCTAACATTGTGGCATAGGCATTCTGCTTTGGTAAGGCAATGTCAGTGAAGTTGTCTGGCTTATTCCATTCCATTCCATAACCTTTATTAGGCATCTCATAATCAATATACAACGAACAATACTATATAAAATTTAACTAAGATAATTAACATGAATACGTTAAAATTACCGTCATTAAAATCATCTAACACTGCACTCTAACCACTATTTAATTTGTGCCAGATTTTTGTTGCCTCCATTAGAAAATTGGCCATCAAACATGTAATCTGTACATTACAATCCTCCAATAAATGTACTAAAGTTATATCAGTTAAGCAGTAATTCAATTCCGTTAATTTTGTCTGGCTTATTGATACCTTGCTTGTCACCCAAGGATTTTAGAACAGCCATGTAGCTCTGACAAGATATTACTTGACCCAAACATGCATAGCTTACTTATGTACTGGAACCTCATTATGTACCTTCTGAACATTCAGTGGGCTGAAATCTCATATTTTTAAATCATATTTTGTGTTGATGACAGTCAGTAGAATTTTTCAAAGTGAAATCAATTTTTCTGAAGGTGAGCAAGTTATCCAGTGTCAAAAATCAGAATTTTCCCACTACTTTGCTTAGGTTTGCCTATTTTTAGAAGCAATGGTGTCTAGCTCCAGCAATGAGAACTGAACGTTATGTTGCTCAGCATTGTTTTCAAAAATACTTACACAGAGAGTTGTCATTATTTTAATCTTACAGACCTAAAGTACATTTTTAAGGTTTATTTGGGGTAAATATTGTAGGACTATTTTTGATATTCTTTTGTATTGGTGATAATGGGTGATACTTCTCTAGAGTGAAATTTTATTCTAATACAAGTGAGCAAAAACTTGCTTTGTTGTTGTGTGCCTTCAACTTCTTTGGGACTTATGGTGACCCTAAGATGACCCTTGAAAAGATTTGTTCAGAGTGGGTTTGCCATTGCCATCCTCAGAGGCTGAGAGAGTGTCTAGGGTTACATGGTCAAGAAATTGCTATTGGGAGTCAAATAAACCAGGATTGTATGCTACTTGGAAAGAGCACCATGGTTCCTAGCTTACAATATTTTTAGAAGCAATTTTCTGGGTATCCCATGAAGCAAATGAATGTTGTGTTATCAAGCATTTTCTTTTAAAAACCCAAAGTTGTAAATGTTTTAGGCTTACTGGGGTTGCTTAAAGTTTGTTATGGTTCAGCTGTTTCTTCTTCATATACCATCCTGTTCCCTAAACGAATAGACAAAGGATATGAGAGCAGTTTGTTTTTTCCATCTAGTGAAGCTTTATATTGAGTCAGTATACTGCCCTATTTAAATTTATAAGAACTGAGCAGAACTGTTGATGACCAGGGTTCATGGAGGTTTATCATTCATAGGGGCATCATAAGTCAAAACCAACTTAACAGCAAATAATAAAAACTGCAACTGGACAACTGTGTGAATTAAGTTTGCATGGTGATTTTATGTTGCTTTACATTCTTTTATTGATATGTATGCAGTCTGCACTGAGATCAAACAACAAAGGGATAGCTATTATATAATAAGTAAATAAATAAATGTGGTCTGTTTGATTTGTTTCAGATGCATCATGTCCAAAATGGGAGCCTTACGTGTGGGACTTGGTGTGGTCTTGGGAGCAGCTGCAGGAATAGGTCTCTTCTACTACTTCTACAAACAAAAGAGGAAAAAACCCTGGAATAAAGGGAAACGCAGACCTCTAGATTTACAGAGTCAGCACAATGCCCTGGACCCTCAGGAACATACTGAAATTATGCAACCTTATAATCAGGGTAGGATGGTCATTGTCATGTTTTATTTTGTATATCTATTTGTTCTAAAACTAGCTATCCAGACTGGGAAAATGTGTGTGATACATTTTTTCTACACTGAGCTTGGAAATCACACACCAGTGTCCTTTTGCATTATGCACAATTTTATATTTTTAAAAAATAAATGTGACAGTTCTTTGTATTTATTTATTTATTTATTTATTTATTTATTTATTTATTGGAGTGAGGAGTTTACTACTTCAATTACAATTCTATTGCTAACTTTACCAAACAAGTATATATTAAAAGATTCTGATTCTTGGCTGCTTAACAGTTGCCTACAGCTTCCTTTCCACAACACTTTTCACATAATAAGTTGAATGCATAGAATAAAAGAAACAGGCTTTCACACAGCAGCATGACTTCCAAATGCTATGTGTTCTGTTTAATACTACAGAGCAGATTTGAGGTAAATATGGTAAGCTGCAAAGACAAGTTTGTTTCTCCATTGGTATTGGTTCTGTTAGTAGATTTGCACAGTTGGATTTCATCCCATGTGTTCAGTTTAGCTCTATGCATGTCCACGATATTTTCTGTATGCTTGAGAACCTGGACAACATTTTTATATGAGCGTGTTAAACTGAATGCATGGAAGACCTCTTATCATTTACTCCCTCCCCCAATACTGGTTGTTATTATTATTAATATAAATATGTTGTAGTTTTATGGAAAGTATCTGTATGGGGATATTTTTATTAAAGCAGATACACTTCTAAGTTATTCATTCAGATACAATACAGTGTGTTTGTGTGCCTCTGTGTATGAGAGGGAGGCCTTTCTGGCTGTTTTATTGTGTGTTCACTGATTTATATTACATACTTGGGTTGTGGTGCCTTGTTGCATAATATGATGATTGGTGAGTATTGTAGGATTCTTTTGAGATTTCTAGGAGTATCAGTCTTGCTACACACATTTACACTCCTGCATCTATTGTGGATGTGTCTCTGGTGCTTTGGTATTCATACATTTGCAGTCATGTTATGCTAGTGTTAGACTGGTTAAGCAGATGCAGATACAACAGGACCATGGGTTAAGTTTATAAGGTGCTCACTGAAAGCTGTGTTTCTCTGAAAATATACTTTTAATTATGTAACACAACTACATCAGTTGCAGTTGCACTTAATATGTGTGCACGTGGATGGAAGAGGAGAAATATTCTGATACCAATAAACAGGGCCATTCAAGTTCCTTCTATATGACTTATTAAGAAATCAGTGACTTTTAAAAAGCTCATCCCTGGTCTAAAATTCCTAAGAATTAAGCAGCAAATCATATATTGTACAGTGATGGTGAAATAGTCTTATTGTAGCTACTTTCTTATCTCACTTTAGTTCCATTGATGAGAACAGGACCAGTGGAGGGTGGTGATAATATACCATATACATCTCTTCTAACACGTGAAGAACAAGCTGAAGTGCTGAATCGTTTGGACTTCCTGCTTAGAAGCCTTATAGAGCTGCGAAATGAAGTGGAAGAGCTACGGAATAGCCTGCAGGGTTTATCAGGAGAGATTATTAGAGAAGTCAGGTTGGTGTAAACTATTCTCAGTGACAATACAGGTTGCTGAAGATCTTTCATCCAGAGACAGACTGAACCAGATTTTGAGTGCAATGGATATTTGCCTTTCTATTGACTATAGAGGGTAATTCTTCCAGAGTAAATTCACTGAAGTGCTACTCAAATAGATAATTCTCTCTTGACCTTCTATAGCTCCCCAGGGGAGCCACTGTGAATCTCCTAACCCCAAATAAATACCAGTCCATATGAGGACAAGGCATGGTGAAACTCAGAGTCGCACACTCTTGAGGACAGAGAAATAATTATGGAAACTTTAACAGTTACTGTAGTTTGCTAAATGTGAACATTGTGACAAACATATGGCTGCACACCCATCAATATGCAACCTTATATTGGAAAGGTTTTAAAGTATTTTGAGCTGATTCTAGTGGTATAATATTGTGTGGCTCTACTGTTGTTCATAACTGAATTATACTGCTGCTTATCTGGTGCAGTAGGAAGGGCTGACAGACTTTGTACATTTCTGAATTGAATCTTCCTACTACTTTACAGATTACTTTTATATCTGCAAAGTAGCAGGAAGGGGCATTCCAGTGTCACAGGAATAATATTGAAGCTTTGGAGATGCTGAACTCCAAAAAGCTATGAAGATGCTAAACGCACTTGTCCTTACAAAGATACTTATTTTGTTGCACACTCTTCCTTTTTCTTTAGCTATTCATAAGGCAAACAGTTTGTCTTTACTGTATTAAGCAATGTTTTACATGAGAATCCATTGACTCATCTCTAATAACAATATACTTTGTCAATATCAAGAATTACTGACAAAGAATTGTCAGTAATTGTAAGAATTACAAGAATTACTGAGTAGTGGAGTCTCCTTCCTTGGAGGTCTTTAAGCAGAGGCTGGATGGCCATCTATCGGGGATGCTTTGATTGGGAGTTCCTGCATGGCAGGGGTTTGGACTGGATGGCCCTTGCGGTCTCTTCCAACTCTATGATTCTATGATTCTACCACAGCAGGAGAACACTGATATGAAGCAGATTATAGTATAGATTAGAATTAAATATAAAGTTTAAAAATAGAAAACTTCATATTGTAGAAGGAGCAAATTCTCAAATTAATGCACTGAAATGCTGTTTGAATAGAACTTTTGAAAGATCAGTGTTAAAGTTAATAGCTTCAAAAGAAAGTGAGCAGTAGGAGACAACAGTACTTAGGCTGCAATGTCATTTCATTTATTTATTCAATTTATACCCTGCTGCTCCCCATAAAACCCTAGAGCAGCTAACACAGGTCCAAAACACACTGCAGAAATAAGCCAGTTTGAGGCTGCTTTAACTGCCTTGGCTTAATGCTAGAGAATTCTGGGATCTGTAGTTTTGTGAAACATTTAGCCTTCTCTGTCAAAGAGCTCTGGTACCACAATAAACTACAATTCCTTAGCACTGAGCCAGGGCAGTGAAAGTGTCTCAAACTGGATTATTTCTGCAGTGTGTTTTGGACCACAGTTAAAAGTCACAAATTACAAATATTATTTTTAGCATTCCTTCTCGATTATAGATGGTAATATAGTGAAATCTTTATATTAAATCATGTAAATATTGTAGTATATACAGCCTTATATGCTATGTATCGATGATTAAATGTCTCATTTATAGTAAGATTCATCCTAAGTTTTGTTGAGCAAGATGGGATGATTTTAGTGGTTAATGCCGGGGAGAGTTAAAAAGACAGAAGGAAGGAAATAGCATAACCTTTCACCATACTTCTTGCAGGTCCCATCTAGAAGACAGCCAGAAGGTTATTCGGCGAAGGCGTTTTCCATATCCCAGAGAAAGAAGTGATTCTACAGGATCTAGCTCCATATATTTCACAGCCAGCTCAGGAACAGTCAATACAGATGATGGGGAAAGTGAAGGGGGGTGAGCAAACACTAGTTCAATCTTTTAAAAAGAAAATTCGAAGCAAAGACTAGTTTAAAAAGATAAACCTATGGCAAAAATGTAGTGTGTAAGAGAACTAGTAAATGATTTACTTTTGTATCTATACCAGGAGTAGGCAACCTTTTTGAGCCGGGGGCCGGGTTCCTGTCCCTCAGAAAATTGGGGGGCCGAAGCACCATAAATAAATAAATAAATAAATAAATATTTAAAAACTGTAAAAAATATGCATGCACACTCTCTCAGCTCCAGAAAAGCCATGGCAAAACCCCTGTGGAGATTTTGCCAAGAAAACCCTAAGAACAAGTAATAACAACAATAATCAATATCATCATGGCCAGCGGCAGTGGTGGAGGCAGCGGCAGCGGTGGCAGGACTGGCCTTGGGTTGATCCAAAGGCCTTGGGGAGCCTCATCCGGCCCCTGGGCCTTAGGTTGCCTGCTCCTGCTCTGTAGTGTCTCCAGAAGCACTTCATATCACTATAGGCCAGGGATAGGCAACCTTTTTGAGATGGGGGCTGGGTTGCTGTCCCTCAGACAAT
>CM034701.1:61323865-61336595 GCA_020142125.1 Phrynosoma platyrhinos | reverse complement strand
ATTGCTGCCCATGAATTTAGAGTCATTAAATAATATTTCTTTTTTCTGTATTTAAGTTAGTTAATACATAGCATTTGATGGCAGAAAACTTTTAGCTGAGTAATGGGCCTTAATGCTTAAAATCATGCTTATTATACAGTACATGTCAAAACTGTTTAAGATTAAACTGATTAAATTAGAATAAATTGTCAAAATGAATGTACTCCAGATTTTTTTCCCTAGCAGGTCAGTGTGTGGGTATAGTGTGAGACAATAAAAAGAAAAATGGAATTGGCAGTTTGGTTTTGGAATTGGAACAGTTGAGGCTACACTATCTTAATAAGTAACCAGTTGGAGAAGCTCCATATAGACTTTTTAAAAATATGTTCTTTGTTTTGTTCTTGAAACTGAAAACAGATCAGTACTGCTAACATTACAAATAAAAGCAAATATGAGCACTCTGTGTAGTGTAAAAAGGTATTTTAAAAAGTTTTGGCTTGGCTTTGCACATGCATATAATTTGAAACATACAGGAAAATTATTTGCTTGATATTTTTAAACCTTCCTCTGCATGACCCTTCCTCTGCATTTTATATTTAGTGCATAGACACTCCTGGGGTAGTAGTAACAAAAGCAAATAAAATTATTCTGTCTCAGTCCAAAATAGACTTGGAAATCGATATGTGAGTTCTGTCTAAATTAATCTTTTAAACTGATTGGTGATGTGTCTACTGTAAATTAGCCAGACACTTTCCACCTGCTTATTCTGTTGCCTGTGTGCCTTTCTTGGCTTCATAATTTAGGCTTGCTTTACAGGCAAGGTGTTTGTGCACTGGAAATCTGTTCTTTTGATCTTTACAAGTTTGAGAACTCAACAGCTTTACATAGTAGTAGGGAGCATCGGTGATGATCCTGACTATATTTGACATGACTATGATATTTTCCTTTGCTGCACAGCAGATTGTCCTTACTGGAATGTGCATGCATTTAATTTTCTTTGTTTAGTTGTGTATGTCAGGCATAGGGAATACGTTTGTGTATTGTCTGTCTGCTTGTCCATTTGGAATTCAAAATTTAAATGCTAAGCAGTTTGTTACTATCCAGAGGTATAGTTAATTATCCCTTACACATGACATCATTCATGCTGTTTCACACTTCTAATTGATCCAGTGACTAGGAAGTGGTCTACATTTAGGGTAAAATCAACTAATGGGTTCTGCTGATGGAAGTACTTCCAGCAGTGGAACCTGAAGTGGGAGACTTTCCTGCACCCCTACAGATCTTTCTGCTCTACACAGTTAGACAAGCAAATCTTCAGAGATGAAGGATTATGTGGTAGAGCAGAAAGTCCCATTACAAAAGTGGAGATCTACATAGTGGATTTCTTCTAATACCTTACCAGGATGGAATAGACTTTAAGAAAAAGGCAGAATTGGTACTGTTTGCATTTTTTGATCTTGATATAAGAGATACATGCCTTGACTGGAGCTAATTCCCATCAGGAGTAGTCTGGAAGTCATGTGAACAATGCCATTTGGGACTTTGTGAAATGGTATTTTCAGGACTTATCAGTTGAAGAGCCCTGGTGGCACAGTGGTTAAATGCCTGCACTTCAACCACTCACTCGCAAACCATAAGGTTGGGAGTTCAATACCAGCCAAAGGGTTCAGACTTGACTCAGGCTTGCTTTCATCCTTCTGACGTTGCAAAAATGAATACCCAGCTTGTTGGGGGCAATTGGCTTACACATTGTAAACCGCTTAGGAAGCGCTCAAGTGCACTGATAAGCAGTATAGAAATGTACTTGCTATTGCTATTTCTATTGTATGTCTGGTTGAAAATGGGACTTCATACCTAGGTTAGCAAGAGGGAGCTATAAACTGTTATTTTTTTTTAATTATCATTGTATATTCTTTAAATTAAATAATTATCATTGCTTAAATATTATTTTTAGAATGTGTTATTGTGCTGGGTCTCAGATTCAGTTGTGAACTGAACTGATGACCATGCCTATATATCATAGCTCCAAGATACAGGGTAAAATAATGTTGCCTATTTTTCAGATACCTATGCATACTTTAGTGCTAAATTTTTTGCTTAGTCTGCCGTTGATATCAAAGTTGTCTTCCTGCATAAAATAGTTAGTGCACTTGTTTTTTGTAATTGGCATTCTATGTCTTTTTATTCTGTTTTATTCTGTACAAGCTATTGTCTCAGTTTATACACAAGAGTGAGCAGGATTTCTTGGTTCACACAACCAGTTCATACATTTTTAATCCTGTTCTCTTAATGCTGCTAATCCAAAGCTCTTGGCTCTTCTCCCCCCCTCAAAAAACAGGAATCATGAACCAAGAACCAATTGTGGTTTGTAATCTTAGTTTTTTAAATGGGAAAGGTAGTCAGAATGTGGGTTCACACAATATGAGAAACTTCCATTTCGAATGCAGATATCTTACATTAAGCTTTCTCTTCTTCTTAACATTGGCCTCATTAGTTGGGGCTGATGGGCATAGTAATCCCAAATATCAGGAGCACATTAGATTGAAGTAAAATGATTTAGCAGCATCTGCTAGGAGGCACCAAGCAGGCACAGACAAACCATGTGCACCAACATACAGCTTTCACAGTTAGTCAAGAATGTCAAGAAACCTAATTTGTAATTAAATGTATATGCAGCCACTGCCATGGATATAAAAAGAGAAAGAGGGAGAGTGTGTGTATATTTAGCAAAAAAAATTGTTGTAAATTCTGTATTCTTCTGTATCTTGTGTTAAAGCTACACCACAGCTAATGCAGAGTCTGATTATGATCGGGAGTCTGATAAAGAGAGTGAGGAAGCAGAAGATGAACTTAGTTGTGAAACAGTGAGGATGGCAAGAAGGGATTCCCTGGACCTTGTCAATGAGGATGATACCACCTTGATCATGGACTCTGCTGCACAAGAGGAACTTGGTCAGTTACTACAACAAGCAGATCACTTGCACCGCGGGAATGACCAGGAGAAGAGAGAAGGATTCCAACTGCTGCTTAACAATAAACTAGTGGTAAAGTTCACTTTAGACATTTCCCAGAAAAATTGAATTGACCTAACCAACAGGGGACAGCAGAACAGGATGTTATGCAAAGTCTTGTCTCTACCACAATTTAAAACAAAACTACTTACCCAGCTGCAAATTGCTTGCGCTCTGTCTAGAAAATTAAAGCCCACAAAAGCTCCTGAGATTTGGCCTCTCTGGAAGCCTATTCAGTTATATTTTGCCTCTTGTACATTGAAGAGCACAGTTATTCACTCTGTCATCTGATGCTGTTAAGTGAAATTGCAGCGTCTGTGAAATGGATAATGAAGCTATCCTGAGACATTTTACCCTTGGTAGGCAGAATTGTTCAAGCAGATTTCTTCTAAAGCGAACTAAAGTTTGGTTTCTTCTAAAGATTCCCAAGCATATTAAAGAGAAGAAAGTTCATCAAAATTTGTTGTGCCTTCATTTGCATTCCTCCTGTATTCTTCTACTAATCAAGAAATACTCTTTGCCTTGGTCCTTCTTGCTGGGCTACCCCAAGAGCCTTGTATTCCATTAAAACTTTGCCCATTCAGCTGCTGCAGTCTATTTGTTTAATTTTAAATTGGACCTGCCATTTGAGTGTTAAAGATCACAACCCCAGATAAAGTGGCCCCTTCCCGTCTGTGTGGGTTCAGTTGTGGGACTCTCCATAGATGGGAAAAAAGTGGACACTCATACCCCATATTACTTAATGGGTGGTGATGTGTGCATACCCGCATGTCCACATGCACACACGACTACTGAATAATATGGGGCATGGCATTCTGTGGATGATCAAATCAAAGCAAAATTAGGTTAACAAGCAATTATTTAATTCTTAATCAAAGTAGTTGGGTTTCCATTTGTTAGATTCATGTATGGTCTGTTAGAACAGATCAAGCCTGAAATTTCCTTGCGAGCCAAGATGATCATATTGTGGCTGTTAGGCTTTAGACACCTCATGAGAAGGCATGACTCATTAGAAATGACAATCATGCTAGGAAGGGTAGAAAGAAGTGGAAAGAAAGGAAGACTGCATGCCAGATGGATACACTCAATCAAAGTCATAGGCCTGGATTTGCAGAAACTAAGCAGGGCAGTGGAGAATAAGGGGTCTTGGAGATGTCTCACCCACATGGTCACTGTGAGTCGGGCGATTCAAGGGCAATTAACAACAAACAAGCAAATAGTCTGTCATAATGTGTTTCTCATTACTGGAGTTGTTGTAATCCATACTTTATACTCAGGCTTGATCTACTTATTCCAGTTATCCTTATTTGTTGCTTCATATCGCACTGTGAAAATTTAGCTGGTCTCTAGTAACAGACATGCTGTTATGAAGCTGCACCTTTAACTAGTTCTGTCCCCATCAAGGAGTGTATCTATCCAGTCCGCTGCAATGCATATTGTGCACAGTGTTGTTTGATGTACCACATCTAGTGCAGACAGTGGTAAATAGGCAATCACAGTGCCTCTTGTGTAATTGTAATTATTGTAAGCCTTCTAAAATCTTATTGCTAGAGCAGAGAATCATAGGATTGGTTTAATAGATTATAAACAAAGGTCCAAACCACATTGCAGAAATAATCCAGTTTGAGACTGCTTTAACTGCCCTGGCTCAGTGCTGGGAACTGCAATGTCTGGGAACTGTAGTTCTGTGAGACCTTTAGCCTTCTCTGTCAGAGAGGTCTGGTGCCACAATAAACTACAGTTCCCTGGATTCCCTAGCACTGAGCCAAAGCAATTAAAGTGGTCTCAAACTGGATTATTTCTGCAGTGTGCTTTGGACCAAAATGAGCCCTACATGCAGTTGCTAGTCCTAATTATGGTACATTTATTGACTCAAATGCTGAATAGTAAATCAATACTAAGGTAAGTCCCAGTGGGTCTGCTCTGTTTGGAACTAATAGTTGGATTTTTGCCTGTGTTTTTTCCCCTAGATAGTAGCTTCTACCTTTTCCCTCTATTTCACAGACATCCTCGACTTGTGGGCTTGATTCCTATACTACTTTAAAATCAGCTGTAGCAATGTATTACATTATGATACTTCACATCAGCAGAGAGATTTAAACAAACTGTTGATGTTTTATTAATGAGTTTAGTATAGAACATTTCAATACAAATCTCTATAAAGCAGTTAAAATCCAAACAAAATGTGATTATATTTTTAAAATTTAGATTTTGTTATATGTTGGAATTGGAAATCCTCCTTGCCTATAATCTCAAATGACTAGAATACAAGTGAACCAATATCCATTCTTTCAACAGTATGGTGACAAGCAGGATTTCCTTTGGCGTCTGGCCCGAGCATATAGTGATATGTGTGAAATCACAGAAGATGCAGATGAGAAGAAGTCCTATGCATCTGATGGTAAGAAGACTTTCTGAAATACGTTAGTGTAGAAAACAGGCATTATTTATACAATTTCACTGTTCATGCTGATCCAATCCAACAGTTTTATATAATATCTTTAAAAATGTTTTTAACTAAATTGTGTTCAGAATACACAGAATTGTCAAGCGCTACAATTTTCACTTTTTAGCACACACTTTAAATCCACAAATGGCACAATAAACAAAAATAGCTGCAAGTATATTGAAGGCTTGTGCCAGGTCACACTTCTTATTCATACCACTACTAAACGGGCTCTTTTGTTTAATCTCAAATTCCTGAGCTTTATGAATATCTCAAAGCTTCCCACTTTTCTTCTTGTGTTGACTCTTCCTGTCGGTTAGCTGTAGACAGCAATCATCTGCTTCTCTTTGTGAAGGGAAAAAATATCAACTGGTACTGGAATATCCCAGTTCTTCTACAGATTGTAGAAGACTGCTTATTTCTGTAGGAGTTGAAGGCTCACAAGTCACAATCCATAGTTGCTACTAAGACTACACTGCCTGTGTAGTTATTATTTTTCTCCTTATTTTTAAATCTGATTAAATGTTTATTGATTCCTTTCTTCTCTTTCCCTACATTGTGACATGTTAACATATGATGAAGATAATGCTTAGGCTGCATCTGCCCTGCAGAAATAATGCAATTTGACACTACTTTAACTGGCATGGCTCAACACTATGGGTTTCTGGGATTTGTAGTTTTGTGAGATATTTGGTCTTCTCTTTCAGAGAGCTCTTGTGCCACAACAAACTACAAATCCCAGGATGCCATAGCCATGGCACTGGTGGCGCAGTGGTTAAATGCCTGTACTGCAGCCACTCACTCATAGACCACAAGGTTGCGAGCTCAATACCAGCCAGGGCTGAGGCTCGACTCAGGCCTGCATCCTTCTGAGGTCGCTAAAATGAGTACCCAGATTGTTGGGGGGCAATCAGCTCACAGTTGTAAACTGCTTAGACATCCCATGCGCGATATGAAGCGGTATATAAATGAAGCTGCTTTTAAAGTAGTGTCAAGCTGCATTATTTCTGCAGTGCGGATGCAGCCTTGGTGCCAGTTTCTAACATAATGAAATGTACAACGTGGCATTCTTTTCTAGAGGAAAATGAAGCAAAAAGATGATGGACTGTGTTTGTTACACGAATAGCAGATTGCCATGTATTTGGCCCTTCTATATGCCATGCCAGCATAGGTAACTTTCCTGAAAATTTTATGTTTTAATGAGCATGTGAAATTTTGTCACACACTGTTTAAATCTCCATTTGACAATTGTTCTGATAGGTGTTCAAAAAGTGGTGTGGAAATAAGTTATTTTTGTTGTATTATGTTGCAGGCAAAGAAGAGGCAGAATCAGCTCTGCAGATGGGAGATCAAAGTGCTGAGTGTCACCAGTGGTATGTAATTACTTCCTTTTTAAGGAAATGAAAAGAAGATAAAATTGTTCTGTATGTTGTATTTCTGTACATTGTCATATTTAGGGAAAAGAAACATAGTTGGAAGTACTTCAGCCCAGATGGAGAAGTTATTTTTCTTAAAGACAAATTTGAATTATCCCTCCCACACAAATACATCTTCATTTGGCACAAGAAGTTCTGAGTTCAGAGACAGTATTGGTTGAAGTTTATCAAAATGATGTGTGAAGAGAATAGAGATTTGGTATCTACTAACAGGAAAAGGTTGAGCTTCATATTTATGGCAGTACTAGGTATTTCTCATGAGCACTGAATATCTTGTATCTTAATAATAACAAATAATAATAAAATTTATTTATACCCTGCCCCTCTGGGCTCAATCTTCAACAGAACAAAGTGGAAAACATACCCAGGAATAGCCGTATTGGCCATGTCACAAAGTACAATAACATCCAAAATCCTCAAAACAGTGATACCTTTATAGAAGGTTTGTAAGGAAAGATTGAGTATTAGTAGAGAGGTTTGATCAAGGTGAGAAAGGTTATTAGTGGTTTCTAAGCTATTTTTATTAATGTCACTGTCTGTATTGTCTGTATTTTTCTGTTTTTTTTTTTTGTTTTTTTTTACTTGTTGTTTTGTGTGTTGATATTATACCGTATTTTCCGGCGTATAAGACGACTCAGCGTATAAGACGACCCCCCCATTTTTTGCAGTCAAAATATAGAGTTTTAGCACCTCTATCCTCCTTATCCTTATACCTGGCGTATAAGACGACCCCCCCCCACTTTAACCACAGATTTTGCAGGTTAAAAAGTAGTCTTATACGCAGGAAAATAAGGTATTTACTTTATGTCAATAAAAAAAACAGTGATACCTTTACATGTTGCAAGATTTCAAAGCTCCACTGGCTTCTTCATGAGGCAAAGATGTTAAAAATCATACAGGAGAAAAAATATATGATGATTTTAGTCACAAGCCTCCAATACCACCTGAACTGAGAACAGCCACACCTTGACAAAGTGCAGGCTTGTGACTAACATTGCCATATTTTTCTTTCTCCTGTATGATTTTAACATCTTTGTCTGATGAAGAAGCCAGTGGAGCTTTGAAAGCTTGCAGCATGTATTTTGTGCATTTCTGTTAGTCAAATAAAGGTATCACTGTTTTGTGGACTTTGGATGTTATTGTACTTAAACAAACTGGGTGGCTGATGTAGCCTAATTTTTATATAGAATGTTTTTAGCATTATTCCACAAATTTTCAAAAGTAGTTCTGATCATTAGTCGTGTGACAGAGGAAGAAAAACATGAACACAGGCCAAAGTTATGGGCATGTCTGTGCTACACAGGATCTGTCTTAATATGCTGAGGCACTGATATGCAAATTCCTATAAGCCTAACAAAAGAAAAACAATTGAACTCCCTTTCCATTTTAGCGTGTCTGTGGCCACTGCATTCCTTTAAAAGTTACTCTGAATTGAGAATCAAGAGAGGGAGTTGCTTGTTTGGCTTGGTTTCGAATTTTGCTGTTAAAAGAAGTGTTGGAAATACAAGAAGAGAGAATTTCAGAGATCTTTCTGGAGCGGAAGCTGTGAAGGTGCAGAATTATTTTTTAAGTAGTTAGAGTAGCTCTGAAAATTACTGATAATTTATGAAGTCAAAGTTTGTTATCTGCCTTCTGAGACTGAACCTACAGACTCAATTTACAAGATGAGTAAGGCTTGCCTCAAAACCTAAATGGAGCTCTCAAAATGCATTTCCTTAAAAAGAAAAAGATATCTTATGTCCAGAAAAACTGGAGCACTGGGATATTTTCAGAGGCAGAAAAGTCAAAATTCTGTCCCTGTATTTTTGTGCAGCAAAGTGTAACATGCCTGGGCTGTTGGTTGTGTACATTCATTTGTGGGTAAGAACTGCATAGAAATTTTGAAGTTCAGGATTATGCTTCATATTATTTCTGTTAATGAAAGTGCATTGACAGGAAGACTCTGGTTTCACCATTTATCATAGTATCTTATACACAGTTGTCCTGTAATACTTACTTTAGCTGTTACTGTTAGAGCTGGTGACCTAAAAGAGGTTCACATTTTGGCCAACCTGGTAGAAGAGAATCATAGCTGTAGAATCAGTGGTGCCACTAGGGTTGGTATAATCCAGCGCGGTAACTCATGGTGTCACCCCCCATGGACTTCCTTGGATAAGGGTTCGGATGAGGAGGAAGGTCTCACCTGAAGGAACCCCACATCCTGCTGCCGCTGCTCCTCTTCTCCCCACTGAGACAGCAAACATGGGGCACTCCTGCGAACAAAACCCGCTTTTTTATTACAAAATATTTCCACCCTCAGGGAATGAGGAAGTCACAGCAAACAGCCTGCTTCCCCAAAGGACAGTAGTGGAAAGGAGGCAAACAGATCAGTAGGGAGAATCTGCAAGAGGGGGGAACTGAGAGAAACATCTATGGTTTCACATTCATCCTCACCCCCCAAAGGGAGTGAGGGCATACCCAGAAGAGTCCCCCTTTATTTCCAGGAGAGGGACCTTGGGATGCCTCACTGCTGCTCAGTATCACCCCATTGATGGTGTGTCACTCTGTGCAGTCCGCACCCCTGTGCCCCCCCTAGTGACACCACAGTGTGGAATAGCCACTGAAAGACCATTTTGCAGCATATTTACATTAAATTGCAGTGCACAACTGAAAAGAGATTTTTTTGGTTATGATGAAACATATGTGAGAGAAATTTCTTAGATGTCGTATTCTAAGGGACTTTCCCCTTGTTACCAATCCTCTTCCCCAGTGTGCCTTATCAAATTGGAACTGGACCTTAGGAATGTATAATCAGCTCATTCTTGTCACCATGTACAAAGTACATGTATGAAGTAAATGGTGTGGGGTATCCTGTGCTTATACATAAGCAGGATTATCCTTGTCCCTTGATAGGGAACTCAGGTTTTGGTAATCCACCTCAGTATGACGGGAGGAGAAAGTCTGAATAGGCCAGCTCATTGTGCATGGATGTGAGAGAGTACATCTTTGCTTCTGCCAGATTATAAAACAGCCTTTGTCATGATAACCATAAACTTGAGCAACTTTAAGTGGCTAGTTAAATGTAATTTACCATATTAGCAATACTTCAGTGATCACCGTATATGGTTGTCATGGACTTCTTTTTATTTTCATTAAAAAAAGAAATGTTTCTCTTCTTTTTAGTGCTACTATAGTACAGCAAAAGCCAGTGTGGTAGTACTGGTTTGAATGATGGACTAGTACTCTGGAACAGCAAGATTCAAATTCTCATTTGGACATGGAAAACCCTGGTTGATCTTGAGCAGATCACATACTCTCAGCCTTGAAGGAAGACAATGGCAAATCCACTGTGAAGAAATCTTACCATGCAAGTCCCATGATAGGTTCACCTTTGCCATAAGTCAGAAACGACTTGAAGGCACAAAATAACAACATAGTGCAAGCATTGTCCCTGAATATTTTTCTTAAGTAATGCTTAAAACAACTAGTCAGATTCAAAAAACTATAAATGTATGAACCAGAGCAGCCTCTAATCCAGACATTAAAGCAATTGTTGAAATTTCCCACACCATCTGCTATTCCTTTTTGTTCACCATATTGAAAAGTGTTTTGAGAAATACAGTGATTAAGAAAAACAAAAGTATGACCAAAGTTAGAATATTTACTTGAAGGGAGATAATAGATCTCTGTCCAACTCAGCAGCTGTATTGCTTTAATTTCTGACTGGTTCTTGTAACCAGTCCCAGCAAATCTTTAATATAGTTTGTGAATGGCTGATCTTTATATTTACCACATATCTTTTAGTCTTTAAGGTGTTACAAGACTTTCTGTTTGAATGTGTAAGTTGGAGGAACAACTAGATGGCTGAGTGAATTTAATCTTTGTAGATCTTGTTTAAATTAAACTTCCAAAAAGTTATGTTTGCATAGAGAAGAACGTCTAGGAAAGTGGTTTTCTTGTATCCAGCAATCTTCCCCTGGGTCTACCTCCAGGGAAAGGTTCATTTATAAGTCAACTTGAATTACTTCCTTCACTGATTGACCTTGCAGACAGAATGGAAACATCAAGTCTACTTTTTGGCTAATGTCAAAACTGTTGTGCAATAAAAGAAGTAACTAGAAGGAGGGGGAATTAATATTGTTTTGACAAGCTGAACCTTTTGCTGTGTGTATGTTTACATGCAGGATAGCTTTAAATGGTACAAAAAGACTTTGTAAAAAATGAGATCACTGCAGAAAGAATATTAATATTATATTATACTATTATATTTGGTATAATTTTTAATAGTGTTCTAACTATTCATTACTGAGCGGTTCTTGAGTATTGTCTGTTTTCTGCTTCATGACTAATGAGAGCTTCAGGAGAGGATCAGCGATGAAATGGTTAGTCCTACCTCAAAATGAGTGCTGCTATTAGATTTCATGCTTTCCAAATGGCTACTTAATAAACATGTTAGGAGAAATCTGATCAACTACTGCTTGAAAATAATTTGCTTGTATTTCCTCACTTACTATTTCCCAGAAATGACAGGTTCTTGCATAGGCCCACAACATATGGAGAAAAAATTCACTGTTCTAATGATAGAAGTGTGATGAAAAGAGCCATATATGCCACTTTGAAGTCCTTGGGGGAAGGGGTAGAAAAAATGTGATAAGTAAAAAAATAAATTTAAGCATCTACCCCTACTTTGCAATTCATAAGGTGATTAAAATTGAATTCAGCTGTGTGGTGGAAAGCTAGGGACAATCTAATTTTCCTTTTGCATGAATTTAACTGGCTACTGTATAGCCCTCTGTAGTCTAAATATATATGTACTGGATCCAACATGTCTTTAATGACAAACTGTTCAGTCATTTGTTGAAACGTACAAGAAATATGAAAAATTTCTCAAATGTTGAGTCCCTTTGCTGTTTGAAATGTGGAAACCACAGTGAACATCTTCTGGGCAAATATTACACTGCTTTCTGATTCATGTGTCCTGGCCTCAAGTTAAAATGTGTTATGCAGAAATCTTTTAGAGGTCTATGTCATATTGAGGATGGAGCAAGCTTATTTTCTGCTGCTCCAAAAACTAGGACATTGAGCAATGGATGCAAACTACAGGAAAAGAGATTCCACCTCAACATTAGGAAGAATGTTTTGACAGTAAGAGCTGTTGACAGTGGAATACACTCCCTTGGAGTGTGGTGGAGTCTCTGGAGATTTTTAAACAGGATGGATGGATATCTGTTGGGGTGCTTTGATTCTGTGTTCCTGAATAGCAAGGGAGTTGGGCTGGATGGCCCTTGTGGTCTCTTCTAACTCTATGATTCTATAATTCCATGATTCATCTGACTCTGGGCATTCTCTTTCTTGCTCTCTTGTTGCATATTTTAAAAAATGTTTTATGCTCATTTCTTTCTTTATTTTACTGTTTAAGTTATTTTGGCTTATTTTATATTTTAGGGTGGACTTGAGCAAGCTGAAAGCCTCTGTGCATAAAGCTGCTTGAGGATGAAGTCAACATCCAACTTGACCCTAAGGCTGTCAGTAGTTCAGTCACAGAATGGCCTGATTTGAGTGTAATGTTCTGAACTTTATAACCTACAACTTTATAACCTACAGTTTGTGAAGCCAGGAATGAGGATCAGACATGAAACATCCTCTATCCCCTTGCACACACCAGCTTTGGCTGGGAGATCTTGGGTGTTTTTTTTTAAACCAGTGTTTCTTTTTAAGCATGAAATCAGGATTTCTCCACATAAGCTGGTATGTGAAAACAGGAGGGTAGCAAAACATTCCTGGCTTCATTCCTTGGTAAGGTGAGGAAGACAACTTACCCTCTCGACCCATGCCCATCATGGCTGGCCGTCCAGGGGGGGATGCATTGATGAGATTCC
>CM034701.1:61304140-61318552 GCA_020142125.1 Phrynosoma platyrhinos | reverse complement strand
TCTGAAGGAATCCTTCAGTGCTTGTTTCCTGCAATTGCTACTCTTTGCCCTTACTGCTCTTTGCATTTTCCTCTGTAAATCAGATATCAGTATAACTCAGGAATCTCTTATGGTATTGCTATGATTTTTTATGATTTTTTTGGAAAAGGACAAAAAAACAAAAAAACAACTCAGTGATCTGACAAGAATACTAGTGGGAAAAAACTATACCTGACCAAATGTCATTGATACTTTTACTGTTATTATTTTATCTATGAGATATCAGGAATGCCCATGGCCGCTTTCATCATATCCCCACAATAATCCTGTGAATTAAGTTTACTGAGATATGGTAAATTCCACAAACAAGCAGGTCTTTGAACTTGAGTCTCACTGTTTCAAATCCTCCACTTTAAACTTTACAGTGTACCACTTATCTCAATTCAGTGGCTAATACTATATAATAATGCTACCAAAGCTGAAACAGGGATAGGAAAAACTGTAATAGTTAAAATGTACAGCCCCAGATATAGTCTCTGTTTTCCGGTACCCCTCACAACCTCATTATCACAGTGTTAAAATGTACACCATAAGTCTATCTAGACCAATAATGTCTACTCTGCCATCCCCTCATAATTTTTTTTACCCTGAATTCCTTTCCCTCAGTTTAGCAATCTGCATTTGTCTTTGACCCCTCCAGGAATAGTACATTGCACTTGTGAACTTCTTTTGTATCCTTAATAAGGCTAAGCAAAATAGCTCTGAGCTAAATACGTTGACTTGTCTGCTTGAACCAAGTGCTGGACTGTGTCCAGAATTTAACAGACATCCTGAAATTAGTTTATGTTCAGTTCGTGTTAGCCAAAGGTTATCTGTGTTTATAAAGGGTCTGGAGAAAACTTTTTCATCATGAAAAAAGAAATCAAGGCGGTAAAGCAATGTAGTTGTTTGGTTGCATATATTTGCTACCTTTGCATTGGTTCTGCTATGCTGTTATTACCACATGAGGAAACTATTGTAACTCAATATACTTTAGCGGTTAGCCTCTCCATCCATAAAACTGATACGATGCATCTGTTTCCCTGGAGAAGATATTAAGTTTAGATTAAATTTCCGAGCTCTGTATAAGAAAAATAAATAACAGCATAAAACCCATATTTGGGAATGATGCACTAATGTTTAGGGGTACTGTAATTTCCAGGTATGCTGTTCTGTGTGGTCAGTTCTCGGAGCACGAAAGTATACAAAAACGCATTCAAGCAGGGCATGATTTCAAGGTGAGTATGACTGCTTTTTGTACATGTTAAAAAAGGTTTTGTTGCAAGGGAAAAACATAGGACACTGTGTTAATAAGGTTTGGAGACATGCTTGGAAGGACATCAAGAGTAGTACAAGTTGTTGTTATTAGCCACCTTTGAGTCGACTTTGAGTTATGGTGACCCCATGAATGAGATATCTCCAAGATGTCCTGTCCTCAGCCACTCTACTCAGGTCCTGCAGGCTCAGGGCCATGGCCTCCTTGAATGAGTCTATCCATCTGGCATGCAGTCTTCCTCCCTTCCTACTGCTCTCCACCTTTTCTAGCATTATTGTAATTTAGTGATTCATGCCTTCTCATGATGTGGTTGAAGTATGACAGCCTCAATTTAGTCATCTTGGCTTCCAGGAAGAGCTCAGGCTTGATATATTCTTGGACCCTTTTGTTTGTCTTTTTGGCTATCCACAGTATCCTCAGCACTCTTCTATAGCATCACATCTTGAATAAGTTGGTTTTCCTTCTATCAGCTTTCTTCACTGTCCAGCTCTCACATCCATACATGTTGATGGGAAAGACTATGGCTTGGACAATCCTAACTTTAGTGTTCAGTTTTATATCTTTGCACTTATCTAGTTCTTTCATAGCTGCCCTCCTCAGTCCTAGTCTTCTTCTGATTTCTTGAATGCAATCTCCATTCTGACCAATGATTGATTCAAGGTATGGGAAGTCATTAAGTATTTCAGTTTCCTAGTCTAGACTGAATTCATGTAAATCCTCCATGGTCATTTTTTCCCCTTAATGTTCAACAGTAAGCCTGCATTAACCCTTTCTTCTTTGATTTACTTTAGCAATTGTTCCAAGTAATTGTTTTCTGCTAGTATAGTGATGTCCTCCACATATCTTAGATTGTCCATCTTCCTCTGATCCCACAAAAAGACTGTCATGGTGTTCCTAAGACTGTTTTATACATTTATGATCAAGGTGATCCTGACTTGCAGTCTTCTGCACTAGATCTCTCCCTCTTCTGTCTCATATACATACAAGAGCCATTTTTTTCATGATGTTACCGTAAACTCATGCAGAGTGTCTATATATGTGAGTCAAACATTCCTAGTAGACTGGTGGTTCTGACCCAGAGAATAGGTTCTTCTCTATTGTTGAATTCACATGCACTCTACAGTAATATGGAATCACCAAAAAATGAAAGCAGTTTCCATCCACTGTGTGTGTGTGTGTGTGTATGTGAGAGAGAGAGAGAGAGAGAGAGGGTGGTGTATATGGAATCATTTTAAAAGTTATAGACATAAAAGACATAAAAGAAAATGCCTTCCTTGCCCCTCAAGAGATTTCAAGACACAAGTTGAGGCGATTTCAGGGGAAAAAACATCAGAAAAAAGAAGAGAACTTGTGATTTATTTATATTTAGTGCAGACTGTGGCATTAGTAGTATATTCACAATCTGTTTTTGTTTAAATAAGCAGAATGGTTACACTTTAAGATCTGGGCACTAACAGAATTGTGGGTTTTTCTCAAAATGCAGCCTTCTGAGTTTTCCAGGTATGCTGAATGAACAAAATAAGTCTCTTTTTATATCTTTTAGAAACATGTGGACAAAGCAATTGCTCTGAAACCAAATGACCCCAAATCTTACTATCTTCTGGGCCGATGGTGTTACCAGGTAATTAATTTTCTTTGGTATATTTTTCTGGAATCCACAGGATATCATACTAATTTTTTTTTCCTAAATAGGAAATAAAATGCATCTGTGGAATGCCTTGGGGTAGCTCTGTTTTTGGTTCTCTGGATTTGTAATGAATCTTTGAACTACTGATAAGATCTTCACAGAAATGGTCAGCTTCATTGACTGGTTCAGTGACTTGAATTATTTCATTTGCTTTGAGGCAGATGGATTGCCTCTTATAATGTAATTGCAGTGATATTGTCTTTCCAGTATAATCCTTTTGTGCCAGATATTTACAGATTTAAAAGACAATTGTGTCTTACAGCTCTTTCAGTTTCTTTCTGTATTTGGTGACTGGCAATGTAAATGCTTACATTGATAGAGGCAGTGTAACTTATGGGCTAAGAATAAATGAAAGTAGGTACTTTGCAATGAGATAATCTAGGCGAGTGCAGTGGCCCTGTGATGCTAACTCATGTGCACATGTACACACATGTACACCTCTGATGATGGAGTCCAGTGGCATTTGACATCTTTCAATCATCAAAAAATATAAGCACCACAAATCATTTGGAGCAGAACCAAGGACATGACAAAACAAGGTTCTCTAAGTAGTAATGGATAGTCCTTGTAAAAATTTCTGATATTAGGAAATCAAAACATAATTTTTAACATTTATATACTTATATCAAACACAAATCCATCTCTAATGATTAACTAATAGGTTAATTGTAAGGGTAAAAGGAGTAGGAATTAGATTCATGTACCTCAGTTAGTGAAGTAGATGTGGTCCTGGGCATTACTTCTTTAACAGAAAATTTGGTACCAGAGGTAGAAATAACATGGAAAGAATAGGGATAGGTTCCTGCATCACAGAAATAAGAGCACTTTAACATGTTTTAGCAAACTTTTTATTTAAAAAATTCTGGAGGCAGATGTTGTTTAACTTGCCTATTGTAGGAGGCAGGAAGACACAGCTACAGTACAATAAACTAGAGGAAAGTCCCATTCTTTTCTCGCTCAAATTTTCTCGCATTGTTTACTGAAGACATGCTACTGCAGTCTGAAAGTCTGTGTTTCTCCAGCCCCCTTTCATCATCCTCCCAATACTTATGCTGCTAAAAAAGTTCAGCTAGACAGAGGACAAGGAAGAAAAGTAGGGTTTGGACTGTCTTGAGCTCCTTGGAGGAAGGATAAGATATGAATGTAAATAAACAGAAATGCATAACAGCCTCTTTGTAAAACCTGTTGAATATTCAATTGAAATATAACTATTCTTTGTACCAGTGGATGGCTTTAAATTACTTTCTGTTCCTACATGCTGATTGTGTGAGTTTTGTAGTAGCAACACTAACTTCTTGGTTTAAATACCTTCATTTTCTTTATTTTCATCTAAAGAGAAAAAAATGATTTTACTGAAAGCAGTTCTTGCAGGCTGTGAGAAACCCAAGATGGTAGGTAGTGTTAGTGCTCCTAATTTATTGCTTTGGTCATTGGAGGTGGGAGAGCAAGGGGAAGGAAGTGGACGCAAAGGGATCATGAAAGCAAAGCACTAACTTTGCTGATATTTTTTACTCCAGTAAAAAAAGTCATGCTGTAGATTTTGAAACACATGGTTGTGATTAAAGATATTTTGCAGAACTCCAGGCCTCCTGCATAAAGTGTATCTGTATAATCCCTTCCATGTGTTTTTCATCTGCTCCTTTATCACAAACTGTTTCAGGTATTAGAAAAAGCATGTCATCTGCTTTTTATTTTTCAGTGGGGTAAGTAATGGAAACCTATGCCAACACTCTCTGTTTTGAGGGTGTCTGTAAGGAACAAATAATTTTGGTGTTACTTTAGCATTGATGGATAAGTAGTGTTTTAATTAAAATGAAGCCACCACCATTCAGAGGGATTGCACTGTGGCCTTCACCCTCTTATTCTATTTGTGCAGAGATCCTTCAGTGTATTTGCATAAAGATTGATTTCTGGGTTAAAGTTTCAAAACCCAGTGTTGAACTGCAGAATCTGACCATGAGATTCCTGTCAAAAACATTAGTAAGAAACCATTAAGGGAACTTCATTGGCTGTCAGTCTGCTTCCAGTTCAGGCTGAAGGGTATTTAAAGCCCCTTAGGATCTCCATACTGGAGAAAGGGCATATATCCTTGTATACTAAAATGCAAAGATATACAACTGAGCACAAAGGTTAGAATCATACAAGCCATTGTATTCCCTATTATCATGTATGAATTTGAGAGCTGGACAGTTAAGAAAGAAGATAGGAAGAAAATCAATTCATTTGAGATGTGCTGGAGAAGAGCACTGAAGATTAACCAAAGTTTTTAAACACTGGCAGCCATGGTTAGATTTTGACTCACCATCATTAATTGCAAACTAGGCTGCAGAGGTCTTCTGTTTTATGCTTCTGTTGTTGCTGGTTTTTGTTTGATTGCTTTGGAATCTGTTAATAGAGCTTGGGTTGCAGTAGTTTAATAAATAATAACACCATGACCCTTAGCTTTTATTGTAACAAGAAAGCCTCATTGTGTAAGTTGGCCTACTCTTTTTCAGTTTTGTGCTGGATTTTTCTAGCTAATGGTAGCAGCTTCACAAAGTCCATTTAGAGTAAAAGAATGTTACATGCAGTCAATCAAATTTCACTTATTCAGTACAGAATTGTTGTTGTGTACCTTCAAGTTGTTTCTGACTTATGGTGACCCTAAGATGAACCTATCATAGGGTTATCTTGGCAAGATTTGTTCAGAGCTTCTCCAGAGGCTGAGAGCATATGACTTGTCCAAGATCACAGATATTTAAATTAATGGGTCTTGGACAAAAAGTTAATTTTTGTCTCTGGACACTGAAAAAAGAAGCATTACTCCATATGGGAAATGTCTAATTAACCATTTGTAAACTGCTCTGATAACCTTTTGGCTGAAGAGCGAGGTATAAATACTGCATAATAAGAATAAGAAGAATAAGAATACTGTGAAAAACTGAGATAAATTCCAATATCATATCAGATAAATTCAGATGAGTTCATTCATATATCTGAACAAAGGTGCTGTGGCCCCCTCCCACTTTTCTCTTCTGTTTAGCTCTCTATCTTCTAGCTGAGCCGAACATATTTAGTTTAGAAGTACTACATAACTGATCAGAGTATCAGACAACATAACAAACATCAAACTATTCTTATATAGGTCTCTCACCTGGGATGGCTGGAAAGGAAAACTGCTTCTGCTTTATATGAAGAGCCCCCTACAGCCACTGTCCAAGATGCACTGCAGAACTTCTTAAAGGTGCTGACAACTGAGTGAAACAGTAAAGTGACTAGTATACTAACTTTGCACAAACCATGAACAGAACTGGCAAGAGGTGAAACATTTGCAACAACCTAATTCATTCACCTGACACAGCATCAAGCCTCTGCGAGGAGCAGTAAAAGTGGCTGCTGTCTTGTATTTATTCCTGAATAGGCTCATTCAGGGTAGGCCTTTGTGTTATTTCAGCAGCACCCATTAAGCTTTAATTAAAGGTAATATTTCACCAAAAGAATTCTTAGCTGTGAACAGTTTTAAGCTTTTTAGGCATCAAGTAAATTGAGAGATAGGGAATAACTTGGCCAACCCCCCACATCATAACTTAGCAGAGTTTTGAACCTGCATCTCCCACATTTTATCTCCACACACTGATTGCTACACTTGCACTCTCAAGTACAAAGACCCGGCAGTTGAAAACATGTAAAGCTTATTTGCTTTGAAAATACTTCAGAGTAAATACTATTTCCTTACATATGAGTGGATATGTTGCTTACCATGTGTTTTTGTGAAACAGCAGAGTCTTGTAGCACCCTTAAACAAATGTATAATGGCTGCAACAGACTAATACAGTTATTCCTTTATGTAGTTAGGCTGGTTAGCTGCATTGATAGGGAAGGGCACTGAATTGTGCAGGAGACATGTAGAAGTATGTAAGAATCTTCTCAAAATAATTTAAGTGTCTCAAATGATATATAAAGTTAATGGAGAGAACTTCAGTTAAAGTTAACTGAAATGTTTTTGTATAATGTATATTGCATAGGCTGGACTGTTTTAAATGTGTACTATATAGCATGAACAAAATTCAGCATAGGCTTAGTGAAACTGGTTTCCTTTTGAATCTTGTTCCCCCCCCCCCCCCCCCCCGCCTTGTAGGCTGAAGAGCTGAACTCAGGTTTTTCAAAAATGGGAAGAGTGTACATTACCAAGGTAAGAGTGTATGTGCTGGATCACTGACAACTTGTCTTTGCACATTATGTATACCTCAGGTGTTTATACAGTCACCCCTTGACATTTCATAGAATCATAGAGTTGGAAGAGACCACAAGGTCCAACTCCCCTGCCATGCAGGAACTCAAAATCAAAGCATCCCCGACAGATGGCCATCCAACCTCTATTTAAAGACCTTCAAGGAAGGAGACTCCACCACTCTCCTAGGGAGTGTGTTCATCTGTCAAACAGCTCTCACTGTCAGGAAGTTCCTCCTAATGTTGAGGTGGCATCTCTTTTCCTGGAGCTGGCATACATTGTTTCAAGTCTTATTCTCTGGAGCAGCAGAAAACAAGCTAGCACCCTTCTCAATATGGCATCCCTTCAAATATTTAAACAGGGCTGTCATGTCCCCTCTTTAACCGTCTCTTCTCCAGGTTAAACATACCCAGTTCCCTAAGTCATTCCCCATAGGGCATGGTTTCCAGACCCTTCACCATTTTAGTCGCCCTCCTCTGGACACACTCGTTTTTCAACATCCTTTTTGAATTGTGGTGCCCAGAACTGGACACAGTATTCCAGGTGGGGCTTTTTTGCGGCTTTGACACTTGCAGTTTCGATTATTTGCAAGGTCAAGGCCACTACGCGCGCACTCCTCCTCCTCCCTCCTGGGCTTTTTCCCTGGGGAGGAAACAAACCCAGGAGTGAGAAGCCGGGAAGGGTGTGTGTGCCAATCCTGTCCCTTTCCAGAACAGAGAGCTGCCTCTTTCCCCTAGCAGCTCTCTACCCTGGGAAGGGATTGGGAACATGATCTCACACGCTTTTCCAGGACAGGGAGCTACCTGGGGAAAGACAGATGAAGGGACGGTAGGGCAGGGAACAAAGAGGAGCATGCACTCTTCCTCCTCTTCCCCCATCCTCCCGTCCCTTTAACTGGCTTCCGGAGGAGTTATTTACGGTTTTTCCACATTCACAGGTGTCTTGTGCCCCTAATCCCCATGAATGTGGAGGGACAACTGTACCAGGATTGCTTGCTGTGAACATATAAAGCTGTCTATCATCACACCAGACCCTTATTGATTTAAAAACATGCAGCCCACCCTTATTTATTTTATTTATTTATTTCAAGGATTTATATCCCACCTTTCTCCCACAGTGGGACCCACCCTTCCAGGACATCTGCATTGTTCAGTATGACCATTAGGCCATTTAACCCAGTATGTGTTGTTCAATCTGGCAATGGCTATCATATGTCTTTAAAACATTTTGAAATGCTGTAGCCAAAGATTTTTTGGACTTGAAGATGTTGGAAATAAACATGAAATTTTCTGCCTGCAGACCACATACTTCACCACTGATATTGTCACTATTTCAAAGGTATAGAACAGGGCTGAGCAACTTGGGAAAATCATAAACTGCACATGTCCCTGACTGCCCACTTCAAAGGCCACATACCTCCCCTTTATTCCCACTTCTCCATTTCTCCCCAGAAAAGGCTCATGCCTTCTGATGCATTGGGGATAATTTCACCAGGTTTCTCCTCCTTGAGATGCTCTGGGCTTAGGAGAGTCCTTTTTTCAAAACTGTAAATAACCAGAAGACAATTGTGGAAAGTGCAAAACAGTTCAGAAATGCCTGCAGCACTTCCTAAAGGACATGAATGGTCTTTCTTAGTTTAAAATATTAGGATAGGGGCACAGAGGCTGTGGAGGACACAATGTAGGGCTTCCAGGGGCTGGTAAAAAAGATGGCTATCAAATACAACATACTGAAATAAAAGCAGAAAGTTTTACATCAGAGTGACTAAATAGTTAAGAGGGAAATGGTTAGTATAGGTGAATTTAAACATAGTACATAACAAAAACCTGAGATGTTAGGAGAGGCAAGCCAGGTTAGAATTGTGAAGTATCAATGGAATCAGTTGCATAACATTAAGGACTGGCATTGTAAGTCAGTGAAGAAAATTATTTTCTTCTAAAATATTTTGTTTTCCAGTAAAATAGTCTCCACATGTATTTAATAAATTTATGAACCACATAAATGGTATCCAGCCCATTTCTTTTGGGATCACAGAAGTAAATTCCTACACCTAGTTTGTTTACACAAGATGAAACTATCATTCTTTTAAAAGAATTATATGATACAAAAATGTGTGGAAGTGCAGACAGTATGTCCAGATTGTTTTCCACCAGTGTACAAGGGAGGACAAACATGTGATTGTTCATTCCATAAGTTAACTAAGACACACAAAGGATTTGGAAAATGTACTTGTTTGCACAAATTTTCAAGTGCTAAAACTTCTGCAGTGTCCTGTTCCTTTGACCTCAAGTTGCAGCCTATGCATTTTTAAAGCCAAATGACATTTGCTATTACTGCCAGAGGAGAGGCTAAGCAGAGCAGAGCTGAGTTTGTTCCCTGTGAAATCAATGTATTTCCAAAGTTCGAAACAATCTTATTTTCATTTTGAATATATAAGTTTCTGTTCTTGCTCTATGAGCTAGTAGAATTTGAATGAGTTTTCTTACAGTAAAAAATACTGTTAACACTGGAATAATATGTTCACTGATACATATAATTTTGTAGTGATTTAAAAGTATAAAAGTTGAATACAACAAAATGTAGAAAAGCTTGCACTGACATCAATTTGTATTCCTTATTCTGGGCCATTTTGCACGTTGTATATGACAGTGCAGTAGGTATTCTTATCTCCAATACTCAGATGAACACCAACTTCAATTTATATGTACACTCCAAGAAAACAAGGAGCCTGCCTGTACTGCAGCCACTAACTCACTAACCACAAGGTTGTGAGTTTAATACCAGCCAGGGGCTCCAGGTCAACTCAGCCTGGCATCCTTTTGAGATTTCCAAAAGGAGTACCCAGCTTGCTGGGAGCAATTATTTTACACTTTGTAAACCGCTTAGTACATTGGTAAGCAGTATAGAAGTGTACTTGCTAGAATTTTCTTTTCTCTCAGTGTTTTTTAATATATTTCTCTGTGTCTCGATTTTTCTTCCATTTCAGGAAGACAGTTGGCTTTTAATAAAGCTTCTGTTGGAATAGGGAAGCAACAATTTCTTCCAGGAGTGGGCAAATTAGTAAAAAGTGGTATTACATTACATTTACACTAAAAACTTTTTTTTAAAATGAGTTAATTATATTTATTCTTGAAAGGGACCATTTGCTTCAACTATGTTAATTCTAATCTGCTGTTTAAATTTACATTACCTTACTCTCTTAAAACCTTACCTGGAACCAAGTGAAAAATCCCATCCATAATTCTGCTCCTCCCCTCCTCCTCCCTTTTTTAGCTTGGAAGAAAAGGGAACAGCTAAAGGGAAAGAGAGTTTTTTAAAATATTCATTTCTCACCTACTGAAAGGGAATGAATGAGGCATAAAAAATACACACAGGAAAGGTCAGGAAACAATAAAACTTTATCAATCTGAAGTGTTCCCATCCCATTCCCACCAATAAGACTCAGATTGGTTTTTTCCCAGTGTCCTGTGGCCAGCCTTTTTCTCTCTTTTCTCTCCTTGCTGTCTCACCTTCTTAGATTTTCTGACTTCTCTGTGTGTCATTGGACATTATCAACACCAGCCTCATATCTTGCAGCAATTGCATTAAGAAAGGAAAAGGAACATACTGCTTTGAAAATGTTTCTTACCACACCTCTCTTCTTTTGCATGTCTGCGCTGCTTTGAACCCTCCCAGACGTGATAAGTCACTTTGCTGCAGTTCCAGTATTATGACAGTCAGTGCCATGAGGGAATTGAATCTCCTCTTCTTCTCCTCTATTCCTCTCCCATTCTTTATTCCAAAGCAGAATTCAGGAGCTGCTGGTTTATTTATTTTCAATTTTGCTGTGTTTGTGTAATTGCAGCAAAAATAATTAAAATTATTTTAATTTTATTATTTTGTCATGAATTCACAAATATAGCAATGATAAAAATTAAAAAACCTGACAGGCACAGAATTAGCATGCTTTGGAATAGTGACTTGTAAGAGGAGAAAGGAGAATCAGGTCCTGTCCTGCTACATGACTAATGTGATGCCAGAATTGAAGGGAAGAGACTTTTCACTTGTGCAGCTGCACTATGATAGCAAGACTAAGAGCTCATTGATGTGTTTTGCACATCAATGAAAAGGTGCACTACAGTAATTAATAGAATGCAGGGCAGCAGCAGGATAGACACTATGTCTTCTGATAAGTACTAGCCAGATATGCTTTTAGCCTGTTAAAACCCAGTTGAACTTACTTATAACTGAATATACACTTTACCTAGTATTATGTGATGCAGGTACCTCAACCAGTATATTTTTACTATAATGGAAAGGCAACAAATTATTTGGTTATTTACATTTTTGTTACTTTTTTACTGTCAGTGATGGAAAAAGAGGCTTATGGGGTTATCTTTCTTGCATGGCAGAACAATTTGGTGGGCTTAGGTACTACATTTCTTCACTTTGGTGGTTGGAGGAGGGGATTCCTTAGACAGGAAAATATCTTGGTCTACCCTGAATAGGGCTGCATCGTGAGGTTAATAGTAAAGATTTTAACTCTAGGGTAAGATCCAACACTGGACTTCTGTTGGTGAAGTAGGGAATCCAGTCAAAGCAAGAGAGGTTAAAGCATTATATACTCAGTTCTAAAATCTCAGTTTCTCCTGGTGAACTTCTAAATATCCCCAATCTATTCTTTCAGACTATGAAAACTCATTCTGATTACCTACACCTATGCTTAGTTCAATAGAGTTTATGCATATACAAATAAAAGTCCATATGGGGCGAAATAGACCGGCCCAAAGGGGCAGCTTCAACTGGCCTCTTCTGAAGCCGGATTGGGGCCACAGCAACCTTATGCCCCGGCCCCAATCTCCTTTTTGCCGGCCGAAAAAGGAGAAGCAAGGAGCCACTCCTTTTTGGGCCAGCAAAAAGCCAGTTTTTTCTTGCCGACGGAGTGCATGGAAACTAGTCCCAGTGTAAATGGCTGGGCAGTTTCTGGGTGGCTTAGGAGCATGCAGCATGTAAATGCGCGCACTCCCATGCTGCCTGGAAGGCAGTGCACAAAGGCCACCTGTTTCGGCCTTAAGTCTCATGGAGCGAAGTTGTCCTGCAAAGAGTGAACGAGGCTCAAATTTTCTGATGCCACAAATGATACTATGACTGTATACTGTTCTGTGCATGCCATTGGGATTTATTCTCAGGTAAATCTGTGTATGGTTCAAGCCTTAGATAGCTTATCTGTGCTGCAGTTGAGCATGATCTTGACATGAAAGGATCTGAGGCAAGGTGGGGAAGCTTTCAGTTGCTGAACAATTAGCTGAAAAACAAACTTTTAAACTGCTTTTCTGAAATGTTCTATTGTTTTGTCTTATTTGTAACTTTCCCCCTTTCCTGTAGTGCTACAAGGAACTGGGGGATAATTCTGCAGCTGCTCACTGGCTGAGTTTGGCTTCAGAGCTGCCTGTTATCACCAAAGAGGTAGTGTTTGTCATTCATATGTAAGAGCTTGATTCACTTAAAGAGAGATCCAGTAGGGGAAGGGAACTGAGAAGGTGTGATGGACAGGCCTTCTTCCTACGTAGCTTATGCTGACAAGATGGAGGGCATATGGGCCATTCCCTCAACTATCCACTGCATTGTGGAGTCTCCATCGGGAATTGCTGCACTGTCTCCTATGTTTTTGAGGTCATCTCCCTTAGAAAGTTTTTTCAGTAAAATTATCCACTTAGTGGGCCCCACAGTTAACTGAATAGTAATGCAGCTTTGTGCTTTTGGTTTAATTTTATATATTGTTGTAAAAGATATTTAACTGGACTTCAGACTACAGATATACAGTTTTACTCACTCTTTGGTATTATGCAAATCTGACATTGTTGCCATCTACAGAGCAGTGTTTAGCATTGCATTAGCAAATGTGCCACTGTAGACTGGCAAATCTGGCAAATTAAGAGATCTATTTCACAAGATCCGGAAAATCAAAGGAAAATTCAAAGACTGGGATGAACTGTGACAATAAAAATAACACAATTCAAGACCAGGAGGGAATAAAAATACTTAGTTCTATTGAACTAAGTATTGGATGCAATACACAGAAGAATTAAACAAAAGAGATGACAAAATGAAGGAAACATGGAATGAAGAGCCATATGAAGATGAACCCAAAATTCTAAAAAGTGAGGTGGAAACTGCAATAAGAGAAATAGTGAAAAACAAATCACCAGGAACACATGATATAATGCAGCTTGAGTCCACTTTAACTGCCCTGGCTCAGTGCTAGGGAATAATGGGAATTGTATTTTTTTTTTCTGGGACATTGAGCCTTCTCTGTCAGAGAGCTCTGGTGCCATAATAAACTCCAGTTCCCATGATTCCTTAGCACTGAGCCAGGGCAGTTAAAGTGGACTAAAATTGCATTATTTCTGGCAGTCTGCAAAGGCCCATAGACTCCAACCATACATGGAGAGAGAAATCCCAGAGGTCCAAGGTTCAGGAAAGGAAGAGGCACCAGGGATCACATTGCCAATATACAATGGCTAGTGAAGTGTAGCAGGGAATTCCAAAAGAGAATCAGCATGTGCTTTATAGAGACTTTGATTGCATAAGTCATGAAATGCCCTTAAAGACATGGGAGTGCCAACATATCTGATAGTCCTGATGGGGAATCTGTACTCAGGACAAGAGGCTACTGTCAGAACAGTACACGGAAAAACAGAATAGTTCCCAATTGGCAAAGGGGTCACACAAGGCTGTATCTTTTCATCCTATCTGTTCAACTTGTATCCAGAACATATTATAAGAAAAGCAGTCTTGGACACAGAAGAAGGAGGAGTGAAAATAGGAGGAAGGAATATCAACAATTAAGATATGCAGATGACACCATAATATTAGCAGAAAACATCACAGACCTGGAACAACTACTAAGGAAGATCAAAGAAGAAAGTGTAAAGACAAGCTTAATGTTGAACATAAAGAAAAAAAAATAATGACCACTGAAGATCTTCACAAGTTAAACCTAGGCAATGCAGAAATAGAAATAGTAAAAGAATTTGCATACCTGGGATCAAACATTGATAGAAATGGGGACTGCAGTCAGGAAATCAGAAGAAGACTAAGAATGGAGAGGGTGGCTATGAAAGAACTAGAAAAGATTCTAAAATGCAAAGATATACAACTCAAAACAAAAGTTTAACTCATACAAGCCATTGCATTCCCTATTACAATGTATGGATGTGAGAGCTGGACAGTTAAGAAAGA
>CM034701.1:61291733-61304040 GCA_020142125.1 Phrynosoma platyrhinos | reverse complement strand
AGGGCAGTTAACAACAACAAAAGACTGCCAAAATTTGGGAAACAAGCTGTCAAATTTAAGAATTCCAGTCTCTGAATAGGGCATTTTGAGGCTCAATCCAAAGTTAGATTCATCCAGCCAGGGAGCAAAAACTTGCCAAATTTAGCTAAGGAAGACATTTTTGTTTTCAAGTCATACTAGGGAAACAAGTCACGCACTTGGAGAGATGAGTATTCTTAAACTAAGTGGAATGAGCTGCCAGAGCGGAAACGGAACATCTAGTGGAGAAACTGATATTCCTATAAATTGCAAGAGATTTGTTGTGCAGATGGGGGAAAAGGCAAACACAGCATAAAGGGAGGCAGTAAGTACTGGTAATCACTGCTAACTAATAATATGTTTAAGGACTATACTTGACTAAATCTGATCACAGTGCTTAGAGGAGATATAGAGAGAGAAAAGGGAAAATTTTTGCTCTGTTATACAGTATTAACAGTTTGAAAACTGACATGGCAGAATGCAATTATTTAAGGTTCTTCTGCTTTAGCCTTTTCATTACAAAGCTGAAGATGAGTACTGATCAGCAGGAACATGTAATTTGGCAAATGGGATTGCTCATAAATTTCTTTTATTTTTCTTTCTTTCTCCAGGATGCAGAGGGCAACAGAGAAATAGAAGAGATGCAAGCAATTTCAGAAAACTAAGCAAGTTTAAAGTTCCCATCCATGCAACAGTTATGTATGAGCAAGGCAAAGGATTTCACAATCATGATTACCCTCACTGGACCTTTTAAACAAGCCTAAGAAAACAAAAATGAAAAACAAAACTGCTGTTTCAGCAGTCTCTCTCTCAAAGATTTCAGCTGGCAATACTATCCATGATTGAAGAAAAGTAGCTCAGCTCCCCTCCTTTGCTAAATCAGATAGTCTGGTTAATTCCCAAGTTGATGAGCATTTCTTTATACATATTTTGAAGTCTTGCATGTTCACCAGCCATATTAATCATTCCAAGATGTATTCATTTCACACTTCCTGTAATGATATTGAACTAATATACCATTTCATATGTTGAGCCATCTTCATAAAGCAACCTGGTGCTCCAGCAAGAACTGCCTGGGAGCAAGGATGCAGCCAAATAAAAACTCCACTGCCAGACTGGAGTGAAAAGCTGTTCACTCCAGCCTGGTTCATCAGAGAACAGGATTCAGGCATCCATTTGAATCCCACTGGCTGATGATTCCCCCTTTCTCCCAGCCAAGGCTCACCACAATAAACTCCAGTTCCCATGATTCCTTAGCACTGAACCAGGGCAGTTAAAGTGGACTCAAATTGCATTATTTCTGGCAGTCTACCCAGCAGGCAGCCTTGAGGAGGCCACTGCTATGCGCTCCTGCTAAATGGCTGCACAGTAAGTTGTGCAACCATATTATTCTTAGAAAATAAGGACCATTTGAGGGCCTAAATCCTGTTGCCATACTAGGACCTAATATGGAAGAAATGTGCACAGGCTAGGTACATATTAATCCTTGTATACTTTCCTGTATGGGGCAAATAACAGTTTATCTAGAGGGGGCATTGTTAAGACAACAGTGTGTGGGGTGGAGGGGAGAGGGAGACTTATTCCTCTTCACCTAGGCACCATAGCCTCAGTTCAGGTTTCTCCCATCACTGCTTCAATCTAAAAGAAAGACCCACCACCACAAGACATCTTGCTGGTAAAGCCGCCATCCTAAATCAAGTTGTTAGTCTCAACTAGAGTAGATGCACTGACTCAATGGTAACTTGGAAGTCAGGGCAAGACGTCATGTTCTATAGATTCAGTGGTTTTATTCTAGTTGGGACTTAAAACAAGGCCCTAAATTGAATTCTGTCTAACTGAATACACAAGTTAAATTGAGAGATGACTTCCCCCTGCCACATTGATTCTCCTCACTCTTTGTTTAAATACATTTAAACTGTTAGCTGGCTATGTGTACACAACCACATATATACTGGCTCAGATATTTGTGGTCAATTTGCAGGTTAAAATGGAGAAAATCTACTGTACATGTTACATAACTATTCCATGACTATTTTTATGTAAACACAATGGCGTACTGTTGCTTTGAAAGTGTAAATTAATAGCATGGCATTAAGAATGCAGTTTCCAATAGGCTATTACTAAAAACTAAATCTAAAAACTAAAGCTCCGCTTGACCTCTTAGAAATATCTCTTAAAATATTTGGATCTAAAGCACAAACATAACCAGTTCCTTTGAGATTTTATTTCTTTGTGACCACAATGTGAAGGTATTCAGCATGAGCAGAAGAGCCAAACCCAAGGAGCTTCTGCTACAGAAACATCAAGAACTTAACATTTGGGGACCAAATGACCTGCATTCAGTTTCTAAACATATTTTAAAAGGAAATGTAACACCACCAGAAGAGACAACTAAAATCAAGAGATTTTTTACAAAGAATAATTTTCTGTCTCTGCTGGGTATGGCTTTATATGGTAACATAGGGGTGTTTTTTAAAGTCAATGAAATGCATTCCTTCTCTGCAGTCTGGGACCTTACTTGTTGACTGTAGAGCAAGGGTGGATAAACTGGCTTTTGGGCTACATGTGGTCCATAAAGGGCTCCAGTGTATCCCTGCAATATTTGCAGTATTTAAAAAAACATTGTGGTAGTGCCTCTGCACATTTCTAAGGACCACGGAGGCACTTTTACTTGGAGGAAAGATGTGACCTGGCACTTTCTGTTAAGAAAAAGGTGTTTTTTAGACTTAAAACCTGTCAGGGTTCCCTGAAACTTGGTGATTCTTTGCTTTGTGGTCCCAAGAAGGCCAGGATGTGCATTTCCTGAATCCCATGCATTTATCATACTAATTAAAATACAATTAATTTAATTAATTAAATTATCATTTAGTTTCAGCCTGGTGTAGACTCAGCAATCTTATTAGTTCCAAGGTGTGGTGCAGTTCTGTTTTCTGTGTGTTGTCTGTCTTTTTGCCAGGGACCCAAGTGAGGTTTCTCTATATTTTTAAAAGCTACATTTTACAAATAAATTGGCTGCATCCACATTGCAGAAATAATCCAATCTGACATTATATTAACTGTCCTGGCTCAGTGCTGTGGAATTCTGGGAACTGTAGTTTTGTGAGACATTAAGCCTTTTCTGTCAGAGAGCTCTGGTGCCACAGCAGACTACCCAGAATTCCATAGCATTGGGCCACAGGAATTAAAGTGGTGTGAAACTGGATTATTTGCAGTGTGGATGCAGTCATTGTAACTGAGGTATTATAATAAGCTTTAATACACACTTCCATGTTTATTTTTATAAAATAAGATTAGAGAAAACTTAAGTTATAAGAAGTTTATGATCCATTCTCCTAAATACAACATTATACTATGATTGCTTTTTTTACATTCCAAAAATCAGGATGGAGCAGGGAACAATAATTTTCATCTAGAGATTTTCTTCTTTCACATTTCTGTCCAAAATAATTGAAATATTTCACTTTGGCCTAAATATATTTCAAGCAAACAAACCAAGAAAGCAATTTTTAAAAAGTGTAGAGTTCACCATTATACCTTTAATTGCACTAGTGTTAAAGCACCAAAATCAGAATTTTGAGTAGGTGACAATACTTTCTTCTTATGTGGCAGTGAAGTGTGGATGCAAATATGCTGTTTTAGGACGGAGCAGACAGGCAGGAAAAAGTGGCTTGATCCTGCTTTTTCCAAAAGTGCGTCAAAAGGGGGCTGTCCACACAGCCTATTCCCAAAGTGGGCCAAATACACTGCGCAGTATCAAGCTGTGCCACTGGTTAATTTTTTTGTTGCCTCCCCACCATACATGTACACCGTTGCAGAAACACAACGCCTGTGACCTCCAAGTACCTCTCATGTCCGCCCAAATGCCGGTACGTTGCATAGCCACCCCTATGATCAGCCACACAGTTGCATATGTGATGCTTTGCTAGTCCAGGGCATCAGTGTGCAAGTGATACATTGGCAAAGCACAATCGTGGTGCCTCGTACATGGTGCCTTCACCCCATGCCCCCTGTTGGACTGTCTGGTTCTCGTATGTTATAATTAAATCCATTGGAGTTGTCGCACTATTATTATTATTATTATTATTATTATTATTATTATTATTATTATTATTATTATTATTATTTGCTTTACTGTAGCTCTCCACTCACATTGGGGCATTTATATGCAAGTGTGAAGATGCACCGGGGGGGGGGGTGTAAGCCAGTGAATCCCAGCTTCTTTTTGCTCTGGATTTTAGCCCCAGAGCTGGCTTTGTTTCAGTTTCCATCTGCTTTAAAGGTTTATATAAATTTACTAATGCTTAATAATTTTTAAGTCCTTTAATAAGTCCTCCCTGCCCTGATGGACCATGACCTGAAATAGGTACGCCTGCCAATGCAACTGTCAGTGGAGTTGGATGATCTTCCCAACTCCTTGAAGACTATCCACCCAAAAAGCCAAACCCAAACTGTTCTGAAGGAATGTGAAACAGTACAGAGATGGTTGCTGGACAGTTGCAAGGGCTGCAGATGGTAACGGAGGAATGTCTTGTACTTTCACTGTAGTATGAGTGCAGCGTTGGATTTAAGCCTTAAAATCACAAACTACAAGCTTTGTTCCTCACACAACGTACTGCACAGCCTACTTATTTGCTTCAACCATGTTTATGCAAGAGAAGATTCATGCTGGATCATGTCCTAATGCACATATTCAGTCTATGTCATAGCAAGGTTTGTAGAATTTTCAATTTGTCTTGGAAAATCGTGGCACCTTTCAGAGAGAAATAAACTCTTACTGCTGCCCTTGTTTAACCCTAGTATAGTCCTACTACAAACCATCTCCCCCCCCCACACACAAATTAATTCAATATATAGTAGAGAATTTGACTTCTGATTTTAGTAGAATATGCCAGTTTTTACCCAAAAGAATTCATAACCAAATCCAAGGTCCAATTTATGAAGTTAAAAAAACAACTGACTAGCTTAACTAACAGTTTTCTTCTAACTGTAAGTCTTAAATAATTTTAAAATACCTAATTTAAAAAACAGGATATAATCTTGCCAGTTTCACCATTTGCAATTTTTTTTCTCTTTTGTGTGTCAGAGACAGATGAAGAGAGGGGAGGTTGAACATTTAATTTAGATGTCCCTTTTCTTTTCTAAAACAAAATGTACATTTGGATATTTGATTGTTGGTTTGGATGGGCATTTGACTGTTGCAGGTGTGAAGATGCATCTATGCACACACAGATCTATGATTGCTGCTAATTTTAGTCTTGAGAGTTTTATAACGATGCCTAAAGGATCTGTTGTTGTTACTCAGTGGTTCTCAAACCTTTCCCCCCATAGATATCTGCTGAAGATCTTGGTAGACCATTTAGTGACTTGTTCTGTGTTTTACAAATTATTTTTAATAACACTTCTTCATTTCTACAATCACTGTCAAAATCGGTACTGTACTGTTATAATCACAAGCCCTAGCACCAACTGCTGAGAAAGGCTCCTTTGATTGGCTTATGTTTAAAGAATAAACCTACTATGGTGCTGGCACAGCTTCATGTAAAATTCACAGGTCTCATGTCAGGCCTTATAAACCTGTTTGATAATCCAGCCCTTGTCAAAAGAACTACAGATCTTAGGTTGACTTTATAAAATATTAAGTCAATTACAAATATTTTCCATTATTCCACAGCCTTCCCATGCACCACCTGAATTAAGTTAAAACCACTGATTAACCCTATGTACTGCTCTTCAGAAGCATGCATATATCTGTTAAAGTTAGAAACATGTTCAATCACTTTGCACTATCTGGACCAAATTTTGACTTTTCATGGGAGGCAGCATCGCTTGTTAGCAAACCTCTCTGTCCTCCAATGATCAAGAAAACTGACAAGCTACTCACTCTTTGAGATCAGTTTTGGCTTGTGGGAACAGAAATTTTATTTTCCAAAGTTCAGTGTGTTTACATGATATGTGTGGGAGAGCTGCATAACTTAATAAGCATTGACCAAATGGTGAAGCCCGAAAAACCCACAAAAACCTATTAACCAAACTGTTTTCTGTAGGTATTCATTTAAAAAAAAAAAGCTTTAAAAGTATTTAAAAGAAATTGATAATTTGTAACTAAGGCTGCAGTCCTATCCCCACTTATCTGTGGGTAAGTCCTATTGAACTTGGACTTATTTTCTAAATAGATATAAAGTCGATTGCGTTGCAGATACACATTTTTCTGCCACATTTTAACATTCCATGTGAATTCTTATTGATGAATTCTTATTGAATGATACAATATTTTTGGCTGTTCATTTAGATACCAATTGTTCAAAGTTTGTTCCACATGTGTGATATTCTGAAACTACTGAGGATTCTTTAAAAACAACAACAACTGTGGACCTATTTCTAATACTGTTGTGTGGGTAGATGTTTGAATCAAATATTATTAATCTAATCAAGTAAATAAAGCTAGCTAACATGGCACTGAGGATATAAAATTGAGATAATTCAATAACCTCACATAATTTTTAAGGGTAAGGATGGGCAGCTCATGCTCCCTGGCTCCATTATATTTAGTTAAGTCCTGAGAACTTACAACATTCTTTCTGTCTCTCTCTCTCTCTCTCTCTCACACACACACACACACACACACCATCCATAGGTGAATTGCTATAAGGGAGCTACATGGGGCTTTGTGAGGCTGGAAGGAAAGGCCTGGAGATGGTTGGCAATCTGTTCATTGCTAGCCCTGAATTTAAAGAACCAAAGAGAAGTTGTCCTTGAAAATAATCCTGCTTTGTTCTGAAGGATTCTTATCCAATATATTGTTATAATTAATGCCATAGAATACTGGGCTGAAAACTCGAAATATTCTGAAATTGCTTTAAATGACCAAAGTGATATAAGCTTGAAGGTGGTAGATATAGCAAACCTGAGGTCATCATTAAGAGAGTAGTCATTGAGCAAGGATATTGTGTGTATATGTGTGGATTGCAGCCTCAGATGAAAATAAGGTGTGTATGTATATAGTTTGGTTGTACTAGTTTTGCTGACTGTGAATTAAGGTAAAAGACTTTATGAATGCACTGCAGCCCTCTCAAGAGGGTGGACTACTAGGCACTGAAAGTCATATGGGTGAGTGGTAGTTGAGAAAAGGCATAATGTGGAAAGATTAATTTTCAGTATCTGATATGGGGAACACAAGATTATTATATTTCCCTAAAAATGCTTTGAGTGTGTATTTTTGTTGTTTTTAAAAACCAAACTAATATAAGAATTGTAATACTGCATAAGTGATCAAAACTTGCTTTATTTGAAATAAAAGTGACAACACTGCCCAATGTCCAACATGTAAGAGTTGAGCATTAAAAGACCACACATTCATTCTTTGGCTATGATTTGAATCCAGAGTTTTATTTATGAGATATTTCCACAGAAAAACAGGGAAGGGGTCATTTTCACTGGTTCATGAGCTTTTCTTGTGGGTTGAGATAACTTTCTCCAGTGATAGTGTGAATATGTAATGTTGACTGAAAACAATTGAAAGGAAATCATGAACAAATATTATTTTAAAACTCATCTCACCATTCCATAAAGTATATTTTGACTCTGGATATACAGTTGACAGCAGTGATACTGGTAACCTCATCTAGCATTTCTTTTCAAAATAGGGAAATATATTAAAGGACAAGGTGGTACACAACTATATTAATAGTAAATCATTGTCTTAATGCAGCCTGACCTCTGCTGTTTCAGCCATCTGCATCAAAATGGTGAAGACAAATTAATTCTATTTAAAATATGGTATCATTTTTTTCCTTTTTAGTGGCTAATGCAGAGTGTACAGCTGTCTAAACCAGGGGTAGGCAACCTTTCCCCTTTAAGGGCTGAGGGACTTCAGCTCCCAGAAGCCTCAGCCATGTTGGCCAATAGTCCCATGTTGACCAATAGCTCCTGGAATTCTGGGAGCTGAAGTCCCTTAAAGGGGAAAGGTTGCCTACCCCTGGTCTAAACATTCAACCCATTCACCTGGTCAGTGTGTATGTATATAGTTTGGTTGTACTAGTTGTACTGACTAGACTCTAGTGCTTCCAGAATTGGCAGCTACCCTTTTCATTCCTACAATACTGTTATTGTTGTGTGCCTTCAAGTTGTTTCCAATTTATGGTGACTTTAAAGCTAAACTATCACTGACTTTTCTTGGCAAGATTTGTTCAGAGGAGTTTTGTCTTTGCCTTCCTCTGAGCCTGAGAGTGGTTGACTTGCCTAAGGTTGCCCAGTGGGTTTCCACGGCTGAATGAAGTTTCCAACCCTGGTCTCCAGAGTTGTAGTCAAACCACTATGCCACACTGAATGCACCCTCAAAACCTGTTCTGGAGGGTTAGGAAAATCCCTGATACAGGCATAGAGGAGAAGGGAAAGGTCCCAGTGCAGCTGCTTTGGTAGCCATTTAGTACAGCAGTCAGATTGTGATTCTTTTCTATATTGTGGGGAGGGGTCTTATTTTGCAAACCACCAGACTCTGTTTATACGAGAAAAGGCAGGAGTGATACAGAGAGGCTTTGTGCTCCGGCTCCACACTTTAGCCTTGTGAGGAAGGGGTGGTAGCTGTTACGGTTCTTGCAGTGGTGTGCTTCCACTCACCAACTATCAAACACTTTTAAAGTATTTGAAAAGAGGTTAACTTACTTGTCCACTAGAGCTTGGGAAAGTTAAATTTTGGGATTACAGCTCCCAGAATCCCCAGGGAATGTTGGTCAGGGAATTCTGGTAGTTATAGTCCAGAAAAACCTCACACCTGTACTTCTGCATGGTTAATATAGCTACCAACCATTCCTTGCCTACTTGACAATCTTACTGCCCTCAACATCAGTGTTAACTAAAACATAATGTTTCACTAGAATTGGCCATGGGGAGATAAAATGATAGCTGTAGGTGGAAAAAATTACTGGACAAATTTTTTTAGAATAGGCCTACTTAGTCCTCTTTTTTCAAGATTTGCAGACTATGTCATGTGAGCTCTTCTGGACATTTACTCTGAGCGCTGAGATTGTTGACATCCAAATTCCTTGATCCTATCAGGGCTTCCTTACACTAACATAATCTCTTGTAAGGAAGCCTTGGACAGAATAATTTATTAAATAAAAATTGCATATTTCTCTGGTGTGAAAAGGGCACAGATGTTCTCTCCAGTGATAGGAAGAATTGGCTTGTGTCTGTAGCATTGAAAAGTGCAGGGACACCCATGGGAAGGCTTGATGTCTCCCCCACTGAGTGAAGAACGCTGGCAGACTGCTGCCAGATTTAGTCATATGCAATTGCTCAGAGGCCTGGTTGGATTAGTGCCTGAAAGCAATGGAAGCATATACTGGGATATATACAGGCAATGAGATTTGGTTGGGAATATAACTCTGTTTTTGAAAATGGCCCACTGTGTCTTAGACCAAGGTGGAGCCAGTCTGCTTTGACTCAAGTCTAACCCAAGGTGAAATACCTGAAGGATCACCCTTCCTTCCCATTGACTATAATTAAAATCCAAAGTCAGTTATGTTTTTCTTTTTGCCAGAAATGGTTGAAATTGAAGTTATAGTAGCACCTTTGGAGGAGCTACCAAATTGCAGACAAGTAAGCGAAGATAGTAATGCCACATGCCTTTAAATGCCCAACTTTTAAAAGAAAGGATATCACATATAATTTCCATTTCTTGGCAGAACTGGGGAAGAAAATCTTCAGGCACACTTGCTGTTTCTGAGATTATTGGGATGTCAGATTAATAGGTACAGGGACTCTTACTAAGAACACTTTTCCTGTTTGGAAGGTATCCAGAAAAGGGCACGCTTATTCTCCCAGGTTTCCTGTGGATGAGAGTCATGATAGTAATGACTTTAAGTAACAAACAGAAGTGTCCCTAAGCAAGGTAAATGAAATGTTTCCAGAAGATAAGTGCAGGGACTAGCAGTTATGGTACTTGAATACCTATTGAAGTGTGATGGAAAATGAAGAATGGCCACTTCATAGTCCCATATTTATCCAACTTCCAATGCATAGTGATTGGAAAGCTCCTTGTTAAACATGCCCTAGAATTAGGTGTACACTGTAGGACATTATGTTTGGTGTGTTTCTTGCTGTGTTGGGTTTATGCATCTTTTGGTTCTTTTTTTACTGTTGATAAAAAAAAAAAATTAGATGAACTTTTCCAGTCACTGAACCCCATTCCTCTTCTTTCCCACCCCAGGTATTTTCACAGTAAATATCACTAAAATACTTAGTGACCTTTGTTTCATTTTGTTTCTTTGCCCTTTCTAAATTCCACACAAATTTCTGGACAGGAGTTCAGTCTGGGTTTCGATGACTTTGGAAAGAACACCTGTTTGTCTCAGGAGGCAACAGAAATGGTATGAAGTGGCCTAAATTAGCCCAGGCTTTGGCCTTTATTATTAATTGGGACCGGAACAATTGAGCCCACAAAAGTTTCCAACAGGTATTCGTAGAATTCAGTAATGTAGACTAGAGTTGATTGACTGGTACTCAAGTCACTTCAATGACTCAACTAATGGGCCTTTGCAGACTGCTAGAAATAGTACAAATTGAGTCCACTTTAACTGCCCTGGCTCAGTGCTAGGGAATCATGGGAAGTGTAGTGAATGCATTAGGATAAAACATGTTCTCAGAGGGGAATGTTTTTCTGTACCCGTTTGAGAAACATGCCCAGCTCTATGCTTGCTACTTGCCTGCTACTCCTAGGAAAAGCTATAGGAGGATCCTCTGATGTACAGTGGAGAGAGGCTACTTAGCAGACCTAAACCTCTGCCTCAGGCTCAGAAAACATTTCTCATAGGGGAGCAGTAAACATGTTAGGCAATGGGCTTGAGACAGAGGTCGAGGTCTGCTGGGCAGCTTGTCCCTGCTACACCTAAGAGGGTCCTTCTAAAGTTTTTCCTAGAGCAGCAAGCGAGACTCATCCCCAGAAGAGTGGGGTGTTTCTTGGAGGGAACAGCAAATGTGTTAGGCAACAGGATTGAAGTGGAAAGATCCTTCTAAATCCTTAGGAGCAGCAGACTAGACTCACACCCAGAGCACAGGGCTCATGCCTAACACGTTTTCCCTTCAAGAGACACACTCGATGCTCAGGGGCAAGTCTTTCCTGCAGTTCTTGAAGTGAATGATGCCATGGACTTTGTTCCCAGTTGTGAGATCAGCCATCAAGATACAGTGGGCCCTCATTATTTGTGGGTTCGATATCCATGGATTTGAGCAACCACAGAATGAAATGAAGAAATATTGAATTTTTTAAAAAAAACCTGTGATGGCCAGGTTGAAAAGTGGTCCCAGGGCAATAGCAGAGGCTGAGGCATGACCATGTCTGCCTCCCACGTGGAAGTCAATCCCACCACAAAGCCCCAGTCAGTGAAGAACTTAAACCTCTTCTTCACTCTCATTTCCACCTTCACAAAGGCGCTGCTAAAATTTAAACCCTTGCCTCACTTGTTTTCCACTTTCTCACAAGGAAGCAAGCCTCTTCCAGACTTTAAACCCCTTTCACGCTGATACACCTCCTTGCCCCACTTCTTCTGCTGCCCCTTTCTGAGGTAGATCGGTGGCAAAAGAGCTTAAAATCTGGCAAAGGCTTTCTGATGGGAAGGTTGAAAAGGTGGTAAACAGAATCAGAAAAGGGTTTACATTCTGGTAGAGCCTTCTTGATGGGAAGGTGGGAAACAATGCAGGAAGAATGTCTTCCTGGTGACCAGACCTTGTCACCCAGGTAATTTGTTCAATACTGACTTGAGCAGCTGTGAATGTTGTATTTGCTGGGGTGTGTGCGTTTTTGGAACAAATCCCTGCAGATATCAAGGGCCAGGGCATCACCAGGGAGTATGGGGGCACATACCACACCAGGTGACACCTAAGGTAGGTGACACCACTGTGCCCCAAACATCTGCCTTTGGGCAGAAACAGGCTGTGAGGTTTTTAAAATTTTCTTGAAAACATTAAATCTTACCAAATGTTCACTTTAACTACATGGACCTATTTACATGTAAACACATTTAGGCAATGCATATGATATTGCTGTTTAAAGGTATAACTTTAATTTTGCTAGTTATTTTATGTCACAACTATTACCATTACATTCAGTGATCTATGGGAATTACAATTTATGAGTAACATCAGTACAAAAAACATTACTAAGGATTGTGTATGGTGTGGTATGGGAGGAGGTTAATGGGCAGGGAGCGACACTGAATTACTACACCAGGTGACACCAACTCTAGTGATGCTACTGCCAAGGGCCCACTGGTGGTGCAGTGGTTACATGCCT
>CM034701.1:61271680-61286671 GCA_020142125.1 Phrynosoma platyrhinos | reverse complement strand
GACTCAATTTGCACTATTTCTGGCAGTCTGCAAAGGCCCTAAATCATGCACCTGCAACAACAACAACAAAAAACAACCCTCAAAATGTGACTGACCCCCCTCCCCAATACAGTATACCTTCTTCAGCCATATCCCAACCAAAATGGGGACCGAAAGTGACACAGTGTCATTTCTGTCACTGTTTTGACTGGGATACTGCCAACAGATCTCTTGGCCCCTAACTCCTGTGTGGTTACTTACACCTGTTCTAGAATGCCATTTTGATTAAAACCTTCAACTATTGGTCATGCTGACGGGGGGGAATTCCAAGAGCTATACTTAAAAAAAAACTTTCCCCAAACTCTACAAAATAGGGAAGACTGTGAAAAATCTCCAGCCAAGCATGAAGAGTGCAAGAGGCAAGGAACTGATCATGTCATGGCATGTGGTTGTATGACTGAACTGAACTGATTTCCCATAAAAACTCTCATGTAAGCTATACAATCAGTATTGGTCAAACGACTAGTACTGATCAAATGAGGAGGTACTGATCAAATGTGCCGATTAATACCATCCTTCTCTAGTATCTTATAGAAAAGTGTAAGACTGCTGCCTTGCAGCAGCTTATAGCAGCAAGTTGATTTTTTATGTAATGTTTGGCTGGATGCCCTTCCTTTGTCCAGGTGGTATCTCTTCATCTAAATTTTTCTTAGGTCCTGCTGTGGCCCTGCAGTGCCACTTCATTTAGGGTCAAGTTTGGAATATTAAACCTGGACACACCCATGAAAAATTTATTAATTTATCTGCACCAGAATCCTAGATCACCTTTTACTTAATGTAACTTTACATATACTTAGCTGAGTAGCAGAGGTACTAAGAAACCCTGCTATTGAATTGTGAAGATGCATTATCAGGATAATGGTAAGAGTGCCTGATGCACATTAGTGACCGATGCCCAACAGGCCTGTTGTGCATTTGTTCCATTGCACAAGTTGCCAGTAGTAATGTAACAGTAGCCCTCTACCAGATATAGGGCCTTTACAGACTGCCAGAAATAGTGCAAATTGAGGCCACTTTAACTGCCCTGGCTCAGTGCTAGGGAATCATGGGAATTGTATTTTTTTCTGGGACATTGAGCCTTCTCTGTCAGAGAGCTGTGGTGCCCTAATAAACTACAGTTCCCATGATTCCTTAGCACTGAGCCAGGGCAGTTAAAATGGCCTCAATTTGCACTATTTCTGGCAGTCTGTAAAGGCCTATAGATGTGAAACTGCCCAGTTCTAATCCTTACATAGGCAAGTTCACTTATGTAATTTCCATACAGGATTTTGGCTGTTATTTCTCCTGGCATGGGACCCAAGTTCCACTGAAATATTAATTTACAATTTTTTTTTGCCCCTCTGCTATAGAGCTGAAGTCGGATGAGACCTGAAGCTGACACAGTGAAAGAGAACGTGGTAAGTTATCCTTACACCCAAACAAGAGTGAAGCCACTGCCTTATTTCCACTACATACTTGATTGTGATGACAGTTCCATCCAGGAATGAGCAAATGGATCTCTATCTGCAAGAGCAACAAGGAGAACAGTGTGGTTGCTTGGTGCCTTTGCCATCAATAACCTCTTCATTACCTGCCACAGCAGATTCAAACAGCCATTCTTCCATATTAGCAGGATACTGAGTAATATTCACATGGGCTACATTTAGGTATTGCATTAAAAGGTACAGCGAAACTCATCCCTTTTAATTGACAAAAAGCAAGACTAGGGTGACATCTGCTCTTTCACATCACTTACTGCAACATCTACAAATGCTGTCCTCAATACAGTTTACATGTGCTTTTAATCTTTTGGGCTGGTGATGTACCCATTGCATACTTTTGTAACCTTCATTCATAGTAATTTTTAAAAACATTTGACACGTGTCTTTAAATGTTGCCAGTTCAAGCCAAATGACACAGTGCATTAGAAAAGCAGCATCAATTGTATAACAGGCATTATGAGGCAGAGAATCTGCACATGTTTCTACAGGTAAAGGGTATCAGGATATACTGTCCTCTTTTCCTATTGCTAGGCCATCGGAAAATGATGTTGGTCATGAGTGACAGTAGAAATATACCTCGGTTAACAAAGTAGATGTGTTCCTGGACATTACCTTTTTAACATAAAATTTGTTATCAGAGGCAGAAATAATATGGAAAGAACAGGGATCAGTTCCTACATCACAAAAAAGAAGAGCAATTAAATGTGTTTCAGTAAAGTTTTTATTCAAAAATAACACTAGGCACATGTGACTTGAAACAAGAAGGTCAGGTAAGGATTGCATAAATATACAGAAGCATTTATAACCTCATAGAGACCATTTGAAAGTTTCTTCCAAAATGTGTCCAAGGATAATTTTGTCTTTCACCAATCTCCATTTTTCCCAATGGTTTCCATTTTTGTTGCCATATTTTTTAAACCTGAAGTAGTTATTCACTTTTCCCTTTACTCTCAGTTTTTTTGTTCACATGCTCAGTAAAGGATTCTGGAAGCAGCTGCCATTCACCTTGCCTGTTGTAGGCAGGCCCACACAACTACAGTAGGACTAGCTATAGTAGAATCCCATTCTTTCCCAACTCAAACTTTATTGTATAATTTACTGCAGAGACACTGCTGCAACCTGATATTGAAAGTTGGCATCCTCACAGTACCAATACTGCTAAAAAACCTCACCCTTTCAGAATAAGGAGGGAAAGGTGGTGGCTGAGTAGGTGTAAAAAGATTGTAAAAAGGAGCTTCTTTGTTACAGGCTTTGTTGCAGTATGCTTGTACTTCATTTGCATGACATGGTGACAACTTCCCTTTGGTTACTGACACAAAAGATGTGATGAAACAATTGGCTTCAATTAACAATCATTGGCCAGAATGCTCTTTGTAGTCCCAACTCAAGTAGGTCTATGGAATTGATTTGTTAAATTGTGAATCAATACTTGTGTAAATTCTACTGGTTAAGTGGATTTTCTGTAGTTAGAGCAGCAATAAGATTTAGGCCAGGAGTTGGAATCATGTGGCCTTCTGGATATTTCTGGACCACAGATTCAGATTGGCAGCCCAGTTGTCAACGCTCCAGCATGGCCAGTGATGAATTAGAACTGAAGTTAGATGATTTAATACTGTTTTAAGGGGGGAGGGATTGTTGTTGGGATATTTCATGTGATTTTATTGTTGTAAGCTGCCCAGATTGGGTCCCCAAGGGACGGGATATAAATAAATTTTATTATTAAATTATATTATTATTATTATTATTATTATTATTATTATTATTATTATTATTATTATTATTATGAGCTCAAACTGATGTTCATCATCACCTGGAGGGCTGCATGATTCCCAGCCCTGATTTAGGACACTGTGCCCTTGACTTATTCATAAATGAGGGGCAATTGACCTTGCTTTTTCTCTACAAGTGAACATCACCAAGTGAATGAGGAGAGGGTACAACCTGAGACAACTAATGAACAATTTCAGCACCCTTTTAATCATGCATTTGTATTGGTTCACAGAGTTCAGCATGTTCTGGGATCATGGAGAAAACTTTGACCAGTCTTCTGAATGAATCGGCCTGTGAACAGCAATGGCTGGTAGCTCCCACAAGTGGGATTGCTGTGGGGTTTTATTCAAACTTTAAAGGAGCTGTCTGAGGTGCTGAATATATTTTGAAGGTAGCATTCATTCATCACCTTGGGTAGTTCGTCACTTTTAGTTCAGACTAGAAGCAGAGTGGATTCATTGCCCTGCTGACATGGGAACCACCAGTAACACCTTTGGATGGGTAAAGGCAGGAGGCCACAGGGAAGTTGACAGGCATCTTCCACAAGGTCTCCAGATGTCTTCATTGTCTTCAAGAGTATTGTCACATCAATCCATGTTGCTTGCAATTTATTTATTTCTTGGGGTACAGGTTACCTGATTTGGTGAAGTTCATATCTGCCAATAGGTATGAAAGTGTGTTGAAAACAGCAGAGATCCAGTTCCTGGTTGCTACTGTGTTCTGCTCGGACAGACATGGTATTCTTTATTTCCCTCCCCTATTTCCCTCCAAAACCTAGTTGTAGATGTTAAAGTCATGTGATGGTTGCCATTTTTCCAAGATGGTGACTGTTACTTGTATGGGATTGATTGAGAGTTTTAATATATTTAGACTTCCTAATAGGGTTCCCAGATGTCCTGTTTTCTGTGGGACATCCTAGATTTGGAGGCTTGAATTCCACCCCATATTGGAGTCATGCAGGCTTTTCCAAATCCCAAACATTTGCTGAGAGCATTTGACAGCCACACTCTCAACAGAGCAAGCCCAAGCATTTGCTACGCAGCAAAATAGTCTTGCTTGCCAAATGTTGGGGGTCCACTTGCTGGGATTGTAGCTGGTGTGGCTCTGTGATTCTTCCTCCTCCCTGGCCAGCAAGGCAGAGCATCCCCAAATTATGTCTCATGTGCACCTTTCTCAGTCACCTGTAGAGCTGAGAATAGGAAGAGTGGGTGCTAGCAATAGACAGATCTACATCTGAGGATATTTTGTATGTGTATGTCCCTTCCAAGTTGCCTGTTGACTTATGACAACTCTATGAATTTCATAGGGTTTTCTTAAGTGGTTTTGCCAGCTCTTTCCTCTGAATTATAGTCAATAGCACCTAGTATAAATTGCTGGTATCCCATCCAAGTACTAACCAGGACTGACCTTGCTTAGCTCTCCAAGATCAGATAGGATCTGGTGCTTTTAGAGTATTTAGGTCTGGAGGGCATTTTACTTTGTACCAAATTCTACACGTCAGTCTGTTGTAAATACAGCTTGTGGCCAATTGTGGAAAGCGCAGACACCAGCTGCACTCAGACTAACCTAAGACGTTATCACATGTGGGCCAGAAAGTGATAATAAAGTGGAAATGAGGCATTCCGAAAATAAACGGAAAATAAACCTTGATTCCACAAATGGCTTTCACATGTAATTACCTTAATTGCGAATTTACAGAAAGCGCATTTAACGTTCACACACAAGTGAGAAAAGCCCGTAAATGTACTAGAAATGAGCTTCTTGCACATGCGCAGATAGAGGAATGCTCACTGGAACAATGGGAAAAGCAGGGAAATGCTCCTAAATTCACATTTGCTTTTCACATTACGGTAAATGCGAAATTACCTTAATTTTGCATTTGCATTTCCTCCAAACAACCGAATTTCAAAAGATCGCGGTTAACACCAGTTTCTGTCTACTTTCTCTCCAGTTTCTGTGTGACGTCGTGTGAAAACGCAGGGCACAAATCCAGTTTCTGTTTGGGATTTATGTGGATTAACCAGTAGATTTGCCCCCGTGTGATAACGTCCCTAGAGCATTTAGTATGCAGCAAAATGACATCAGACATTTGCCTATTGCAAACTTAGCTGCCTCCTACTCTTCCTACATTTAGCTGTACAAGTGGCTTAAGAGAAGATAATGAGCAAATATACTCATCCCTCCACATTTGCAGCTTTGACTTTTGCGGCTTTGGTTATTTTTTATTAATCTGTTCTCTCTAGGAATCGCTAGCTCCTCCAGCAAAACTCTGGTCAACTTTAACGAAAAGTCATACTGAAAGACCTATAGGGAACACTCCACTAGGCATTTGTAGCTCCTCCAGCACAATTCTCTGGTCAGTGTCTGGTAGAGAGGTGTTCTTTCAGGTAAAAAACATAGGTTTTTTTTTATTTGCATCTTTCCACATTCACCGGGATCTTGTGTCCCTAACCCCAGCAAATGTGGAGGGACATGTGTACTGGAGAGCAACCAATGGAATCCACTGGGGGAAAGGAAATAAATCTCCAAGTATCTCCCTTATAATTCATCTGTATATTTTTGGGCCAGCAAATGGAATGAGATTTTCAGCTTCAGAAAATTCTGAAGTTAGATTTCTTAGTATCAAGCAGTACACAAAAATTAAAATGCATAGTGATGTTTTATGTTCTTTTGAATTTTAATTTTAAATTATAACATATATATAAACATATATATAAACATGTGTATATATATATATATATATATGTTTTTATGTTATATATGTTTTTATGTTATTATGTAGCCACCTGAAGAAGACAATTAAAATATATACATAGGCTGACATGCGGTGGGCTTTTTTCAAAATAAAAATTAAAAATAGCCCTGGGCGAGAAAGCAGGTGAGTGAGTGGGACAGTCCTCCCCCCACATATACCTGGTGACACCAAGCCTTAGTCCTGAAGGAACATGAACACTCTAAATATGAGAACAATCAAAATGCAAAGTTTCTACTTATGTAAATTTATCTCATGTGTTTTTGGAGATTAAAAGTAAAGGTAAATAAAGTTGTCAAGTCGTATCTGACCACAGGGGGTGGTGCTCATCTCCATTGCTACTACTCTGTGATCATGTGGCCAGTATGATTGCACAGAATGCTGTTTACCTTCCCACTGCAGTGGCATCTATTTTTCTACTTGTATTTGAATGCTTTTGAACTGCTAGATTGGCAGAAGCTAGGACTAGTGACAGGAGCTCACCCCATCACACATCATCTGGGCCTCGAACTGCCAACCTGCTGATCTTGCAATCAACAGAGTCAGTGTCTTAACTGTTTGAGCCACTGCATCTCTTGTTTTTGGAGATAACTTATTCAAATTATACGCAAAAAGATATTGTACTGTCTTTGAAACTAACGAAAAAAGAAGCTAGTAGCATGAGTATTCATAGACTTGAGCCTACATCCTTAGATGCATGAGGATGTAGGCTCAAGTTAGTCTCAAAGATGCTACAAAATCCCTTTGTGTACAGTTTTTCCAGACTGACACCGCTATGTCTTTGTATTCGAATTATAGAAAGGGAACTGAGGCTTAGAAAAAGATGTGAGGTTGGAGGTTAAGGCTGAGCTGGCACCTGTACCTTGGTTGCCTACACAAATGTCCATCATGATTGTGGCTTTCTCCATATATTTTGGACTATAGCTCTTCTCAACCCCAGCCAGCAAGGTAAGCTGTCTAGAGCAGGGGTAGGCAACTTTTGCTTACCTGGGGCTGGTTTGCTGGTCCTGAGGTCTTCTGTGGGCCGAGGGGGGGGAATGGCACCGCACTTGCGCGCCTACGCACTGTATGCCGGAAGATTCCGGCGTACTGTGCATGCATGAGTGAGTCACACCTGCCATTTTGTTTTCCAAAATGGTGCCGCGAACTGTTTGCACATGCACCAGAGTATTGCACATGCGCAAATGAGTTGCGGCCGCCATTTTGGAAAACAAAATGGCGGCCACAACTCATTCGCGCATGCGCAGTACTCTGGTGCATGCGCAAATGAGTTGCGGTGCCATTTGGAAAACAAAATGGTGGCCTTGACTCGCGCAGTGGCGAGGGCGGCATGTGGCAGTGGGGGTGGCGGTAGGACCAGGCTGGGGCCGGTCCAAAGGCCTCGGGGGGCCAGATGCAGTCCCCGGGCTGTAGGTTGCCGACCCCTGGTCTACAGAGAAGCAGGTTAGGAGCAGACTGTGCTTACCACTGAGTCATGCTGAGGCTTGCCAATCTTGGTAGAACTTTTTGTTCTGTTTCTTTGCAGGATGGATATATTTCCTAAATAAATGATAGTTACACACAAGTAGAAGAGCATCAAAACATTTGTAAAATCAAAGTAAAATAGAAGAGGGTAATATTTATTTGAAAATAAAGCGAAAGAGGCTATTGAATGCCTACTTCTTAGGGGCTGGCAGTGGCGTGCCACTTGGAGATCACCTTAACAGATCCATGTGGCTGTCAGAGAACAGGCTTAATGGGGTGGCTGTGAGTAATTGGGGCTGTTGGCACAACGTCATCCAAGAGGGAGCACCAGCAGGTCATGCTGAGGGAAGAAGCCGCTGCTCCAGATAGCCTTATTGGAGCCAAAACAATCTGCAAAGCTCTGTTCTAAAATAAGATTAAGCTGTATTGTTGCTGTCTGCGATGATGTGATATCGTTTAATACTTTACAACTTCAAAAGTTTTCCGGTGAATCCTCCCTGCCCCCCAACATTCCTGAGGAGGAAGGAAAGGCTGTCGTGTAATAAATTGACAGCCTGCGCTATCAACATGTCATTTACAGCTGCATTGCCAAATTGAACCCGTCTGTTGCTCAAGTGTTTTGCTGGAGACGTTTCCAGCATGGAATAATTATAGCCAAAAGGAGCGTTTGCCTGGATTTCTGAGAATTCTGTGTTGCTCTGGTTTTCTAGATGAGCCTATAGCCAAAAGGGAAGAGGGTAGAAAACTAGATTTATGACAGTTAATTTCCCTGGACGTCCTTGCAATAGGGTTTGGGTATTTTTCTTTGTCTTTAAGGGAGAGTATTTTTCATGATTAAAATATTGTTTGAAATCTGGAGAGGACCCCCTTTTCCCCCAAATGTGGTTTTTGTTAAGGACTTGGCATTCTGTTTAGACAAAATTGGAAAAGGATAACTGTGAGTATGCTGTGACAGAAGCAATGAAGAATCTTGAGTCAGCTTAAAGACAAACACAGATTCAGTATGGCATAAGCTTTCTTTTATTGAAGCCCAGTTCATGGAATGTGAGTAGTCTGCAATCCTCCAAGAGACAGATTTAGGGGTGTGAAATTTGTTTGGTGGAAGTGAATTTTCTCCCACCTTCCTCCCTAAACCCCTCTCCAGTTCTTCCAAACACACATACAGAAGGTCAGGAGATCTCAGCTGAATATAAGCTGGTGTGGCAGCCTGATCTACCCACCCACATTGGATTTCAGCCCTCTCCCCACAATTCACCTCAATTACAACCTACTCCATCTTGGTGAACCTATTACCCAAAGAACAGATGGTGGGGGACTGGGAGATCTCCATCAGCTGTCAGCAATACTTCAGATGTTGAAGAAATTCGCTTAGTGAGAGACTTGGGTAACCTGCAGACCGTGCACACCAATATATACCAGTACTATCTGAGAGGACTCCAGATTTTGGATGAATTCATGTTTTATTTAAAAAAGTATGCAGAGTGCAATCACACACAGACAAGATAGTGATCCGTACAAACACAGCATACAGAGCTAACTGAAGGTTTTGAGAGGAAATGCAGATTACTTGGAAGGAAAAAGCAGTCTAGATCTGATGTCTTGTTTACTTGGCTGTCCACATTACCATTGGGAAATGATCCTTTTTTACCTGGGAACCATGACCAAAGATTACTGATGTCTCAAAAACATGCTATCTGCAGATATGAGATACCAAAATACAAGGACCCCCAAGATACCGTGTGGGTTATGCAGAGGTGTTTAATGGTCCCCTGTCCCTTTATGCAGCATTTTGGAGGAAAGGCAGCTGGATAGCTAGCTGGGAGGAAGAAGAGTCTGGTCCTGCCAGTTCAGTTGCACCTTCTTAAATATGGATCCAATTCTCTTTGATTTTTGCTGAAGCCTGTGCTTCTGGGATCTGCTTTGTATTTGTAATTTCCCCTTTCCACAGCCCCAAAGTCAGTAGAGCCAGGTACAACAATGGTGCAGGAGAGAAGAGGTTTAAAATGCTGGTTAAGGAAATGGATTCACTTGTCTGCCACACCAAATGTAGAGTGGGATGGCCTTTTATTACCTTTGCATCTGTTTTGTTTTGCTGCTGTTTTTACTTTGGTTTTGAATGCTACACTGTTCTTACCTTTTGTTGCTGCTCTTATTTCTATTTTATTACATGCTGCTTATTTCATTGACAGCCGACATAGTGCAGTGGTTTGAGTGTTGGATTAGGACTCCAGGAAACCAGGTTTTGGATTGCTGTTCATTGATGGCCACTAGATGACCAAGGGTGAGTCACGACAACAGTATTATGAGGTTGCCTATCAAAAACTAGCACATACATTGCAAACAGGAAAGAGGTTTTCAGTAATTAATGTATCATTGTGAGGAGAAAAATGGGGAGGACACTATGCACTTTAAAACACTAATCATTTTGTGTACCTCCTTTTAATTAACGGTTCATGGGACTTGATATAGAAAACTCAGTGTCACAGATTTAAGGCTTTACCACTGACAACTAGGAATAGCTCCATTATTTTATTCTGACACATATCAGATCCTAGTATCTTAAGCTGACCCTTGGGGCCCATGTGTATGTATTTGGTTATTCAGTTATACGCAGAGCTCAGAAATGTTCCTTTTTTGGACTATAACTCTCAAAATCACCAGACAACATGACAACTCCCAGAATCCCCCAGCCAGCACCTGGAACGCACCAGGTTGGGGAAGTCTAATCTAATTACTAGAGAGATTAGTGCAGTTTATAAAATTACATACATTTAGTGAACATTTTTTTTCTAATTGACTTGATGCCTATAATCTGGAAACAGTAAAGGGAAGATTCCTCTGGATATTGGCCAGAGGCCAAGAAAGATGCTGATTTAATGTTAGAGCCCTATAATTTTATATCCAGGATATGATAGGCTTTCCTTTAAAATAAAAAGAACCCCTGATATTTTTTAAAAAGCACTGGAGTTTATTATTTGAAAGGATAGTTTGCGGGACAATTTTTGAAAAATGTCTTCCTTGCCTTGGTATTGTATATTAGCAGTACAACTGTATATGTGCCCTCAAAAGTAAGTTCCACTCAGTTTAATTGGCCTTAGCTAATGGAATAGGGTTGCAGCCCAAACTTTGGTGTTGTTAACTGTGTCAGGACCACCTCAACCTATGTCAGCCTGATGAATTTGAGACCTACAAGTCACCTTATAATCAACAGCCTTGCTCAGGTCCTGCACAGTGGTGTCACTAAGGTTGCTGCCACCCGATGTGGTAACTCATGGTGTCACTGCCTCATTGACCTCTCTTACCACACCATACAGAATCCTCAGTAATGGTTGTTATATTACTGTTACACATTAATCATAATTCCTGCATATCACCAAATGTCATGATAATAGTTGTGACATAAACAACTAGCAAAATTAAAATTATACCTTTAAATTACAATATCGTATGCACAGTCTCAATGCGTTTACATATACATAGTTTCATGTGGTTGAAAGGTGATGTTTTTAAAGAAAGTGATGGTAGTGACAGTGACAGTGGAGGAAGAGGTGGCAGTAGCAGAGGAGGAAGTGGAGGTGAGAGCAGCCCCATCCCTGCCATCACAAAGATCTTCACCAGTACGACCCCTGCCTCTAGTGTGGCAGTGGTGACCATCAGGGAGCACAGGTCCTTGCCTAGCTTGGAAGTAATGCTGGGGCAGCCTTGGAGCAACAGGGGAGCTTGTCGCACATGAAATCCATGCCAGGTTACACACAGGTTGTAACTGTCAGCTACCGATCTTATCACTTTGCTCCATGCCAAGGCAATAGGCAGCCCATATCCAACCCAGACTTCTCCAGCATCTTTTCAAGAATGGGAAAAGGTGCCTGGGCATGGAGCAATGGAATAATATCGTCATTGATGGTTACAACCCATGTGTAACCTGGTGTGGATTTCACATGCAATAATCTCCTGGGTCAATACTGCTAGGCTTCACAACATTGGCAGAGCTGCCTTGGAAGACAGTTTAAAGGAATACGGGAAAAATGGAGAAGCAAGGGGAGAGAAATATCTGCAGAGATGGAGGCAGAAGGATCCATAATTGTCTGTTGCAATGTATGTGCAATGTTTGCTTCTTTGCCAGAAAACATCACCAACTAAACTGCAGCAAGTGCAAATTGGTAGCTCTCTTGAAAGAGAAGGCCAGTGCACTATAGCTACATGTTGTGTCTCCAATGCATCAGAGAACACTTTAAATCTAGTGAATTGGCTGTGCTCATTTTACAAGAGGAACACGAACGTGGTCCATCTTAGAATCTCTTCACATATGACATTTTTACAATCCACAGTTGAAATCAAAGCTGTGTTCAGCACGCGCACAATGTCTGGAAGCTGCTGTTTGTAAGTGTTGTTTAGGACAAGGAATTATTCAGCACACACAACCTCAGTACCACTTTGAACAGTAGCAAAAACCCAGAGTTCAGAAAATGTTACTTTTTTGGACTGGCCATGATGGTCAGGAGTTCATGCTCAGAGTCACACACACACAAATAATTTTTCCCCAAACTCTGTACAAAACTGGGAGCCATGGGGCAAATCCCTCAATGGAAAAGCTTTCCTGCTTTGAAACTAAAGCCCTTTTTTTTTGTAGACAACTCCTGGTGCTGATGCTATTGAATGATCCAAAGGTTGTCCCATTCCAGGCAACTGCAGCAGGTCTGGGGTCTAATTTTCTGCCAACCCCAAGAACTGCCAAAAACCAATTTCTAGGTATGGTCAACTTGTTTAAAGGTCAATTTGTCATCTTGCCAAGTGTGTATTTTAATGTTAAATGGCACAAACCAGCAACCTGTTTAAACAGTGAATTGCCTCTCTTGGAGCTTCTAGGAAAGAGATGACTCAACTTCTCTTATTTTGGCAAGGAAAAGGGTGGCCTGGGGAGTTTGGAGGAGGAGAAAGAGCCTTGAGGAACTGCATACAACCCTGTAGCTGGATTTATGCACTCGTTCAATTCAGGCTGCCCAGAGAGGAATGAAATTCAGCCATTTTCAGTATCCTGAAGCCCCCAGACACTTGCCCCAATTCCTTTTTTTAAATCCACACTGATTTGGGGGCACTTTTATACCTAGAACCTAAGAGATTATCAGATGGGTAAGGAAGCCGGAAGTAAAAGGCATACTGCCGGCAAAGTTGCGTGATCATGCGGAAGATTTCCAGACACGTTGCGTTTATCCAGGACTTAACCCATGAAGATGCAGGAATGCTCCAGCAACAAAGCATTCACGGAGAAGTCCTGGGAATGGTTTGTTGCTGGACCATTCCTGGATCTTCATGGTTAAGTCCTCTATAAGCGCAACATCATCTGAAATTCTTCAGCTCAGTCACACGACTTTGCCAGGAGTATGCCTTTTTCTTCCCTGATTTACCCTCATCTGATAGTCTCCCTAGTAAAATCGGCTTCAGGCAAGTGAAACTCCCAACTTCTCAACCACAAATAGACTGAAAATTAGCCGAAATAGCAGCTGGAAGTGATACGACCTTCCTATGGACCAAAAATATGGCAATGTCACCTGCCAGAGAGCAGAGGAGGGAAAGAGGCCCCTTGTCTCCTCTGCAGTTGTCCATCCCTAGACTAAAGGGTTTGGAAATGTGTTGGACACATTTCTGAATGATTTCAAAGGTCTGTATAGTTTTTATTCTCAGGGGGAAAACTTCCAAAGGGGTTTCTCCTGCACAAGTGCCATTTAAATGAAGGAAGCTATGAATTTGTGATTCTTTTTTGTTCAAAGAGACTTTTTTCCAGGAAGAACTTTCTGGTGGATTATGTCCAAAATGGGAAACCTGCGTTTTTTCTTCTTTCTAAAGATGAATATAATTACCCACTTTCATAAAACATCTTTATACACCAATTTGTGTTTACGTGACTAGGAAACAATCACGGTTGGATTAAAATGTCTGTTTTGTTATAAGAATTCGTATTTCATTTTCTAAAGAAAATACGGTGAAACCAATGTTGCATGCATTTGCTCTGCAATGCCTTCTGGTATTTATTTTAATTAAAATGTTTCAAGCTGCCAACATTCAAAGGCTGCCTGTTGCACATATGTTGTAACTTTAAAATCATTTCAGTGGCTCTGTTTACATTACCATATTGTAGGTTATTTGATACCAAAGCAAGCTGTATAAAGTTGTCAGGGAACACACTAATACCCTCCCTTTCTCCTTTCCTTTCCTTTCCTTTCCTTTCTTTTCTTTTTCTTTTTCTTTCTTTCTTTCTTTCTCTTTCTTTCTTTCTTTCTTTTTTTTTTTTTTTTTGCTGCTTTTTGCTACCCATGTGTCACTTCTTGTCAAAAGCAACTTTGCTACCTGTAATAAGTTACCCAGTGGCATTTGGCTGTTGCTATGTCAGTGGGGCAAACACTTGGTCTTAAAGTCCTTCCATTCTCATCCCATTTTGAGTTGTGATGGAATCACCAACAGCTGTGAAACACTTTTTCTGAATTAACATTGGATTTCATTTTATAGCTGGAGGAAGTTCACTTTTGGCTAATGGAGCACACATCAAAGCATTTCAGAAGAAACACAGACTATAGAAAACCTTATAGATTATAGCAAACTGATTATGTAGATCACGAAAAACTATGGATTGCTGTAATAGATGTGGGAGTGGGACAACATATGTTTGTTATGATGCAGACCATATATTGTGGATAAGAGGCCACTATCAGGACAGAATGTGGAAAAACAGAATAGTTTTGACTTGGCTAGGAGGTCAGACAAGGCTGCATTTTATTACCCTATCTGTTTAATTTATACACTGAATGAACCCTACAGAAAGCAGGATAAGATTCAGGAAGGAGGCATGAAAACGTGAATCAGCACCAACAATTTATGATATGCAGATGATACCATAGTTAAAGATTTTCTATACCTTTGGCTCATTCAGTAATCAGGAAAAGAGATTCTACCTAAACATTAGGAAGTATGTCCTGGTGGTAAGACAGTGGGATATGCTGCCTCCTTCTTTGGAAATTTTTAAACAGAGGCTAGATGGCTATCTGTTGGGTACTGTGACTGCATCTTCCTACATGGCATGGGATTGGACTGGATAGCCTTTGTTGTCTCTTCCAACTCTTATGATTCTATGAAAAGAGACCGTAGTCAAGAAGTCAGATGAAGATTAGGAAGGGCAAGTATGAAGGAACTAGCTACGATCCTTGAGTGCAAAGATATATCATTACATACCAAAGTCAAGATCATCCATGATAGTCTTTGGTATGGTTATGGAAGTTGGGCAGTGAAGAAAGCAGACAGGAGAAAAACAGCTTATTTGAAATATGCTGGAGAAGAGTTCCACAGATACCATAGACCAGGGGTAGGCAACCTAAGGCCCGGGGGCCGGATGCGGCCCAGTGAGGCCTTTGGACCGGCCCCAGGCCAGTCCTGTCACCGCCGCCGCAGCCGCTGCCCACCATGATGATATTGATTATTGTTGTTATTACTTGT
>CM034701.1:61254837-61269341 GCA_020142125.1 Phrynosoma platyrhinos | reverse complement strand
TAGATAATCGGTTTAATGCATGGCCTCCCAGATGTTGTTAGACAGCAGCTCCCATTAGCCCTAGTTACTATAGTTAATGGTGAAAGATAATGGGAGCTCCAGTACAGCATCATCCAGAGGACCACTTATTTCACATCTCTGTTACAGAGGAAAAGAAAAAGCTCTTGCTTATAGGATGCACTGTTGGGAAATGTTTGCTGCTTCCTGTTCATCTGTACAAGTACATGAAGCCTTGGACTGGCATTTTGAAATGTTCAGTAGCCAAGGGTCAAGTAGCCATAGACTACTAGAAGATTCCTCCCTCCCTCCAAAACAGAAGCAAGCATCCTTCTCACAGAAGCCCAGCACTGGCAACAAGTGCAAGGACAAAGTATCTTGTCAAATGTGACAGCAGTCCCAGAAAGATCCAGCAATTTAGTGGGCCTGAGACCACCTGCATGAGCCCGCATGGCATAGTTGTTTAAGTGCTGGACTACAACTCTGGGTTTGAATCCCCTTTGGCCATAGAAACCCACTGGGTGACCTTGGGAGAGTCACATGCTCTCAGCCTCAGAGGAATGCAATGGCAAACCTTCTCTGAACAAATCTTGCCAAGAAACCACCATGATAGGTTTGTCTTAGGGTCTCCATAATTCAGTAATGACTTCAAAAGTACACAACAACAACAACAACAATGAGAACACTTGCATCAGTTGCATGGTTTGACAGCAGCAAGCTTCTACTCAAATTACGTTTGATAAATGAAGAGATGTCTACATGCCTTTCAAAATACATTTCCCCCCAAAGCAATATAAATGATATAGTAAGTGATGAAAGTGAATGTTAAGATTAACTTTTAAAATAAGGAAACAACACAAGTTATATAAAGAATAGAAACAAGAATCTGAGGATTCTGCTTTAAAAAAAGAAGCAAAAGAGAGAACTCTATTTTGGAGGTTACGTTATTGTTGGAAAATTCAATGTATTTCAATTAGGCTTTTATGACACAGTTGCTTTTTAAAAGAAATAGTACTATATATCAAAGGTTTACAATGTTGATAGTGCTCCAGGCTGTGATTTAATTTGCAAATGCATTTTTTCTAGAATTTGCTTAGTGCGTTCTTAGTTAAGCTAAGGCTGTTATGGTATCATGATGAAGAATGTCATTAAAAGTTTTGATTGCACTCTTTAATTACCTGAAGGACTGTCACAAAGAGAGAGGGGCTGGCCTGTTCTCTGCTGCCTCAGAGGGTAGGACCAGGTCTGATAGATTTAGGTTAGAGGAAGGTAGATTTCCATTGAATATTAGAAGAAACCTCTTGACAGTAAGGGCGTTTTCACACGGGGCTTTAGGCGGACGCAATCCTACCTCCCTCCGGCCCCAGTCCGGCTCCTTTTCCAGTGTGTTCACACTCATGTCGCGGCAAACCCCGCCCCTTCCGGTGCCATCCCTGCGTCAGTCCGGCTCCTTGCTCCGTGTGTTCACACTCACATCGCAGCAAGTCCGGCCTCACTCCGGCCGATCCAGCACTAACTCCAGCATCAGCCCCGGCAAGGTAATTCCTTTTTTAATGAGCGGCACGGTCGGCTCCAGGCAGCTTTGGTGGGTCTAGTGTGAAAACGTCCTAAGAGCAGTTTGGCAATGGAACCAATTGCCTAGAGAGATGGTCTCCTTCTCTGGACATATTTTTAAAAAGAGGCTGGAAGCTACCTACTGGGGATGTTTTAACTGGAGATTCTGCATTGTGTGGGGGATTCAACTAAATGGCCCATGAGGCCTCTTCCAACTCTATGACTCCAGTCTAAAGTTCCCTCAGATATGTTGAGAATCCTGGATGGGAAACCTCTACAGGATAGGTCTCTCTCACAGTCAAAAATGAAAGTGCAAGGGCAGGTTTAATGCCAAACATAAAGAAAACAAAACTAATGACCACGGAAGAAATAAGTTCAATCTAGACAATGAAGAAATTGAAATAGTTAAGGGGTTCCCATACCTAGGATCAAACATAGATCAGAATGTTGACTGCAGTCAATAAATAATTGGAAAATTAGACATGGGAAGGGCAGCTATGAAAGTAGATAAGATCTTAAAGAGTAAAGAAAAACAACTGAGCACTACAGTCAGAATCGTCCAAGGCATTGTATTCCCTATCATCATGAAAAAGCTGGACAGTGGAAAAAAATGGATAGGGGAAAAAACTGATTTGAGATGTGGTGCTGAAGAAGAGTGCTGAGGATATCATGGACAGCCAGAAAGACAAATAAATGGGTCCTTGAACAGATCAAATCAGAAATCCTTCTGGAAGCCAGGATGATGAAACTGAGGTTGTTGTACTTTGGACACATCATGAGAAGATATGAATCACTGGAAAGACATTAATGCTAGGAAAGGTGGAGGGCAGTGGAAGAGAGGAAGACTGCATACCAAATGGCTAGGTCACAGGCCTAAAAATAGAGGACTTAAGCAGAGAAAGCAACAGAGGATAGAGGGGCTTGGAGATGTCTCACCCATAGGGTTGACATGAGCCGGGACCGACTTGAGGGCAGTTAACAACAACAAATCCTTCATCCCTTTCAAAATGTGGTAAATGAGCTACATGGATGGAAGGTAGTTATGTGGTTCAGTAAATACGCCCTCTTGGGAGCTTGAAGGATAGGCCTTGCAAATTTAGTAGTCTGCTATGCAGTAGCAGCTTTCTTCGAATAAACACTGTTATTAACTTGGAGCAACCTATTATAAAAGGGTCCCCAGAGAACCCTCGTCAAGACAGCTGTTTAATTTAAACCTGACTGCTTCAGTATGTATTCTTTCATCTCTCTGACTGCATGTAAAAATAAAATGAGAATAACAAAGATGGAAACCAACTGTCTTGCAATTTCTCAGCCCCTTGTACTCTTCAGTGATGACATCCGTAGGCGAAATGGTTGCATATGCCTTGTACAAACGTTTTAAAAGAATGTAACAGAACATTCAGAGGACACAAGTTTGGTTTCTTGTCCTAAATCCCTGTTTCCAGGGATTTGGTAAAGCATTGCTAAAATAATAAACACGGCAATTGTAGTCTCCCTTCTTTTTTAAACTTAGTGGCTTGAGAAAGCAAGTTCTTTGCTGAGAACTGCAAGCAAAGAATTTGAGATTGTTTTAATGAGATCCATTGCTTGTACATCACGATAGATTAGCCTTCAGTGGCTTCATGGGAGAGAGGTCTTTTGCTAACTGTTGCTTAGGTAGCTAAATGGGACCTCTGTGAGCAGAAGTGCTACACTTCAATAGCAGATACTTCAGAACTGGCAACAGCAGATGGCCATCAACTATGTATGCTACCTATTTGCTTCTTTGTTTGAAGTATTTAAAGTATTTATATCACCCAGCCCACAAGGGTTCCCAAGGCTGAACAACTAAAAAACCAATTAAAACAATACAAAGATTTTTTAAAAATTAAAACATATTAATATACTCTTTAAAAAAACTCCTAAAGGCAGTCTAAAATCAATCCTAGAATTCAGATTTATCTATTTTGAGACAGTTAAAACAGCAATTTCAAACAATGAATGTCATGCAGAACAGCACTGTTTTGGCTGCCCACAGGAAGCATAAAAGAGATGGGGCCAGCCTAACTTCCTTCGATATGGAGTTCTATAGTTGAGGTGCTGCTACAAAGAAAGCTCTTTTTGACAAGGTTCCTTGTGATATTCTTGCAAACAAGCTAGTAAAATATGGACTAGACAAGGTAACTATTACATGGATTTGTAATAGGTTGACCAGTCGAACCCAAAGGATGTTCAGCAATGGCTCCTCTTCATCCTGGAGAGAGGTGACCAGTGGGGTTCAACAGGTTTCTGTCCTGGGCCCAGTGCTATACAACATCTTTATCAATGACTTGGATGAAAGGCCGTGCTTATCAAATCTACAGATAACACCAAATTAGGAGGAATAGCTAATACACAGAGGAGAGGATCAAAATTCAAAATGACCTGAATAGATTAGAAAGCTGGTCCAAAACCAACAAAATGAATTTCAATAGCAATAGCAAGTATATTTCTATACCTCTTATCAGTGAACTAGAACTCTCTAAACAATTTACAATGTGTAAGCCAATTGCCCCCAACAAGCTGGGTACTCATTTTACCGACCTATGAAAGGATGGAAGGCTGAGTGGAGCCTAGAGCCCTCCTCTAGGACCAAAGGTACAACTTTGTGGCTGCAGTACCAGCATTTAACCACTGCACCACCAGGGAGAAATGTAAGGTACTGCACTTTGGCAGAAAAAATGAAATGCATAGGTAAAGGATAAGGGACACCTGGTTTAACAAGACTACATGTGAAAGGGATCTAGGAGTCCTAGCAGACCACAAGTTGAACATGAGTCAAGAGTGTGATGTGGCAGCTAAAAAGGCCAATGCAATTCTAGGCTACATCAATAGATGTACAGTTAGTCCTCTGTATCCACGGATTTGAGTATCCACGGTTTAAAAATATTTTTAAAATGTATAAATTCCAAAAAGCAAATATTCATTTTGCCATTTTATATAAGGGATACTATTTTTACTAAGCCATTGTGTTTAATTGGACTTGAGCATCCACAGATTTTGTTATCCATGGGGGAGTCCTGGAACTAAACCCCAACGGATACCAAGGGGCCACTGTATAATATCTAGATCAAGGGAAGTAGTAGTGCCACTCTATTCTGCTTTGGTCAAGCCTCACCTGGAATACTGTGTCCAGTTCTGGGCACCACAATTCAGAAAGAATGTTGACAAGCAGAGTGTGTCCAGAGGCGGTCCGACCAAAATGGTGAAGGATCTCAAAACCATGCCTTATAAGAAGAGACTTAGGAAGCTGGGTATGTTTAGCCTGGAGAAGAGAAGGTTGAGAGGTGATATGATAGCCCTGTTTAAATATTTAAAGGGGTGTCACATGCTGGAGCAAGTTTGTTTTCTGTTGCTCCAGAGACTAGAACTCAGAGCAATGGATTCAAACTACGGGAAAAGAGGAACATCAACATTAGGAAGAACATTCTGATAATAAGAGCTGTTCGACAGTGGAACACACTCCTTCAGAAAGTGATGGCATCTCCTTCCTTGGAGGTCTTTAAACAGAGGCTGAATGGCCATCTGTCAGGGGTGCTTTGATTGTGAGTTCCTGCATGGCAGGGTGTTGGATTGATGGCCCTTGTGGTCTCTTCCAACTCTATGATCTTATGATATGTATCCACCAACCTAACTTCACAAGGTGTTGGGATGCACAACAGGACCTCCTCTGAAGATCTCAAATTTCTGCAAGGCTCATATGGCAGGAGGTGATCTTTCAGATATTTTGGCCCCAAGTTATTTAGAGCTTTGTAGGTCAATACCAAGAACCTTAATTGACTTCAGAAGCAAACTGGAACCCAATGTAGTTCTTGAAGGACTCACGTTATATGGTCTCTACAATGCACACCTGACACCAGTCGGGCTGCTGCATTTTGCACTAGCTGCAGCATCTAAACACTTTTCAAAGGCAGCCCCACACAGGATGCATTACAGTAGTCTAATTGAGAGGTAACTAAGGCATAAACCACTGTATTGAAGAAAGGGGCACAGTGGATGCACCCGCGGAAGCTGGGCAAAGGCGCTCCTGGCTGTCGCAGCAACCGGGCTTTCCAGGAGCAGTGCTGGGTCCAAGAGCACCCCCAAACTATGAACCTGAACCTTCAGAGGGAGAACAACTCCACCTAGAACTAGAACAGGCTGCGATCCTAATCTCAGGTCATTTTTCCCACTGACCAGCAGCACTTCTGTCTTGTCTGGATTAAGCCTCAGTCTATTCACCTGCATCTTGTCCTTTACTGCATCCAGACAATGATCCAGTGCTATCACAACCTCCTTGGCATCAGTAGTACATGAGAGATAAAGATGGGTATCATACTTATGACACCCAGCCCCAAAGCTCCAAATGACCTTTCCCAGTGGCTTCATGTAGATGTTGAAAAGCATAGATGACAGTATGTGGATTCCCCACAGGCTAATGACCAAAAGGCTGGACAACAGTTCCTCAGCACCATCCTCTGGGAATGTTCAGCCAAGAAAGACTGGAATCACTGCAAAACAGTGCTCCCAAGTCCCATATCAGCCAAACGATCCAGATGCATATCATGGTCCATGGTATCAAATGCCACTGAAAGATCCAGGAAGTCCAATAAGGACTTACTCCTCCTGTCCAGGTCCCAGTGTAGGTCATTCAACAGGACAGCCAAGACTGCTTCTGTCCCATAATCAAGCCTGAACACAGGTTGGAATGGGTTTAGACAATACATTACATCCAGGGAAATCCTGGAGTTATGTTGCCACCTCTGATAATGAAATAGATGTGTTCCTGGGCACCATTTCTTTAGCAGAAAGCTTGGTACCAGAGAAAGAAATAAGATGAAAAGAATAGGGTTAGGTTCCTACACTTCACACACAAAAATAGTTCATCTTCAGCTAACTTTTTAATTCAAAACTAACAATAACCACATGTGAAGTGAAACAACCAGGTCAGGTAAGTGCTGCATAAGTAAGCACAAATATTTTGAACCTTCTAGAGACCATTTGAAAGCTTCTTCCAAAATGTGTTCAGGAATGACTTTTTCTTAATTTCATTTGTTTTCACTTTTCTTATGATTTCCATTTGGTGACCAAATTTACAGATCTGTGCTTTTTAAAACTCTCTGGGGAAAGCTGGTGAGCCAAGCTTATCTGTTTTCCCCTTTTCTTGCTGTTTTGCCATTCCTGCATGCTCTGTAGGACATTCTGGAGGTAGCTGCTGCTGTAGACAGGCACATATAGTTGCGGTAAGATCAGCTAGAACAGACTCCTGCTCTTTCCAAGGTCAAGACTGTTGTATAGTTTACTGCAGCAATGCTGCTACAACCCAATCCCCCAAAGTATGTGTTTCTCCAGACTTTCTTAACCATCCTCCCAGTGCCAATGCTGCTAAATAATTTTCAGTTAGATAGAAGACAAGGAAGGGGGGAGCAGGCCAGTATGAAAAAAATGTAAAAAATGAGCTTTTTTGGTTAACTGAGACATGTCTGTAATAACTTGTGTAACTTTCGTTGATTCAGTTGATCTAATGTAGCTAGGACTAGTTATTGGATTTAGGCCATTGTAATACCCATGGCAAAGTTGAGTATTGGCAGTAAAATTTATTTAACAGAGTATTATATATAGATTTCTTAGGAGAGGAAACCTACAAAATATTTCAACTAGTCTGAATTTTTTGTTTTGGAAAACACCAACTTATATGTTCCCAAACCATGATCATGCTGAAAACAACAATGTAGATGAGATAAATTATATATTTTCAAACCGTGAAGATCTAGTGTTCATGATCATCCACAAAACCTGATAGAAATAATTAGCAGATTGCCTTCCCCATGCACACCCAGTTAATTCCTGAGATTCTGGAAAACAATATCATAGATTAGATACCAAATCATGGTCATCCTGTAGTTTAACTTGAAATAAATATAGTGGATGGTCTTCCTTTATACACATCCAGTGACCCCTGAGTGCTGAGACCTTATTGGTAATTTAAGCAATTGACAAAATGCTGCTAGTTACCCTGCAGAGATACTGGGCTTTCTCAGTGGTGACACTAACCCTCTGGAATGCTCTTGAACCTGTGTGGCTCAAGAGGCAGAACCTCAAATTTAAACACTTGCTGCATCCTTATAGCAGTGATTTTGTTTGCTTTGTTTTTGTGCTGGCTGAAGGGATTTTGAATGATTAACTGTAATGCGTTTTTAAATGCTTTATATTGTATTGTGCATGCATTTCAATGTAAACAGTTTAGTGATTTTATTCTATCAAGCTGTATGTATTACAATGTTGGAATTTTTTTATTAACAATTAGACATTGATGACCTCAGTGAATTAAGCCAGTCTTTATTTGATTTCTGTTATGAGACCACCTAACTACAAATAACTAAAAACTGCTGCAGAACATAGGGGAATGGACCCCCAAGGAAGTGAGAGAATTGCTGGGGAGGGGGGCACAAAATTTGGGGGCTCTGATCCCTCCTCTTTCCCCTCTTCCCAAACTTTTTAATCTGTAAAATTTACACATGCATTGAGTTAAAGATTGAATTTACTTAAATAAAACTATTCTAATTTGAACAATGTTATTTCCTTATAAAATGTTAATATATGAATATACATGAAGGTGTGAATGAAAATACGCGGACTAAATAAAATATTTTTATTCATATACTATGTTGAGTGGAGGGGGATGCCATCTGCACATAAATGTAAAAAGGGGGGGGGGTGTCCCAAGGGTAGAAAGTTTGATTGCCATTGGCATCATGTACTGAAATGACATTAACCCCCATTAGAAAGTTGGGTGGGGGAATAAAGCTAAATGGAGGCTGACATTTTCTACATTATTTCTGACTCCCAGTAGAAGAGTACAAATTGCATCTTCTCTGAAACACACTCAAAATCATCATCCTAAACCATATGCATTAGATAGCTGTGACTTCAGGCACAAATCCTATTTTTAAGAAACCACAAGCTCACTCTGTTTGGAGCAGATTGCTGTTTTCCTAAAGACTGGTAATCTATCTGTAGCCCAGGATCCAGCTGTCAGTTACCCCTCTGTGACCTTTGATATCTACTCTGTATCAAAAAGCGATGGTTTAGGCAATTAGCCCAAAAAGGGGGCTCCCCAGCGCAGGGAATCAGCTTTGCCACGTTGATCGGATGGCTCAGAATGGGAGAAGCTTTATGTATGATATCCTGTTTTACATATGATTTCTTCAGGGTACATAGAATGATAAAATGGAGTCTTGTCAGACCTCCTTGCCAATTGGAAACCATTTTGTTTCTCAGTATTCTCTTTCAACAGTAGTCTGTTGTCTTGAATACAGGTTATGCATTAGGATAATCAAATATTGTGGTACACCCATTTCTTTAAGATCGATCCATAGTTTTTCATGAGTTACAAAGTCAAAGAATCCATAAAGCAAAGATGGATTTTTTCCCTGAAATTATTGGCTGTGTTCCATTATTCAACATATGTTTGCAATATGATCCATTGTGCCTCTTTTTTTCCCCTCAACCGAGCTTGGACAGCTGTCATTTCTCACTCCATATATGATAAAAGTCTTTCTTGTAGAATTTTAAGCCTACGGTCGGACATGACTTGACAACCTTGTCAATGAGGAATACCTTTACCTTTACTTGCTTGCATGGGAGATTAATGCAATGATCTAGTGCAGTCATCCCCAAACTTTTTCCAGCTACCACCCCCTTCCTCTTGTGCAGCAACCTAGCACTGCCTCCATGTGCACTTCTTGATATTAGATATATTGTTCTACTACAAATTCAAAACAACTGATCCATGTAGCTGCTCCCTTTACACCCTGTGATCCTGGAAGCAACAACTGAGCATCTTCCTGAGCAGTGACTGAGAAGCCTCTCCCCTATGCCAGCCTTGCAGCAAAGACTGGTCCAAGCAAGAGGTTTCTTGGTCACTGCTCGACTGCTTCTTTGTCACTGCTCCCTTTGTACCCGGTCACCCTGGGAACAGCAACTGAGCAGCTGGCTGACCAGCAACCGAGAAGCCTCTTGCCCATACTGCCCTTCCAGCAAAGGCCAGTGGGGGCAAAAGGCCTCTTAAGGCCTTTGCAGACTACCAGAAATAGTGCAAATTGAGTCCACTTTAACTGCCCTGACTCAGTGCTAGAGAATCATGGAAACTGTAGTTTATTGTGGCACCAGAGCTCTCTGACAAAGAAGGCTCAATGTCTCAGAAAAAAATACAGTTCCCATGATTCCCTAGCACTGAGCCAGGGCAGTTAAAGTGGATTCAATTTGCACTATTTCTAGCAGTCTGCAAAGGCCCTTAGTCACTGCTCATGCTTGGTTGCTGTTCCCAAGGTGATTGGGTGCAAAGAGAGAAGTTTTTCACTGGTGAGGAAGGGGTCTTGATCTTTCTTTATTGGGGCAGAGAGGGGGATAGCTGGTATGTGTGTAGGGGTTTACAGAGGCCATATGCTCTGAACTGGAGACCTCTGTGTATGAGGAAAGGGAGAGGTTTTAACTAAAGGAACCACTCCAAGGTGAAGGTCTCTTTTCAAGATTTGAGGCCAGATACTCTTCCTGCTTCCCCAGGGACATGTCTTCTCCACACAGTTTCAAGTGTTCCCCACACAAACCAATATCGTTTCTTCTGCTACATCTTCTCTCAGGCTGTATGATGAATAAAGGAAGAGCAGCAAAACAGCTCCAACCTCCCAGCAAGTCTCAGCAAAGCTCATAAAACTTAAGCAGGGTGCCAAATTTGAAAGCTCCTTTTTACTGCTGCTTCCCCCACAGCCATGTGCTCTAACTCCTTGTTCCAGTCAACTAGTCTGCCCCAAAATGATGCTGCTCCAAGCTACAAACGCAATGCCCTCTGCCCAAGCCTTGCCACCATCACAACCTTTGAAAGATGTGGCTAAGGACCTCACATGGACAGATGAAGAGCAGGAGACACCACCACACAATGTGATTGGTGAGTCTGTGGTGGTTTTTAGTCTGGCTCCTCAGCAAAAGCTTGTCTGACATGGGAGACCCTCCCAGCAGCACTGTTGCCATCAGCATTGCCTCTTGCCAAACGAGACCATGCAATCCCACAATCACAGAAAGATAGTGCCATGGTAGGCAATAAGAGAAATAGCGAAGAACAAATCATCAGGAACAGACGATATTCCAATTGAACTGCTGCAATCCACATCAGCAAGGACCCCTCTTTCACAATCTGATATGATTGTGCGATACCACATTGTAGCTGCAACAGGGGAACCCTGAAGAGTGAGCCAGTGGTCTGGGACCTCCAACCAAGGTAAAACAATTTTTTTCTTCTTAAATTTGAACTGGATTGGCACGTTTTACCTCAACACCTACCAAAATGTTCCTGATGCAAAAACATGAAGACTCTTTGAGGAATCAATTGTCCTCTGCCTACAAAGAGGTCTGTGACCTCATAGGAATGGAGGTATACTGGATTGCAAGAGAGGGGTCCTTGTTGAGATACAAATGGACTTTAAATTTCCTGGTCTTTGCAAATCTCCCAATTGCCACATGGCCAGAAGGAGGAGGGGCCAGCCTTCAAGAGATGGCCTCCCCATACCATCTTAATTAAGGACAGAAACATCAAAATGCAGGCATCTGACTAACATCTCCAATTTTTTCTCCATTTGGTTTGTAACATCTTACCTGATGAAGAAGCAAGTGGAGCTTCAAAAGCTTGCAATAAGTATATTGTGCATTTTGGTTGGCCAATAAAGGTATCACTGTTTGGTAGATTCTGGCCTGATGTAGGCCCAGCTTTGTCAATTGGCTTGTCTCATAGAAAAGATGGCTAGGTCTCTTCACAGGCATGTGTGCCAAAGGCTACTGAGAACCTGGATGCATGATTTTACTGCAATTTCCAAATGGCATTACTTTATTATTGTTGTTTTGAAAAGAGCACATTAGGAATATTTTCCTGGACAGATAGTTCTGCTGTTAAGTCAGCCTAAAAGAAGCAAAGTCAGTTTTCCTGGCATAAACAACATATTCTCTGAAGGACCACGATACTGAATTCCATATCGGCACTGTGTGGACTGCAAAAAAACCCTTAATAAGTGCTATTGAATTTTTCAGGAGCATGCCAGGTCGGGATGCCAGAACCCTGGGACTAAGAGTTGGAGCAAATTTCAGGTTCGTGCTTAGTTAAATTGGATACTGGTTCCACCCTGCTGTTATAATAGCATTTCCCTGTTGGCCACTCAACAAAACTATCTCAAGTGTTTGAATAACTGACAGTGCTCCAAAGTTTTAGAAATAACACAGGGATTTCCAGAATTTTTAAGATGTTGGGTATCTCTTTTTGAAATAGTGAAAACTCTTTTAATATTAACAAAATAAAGCAAAATCCATGTTGGCTTATGATTTTTATCAATCGTCATAATTTCAAAAATATTTTTGTTTTAAATGACCAATTGTGCTTTCCAGAATCTATCCGCAAGTCTGTTGCCTAGTGTGCTATAATGTGGGAGGTGGACATTGCATGAAATGTGGCTTTTTCTGAAGTTTAGTAGTAGCATATTAAAGGTTATGCGTCTTGGGGAGTGGAGATATTACCTCAACAAATGATGCCTGATGAGGAGTCAGGAATGGGATTTCTGTGTCAGTTTCCCATATCTCCACTTCAGATTCTGAGTTCACAATCACCTGGGACTCTTCTGCTGAGCCAGACGGCGTCTTGGTGAGTGGAGATATTACCTCAGTCTCTATAACAATACTGGGACGGAGACCGGGATCCGATGCCGAAACCGTGGCAGCAGTTTTACAAGCGGAGATGATTTTTCTGCTCTCCCTGTGATCAAATTTCTCCTGCAAGGGGGAGTGGGCCTTCTTCCTCCTCATGACTCTTTCAGCACCAGAGACCAAATTTGGCAATTGTTGAAGGCACTCAGCTCCAATCCACCCTGAAGATGTCAATCACCTCAGTGAATAAAGAGAGCAAGAAGGTGGACAGTCTGGTGAAGAAATGTTATGCTTCCGCCATTTGGACTTAAAGGTCGCCAACTACTCAGCGTGCATGAGGGCATACAAACAACACATCATGGAAAGGTTGCTCCCTCTCCTCTATGATTTACTAGACAACAAAAAGCCTCTGGCTTTGACACTCCAGTCCAAGGCCCACTCGATTGGTGAACAGCAGATCATGTTGGCCCACCACTCTGCTGATTGTGCCTCCAAGGTTTTATCAGGATCTGGGGCCTTCCGGCATCATGCCTGGCTTCAAGCCTTGGACCTCACTCCCGAGGCTCAAAATATGATCAAGGACATGCCGTTCGATGACTCCTGCCTCTTTAACAAAGAGACCAATGAGAAACTGAACTTCTGACAGAGGATGAAGACAGCTGCATGGAGGCACAATATGTCCTCCTCATCCTTTCAGTCTTCTTAGCAGCATCAGTATGGAGGTCAGCGCCCCTGGTACCCTCCTTACCAGCAAAGGTTCTACCAATCCCAGTACAGACAATACCAGTTCCAGGACCAGCTGTGGCAGCACCACTCTTCACAATCCTCCTCTTCTTCTGGCCATTGCCAGCCTGCTCAGCCTCGGTACTGCAGGGCTACCGTAAAAAGGACATCAAGCAGACCATGAAGAGATTGTGAGATGAGGCAGCACAATTTGTCCATACTCCATTCAGAGATAGACTGAAGCCCTTCTTAAACACCTGGGCAATGATCACCTCTGACTCGTGGGTTCTTGACATCATCTGTAGGGGATATGCCCTCATGTTTAACAATTTCCCTGCCACTGGAGCTGTTATCTCCCCCTCCCTTTCAGACACCCTACTCAACGAAGTGCACACTTTATTGCAGAGGGGCACAATTTGAGCCTGTGGACACCTCTCGGACCCATCTTTGTTTTTTCTCTCAATACTTCATTGTCCCAAAAAGGGATTCTGGTCTCCGATCCATCTTGGACTTGCACCAGCTGAATAAGTTTATTATTTACCGTCGGTTTCGTGTGGTAACTCTTGCCTCTATTTTACCACTCTTTCAGAAGGGCTACTGGTTCGCAACCCTTGATCTCAAGGATGCTTACTTCCACATTGGAATTCAAGAGGACCCCAGAAGATTCCTTGCCTTTGCCGTTGGTCCTGACATGTTCCAGTACATGGTACTCTCCTTCAGGCTCTCCACGGCACCAAGAGTCTTTACCAAGCGCATGGTCCTGATTGTAGCATACCTTAACCAACAGGAAATCACGGTGTTCCCATACTTTGTGGTTGTGTAGAAGAGAGCCAGTGTGGTGTAGTGGTTTGAGCATTGGACTGCGACTGTGGAGACCAGGGTTCAATTCTCTGCTCGGCCATGGAAACCCACTGGGTGACCTTGGGCAAATCAAGCTCTCAGCTCCAGAAAAACCTGTAATAGGTTCACCTTAGGTTGGCCATTAGTCAAAACTGAAGGCACACAACAACATGAGGGGATTTCGGCCAGTGTTTCTTGTTGCTGGTTTCACAACAAGCAGCATCTGCTGAAATTCCCTTGTTGACAAAACCATGAAAGGGAAAGGAGCCCTCTCCAGTCTTCAGTCCGGCAACCCTAGTCCTGAGTATGGCTTGCATTCAGCTGCCAGCAGTCAAGTGGAACACAATGGCTCAGTTAAGGGCTTCCCTTAACTTTTAAATGGTATCATATTTGCTTGGCAAAAAAAAGGTCCCAGATGCACTCCCCTGCACAGAGCTTGGGACTACAACTCCCATAATGCCCCAGATGTCTGGCTGGAGGTTCTGGGAAGTGTAATCAAAACAACTTTTCCAAGCTTTTCCCCAGCATCTTCAGGTAGAGCTCAGTAAAACTACTGTTTAAAACCCATGAGAGCTGTTGCTTTTCAGGTTAAGGACAATATTATTCCCCCGTGCAGAGACTGGGGCAGTATACAGATTCTATCATTGCTAACAACTGTCTCCTAGGACGTTATCACACAGGGGAAATCTGTTGGTTAATCCACACAA
>CM034701.1:61242607-61253535 GCA_020142125.1 Phrynosoma platyrhinos | reverse complement strand
GTTACTTTTCGCTTCGTTGCCAGCGTGTGATAAGGTCCAATGAATGGGAGTGAAGGAAGAAGGTGACTAAACAAATGCAGAAACCTCCTGAAAAAATCTGTATAAGTTGCAGCAACAGCCTTCCATCCTTTTGGAGGTCACTAAAATGAGTACCCAGATTGTTGGAGGCAATTGGCTTACACATTGTAAACTGCTTAGAAAGTGCTTAATTCATTCTGAAGCTGTATAGAAATGTAAATGGTATTGCTAAATGGTATTGCTACCACAGAACTCCTCTTGCTTGCTACAGTTGAAGGGGATTTTTAAGGGGGGTACAGACTGGGACAAAGGGTATAGCTATGACATCACAGTGTGCCTCATGCAGGATATTGCCTTATAATCCCATTTTGGGAGAAAGGCAAGATATAAATCCCTTAAATACATAAATGTAATTTTAAATAGAAAAACAAAGCACCCCAAAATAAGGGAGAAGACTGTGATTAGATGACTTCTCTGCACCATCTGTTCTCCAAACACGAAGCATTGAATGGGAATTTGTACTGCTTGTCCTTCTTCTCTCCCTTTTCAATAGCTCTTGGATCTTGACTTAGACTGGGCAAATAGAGGATTGTACTCCTCTGTAAAATGGGACGTGTGGTCACCTTGCTTCAAAAGTGACAACAGATTGCACAATTCTTCTCTCTTGAGTGTTGTCTCCTCCAGCCTTTAGAACACCAGGCTGTTCTCCAGTCACCGTGACTTTTAAATTCATGGAAAAAGAAAGCATTTATCTTGGAGTTAGACTGCGAACCTTCCTGGAAGCCCTTTTAGGGCTCTCTGCTAATAAACATTGCACCCATTTTTCTAGAGTTAGAAGAAAGTTTGCTGCTCAGCATCAGAATGACCAGCAACCCTAGTCAAGCCTAGGCATGTTTGTCATAACCTACCAGTATCCTTTTTGTAAAAATCAAGATGTGTGTGTGACGGGTTGGGGAAGGAAGTTGGATTTGTCTGGGAAGCTTCCACATGGGAGTCAGCATCTGAGTTTTGCAAGAAGCGTTCCACTTGCTAACCGTCTGTCAGTCTGCATGTAATGTAATTCAATCCGATTCCAGGCCACAAGCATTGTTATTCATAATTATTGCCAGCTCTGCTGGTGAGCAAGAGAAATGGGGGCTGCCAAGGGGGGCCCGAGTGAGTTTGGGAGTTCAGCTTCCTGCCACCCTGTATTTCTCTTCAAGAGGTACATTTTTGGGAGCTCTCCTCCCCCCTTTCCAAACATTACACGCAGAGCTGGCTGTGTACAGGGACCTGACCCAGGAGCAACTCTAGCCGAAATTTGCGTGTGAAAAATTTTGGCTGTTGAGGAGCTTGGGGGCTGTAGTCACGAAGGCCAAGGCAGTAAATTCTGGAGCTGATCAGCATTTACCACTTTCATTTCCTTTATCTCCTGGCTTCTGTCACGCACTCCTAAGGTAGCTTGGCCAAGAATAGGAGGGAGAGGGGGTGGTGGAGCTGGAGATGGAAGGCTCCAGAGGGGACCTAAAGGATTGTTGCTTCACAGATTATTGCTGGGAGACTGGGGGAGTTTCAAGGCAAATGGCTAAACCTCTCAGATCTCTCAGAAGAGAAAACAGGAGAAAATACTTAGCTCCGACTTGAGACACAGAGCAAACAATAGGATCTCTTTTTCTCTCACCTTCACCTTGATTCAGACACTGTTGTAAAGATGAATTGAGGAACACAGCATGCCACATGGGATTGAGATGAAATTTGCGCCTCTCATCTAGAACAGGGCTGGACCTATTAGCATGGCAGGGGGTTGGACTAGATGGCCCTTATGGTCTCTTCCAATTCTATGATTCTATGGTTCTATGATACTACAGTGGGCCCTTGGTATCCGTGACGATGTGGACCAGGACCCCTACCCCACCCCTGTGGATAACAAAATCCATGGATGCTCAAGTCCTGTTAAATACAATGATGTAGTAGTCAAATGGTGTCCCTCATGACAAATGACCAAATTAAGGTTTGCTTTTTGGAATATATATATTTAAAAATATATTTATTTATTTACTTATTTATTATTTCAAGGATTTATATCCTCCCTTTCTCCCACAATGGGATTCAAGGTGGGTAATTTTCAAACCATGGATGCTTGAATCTGTGGATAAAAATATCTGTGAATACAGAGAGCTGACTGTATAAGGCAAAGTGAGGAGACAGCAGATTTTGCATAGCAGGAGAAGGCAAAAATCTTTTTTTAATTTGTTCTTTCATTATCTGGTGCTTGCAGTATTTCCTAATCTTAGGAACATCCTAAATCAGGATATTCTATTTATCCTAATATAATAACTTGGATGGCTTTGGTTGCAATGCACTTTGGTTTGGGAGGCAGGATGCTATTTGTTGCTGAGGCAGCAAAATACCTTGAATGGGCCCTGCTAGAGAAGCAGGGGTGGGGAACCAAAGCTGATCCTAGGCCACAAACCCTCTCCATGACACTGTCATTTGGTGACTTCCCAGTTTTTATATAGGTTTCTTCCCATTTTCAAAGGTCGAAGTGTCTCCATGGCAGATGTACCTCCAATATCCTAAAGGTACAAGATCCCATCAGATCTTGAAAACTAAGCAAGTTCAACCCTGATTGATACTTGCATGAGAGACTACCAATAAATATCAGGTGCCATAGGTGACATTTCAGAGGAAGGAATTGGCAAAACCACTTCTGAGTATTTGTTACTCAAGAAAGCCCTGTGAAAATCATGGGGTCATCATAAGTCAACAGGTGAATTGAAGGCATACATGCACAATAGTAGTTTTACCTCAATCTGTTGCCTCCCCTTCACCCTCTCAACCTGAATTTGACCCTTGGGTGGAAAAAGGTTTCTCATCTTTGTTTAGAAGCCAAAGGACAGAACAGAGGTGTGTAGGACCATCTGTTTTTTGAACAACCGATTTATAATATTCCGGGAGACCCTACTATATACTCTCAGCCTCTAGTGGCCACTGAGTCCATACCGTCCAACTGATTTGATTTGATTTGATTTGGCAAGAACGGTCCTGATTAATCCATCCCATGTTCTCAACTGCTTTTACAATGTCCCAGTTTCTCTGTCCTGCCACTTCCCCCTTTGTCCTCAGTTCATTCACTTGCTGCAGACGGAATTCAAAGCACAGAAGTAGTTGGCACTCAGGAGGGGAAAAGGAGAGTTGGGGGCAGAATCTTACTCTTCCCTGCAGGCTCAGGCCAAAGCAAACTGTTGCAACCTTTCCTAGGTTGTGTTTTCATCCTCACTAATAGCTTTTGTCAACTTGATCACCTTCCAATCTTGCTTGACCACATGTGTCCCAGTTTTCATCTATGAAATATTGGAGGGGATGTGACTGTCGATTACCTGTAACCTCCCCACTCTGACCACCATCTCTTGAGGTATGGAGAAAGAACAGTAGGACGCTTCTTTAAACCCCTGGCAGTATAAATGAAAAGAAGCATATGAAATGAGGTGAGTTCTTCCGTTACAAGAGTTCTCCAAGCTGGTAAAACTTATTAGTGACTAAGGCTAAATTTCTAAGTGCTAAGGCCAGGAAGGATACACTCTTTTCTGGCACACTCTTTCAAAATACACTCTTTTCTGGCACATCTGTCTTTACTTTATCCCTTTCTTTCTTCCCTCCCCTCCATTTCTCCCCTTCTCTCCCTTTGTGATGTTAGTTGATCTCTCTCTCTCTCTCGATCTCTCTCTCTCTTACACACTCACAAACAGCTAAAGAATATTATAACAACAAAATTTCCACTTGGGTTTACTCCCCTAAGAAACCTGTCCCACTTTGGTGGCCTCATGCATGTGAAATTTTAAAAGTTAAACTAAGGTTTGACTGTGTACGCAAATAGGGTGCTCCGTGGGAGTGCACACTTTAAAGAATACTTGATTCTATTGCTGTCTGTAGAAGCATTTTAATCTTAAGTATATAGGTGGGATTCCTTCTACCTTTCCCCCCTTAGAGACATTTTTAAATCTTAGAGACATTTTTAAAAACAATATTCATATACGCAACAATATTTCACTAATCTGACCCTAATCAGCAAAGAAGATCTGTGCATGGAAGCAGGATTCGGACGGTTTGAATCTCCTAAAGCAGAGATGTTGGAACGTGTGACCCTCCAGGTACACAGCTCAGAAAAGTCAGTTTGAGGTTGACAACTTCCAGCACCTAGCTATCATGATCACTGGCCATGCCAGCTGGGGATTATGGGAGTGTTAGTCAAAAAAGGAGAGAGCCAGTATGGTGTGGTGGACGTTATCACACGGGGGAAATCCAGTAAAGAAATGGGGGTTTAAACTAAAAAACCCCCGCAAAAGTGGGCATATTTTCAGACGACGTTGCATTTAAAAGGAGTTTAATCCGAACAGAAAGTAGTCAGAAACTGCTTCTTTTCATTTTCGGTGATCTTCTGAAAATAAAAAGAAGCAGTTTCTGCCTACTTTCCATTCAGAATAACCTCCTTTTAAATGCGCAGGAGGTTATCAGACGGGGAAAGCCGGCTAATTAATTGCTTCCGCTTTTGCGGTTGCACTTTCTCTTTCAAGCCGGCTTCTGTTCGGGGCTCCCCATGTGATAACGTCCTGCACTGCAAGTCTGGAGACCAGGGTTCGATTCCCCGCTCAACCATGAAACCCACTAGGTGACAATGATCAGGTCACATGTTCTCAGCCTCAGGGGAAGGCAATGGCAAACCGCCTCTGAACAAATCTTGCCAAGAAAACCCCATGCCTTAGGGTCAGCATAAGTTGGAAATGACTTGAAGGCACACAACAATAATTCAAAAAAGGGACTTTTTTGAGTTGTGCAGGTTAGAACTGGAATCTTGTTGGCATCTTATGCATGGTTAGTTTTCCATATGAAAATAGAACTGGCTGGGCATTGCTGTCAGTGCAAGATTGCAGACTCATGTACTGACTTACGAGGGGATATCATGAAGTAATAATTATCACTCAGAAGTTATTATGATATATTGGTGAAATTTTGCCAGTGTCATCATTGGTCCCTAAGTGCATAAAACTGAGAAAATCAGCACAGACTGCCTTGTGTAATGATGGAGTGTGATGTTGCTCTTCATTTATCTCCTGCAAAGCCTGTTCCTGTGTCTATTTCTGTGTGTATGTATGCCCCCAGATCTCCTGTTGACTCAGGCTGCATCCACACTGCAGAAATAATCCAGTTTGACACTGCTTTAACTGCCCTGGCTTAATACTAGGAAATTCTGGAAACTGTAGTTTTGTGAGATATTTAGCTTTTTCTGTCAGAGAGCTCTGGTGCCACAAAAAACTCCAAATCCCAGGTTTTCATAGCATTGATCCATAGCAGTTAAAATGATGTCAAACTGCTTTATTTCTGCAGGGCAGATACAGCCTTTGACTGAGCTGTTTTCTTTCCAAAACATGAAAGTGTTTCATAGCCAGGTGAGAGGCAGCACAGCAGACTTTTTAAAGACAGGTCAGTCTCTGCAGCTGGGTAACAAATGTATATTAATTATTTACTCTCATTCCTTCCTCCCACATCAAAACTGACAGATATGGTGTTGCATCATGTTGCTAGTTTCCAAAAAGACCAGGAAACATCACCAGCTAGATGACGTTTCCAGCTGCTGCCTCCAGTCCATAAAATCAGAAAAGATCATAAGAGAGCTCTGATGCCACAATAAACTACAACTCCCAGGATTCCATAGGATGGAGTCATGGCAGTTAAAGAGGCATCAAACTGTATTACCGCTATTGTGTGTTGATGCACATGTGCATTGTGCATAATTCAGCATTGAAGCACATTGCAGATTTGGCTGTGTGACATCATAATTCATGAATGTGGTGGAATTGTGTAGCTGCTATGTAACTTTCTGACTGTAAAGTTATGTTTTGTCTCCTCAGTGTAGGATCTCTACCTAGGGTGGACTGCAACTTGCAATAGACAGAATGAAGAGGGATGATGGAAACTGCAGTACAATAACATGTAGAGGACTACATCTTCCTTCATCCTGGTTCTGAACTGTAGTTTTAAAAAATTAAAGTGTGGCGTTTCCAGAAAAGAATTGGCATGTTCTGTCCTACTAGCTTGCTAGCACAGTGACATGTCATCAACTGTTAGTTGGATTATCTGCAGCAGCTGATCAGTCAAGTCAAGGCTGAAATCCTGTTCGCACATACTAGAGAATAATCACCATTGAATTCAGGAGGATTTAATGCCAAGTAAATATGCTCAGGAGTTGTGTAGCACTTTTAATGAGACAAAACCTTTTTTTTAATGAAAGGATACATCAAAACCCTTTCATCTGGCTTTTTTGGAAAAATATATCTAAGAAAAATCTGTTTTTAACAAACTCTTTTGATGGCTCCTTATTGTGAAATGGTTTTAATGAAACCATACTAGAATCTGTTGCATGGTTTTGGGAGGGTATGGGTTTTTGCTACCTTAGGATAATGTTAATTATAGTGTGGGCTTGATTTTAAAAAATCTGAACTTCTTCCTGCTATGGAACTTCCATTAAAGAAGGATCAATTTGTTGTCATTATGGGAACTGAAGTCCAATAACATCTAGATAATAACCTTTCCAATCCCTGGCCATGACAGCACTCATATCTTATTTTTTCCAACATTACCCTAATGCTTTGCCTAATGTGGCCTCTAGTGAGCTCCTTTAAAAATTGTTGCTGTTGTAAACTACCCTTGAGTTGGACTCAACTCATGGTGACCCTGTGAATGAGACATTTCCAAGCCCTCTTGTCCTTAACTGCTCTGCTTAGGTCCTGATGGTTCATGGTATCAGGACCTCATCAGGTTCTACAGTCCTCTATCTTTTCTAGAATTATTGTCTTTTCTAGTGGGTCGTCTCTTCTTGTCATGTGGCCGAAGTATGACAATTGCAATTTAGTCATTTTGGCTTTCAGGGAGAGTTCAGGCGTGAGCTCCTCTTGGATCCATTTGTTTGTCTTTTTGGCCATCCATGGTATCCTTAGCACTCTTCTCCAGCACCACATCTCAAATGAATTGATTTTCTTTTTATCAGCTTGCTTCATTGTCCAGCTCTCACATTCAAATATGGTGATGGGGAATACAATGGCTTGGACAATCTTAACTTTGGTATTCAGCTTCATATCTTTGCACTTTAAGATGTTGTCTAGTTCTTTCATAGCTGTCCTTCTCAATCCTTGTCTTCTTGGTTGCAGTTCCCGTTCTGATCAGTTATTGATCCCAGGAATGGGAAATATTTAACTATTTCAATTTACTCATCTCTATTGAATCCCTGTAAATCACCCATGGTGATTTTTTAAAATGTTCAACAGCAAGCCCATCTTAGCACTTTCCTCTCTGTCTTTCTTTAGTAATTGTTTCAAGGCTCTGATGTTTTCTGCTAGTGGTATGCTGTCATCTGCATATCTTAGATTGTTGATATTCCTTTCTCTAATCTTCATTCCTTCTTCTTCCAAGTCTAAACCTGCTCTGCGTATGATATTTTCTGCATTCAAGTTGAACAGACAGGGTTGTAGAATGAAGCCTGGTGTGACCCTCTTTCCGACTAAGAACTATTCTGCTTCTCGATATTTTGTTCTGACTGTAGCTTCCTGTCCTGAGTACAGGTTATGCATCAGGACAACCAAGTGCATTTCTTTAAGATGCCTCCATAGGTTTTCATGTTGTATGCAGCCAAAGGCATTGCTGTAGTCTTTAAAAATGCCCCACTGCAAAGAAAACTTACTTTTTAAAGAAAATGGTTGGTTGTAGTTGCATTTTGTTTTAATCTGTGTTGTGAGCCACCTTGGGTATCATGTAGATGGAAAGGTGGCCTCAATGGCTTTATATTAGCTTGAAAGAGCTGCAAATAATGCTAGGAACTATATTGTGGGGGGTGAGGGTGCTGAGATTTATGTTAGATTCCAAAGTCTCCCTCACAGAACTACAACTCCCCCTTCTCTGTGAAGAGTGACCACCTTGAGTGTGGCTATAATAAATGTGATACACTGTGCTTTAATAAATCAATAAAATTAAGATTTAATTAATCTTAAAAGGTGCCTCTTGATGGTGTTGCTTTACTGTGGACAGGGAATGGCTATTAGACCCAGATTAACCCATGAATGTGAGACATTTGCCCCTTTACACTTCATAATTATAGCACATACATACACACACACACAATTCAACTTCAACTGTCATGGATCTTCCCTGCCATATTCTGGGAGCTGCAGTTTAAGGGGGGGATATGTACAATTCTCATCCAGATAACTCACTACAAACCTCATGATTCTGTAGGATGCAGCTATGGTAGTTAAAATGGAATCATATTGCTATAATTGTGTAGTGTGAAAGTTCTTTGTTATGGCAGGAGTTTATGTAGGAAGAATGAAGTGCTTGCCTCTAACAATCTATAAGTCTCTATGCAGAAACTGTATGATTAGAATGTGGCTGCTTTGGGACAGATAACTATGAGGCACTAGACGATATGGCTTCATGACATGTTCCTCCTCAATTGCATTGGATCAGGCCTTAAGGCTCAGTTTCTATTAAAAGTAATTCATCCCAGGCAACATGATGAATAGCAAAGAAACACAGAATTGCCATAAGCAATAAGATACATAAACATGCACATTCTTCTCCAGGAAAATAAATTATACTTTTTAGACAAGCTCCCGTGTGTGCAAGTAATAAAACAATGTGGTTATAACTGGCTACGAACCTACATGTTGAATCAGCCCAGAACAAGCAGCTGGCGAGTAAACTGAAACCTTGCCAAGAAGTCTTTTCACAGTTCTAAACGTATGGCTCCTATAATACTCAATTATTAAAAAGTCTTTTGCAATAGTTCATGCAATGTGTAGTATTAAATGCACAACATGTGTTCAGAGCAGAAAGAAAATATCATCCTTAGCCAACTGGACTAGGGTTGACATTCTTCACCATCCAGGTAAAATGAAACTTTGGAACTCAGTTGGCAGTAATCTGAGATAGTCAAGAATGTTTGGCTAATGGATGCTCAAATACGAGTAGTTGCATTATTATGGCTATGGTATTGTAGTAGCTAGAACGTGGGCTGGGATTGGATGGGGAACAGCAGGTTCAAGAATCCTGTTCAGGCCCAAACTATTTGTCACACAGTGGCTGTGTTTAATGTCTGCCCTAGAACTCATTTTCCACCATCTTGAGTACAGGAGGACTGGAAAAAGAAAGTAGATAATCCTTCCCCAGGCAATGATTTTGCCATGAACACACACTCTCTCTCTCACACACAAATGCACATATTATTTCATCTCACACACTTATGTTTGTAAGGTAAACACAGAACCAAAATACTAGCAGCAGAAAAGCAATAGACTGATGAACCATCCGGGGAAAAATGACTGGTAGAAGACTTAATCCTTTCCTATTATCTGTACAATCCAGGTTCACAACTGGGCAACCCCAGGGACCCTTGAACTGTTTTTAAGGGGTAGGCTTCAATACTGGCAGGCTGGTTGTTATTGATTTGTTTACTTAGCAAATACTTGTCAGTGTACCATATTTTTTCCATTCATTATCGTTGAGACATCCTACAAGCACAGTGTGTACACAGACCTATGTGTCCAGAGGTGTTTGCTCCCAAATAAGTACGATTGCAGGATAAATTTCAGGTATCTTTTATTATTCCTGGGAGGGTTCAATGACAACATCTTATCTTCATATTTCTTAGGGCATGATAATTTAGTACACTTCTCATTGGAGGCTCCAGTACTACATAGGAGTTTTGGTGGTTCAGTTTGACCAGATATTTTCGAGAGGGGTTCAGCCCATTCTATGCCATTTTTGGTAGGCTTAAGCCTTCTGCCTCCTAGTTCTGGGGTTTATGGGCAACAATTTTATTAATACCAAACTTTCTGCCAAAGAAGGGACAAATTCTTTCTTAATCTAAAGGTCACACAAAGCAGGCCCGGGGGGGGGGGGGGGGGGATAGGCAAATTTTAAAAAATATGTCAAACATTATAGTGATAAGATCTGAAGTTTAGATCCATATTCCTTTCGCATCACACAGTTACATTACCATGATTCCTTTAACTACCCCTTTAACTACCAGCCTTCGCTCAAATCCAGAAGCACTTAATGCGCCAAATTTAGGGCCTTTGCAGACTGCTAGAAATAGTGCAAATTGAGTCCACTTTAAGGGTTAGGGTTAGGGAATTATGGGAATTGTATTTTATTGTGGCACCAGAGCTCTCTGACAGAGAAGGCTCAATGTCTCAGAAAAAAACCAAACAATTCCCATGATTCCCTAGCACTCACCCTTAAAGTGGACTCAATTTGCACTATTTCTGTCAGTCTGCAAAGGCCCTCAGTAACAGTTGAGCAGGTAGAGCGCTCTTACTGCTTTCCTCAAGGAAGATTACAACATTAGATAGGGTGCCTGTACTTTTAATAGAGAGCCAGTGTGGTGTAGAGGTTTGAGTGCTGGACTGAGACTATGGGACATCAACCATGCTCAACCATGGAGTGGCCTTGGGCAAGCCACACTCTCTCAGCTTAGAAGAAAGCAATGGCAACCCTAATCTACAGCGAGTTGTGTCACTAGGGGTGTGTAGGGACTTCAGACCACACCAGGTGACATCCAGAATTGGGGTGACACCTGGTCAGGACCTCCTGGCTTGTTGCAGTGATGGAGGCCTCCTCACGAGGCCCTTTTGGTGACACCAGGTGTGGGGATGTCACTGCCCTTACCAAGCAAAGCTTGCCAAGAAAGCAAATGACTAGAAGCCACAAACACATACCTTTAATGGCTGTGTGGAACAGGGGATTTCAGAAGGGTTACTTGCATGACAATCCCTTCTTCTATACAACTGTTCAAGGGACAAGAGCTGTGTCTTTTATTTCACCCAGCAACCCTAGGGACGTTATCACACGGGGACAAATCTGCTGGTTAATCCACACAA
>CM034701.1:61207201-61222714 GCA_020142125.1 Phrynosoma platyrhinos | reverse complement strand
CAACCCGGCCCCCGGCTCAAAAAGGTTGCCTACCCCTGCTCTACAGCCAGCAGAGGAACACACTGCATGGCCAAACAGAAATAAAAAGATGATGGAAGTAATACACTGGAAAACTACATTAAAAAGTTGAAAAAATGACACTGGGGTCATGGCAGCACACGGGACACCATGCTGCCCATCTGACCCAGCACTAAATAGGGCCATTGCTAGCCTATGCAGTTGGGCCCCTTTTCAACCAATGCTGCAATAACAGCAACAGCTGTTGTCATGGTGGCCAGCCACCACCTCGACCAGTGAAGACTGGCAGATGCCATTGTGTTCCCTTTCCATCTAGCTGAGCAATGTACCAAAAAAACCCAAACACATTAACCTATTAGAGGAATAAGTTAATGCAGTTATGTTTCTCAGTTCATTGGTACTACAAGAATATTTTTGCTTATCTTTTAATGATAATGCTTTACACAATGGTATGCTTTACACAAATATTAAAATAAATAAATTCCAGTTAGTTGGTTCAAATTCATTCTCACAAATATCAAACAATTAACTTTCCCATTAGCTTTCATAACATTGCTGCTCGCCAAATCTGCTACTACAGGATTTACAGGATTGTAGCAGTAACCATTGGCTCTTCAACTTATCCTAAAAATAAACTATCTGACCCCATTCACATGGGGGTATCATACACTCATCTATTCTCTTCACCAACAGGCTAGTTTCCAATACCGAACTGGTTTTGTCACTTCATTTCCACACACAAAGGCCAATTGTTCACAAATGACCATCATTAAAACTGGACTTGACACTTCATTTCCATACAACAAAGATTTTGACAAAAATCCATCAGTGATACCTTTATTGGCCAAACAAATGCACAATATACTTGTTGCAAGCTTTCGAAGCTCCATGGGCTTCTTCATCAGGCAAGATGTTACAAACCAAACAAGAGAAAGACAATTGGAGATGTTCCTCTTTGAAGAATCCATTGTCCTCTGCCACAAAGAGGCTTGTGACTTCACTGGAATGGAGACATATTACATTACAAATGAGGGGTCCCTGTTGAGATGCAAATAAATTTTAAATTTCCTGAAACTTTGAAAATCTCTCTATAGGGACATGGCCAGGAGGAGAAGCCTGCCTGCAAAAGATATCCTCTCCACCATATACCATCTTAACTAAAGACTGAAACAACATGTAGGCATCTAACAATCTCCAATTGTTTTTCCTCTGTTTGGTTTGTAACATCTTTCAGAAGGGCAGGGTATAAATAAATTTTATTATTATATTATTATTATTATTATTATGGAGCTTCAAAACTTGCAACAAGTATATTGTGCAGTTTAGTTGGCCAATAAAGGTATCACTGACGGATTTTTGTTTAAATTTGCTAAATGGCCAACACAGCTACCCCTGAATGTTTTCCACAAAAGATTTTGAATTTGAATTGGCATTCTCACATACCAATGTCATATATATGTCTGTCCCTGGCTTCCACTCCACCATACACATCTGAGGAAGTAGACTGAGGAAGTAGGCTACAAAAGCTCATGCTGCCAACTTCTTTCAGTCAGTTTCAAAGGTGCTACAAGATCTTTTTACAATGTGAAAGGTTACACAGACAGTACATTTATTTATACAACTATGCACATAATGTATAACTATTTTATCCATTTTGTGAAGGCATTTTAGTGGCAACCTAAATCTTTATTCATTTAAGAAATATCATTCTTGCAAAACCTGGAGTGTCTGGTTAGTGCTCATTTTAATAAAGCCAACTAAATAAGACTTTTCTCCTCTGAATTGCTCAAGGTCCTCTTCCTGAAGGTCCTGTCTTTCTTCCACTTGCTTGTTCTTCATTCCTCTTCCCTTGTGAATCCCATCAGTTTGCTTAGTTATTGTACAATCATAGCAAATACAATATTTGGAGTCTTCTGAACTAAAGCCTGACCTTGCCTGACCTGTCTACATTATTTCTTCACCAGGCTCCATGGTTAATCTGTATGCTGCTTGCCTCCAAAATATGTTTGAGGAAACAGAAAACAAATCTCCAGAGCCAAGAAAAGTTGGTATAGGATTAACTTTAATTAAATCAAATTGTGTAGGAAATATTTACAGATAGAAGATATAGTTGTTGAACATATCAATAGTGTTGCCATGAAAATGTCTATAGCCATTGTATTCAAAGAACATCTCAATTTACAGCTGTACAAACAGATATAGAAAACTAAAGTTTCACATTGTGGCAATGAAATAGTCTTGTAGCTCCTGAATACAATAGCCTGGCAGTTACAGAACACATTTAATTTAATTTATTTTGGCATCAACTGCAAAATCAGGCAGTTTAAGGGTTTACACTTGATATATACATTTGCCTTGCCCGCACTTTACACACATTAAGTGGTTTCTTGTAGTTGACTACAGTAAAGGAAGAATCCAATTCAGTAGCCTGTGTCAGGACATTTCAGCAGGACAGTCCTCAAGTTTTGCTTTTTTAAACTAGTTGCAGCAACACTAACAAAGAGCAGTCAGTCTAAGTGTGCCCAGTTTATGGCAGCTTTTTCTCATACTCCCAGAAGCAACAGCAGGAGGATCATGAGGAAGAACAGCCTTTTTTTGTCGTGTTTCATGTTGTAAACGGAATGGAAAGGCTTCTTCAGTCTTTAGCATCTCCTACTCCATCAGCATTAATAGCAAACATGGCTTCTGCTTCTGGTAGACAAGGAGAATCATAGATTTTGCATATCCTAGTTTCACCTCGACCTTTTCTCAAATACAACCTGAGAGGAACAAATGAATGCATTTATTCAAATGAGGACTGTTCATTTATTAAATAAATTAAAAAAAGATCTACAGTATAGCAATCTGCCATCAAATCAATATCTGTAAGTTTATGGCCAAGACATCAAACAGGGAGACTGTAACCCTCTACCCATACAGTCCTTTGTCTTCCTCTGCCCAAGTAGCTGTCAAGCCAAAAGAGGGTTTGCTGGTGCTGCTGCTTACCAGCAGAGAGAAAAAGGAGACAAGTTAGACAAAGCAGGAGCAACTGGCCTTAGTTCGGGGGGGGGGGGGGGGGGGGGGGGGGGGGGGGGGGGAGGAAGGATGCACTCACAGATGGAGTGAGCCCACCTTTCCCTTTTCCTTGGAGCCAAGAGCAATTGCATCTTCATCTTCTGAATCCCCCCACACACTTCTCATTGGTAAACAGCAACACCAGCTCTTCCAGGGGCTTGAGAGTTACCAGGGTGAGATTTTAGACAGAGTGCTAGAAAACAGGCTCTGCACAATGCCCAAAAAGAAACACATGTACACACAATTTATTTATTTATTTAATTCATTTCAAAGATTTATATCCCACCTTTCTGCCATAATGGGATTCAAGGCCACATTTATACATCAGTATGACCTGAACAAGATGCTGCCCAATATCTCCCCCTGACTCCATAACATACCAGGAACAAAGCAAAAATGTGTATGTAAGTGAGGGAAAGAGTTTACCCAAACAGTTGACTGGAAGACTGCATCATCACTGCCCCTTTTTCCAGTTACTGATGAATAAACCCACTGTTGCATTCTTTTACTGAGTGGTGAGATACTATGTTTTTGTGCTTCCCCACCATTAGTCAGCACCACTACCTCTTTCCTATAGAGAAACAGGACTTGAGATGCCTACAATTCCCAAACACATTTTGTTGGTGGGAAAATGGTAATTATGAACGTACAAAAAGGGTTTGCTTATTTTTTTAAAAAATAAAGACATGATTAGTAAAGTCCTGTTTTTAGTAGTCCAACTACTACTAAATACAACTACACAGTACAGTTTTCTACCAGTAGTTACTGTAGGAGCAGAGTGATTCCCTCCCTTCTCCTTTTTTTTGTTTTTTATTGTTAACAACTGTTTGACACTGAAGTAGACTGCCTTGGAGAGTGGTGGACTCGCCATCTTTGGAGGTCTTTAAAGAGAACCGTCTGTGGAGGTCTCTAAACAGAAGTTGGATGGGCATCAGGAGTGCTGTAATGGTCCATGGCTTTCGATCCCATTCAGATGTAAGACTCTGTGGTTCAAAACACACTGCAGAAATAACCCAGTTTGAGACCATTTTAACTGCCTTGGCTCAGTGCTAGGGTATTCTGGGAATTGTAGTTTATTGTGACACCAGAGCTCTCTGACAGAGAAGTCTATATGTCTCACAAAACCAGTTCCCACAATTCCCTAGCATTGAGCTAGGGTGATTAAAATGGTCTCAGACTGGATTATTTCTGCAGTGGGTTTTGGACCTATAATTCTAATAATCCCTATTGGCTGTGGCTGAAAGTGGCTGTAGTCCCAAATGTACATAGGGCAGAAGGTTGGTTACTCCTTGCCTTAAAAAAGCCATGCGATGGTGCTTTCCATACTGCTAGATTTAGGACAGAAATCAGAGAGATTAGTGCATGCTTTCTTCCTCATGCCAGAGAGAGCAAGTTGACAAAGAGTATCAATCACGTTTCTTATCCCAGGAACACAAAAGCTCATGTTTAACTGGCTCGCAAGTCCACAACCTTCACAATGTTCTGGAAGGAAGATTCAGGGCTGTTTTCCTCCTTTGAAGGAGAGTGAGATAAGCTGACGTACAGCATCCTATTTTAAAGACACAGTAGCTCTTTAAGGATACAAGGGAAAATGTGGCAAAGAGCTTGATTGTTACTGGACACCAAGTAAAGAAAAAGCTAGAAGTGTATAAAAATGCTCATTCACATTTAGGGCCTTTGCAGACTGCCAGAAATAGTGCAAATTGAGTCCACTTTTAGGGTTAGGGTTAGTGCTAGGGAGTCATGGGAATTGTTTTTTTTCTGAGACATTGAGCCTTCTCTGTCAGAGAGCTCTGGTGCCACAATAAAATACAGTTCCCATGATTCCCTAACCCTAAACCTAACCCCTAAAGTGGACTCAATTTGCACTATTTCTGGCAGTCTGCAAAGGCCCTTAGTTTGCAAATTTTACCTAGACAAATGCAGTCTGCTCTACAGTGCAACAATACTATAACCATATGTGTAGCATATAATCAGATCCTAAAGATCCACAGCTGCTCAAACCACACTGCAAATTTCCCTGGTTGGCTAGGCTCTTACAAAACAATACTGGGCTTGCAGTGCTTTTTTGCTGTAGCTCTTCAGTCCTATGGAGGCTGCTGTGAACAGAAAGAGAAGGGACACAATTTCTACAAATTCTCCTTTGTACTACAAAAACTGAAATTCCACAAATTCTAGTTCTCCTGGAACTCACATGCCACCTCCAGAGGAGAATTTGTGAGCTGCAGGAACTATGGAAATCAACAAAATTTGCCTCCTTCCTCCTTCTGTTGACAGAAATCACTGCTTGATCAGAGAATTCTGTGAACCAAGAATACAGGGCAGAACACACACACACACACACAAAATAATGCCAGTTATAGGTATTGTGGAACTCAACTATTGTTATCATTGGACATATATACCTGTGGGGACAACAAAACATTCCAGTGAACCCCAAGTTCATTGTAATTCACCTTGCATCCTATTTTTGGGAGATAGGCAGCATGTAAATGAAAACAGTTGTCCTGAGCCTGGGTTAAGTACAGAAATCAAAGACTTTTTTTTTTTTTTGAACAACAAGATTTTAATGTTTGTTTGTTTTTTACAGAAAGCAAAGATTCCAAATTGAACTATGAAACCATATACCATTTCTAGTTAGATAAACAACTACTTAAAACAACATAAGGATAAACTAATAACACTCCATTTTACCTTGTCGTTGAAGCATGTGCAATAATATTTCCTCCAATAGGTTTCTTGGGATCTGCAGCAAACATTGCAGCTCCATCCACTTGTGCTACCACCTGATTTGTGATCACTACTGCTACACCAAACTGCAATAAAATGGCAGGTAATCTATTATTTTACATGAAAAGAAATTGCTACAGGAATCTCTACGGTTGCATTACTTTGGACCAGGGGTAGGCAACCTAAGGCCCGAGGGCCGGATGCGCCGCTCCCCACCATGATGATATTGATTATTGTTGTTATTACTTGTTCTTGGGGTTTTCTTGGCAAAATCTCCATAGGGGGTTTGCCATGGCTTTTCTGGGGCTGAGAGAGTGTGCATGCATATATTTTAAATTTTTTTAATTTTTATTTATTGATTGATGGTGCTTTGTCCCCCCCCCCCCATTGTCTGAGAGACAGCAACCCAGCCCCCAGCTCAAAAAGGTTGCCTACCCCTGCTCTGGACCACTGGAAATGAAACAAAAAGGAGAAAAACATAACAAAAGTCTAAGACCAGTTTACCTCATCTGCAAGTCGAAGTAACATACGTAAAAATCTGGCCAAATGCATCTGTCTGGCTGACAGTTCACCTCGGCCAGAATAATCTGTCCTATAGAGGGCTGTGGCACTGTCCACTATCAGCAAAGCATATCTGAAAGAATAGAGCAGAAGAACATTGTTAAGCAGTGATTTTTTTTCTCGCCTCAAGAGATTATTCCTAATTTTGTGCATTACTTGGCCAGAACACTTAATCTGTCAGAAACAGGATATATCTTGCAACTCCTCTGACTATCATGTAGCCATGTGGTCTAGCACTAAAATCATGTTTGAATGCTGCATAATGTCAGTATCTGAAATAGTTTCCTTCTAATAAAGGTGGGAGAAGAGTACTGCTTGGAATTCAGCTTGTCTGTAGCAGGGAGACGAATACAACTGACAGGCAAAATGACTGGTAATATTCAGAATAAGAAAAAGAACTATATATTATTTTAAGCTAAGTAATAGAATTCAGAGACATAGCTGTGTTAGATTGGAATATCAGCATGCAAAAGGAATTTGTAGTGCATAAGCTTTTAAAGACTTGGTCTAAGGAAGTAAACCAAATCTACAGAAGCTTATGGTACAACTTCTTTCTCAGTTTCAAAGGTGCTACAAGATCCTTTGAAGCAATGGAAGCTAGCCATAAAAAATGAAGTTTGGAGCAAAAATAGATTTCAGAAGGCATGTTTAATATCAAAAGTGAAATAAACAAAGATGCCATCATCTTGACAACTTTTAGAAATAAAGTGTATCAACACCAGCATCCTATTTGTTAAACAGTGAAATTCTCTTTGCTTGTTATTTTTACCTTGCTACTTTTTGTTACTTTTGTTACCTTGATTCAGTCATCATAGCAGATGCCTGGTAAAGGAGCTGGGTTTGGTGGTCTGTGTTAAATGCTCGAGCATATGCCACATTATCAAGCACATCACTACCAGATAAGCCATACCTTAAAAAAAAAAATCAACAAATAAATTGTTTTGCTGTTTTTAATTAAAATGGAAAGTGCTAAAGACAGACACAAAGATTCTGAACAGTAAATATCAGTGAAAAAGAACAATTTCCCCCCTTTCTGATTATACACTATATAAAGGAACTCTTAAAAAAAGCAACATTTCTTCAAAGGTGTGTTTTTGTGCTATGAAAGGTTACATTTCTCTTCATACCCCTTCCATTGTACCTCTCAAGAGAGATAGAGTGGATTTTGATTTCTCTTCTTTGATGTAAGTTTACAACCTACCTTTTCTTCAGTTCCTTCCACAGAAAACAGAGCTCTGCAGTTCTGCCCAACACAAGTAGGAAATATATAGCCCGGTGAATATACCAAATTCAATTAGGTCTGGTGTCCTATGTGGGTTTCCACATGGTTGCAGATAATTTGGTTTTTCTCTCTCCTCCTCTCCCCTCAAATCCAAATTCTCACTGCTTCCTGTGTCATTGTTTTGAAACTGTTGAGTAGAAGTTGCTATAATCTGTGTCACATGTTTGGATGTTCTTGTTTTTTTAGTGGAATGTGTGTCAGAAGATCTAATAAGCCAGTGATGGCAAACCTTTTAGAGACAGAGTGCCCAAACCACAACCCAAACCCACTTGTTTATTGCAAAGTGCCACATCCCTCTGGCTTTCTAGTAATAAACTCTGCTGAACTCTGTACTGGGGCAACGGTGTGTGTGCCCCAGAGAGGTCTCTGAGTGCCACCTCTGGCACATGTGCCATAGGTTCGCCACCACTGTAAAAAGCCATCTCTTGTATTTAACTTTTTGTTCATTGCATTGCTTGAGTCTCTCAACTACCAGTTGCTGAAAATCTCCATTAGCATCATGGAAGGCATTTGAATTAATTGTTGGAATATGGAAGCTGCCTTATGCTGAGGGAGACAACTGATGCATCCAGCCCATTACTGCCAGCAATGAACAGCAGCAGCTCCCCGAGATTTCAGGCCAGATTCCTTTCTAGCCCTACCTGGAGATGCAGGGGGCTTAGGGCCTTCAACATGGAGATCATGCACTCTACCAATGAGCTATAGTTCCTCCTTTTAAGACTCATAGAGACTCCAATATCTTCCAATAAGCTGTCTCAGATGGTTAGTCCCATATCAAATGAGGTTTTTCCATACATTCATGGGTAAGGTAGTCCCTTGACATGAATGTCTAGTAGTAACTGACTGTAGGGGGTGGTGCTCATCTCCGTTACTAAGTTGAAGAGCCAGCATTGTCCGAAGACTGCTCTAATGGTCATGTGACCAGCATGACTGCATGAACACTGTTACCTGTCCACTGAAGCGGTACCTATTTATTTACTTGCATTTACATTCTTTCGAACTGCTAGGTTGGCAGAAGTTGGGACTAGTGACAGCAGCTCACTCCAACATGTAACACTTGGGCCTTGAACTGCCAAATTTCTGATCTTTCGATTGTCAGAATTGGCGCCTTAACCACTAAGACACTGCATCCCCTACATTCATTGGTATGGGCACTGAAAAACCAGCTAACACATCAATTATAACCATTGATAAATCAGTCCCCCCCCCCCCATCATCATCTCATGTAAATTTTGGAATATCACATTCAGAATTATATCAAATTTGTTATTATATTACAACATGCTAAACATCACCATTAACAATGGGTTCAGTAGAAAACAGCAAACATTTGTACTCGTGTCTTTCAAGACAGGGGATCAAAGCACACATTCCAAAATACATTCGGCCCTCTGTATCCATGGATTTTTTATCCATGGATTCAAGCATCCACGGCTTGAAAATATTAAAAATATATATATAAATTCCAAAAAGCAAATCTTGCTTTTGCCATTTTATTTATGGGACACCATTTTACTGTAACATTTTATTTAATGGGACTTGAGCATCCATGGTTTTTGGTATCCATGGGAGGCCTCTGAAACCAAACCCCAGTGGATACTAAGGGCCCATTGAAGTCTATGTATTTCCACATCAACCAGAAAACACTAATAGAACTGACTATACTTATTCACACTTTTAAAATAATGCAGGCCAAAATTGCAGGACATACCACATCAAAGTACAAATGGAATGGCATTCCATTTCTCCTTCAATCAGCCTTTGAGGTGGTAAAGATTTTCACTTGCAGCCCAGAATGTCCACCTATGTTTGCAGAACAGTACCTGTTTACCTTTTAACAGCACTATAAAGATTGTATATTGTAGGAACTTTTTATATAATTTAACTAATGTAAATAATACATCATTTTCAATAGAATTCAAGTTGGTCCAAGGAAAATCAGGTTTACTATTTAATTTCTTTAATCGTTCCTCTCATCAGTTGTCAGCAGATGGCACTGCAACCTTCTAAAGCATCTTGGATGCAACACCAATGATTTATTGGATATCTTTACAGACCTCTCAGCCACAGCAAGCAGACGCTCTGGACGGAAAGTGCCTTCTGTGTCAATATACATGGCCTTCCCTTCGCCACCACCTCGATCAATAGGGAGCTGAGAAAGACAAAACCAGAATGTTACAAGAGTGTTTAGAACTCTTTTAAGATAAATGTAGCTGCATCTTCCAGCATTGTGCATAGTTTAAATATATTTAGTATATCTGGAGTACTGTCTGAAGATCCCCCCAAAAAACGGACCCCCAAAAAACCACACATACAAAAAATGCAAAGACTGATTATTTTGTTTGTAATTCATGGAGCAAAGCCAGGTAACATTTTTAGAATGTATGTAAGCTAAAATGGAAATGTGGGAAGGGCTATTTAAAAACCAACTAGTGTCTATTCTACATTTACCAAAATACTACTGGCTGCCCCTAGAATATTGTGTCCCCAATCCCCCTCCCTTACTCGCTGCAGCAAAATGTGGAGGTGATAGGCTGCTCCTTCCCCACATGATTCTTGTGAACTGGTCAGCACCATCACAGGTGCAACTTGCTTGTGAGGCACACAGCTTTGTTATCCTTGGCGAAACTTGCCAGGGATGCTCACAGGGACTGCATAGTAAGAAAGCCATTGTCATCAATGTGTTTTTAGGAAATACAGAGCAAAACCAGAAACTTGCCAGGGATGCTCACAGGGACTGCATAGGAAGAAAGCCATTGTCATCAATGTGTTTTTAGGAAATACAGAGCAAAACCAAAGTCTTTTTAATGTGGAACAAGGGGTGAAAACCCTGAATCAGGTTTGGGCTATTGTGTAAACAGCTCAGATCCAATTTCGGTTTGGGGGCTTCACAGTGTAAACAGCATGTAAACAGCCCGAGGGGAATTTGAGGTATATAGTTAATGTAGACAAGCCCTAGCAGAGTCATGTCTGTGGTGAGTATCAAGTGACTATGATATGCTATAGTTGTTGTGGTGTCTTCAGGTCATTTCAGACTTATGGCAACCCTAAGTCAACCCTATCATGAGGGTTTTTTTTTTTAGAGGAGGTTTGCTATTACCTTCCTTTGAGGCTGAGAGCATGTTACTTGTGCAAAGTCACCCAGTGGGTTTCATGGTTGAGTGGGGAAACAAACCCTGGTCTCCATAGTATCAGTCCAACACTCAAACCACTATGCCACACTAGCTGATATGCTGCTAGACACTTTGTGGAATTTCTTATCCATTGGTCATACTCTAATAAATAATATGGCACAATTTGACAGATCACACGGGACAAGACTTCCTGTCCATTTAAAACTAGCTGAGAAATCCAGATCCATAGTCCTTCTGAGAGATATTATCTGCAAGGTGTGACAAATTTATTCAGGATCCAAGATGGGGGGAATTGTTGGTGAGGGAGAGAGAATTCTAGAAGAAAAGACTGAGTACAGTGAGAATCAAGCAGTGAGAAGTATTTTAGTTTTTTATTTAAATATTCCCGACTGAATGGTGCTTTTTTCAATTTTAACATCACAGGGGCTTCAAAATTCTTTCTGCACAACATTCTACTTAACAGTTAAATTACTTACTTGACAGGTTACAGCAAGTGTGTGACATAATTGAGTTTTGCCTGTGCGGAATTCTCCAAACATTTCCGTTATAGACCCTGTTTCTATTCCTCCTTGATAAGAAAAAGACTTAGGTTCAAGACTCTTCTCTGTAATTATTTACAACGCATACATATCACAAATGTAAACATTCAAGCGCCTAGGAACCTTAAAGATCTCACTGATTTCTTAGTTTTGGAAAATGACTTATACTAAATTATTGCTTCAGGAGCAACACCCAAAGTAATTTAGTAGTTCTCAGATAGTAATAGTGGACAGAATTTGGATAATGGGAAGTTCCTAAGGGTAAATTAGCTGTACTACAGGACATATTTTTGTTCCTCTTATACTATGAAAAGTATTTACCATTATACAATTACATATGGATTTTGGGGTGAAGTTACTGCTTGAGTGTTTCTTTGCTGAATTATTTTTGTATTGATTACCTGCTACAGAATGTGATATATGATCCAACAAGTTATAAGATGTTTTTGTGAAACAGAGATGCAATCATTTGAAATGAACTAGCATTCTCAGTAATGTAATCCTAATATGTCTACTTAGAAATAAACTGCACTGAGCTCAGTGTGACTTACATTCAAGTTAACAGGTTTAGGATTAAGTCTAACGTGAAATTCAGTATTTGTGTGGTCTATAACTAGATTTCCTCTTACATTAGCACTTTGATGAGATATATATATATATATATATATATATATATATATATATATATGCATTTGACTTTTGTTACTGCACTTAATTTTTGTTTATAGTTTGTAATAAATAAAACAAAGATTAAATCAAGGACTAACCATATCCAGATACATACCTTGAAGGAGCTTGTCAAGTTCTTTGGATCCAGTAGTGATTTGAATGATCTCTGACCTCCGTTGATGAAACTCTGTTGCTGTTGTGAAGCCCATTGGAACTAACTTCGCTGCTTCTGCCTGAGAAAAACAGGACAGTCAGAATATTGAGTAGCAAAATGAAATAACGCTGCATTCCTATATTAAAACTTTCATTTACAATGCTATAATGCTTTCTTTAAAAGCCATGTTAAAATACAATTAGAACAAAGTGGACAATCATATCTTACTTGAAAACTTTCAAAGAAAATTGTTCAAACGAAGTAACAGAGAAAAATAATAATAATAATAATACATTTTATTTTTATACCGCCCATTGGTAGTTCAATCCAGGCGGTTTACAGCATAAAAATTACATATAACATAAAACAACATTTTCCCTCCCACTTAGGCTAGGCCCCATGGAGATGGGCCTACATTTCTCCCCCAGATGTCAGATGGAGTGGAGGGTGGGCTCTTCTTCTTAAGCTAGGCCCGATGGAGATGGGCCTCAATCTCTCCCCCAGATGATGTTGGATGGAGTGGAGGGAGGGTGCTTCAACTTAGGCTAGGCCCGATGGAGATGGGCCTGCATCTCTCCCCCAGAAGAAAAAGCCATGTGAATATTACATATTCTTATTTTCTTAACAGGTTTAGATATAATCACCAGGATTTTGTCTGCTTTCGCTTCACTGATGCCTTTAATATTGAGCAATTCCTTTTTTGGTGCATAGGCAACTGCTTCAACTGTGTGAAATCCAGCTTCTTCTAATTTCTTCACATCATTTGCATTTATGCCACATTGCTAAACAAAACAAAAGTATTGTTATTCACTACAACATACTGAAGTGAGAGACTTTTTTGAGTGCAAAAAGATGAGGTACTTTGCATACAGGTTTTGGAGGAACGGTGGGATAGAATTTTGTATAAAAATAAATAAATAACATTTTAATATGATGAAATATACACTCTGATAATTTATAAAATAAGTTGTATTCTTAGCTCATCTGCTAAATAATGTGTACTGTAATAATAATAGAGGATTTTGTGTATGTTTTTCAGGCAAAAATGTCCTGAAAATCATGATATTTTAAAAAATGGGTAGAGTGGAGAGGTTTGGGGGACCAATGAGGGGGCCTTCAGGTGCTGCAAAAGTGAGGTCCAAGGGCTACAAGCAACTCATGCTATGACTACTTCAGCTTAAAATGTCCTAAATAACTTGGGATTTGAATATGTGAAAGATCTGCCTAACCAATGTGATCATAATCTGAGACCCTTTCGCTATGCCACATTTTGGAAATATCCACCTATGAACAACCAAGATGATATTTTCTGTGGTGGCACCTGCTTTCTGGAGTACCTGTCCCCAAAGAAATAAAACACACACCAACACTGATGCAGTTGCATGTCAAAACCTTTTTTTGTTTGTCTCACTGTTTGATGTTTTGTCTTTAGCTAACTGGTTTCTATCTTTTTTTTTTTGTAGGCTTAGGTTGCATATGCTGTTTATCTGTCTATATATATTATTGCTGAATTATTATACACTATCTGGATATGTTGTACAAGACAAGTGTTATACAAATATCTTAAATAAAACCAGAGTTTGATTAAAGTTTCCACTGGTACCTTTGAGATAAAGTATGTTTTTAGTTTACTAAGAATAAAAAGCACAAGAGCATTCCTTGTAGGAAACATGCATTGGCACAATAAACAACACTTAAAGAATGTTTGGGCTTCCTAAGGCATTAAACACAAGTATATATTTTATAATAAAAATCACATACCTCCAGCCGTGAAATGGGTTGAGGACCAAAGCTTTCCTCCTCTGTTGATGCATCTATACTTGTGTCACTCTGCATTTGCATGGCCATGACATAAAGTATTCAATGTTTCTAACAAAACAGGAAAGTCTCATAAGTGACAGGAGGTTTTATGCAAATTGTTTGATACAACACTGTTTAATAATATTTTTATTGTATGATCACACAACAAGCTCTATTAATACTTGTTGTGTGCCTTCAAGCCATTTTCGACTTATGGTGACCCTAAGGCAGTCATGGGGTTTTCTTGGCAAGATTTTTTCAGAAGAGGTTTGCCATTGCCTTTGCCTGAGAGCATGAGACTCGCCCAAAGTCACCCAGTGGGTTTCATGGCTAAACTGAAAATTGAACCCTGGTCTCCAGAGTCTTAGTCCAGCACTCAAACCACTATGCCATGCTGGCTCTTTAAACAAAAAGGAGAGAAAAATAAATTATTTTTAAAAGCCTCTGCACACTGCTTTATATATTTTACAAGTGATCTGTCATATTTCTTCTCTATCAGGTATGATATTTTTACAAGGGCATGCCTGGCCTTGACAGGTGGCTTACAAAACGTTTTAGTAAACAAATAGAAAAATATAGCAGCTTCTTCTTTAATGGACAACAGGCCATATTGAATTTAACAAGATTCAAGGAAGGAGATCTGATTTATAAACTTTGAATGTCTTCCCTGAACAACAGAAGTCTCACTCGCTAGATTCCTCAGGGCAGCAGAGTGCCTGGAAGCCAAAGGATGTATCCACACTGAAAAAACAAAGCAGTTTGACACCACTTTAACTATCATGGCTCCATCCTGTGACTTGCAGTTTGGTGAGGCATTGAGCCTGGTCTGTCAGAGAGCACTGGTGCCTTGTTTGTTGTTATGTGTGTGCCTTCAAATCATTTCTGACTTATGGTGAACCTATCATGGTGGTTTCTGGGCAGGATTTGTTCAGAGGGAGTTTGCCATTGCCCTCCTCTGAGGCTGAGAGTGTGTGACTTACTCAAGGTCACCCAGTGGTTTCCAATGATGAATTAGGATTTAAACCCTGGTCTCCAGAGTCCAACGCTCAAACTATTACACCATGCTGTGGAGGCACTGAGCTTTCTCTGTCAAAGAGCTCTTGTGATTCACTAAACTAGATACCAGGATTTCATAAGGCAGAGTCATGGCAGTTAAACTGGTGTCTAACTGAATTATTTCTGCAGTGTGGAGGCATCTCAAGACATACATCAGCCCTTCCTTCCACAGCCACAGCTTGAAAAAGTTACTTTTTTCAACCCAGTGTGGCCAGCTGTCCTAATGGCAGAGGAGGACAAGGGACATGTAGGGCACTGAAGAAAAATGGAGGATATGACTAAATAAAAGCCAAAAGCATTCATAGAAAAATAAATCTCTACTTCTTAGTCCTGCTCAAAATGAAGGCTGTTTGGGAATTCCTCCTGGACAGAAGGCTGAAATAGAGGGAATGTCCTGGAAAAGGAGGATGCATGGTCACCCTGTTTCGACTACAACTGCTAGAACCCTTCAGCCAGCATGACTACTTCCAGGGGCAAAGGCAGGGTAACCAGGTGTCCTCCTTTTCAGGGGTAAAG
>CM034701.1:61153720-61185764 GCA_020142125.1 Phrynosoma platyrhinos | reverse complement strand
ATCTGCAAATTTGATGAGTATGCCCCCTATTCTTTCATCCAAGTCATTGCCAAAGATGTTGAATAGCATTGGCCCAGGACAGAACCAAGTGGCACCGCACTGGTCACTTCTCTCCAGGATTATTATTCTTAATAAATAAAATATCATTCTTAAGATATGTTTGCAACAGTTTTTTGGCATTCTTCATGTTTGGCTATACCACAAATAGAGAGCCAACATGGCACAGTGGTCTGAGTGTTGGATTACCCACTGGAAGATCATGGGCAAGTCACGCGCTGCTCGTCCTCAGAAAACAGCATGATAGGGTCGCCATAAGTTGGAAATGACTTGAAGGCACACAGCAACAATATCATAAATATCGAACCAATGTGATATAGTAGTTTGAACATTGGACTATGACTCTAGAGCAGGGGTAGGCAACCTTTTTGATCCGGGGCCTAGGTTGCTCTCCCTCAGACAATTGGGGGGGCCAAAGCACCAAAAATAAATAAATAAATAAATAAATAAATAAATAAATAAAAAATATGCATGCACACTCTCTCAGCCCCAGAAAAGTTATGGCAAAACCCCTGTGGAAATTTTGCCAAGAAAACCCCAAGAACAAGTAATAACAACAATAATCAATATCATCATGGCGGGTGGCGGTGGCGGCAGCAAGACCAGCCTGAAGCCAGTCCAAAGGCCTCGGGGGGCCGCATCCTACCCCTGCTCTAGAGACTAGTATTCAAATTCCCGTTAAGCCATGGAAATCCACTAGATGACCTTGGGCAAATCACATGCTCTCAGTCTGAGAAAGGCAAGGGCAAACCTCCTCTGAACAAATCTTGCCAAGTGGTTCGCCTTAAGGCTAAAAGAAGTTGGAAACAACTTGAAGGCACACAGCAACAACATACCACAAATACAAATAACAGAGCATTCAGTGTCATGTTCAATGCAGATCTATGTTTACTGAAGGTGTTAATTTCTCTTGCTACCCACCTCACTCCCATTACATAGCACTTTTTGTTCACAGAAACAGGAAGAGGAGAAGGGAGAGAGAGACCTATACAAGTGGGATAAAGGTCTAAACTCCCAGCAGTTTGGGGAAAATCACCTAGCTACAGCCAAAACAACATACACAGCAAAGTACAAATATGAACACCCACAGCTATTGGTATTGGCAGTACACTGACCACTTTTCACACCTAAAAGAAAAACTCACAAACAGTTGATTCCTCCAAAGTTCTGGAGGCTTTTATCTTCAGGTTGCAAAGTGTACAATATTATACAGTACACATATACACACTCCTCTCTGACTTCCAATCAAATCCAACGTCTGCTCTCCAGCTCCAAACTGATCCACACTAGCTCATAGCAACAACCTGATGCTCCAACAATAACTCTCAATTCACAACTGACAACAGAACATGTGACCAGTCTCCTGGTTTACTTACAGTGTGTTGGCTGTGAGTCATCATTCAGTGAAACATAGCATGATGCAACCCTGTAGCAACCTTGCATCATGCCACGTGCTCATGACTCAGAAGTCAGTTGTTGTCTCACAGAATATGGAGCTTATCGCATTACCTTTTAAACTGCCAGCAGCCCAATGAGCTGCAGCCTGGATGCTGGTTGCGGAAATTATCACACAGAAAGTTGCTGCTGAATCGCCAGGGGACTACAGCCCAGATCCCAGCCGAACTCAGCCGACCCTTTTTAGAAAACGGAAAGCTCTTGAGGTTTAAATGGCAGCCAGCTGAGCACAGCTGGGACCTGGGCTGCAGTCGCCTGGCGATTCGGCAGCGACTGACTATGCGATAATTTCTGCCCTCATCCAGTGTCCTGGTTGCAGCCCAATGGGCTGCTGGTGATTTAAAAATTAATGCGATAAGCTCCTATGTGCCATCTGTCAATCAAAATATTTAAAGGCATATTACTTTAAGTGGTTCGCGTTAGGGTCACAAGAAGTTGGAAATAACTTGAAGGCACACAACAATATACCACAAATACAGATAACAGGGCATTCAGTGTCATTTACTGTTCAATGCAGATCTACGTTTACTGCAGGTGTTAATTCCTCTTACTACTCACCTCACTCCCATTACATAGCAATTTTACACCTTATCATGCTGATATGAAGAGTCATTTCAAATTGTTCTATATTTGACTATTTGAATTATGGTCTTCTGCTAAGGAATTCCTTCTTCTTGCTTAAATCAATGCAGAATGTTTTATCCTGTTGCTATGCAGGCAAGCAGTGGACAACTAATTCTATGTTCCTCACATTAAGCAGAACTCTAGTTACTGCTGAAATTAAGAAAGACGTAAGAATTTCCCTTTTTGCACTTCAGCAAGGTTACTGGTATAAGGGTGTTCAGTTATGTGTGTACCTTTGTCTTCCTTTTTAAAAATCAACCAATCCAAGAGAATAGATTACAGACAAAAAAACAAAAAACAGTAATCAGATATGGGAAGTTAATGCACAAAGAACAGTAAAGAAATAGCCAAACAGAAGCAAAACAACCTAATAATGCAGCACTGGATTACTGCTGTTGACGTATTTCAACAGCTGTAATTATGGCAAAATATATCAGTTGTTCATACCTCTTCATCAGAACATGTTCTCATTACTTCCCACAGACGTTTATGCACATTCACTAGAAGTTTATCCTGGTCACCTGCATGCACCTTTAATCTGAAATATTAATAAATATATATAAATAATATCAACACACACTTGAAGATGTGCTTTCTTTTTGTCCCTAACTCAACTGTAAGACCTATATATCAATTTAACATCAGTAGGCCTAAATATATTATTTATTCATTTGTTTTCTAGCTTTAGAGTAACTAAAATGGATTAATCCAAAAGTTCAAGTTGTTCTGGAAGTACAAATGATGCTATTTCAAATCTTGTATATAAAATAAGTGGTTACAAAATAAGATGTGCTTCTCTTTTAAGGGGCTTTGTACTGCATTTGAATGGCTTTACAATCCCAAGCAGATATATATATTCTGCTACTGAGTTTTTATTTTGTCCCTATTGCTGTTTGACCCTCTTTTATTGTTTACTGTATTGTTGTATTTTACTTTTTCTCAAGTTTAATTCTGTTTTAAGGGGATGGGAGGGTTGGATTGTGGGATGAGAGAATGTTTTAACTTTGCCTATTTTAAATGCTGTAACCCACCCCGATTGCTGTGCAGAGGGGTGGGCTATAAATAATAATAATAATAATAATAATAACAATAATTCATAATTATGGCCTGTTCTAAGATATCAGAATTTTATTATCTATTAATATGAACTTTAACTACAGGATGCTTCTGGCAGTCTTGCAAGATCTGCTCCAAAACTTAGATATATTGACTGCGATTTAAAAACAAAAACCAACCAAACAAAAACCCCTCCAGTCGTAGCACTGAGACAGCCCAGGCTGCCTCTTCTGACACGAACTACTTCTGCTGCATCAAAAGTCATGCTACAATACTCCCCTAACTTTTGGGAGAAGCTTTCAGGCATCTTTGAAAGATGGATCTCAAATGGAATGATACATACGTATGTAGAACAGGAAAAGAACAGAGACATGTGGCCTTCCAGAGGCTTTGGACTACAACTCTCATAATCTCTTATTATATGTTATGCTACTCCAAAATATGTGGTGGCCCAAAGATTTACCATGTTTGTTGTATTGGATATTGTTGTACTCCCCTGGAAGACTCAGGTTTGCAGTTTGGATGTATTCCTGGTTGCTCAGATTTGGCTAAGAGTTTGTTTGAATAGCTAAGGTTAGGCAACCACCTGATCCAGTTCCTGGAAATATATAATATATGACTACAGTGACACATGACTTAGTTACCTCCTGTTAGAACTACCACAATGTGATTTGTATATGACTGCCTCTACAAAACAACTGGAAGCTTCAACTGGTTCAAAATGTTGCAACTAGACTGCTCACTGGGGTAAGTTATAAGAAGCACACGACTCCTTTGTAAGAGATTCAGTGGATGCCAGTTAAGTTTCTGACCACAATTCAGAATATTTGTTTTGACCAATAAGACCTTATAAAACTGAGGACCAGTTTGAAATGTTATTCCCTTGGAGTCTGATCAGTTCTGAGATCTTTGAGGGACACCCTTTTCTTGAATCCACCACTACCAGAGGAACTCTTTGAAGTCACAAGAGAGAGTTTTCTGCAGTGGATACTCCAGGCTCTAGAAATCCCTTATTAGGGAGATCCGAACTGTTTCCTCTCCCTTGTCTTTTAGTCAGCAGTCAAAGAAATTTTTATACAGACATGCTCTTGGTATTTAAGATTGGATGTTGTTGAAGGTGTTTTTAATTGGTTCAATACTATTCTTTTTATTAGTGTAATTTCTTAAAAAATACATTTGTTTCAAATGTATCTGTTTATTTGCTTATTGCTGTCGGATATCTTGAGTGTCATTTTATTTACTGAAGAAAGGCATTGTATATAGTTCATGAATGAGAAGTTGTACTTACCCAGCAGGATCATTCTGGGATGGTAGGGGGAGTTATCCACGAGACGTGCCAACCCATGCTGGCAGGAGTCCATGTTCTTTTTCAGTTACCATTTGGACTTCCTCCTTCTCCATCAGTTTATTTATCTAGCCTTGTCTAACCCTTCATGACTTATTTATATATTTTGTTTGTTTTGTTTTGTTTTGTGAGAGATGTGAATATCTCCCCCTGCCATCCCAGAATGAAACTTCTCAGTAAGTACAACTTCTCATGCTCCGGATGGCAGGGGGAGTTGTTCACGAGTTGGGATTTACCCAAGCCCTCTGTTTTGGGTGGATGTTTACATTTTATTTTGTTTTACCCGTTTCTTTTCGCTGTTCTCTATTAGAACTTTTCCCAAATTCTCCTCTCCAAATAGCAAACTGCCTTTAAATAGAACGTACGCTAAGTTGTTCCTTGCTTTATGGTCAGCCTCCCAGTGACGTAACCATAGAGACTGTCTTCCAATCATCATTGCATTAATGCTCCTTGCTGCAAATGCAGTAGCATCCTCAACGTTTTGCAGTACTCTTTTCAGTCTATCTATGGCTTTGTGTAGAGGTGATGCTCAACTCTTGTGTCTCTTCTATTTCATGAATCCAAAGAACAGCAGCCCTTGCAAACATTGATGCTGCTACTGATATTCTTATTGCAGCTGCTGATTGTGTCTGCTCATCTTTCATCAATTTCCATGTCTGTTAGCTAGGCAGGAAAAATAAAACTGATATAGGAGGAAGGAGTCCAAATGGTAGTAATTGAAAAAGAATATGGACTCCTGCCAGCATGAGTTGGCCCATGGGAAAAACCCAACTGTCGTGGATAACTCCACCTACCAGTCTGAGAATAAACATATGTTTTATTGTTGTTGTTAGCTGCCCTTGAGTTGACTTTGACTCATGCAGACTCTGTGAATGAGACATCTCCAGTCCTCCCTATCCTCAACCACTCTGCTTAGGTCCAGCAGGATCAGGCCTGTGGCCTCCCTTCCCTCTACCTTCCCTAGCATTATAGACTTTTCTAATGACTCATGCCTTCTCATGATGTGGTCAAAGTATGACAGCCTCAGTTTCATTATCTTGGCTTCTAGGGAGAGTTCTAGCTTGATCTGCTCTGGGATTCATTTGTTTGTTTCTTTGGCTATCCGTGGTATCCTCAGCATTTTATCTCAAATGAGTTTATTTTCTTTCTGTTGGCTTTCTTCACTGTCCAGCTCTTGCATCCGTATATAGTGAAGGGTAATACAATGGCTTGGACGATTCCAACTTTGGTGCTCAACTGTATTATCTTTACATTTTAGAATCTTGTCTAGTTTCTTCATAGTTGCCCTACCCATTCCTAGTCTTATTTCTTGACTGCAGACTCTGTTCTGATCAATGTTTGATCCTACGTATGAGAACTCTTTTACTATTTCTGTTTCTTCATTGTCTAAGTTGAATTTATGTAGATCCTCTATGGTCATTTTTTAATTTTATGTTTATTAGTAAGCCTGTTTTTGCACTTTCTTCTTTGATCTTCCTTAGTAATTGTTCCATGTCTATGACGTTTTCTGCTAGTAGTATGGTATCATTCACATATTTTTTTATGTTCCTTCCTCCTATCTTCACTCCTTTTTTTCTGACTCCAAGCCTGCTCTTCATATATTTTTGCCATACAAGTTGAACAGGTAATGTAATAGAATGAGGGGTTGTACTCACCTTGAACTGTCATGCTGAGATGGAAGGAGGAGCAATCCACCGGTAATGGATTAAAGCCCACATGCCAATCAACGATGAAAAAGTCCACGTTCTTTTTTCAGTTATATCAGTCTGGACTCTTGCCCTTCCCTCCCAGTTTATTGCAAGCTTCTCTGGCTACTCTACCACACCACCTTTTTTTAAAGGTTGAGTGTAGATTGCTTTTCCTGTCATCCCAGAATGACAATTCATGGTGAGTACAACCCCTCATTCTCAGCATGGCACAGAGAAGCACTCCATCAGCAATGAGACTTCCCCAAGCCCCTATATTCAGTGGGTACATCTGTTCTTGTTGAACTACTGCCTGCAGCACTGTCCTTCCATATGCTGCGTGCTCTGACATGAACCTGTCTAACTTATAATGTTGAATAAACGTTGTTCGTTCTGTCCAACCTGCCACCTTATATATGTTCACCACCCTGGAATATACTGAATACAGATGACATACAACAGTTTTAAATAAAAGTAATTAAAGAGCCCATTGGTAATGGATCAAGCCTGGTGTGTCTCACCCATATTGGAAAGTGGGGAATAAAAGGAAAGTAGAAAGGTCAAGCTCATTTGGATTCTCTAACCATAACCTAAGTGAGGCAGAAATCATCAATATCTTTTCTTATGAAAGTCTGACAGGTGTTAGTATTTCTTAAACACAATGCAAAATGCACTTTGAACAAAAATAGTAACATCTTACTCTTCTATTATCTTGCAGAGAGTTTGACAGTCTTCATCATAAGCCATCAATTTCGGATGATACACATACTGACTGATAATCTCATCTTCTAGGGTAGGATCTCTGTTGATTTCATACTAAAAAGGAGAAGAAAAGCACAACTTGTTCTATGGATTTAAGAATCCAGAGGTTATGGTAGGTGCACAAAAGAGTATCATAGCCTTAAGTGTGTCTTTGTTGCTGAAGCAGTTTTAAGAAGGCCAGGTGTGTTTTAAATGTCACAGTGGCTTCTTCAGAACTGCCAAAGCATGAAAGCCAAAACTAAATTTGGGCTGAGTTCAGGGTTAGCAACAATGCGGATTGGCTGTAATGTTTGCATGAAGAGCTAGAAAGTTCCATACGGGTGTTTATGGATCTTAGTTAACATCTGATATAAATCAAAAAGTAATTTTAAGTTTTGTCCTAAAAAATGGCAGAAGGTGAAACAGATTTGATAGGTATCTAGTGAAAAAGCTATGGCTACTAGTTTTCGACATGACTTACAAATCAGTGCTATATGTAAATAATTACATGTAAATCTACATGCTCATATACTCACTTTGGGTGGGAGCTGACTTTGCCGAGGTTCCTGTATCAGAACATGGACTTTGAGAAGTGTGAAAAATTCACGGACTGTTATAGTACCCTCCTGTAATTTCTGGAAATAAGGAGTTCAAGCATAACTAATTAAAATGAGCTTATTACTCAAGTGTTTACATTTTTTAAAAAAATCAATAAATTATATTTTGTTTCAGTATAAAATCAATTTATAATCTCATTTGTCTTTGAGGGGATAATAAAACAACAACAGAAAAAGCAATATCAACTAGAACAATACAAAAAAACTACAACAACAAAATTAAACTGCAGTCGCAGGATCTAACACTGTACTTCCACTTGCACAAGCAGCTTCCACAAGCAGAATTACGAGGTCACAATCTCCCCTCTCTGAAAACCTGTTCTGGAGGCCAGGAAAATGTCAAGAAAATAACTTCAGTGCTGCAGAGGGTTGCAGACAGAACAAAGTCCCAAAGCTATAGTCAGGATCGGGCTTAGGCCTAAATGTTTATGTGAACAAAAAATGTCTTCTGTATGAAGTTGGAAATCACTAATGAGGATGCTCCACAACAGTAGCAGTACACATTTTGACAGAGAAGGGAGTTACAGGTTTAAGGTAACATACCTCCCGCAAATTGTGTTCACAAAAACTGTCCTCAAGAAACTGAGTTTCCATCTCACTGCTTCGTTGAACTAGGAAGAAAAAGGAGATCTGATAAACAAGAGGTTATGTTTTATGTACGTAGAGAATATTCAGAACATATCAATCCTGAGTAAGCTATTTCAGACAGAAAGTATAGGAGTTGAATTCTAAAACATCTGGAAGGTCAACTGGCTGATGAGATTTTAAAAAATAGTTTACTATTTATTCAAATTCTTAAACACCTCCTAGACAAAATCTCTCTTAAGCATTGTTTCTGATTGTTTTAAAAATTGATTTATGATGTCTTTTATATGTTGACAAAGATAAATGTTTCATCCTAATCTGTAGCACAGAAATCTATAAGAGCATGATTAGTATATAATGAAGTTGTTCTCCAAAGTTACTGAACCTAAGCAACCCACTGTTTCTTTAGAAGCTATATAGTGGAAAACATGTAGCCTTCCAGATGTTTTAGAATTCAACTCCTACAATCCCTGACTAGAGGCCATAATGCATGAGGCTGACGGGCAACTCATGTGGAGGGCCAAAGGGCCTTTGCAGACTGCCAGAAAAAGTGCAAATTGAGTCCACTTTAAGGATTAGGGTTAGGGAATCATGGGAACTGTATTTTATTGTGGCACCAGAGTTCTCTGACAGAGAGGGCTCAATGTCTCAGGAGAAAAAAAAATTCCCATGATTCCCTAGCACTAACCCTAACCCTTAAAGTGGACTCAATTTGCACTATTTCTGGCAGTCTGCAAAGGCCCAAAGATTCCTCACCCTAGTAACAGAACTCAAGTAACTTCCAAATCAGGTTGCAGGAACTGCCTTTGTTCCTCCACTGGTCGATAATAGAAAACAGAATGTCCTTCTCTCATCTCCCAAGTCTCAGGAAAACTGGCAGTTGGAGAAGAGTTCTTTTATGGTAGTGGGAGGGGCTGCTCATTTTTTGCCCGAGGATTAGGGCCAAACTGATCTTCCCTTTGTTTGTTCTGGGAGGAAACTAGAGGATATGATATCTATTGCTCCAATGAAACTGATTGTTGAATTTGTTTTATTCAAGCAAAAGGAACTACTGTTTCATGCTTGAGCAATTTATGAAATTTATTGCAAAAGATGATGATTATGCTGGCTTAAATAGCAATCAAAATGATTAACCAAGTTCTGGGAGGACAATTTTATTATTGTTTATTAACCATAATAGCTAAAACATGATTATCAAAGACATCTACACTGCTATGCTGGAGATGTGTCTATCACATCTTATTCCCATGTTTATTGGCCATTGCTGAACAACAAAGCAGTGTTGAAATACATCTTCCAGCCTTAGCCAGCCAGGAAACTGTGTTCTTAACCCTTTCTATTTCCAATGATTAGTTTGTACATCAAGCTAGACAGAATGAGAGAGTGCAGACCATGTTTAACAGCTGCAAGGTGCATTGGGACTAGGGGACATGTACTTTGCTAAATATGCCTTCCCACCATAGAGGAACATTTCAGAGGCTTATTGGTGGCAAGGTATATTCTTAGATCCATGAAGAGAAAATCTGTCCCTTAGAGGCATCTCTGCCCTCCCCAAAACTCACCAAGGGTATCAGGAATAACATACATGTTTGAGTATATGTGTAGGAAGAAGGGATGCTGCTAGGGGGAAAACCTGGCATAAACTGGGTGAATCTCTCTGCCTGATTCTGGACAGTCTCCCCTCCTTCAAGAAACTTTTCATTTGAAATCTTATTGAAATATAAATAAAATGCTGATGATGTTAATTTAGATAAGCTTACAAAAGTAGCATGGTTATCTCTTCATTTGGATGACATTGAATGTGATTATTTTAATGCAATGTATTAAAATACATTTTAGTACACTGAAATGTACTAAAGCCAAAGCTGTGCATACAGATGCAATCTTTCAGCACTGTTTTCAGAAACTCTGTAAGACTTCAAGAAACACTTATGCCCTTGGAAGATAAGAATAAACCAAAGAGGCAGAGGGTAAGACATAGGGAGAGACACAATTGACTAATTGAAGTTTATCCATATCATTTGTATAAATCCTGCATCTGAAGAATGCCATGCCTGAAAATACTCTTATTACTGAAGGAAAAACATCAGTTGCATAAATAATATTATAGTTCCTTTATCTACTGAGTTATCTGAAACCAAAATAATCAGATAAAGAAGGAATACTTACTACTGAAGTCTGTATCAATCTTAAGTGAATTCAAAGAACTGCTGTTGCTGCTTTGTGTCTTTTCCAGATTCACAGGGATCAACTCCGGAACATTTTTACCTTCTTGAGTTTCTCCACTGTTATGAGCTATGACTGTGCTGCAAAAAGGCTAAAATTAAAACAGCAATAAACATTAGGTCAGTAAGATTACTTTGTATATATACTGAAATATTTTTGTTATTTGCTATGATTGTCAGGAGAAGTTTTGAGATACTCCACAGTGGAATGTTATCTACAAGGCTGCTATATTCATATTAAGCCACATTAAGCTGCAATCCTGTACTCTCTTAACTGGGAAAAAGTACCCATTAATTCAATGGACCTTTTGGATAGATACATACAGGATTATACTGCATTTTGTTTATCTTGGACCAGGAAAGGGAGAGACAAGCCTCCCTAGATTAATGGGGGCAGGAGAAGTGAATCTCCCTGAAATAATCAGGCAAAATTGGACCAAGATGCCCGTGTAGTTGGGTCCTTTCAGGAATGCTCCAAAACATGGGACAACATGGCAAGTGAAACAATCACAGAGGGGGGTTGCAGACTGCCAGAAATAGTGCAAATTGAATCCACTTTTAGGGTTAGGGTTAGGGAATCATGGGAACTGTATTTTATTGTGGCACCAGAGCTCTCTGACAGAGAAGGCTCAATGTCTCCGAAAAAAAATAATTCCCATGATTCCCTAGCACTAACCCTAACCCTAAAAGTGGACTCAATTTGCACTATTTCTGGCAGTCTGCAACCCCCCTTACTCATGGCCCTTTAGTGAATTTATAACAACTACCTCACAGGATAATCCATTGTTAGGCATTATTTTAATTATATAATGCACAGAAGCTGATTCTGCTATGCTGGCAAAAGGAGTAATGTCCAATTAGTAGTATAAAACCCACCTGCTTTAAATCTGCAGCACCACTCCAGCTCTCATCTATCTTGAACTTTTTCTCTGTTTGAGGTTCCTCATCTCCTTGATTTGAAGTCCTTTGTCTCTTATTAGTTTCAAATCCTTCAGACAGACAGCCTTCATCACTAGCAATTTCTTTATCCATCTTTATATTGTAAAGCTTTTCTGGCATGTCATAACTTAAAGACTCATTAGAATCCATTTCTTCTACATATGCAGGAAGCAATTCTTCATTTATATAACAGGATGGACTTGAATTTTGTGTGATTTTGTCAGATAATCTTTTAATAAGCAGAGAAACGTCTGAATCTTGAGTTTCTCTTCTCTCTTCTGATCTAGCAATAGTACATTCTGCATTGGAAAGGGCAGACTTTCTTTTATTTGGCAGCTTAGGTGGAAAGATACCCAAAGGCATTTTTTTAACATTACACCTTTCTGTATGCATAGTATTCAAGGGTACATTAACAGAATGTTCCTGTGTAAAAGCAGTATTTGTCCATTCTGTAGAGGCAACAACATCCAATTCTTTTTTATGATCTTCTTTCAAACTCTGGAAATCATCTGGCTTCATTGTCAATTTGGGCAATACATCCTCAAGATTAGACACATCTTGAGTGAGTAAAATGAGTCCTGATTTCTTCTCAGTGTCTTTGAGCTTTGGGCAGGAGTTGTAAACACCAGATAGTTCAGACAAAAGGACTGGCTTTTTCTCTGAAGAAAATGTATCAATAGTAGGTGATTCCAAGTTATTTTGCCAATTTTTTGTAATACCATCCCATTCACACAATTCTTTCTCATATTTTGTTCTTACTTTGTCATCAAATGGAAATGCATCTGTTTCTCCAGAGGAGCTAGCTTCTTGCTTTGACTGAGACAACTTCCTTGGGTCATTTTTCAGACTGTCCATTTCACTAACCAAAATAGACATTTTCTCTGTGTTTAAGCCAAGTGTAGTTTCTTTAGATAATATTGGATCCATGGTTGGAAACATGAAATCATTTTTTTCATTTGAAAGAATATCTAACATAAGTCCTTTCTCAAAATTATTATTAGATGTACACAATTCTAGCTGGTTCTCTTTCATTTTCAAATAGTTTTGGTGCTCTAATTCACTATCTAAACATATAGGTAGCATCACACTGGCAGGATAAATAGATGTGTCAGATAGACTTTTCTCAGTTTTGGCAACATCTAGTTTTTCTCCATAAGCAGGAATTCCAGAGCTAAATTTGGTTTTAGAATTTGGATGGCATTCATTGTTATCATTTATTTGCATAACTTCAATTCCTGTTGTGTAGTTTTGAGCCATATCCATGTTATTACCATCTAAAAAAACAACTGTCTTTTCTTTAGACTTTGTGAAGGAATTTAGTATCTCTTTTTCAACACTAGGCCCATCATTATTACAATCATAAATGGAAACTGTGTGACATTTTGTAACTTCTACATCCTCTGTATTCCCATCACATGTATGCAAAAAGACTTGATTCAAACTCTGTTTTATGTCTTTATTTGGCATTTCTTTTTTCTCAGTTTCCTCTAAGTTCCCACTATAGGTACTTTTAGGTGGCAAGTTGTTGACTTTTATGCTATCCTGGTATGTTGTGCTGACAGGAAAAGGGAGCTTAGCTTGGACAGCTGGTTCACAAGGTGAATCTGTTTTGTTATTAAGTGTTATAGTATGTCTTTTATTGACACTTGTCTCATCAGCCACCATTTTGTTCGGAGAGAGTTTCCTTTCGTCATGCTTTCCCGGTTTTATCATACTCTTATACAAATTTTCCTTACTAACAGTATGAGATCCTGTAGTATTCATATTATCCTGACAAAATAATACTTGCGGAGTCCTTTCATACTGAGATACAATGCCATGGGTAACTGACACTGAATGGCACTTTGTAACCTCCATTTCAGCATCACACTGTGAAAAAACCATAGTATCATCTTTATTTGAGCCTGGTAATGTGGTCTTTCTAATTTCTTTCCCATTCTGTGACAACGATATCAAACAGCTATTTTTCAGAAATGCATCTGATAGAGGTTTTGTTATTTCCATATCATTATTGTACATAAATGTTTTATCTGCAGGAACACATGTTTTGGATTGAATTATTACATTACTCAGGTGTGCAAATGCGCTGTTTTTTCCTGCAGAACCTAAAGTCAATGCTTTAGGAGTTACCTTGACTTGTTGGAGAATATCATTGTTTACTGTTGCTGTGTGGCACCCTGTAATCTCCATTTCATTGTCTTCATGCAAATACACAGCAGTCTCTTCCTTGGCTCTTCCTGGTAGAATCACATTGCTTGTCTCTTCTCCTTCCATTTGCAAATCTTTGACACTGGTATCTTTCAAAGATGTATATGTTATGGGATTAGTTATTTCCATGTCATTATTCTGCATAAACGGCATTGTTTTATCTGCTGGAACAAAAACTGTGGATTTACTTATTGTCATATAACCACTGTGTACAGACATGCTGTTTTTCTCTTCAGAAATTAGGGGGAGTACTTGAGGAGTTCCTTCTACTGCTACTGTAAGGCTCTTTGTACGTTTTGTGTCACTGCTTTCAATCAGGGCAGGTCCAGTTTTTTCACTAGCTGATCCTGTTACTCTTTTCTTATCAGGTCTTGTATTTTGATCTAGCATAGGACAGGAATCATCTAACTTCTTTAGAGATTTTTCAGTTACATATTCAACAGGCTTACTTATCTCCATATTCTCAGCAACTGCAAACATGGAAGTTTTATTTGAAGACAAAGCTGATGAAATAGGAATGTCTTTGTCTTTGGTGACAGCATCATATTTTAATGCCACTGTATGGCTCTGTGTAATTTCCATTTCATTCTTATCACTGAATGAAAATACAACAGTCCTATCTTTGATTGATCCAGTAAGTGTCCTTCTCTCAGATTCATTACTTCGTTTTTGTATAGTTTGGTCACTACGGCTTTCTATAACCTGATCTATCATGCCTGTTATAGCTTTAGTCTCATCCATATCATTATTATACATATAAACAGATTCATCCACAGATTGTAGAGAGAGTGCTTGAGGAGTTCTTTTACTCTGCTGCATATCGTAGTTTACTGGCACTGTATGGCTCTTTTTAATCTCCATTTCATTGTCTTTACTTAGGGAAAATACAACAGTCTTATTACTATTTGATCCTGTTACATTTTTCTTATCACTTCCCATTTTCTGCTGAGGCGTAGCCTGGAATCCAGCAGCACTCAGAGAATTATTTCTTAAATAGTCTGTAGGTCTAGTTATTTCCATGTTCTCCCTGAAATGAAATGTATCAGTTTTATCTTCTGGAATTAAGGACACTGCATTGTTTGAAAGTCCACTTTTGATACTAGTTTTATTTTCTCCTGTTGTTGTATGAGCCTGTCGCATAATGTCACTAGACAGGGAAAGAAACTTACTCTCTGCTTGACATCCAGAACTCTTCATAGCTTGACTATTTAAATTGCTATTATTAAGAAAGAACACAGATATTGTGCTTGGTTCATCACCAAGGGGACGACTGCATGCCTTCCTCTCAGGAAGGTAGGATGTCTGAGGACCACACAGTATTCCTGAATTTAGATCCATTTTACTATAATTAACGTCTTGAGTTGAAACAGCTCTTTCACTGAAAATAGAATGTTGGGCACTCTTTAGATAAGTGTTTGCAGAAACTTGATTGTTTGTGATGTCCATATCCTCTTCTTGAAAAATAGTTCCTTCCATTAATCTAGAGGCATTAGTTCTCTCTTTCTCAAGATCTCCATGAACAGGATAGCCTGTTTCCTTAGAATTTCCTTCGCAGATTAAACCTGTACAATTCCTTGTGAGTTCCATATTGGCACTAAACGTAGAGAAAGCAATAGTTTTGTCTGCATGGAGAACAGGCATAGAAGTGACAGAGCCAATGGGTACAGGCATTATACTAGTTTCATAACAATGAACCGATGAGGCATCTTTATTTATCTTAATATGATATTCATCAGCAATTGGTTCTACATTGTTCACAGTTACTTCATTAACATACATACTTTGGTCTTCTTGACCACCAAGTTGACCCCTAGAAGTCTTTAATCTACCACTGTTCTTGTTATAACTGACTGAGTAATCCTTCCAGAGGTTCTCTTGGGAATTCATCATGTTAAGTGAGCTAGTTCCAGGTGGCAAAATACTTTCCATATTAGTAATAATCATGCCCACATCTTTTTGTCCACAAGCTAACTGCTTTGAAGCAAGTGTGACAGCAGTTTTATTAGAAAATATAGATGGTATATGGTTTTGCCTATTATCTTTAAGTGCTCCAGAGGAAGTGGTTGTGTTGCAGCTTTCCTCATGCAAGTGGGAATATACATTTTCCTCTGAAGAACAAATGTTTCTTTCTGGAACCCCTGCAGGAAGTGTATTTACAGACTTCATGCTTTTCAAGAAGTCACCAAAGTCAATTTTCGGTGCATTTTCTGTGTTCATCATTTGTTGAGATAAACTGGTATCTTTCATTTTGGTAGGGTCAGTGAAGAAAGTAAACTCATTAATTTGTGAGGCTTCCTTTTCTGATTTTAAATCAGCTGAAAATGATTTCAGATTTATTTTCTTGGTCTTGTCAGTTTCTTGAAAGATTCTAATGTCATATGTGTGACCAGATGTTATATCCATTTCATTTTCCTCTGAAAAGATGAGTGTTCTATTCATTTTGTTCCATTCTTGATCAGTTTTTGCATCACAACACTATTAAAAACAAATAGATGCTTCTGAATATTAAAGTATTAATTAAATTTCACTTAGATTTCACAGACATTAAAAATAAAAAGCCAGTTTATCCTTTATCTGGTTAAAGAATACAGAGCTTTCTTTTCTTTTTAGGCCCTGTCTAAACTGGCCAAAGTGAAACAGCTTCTCCCCCCCCATCTTCTCAGTAGGGAGGCTGGATCACGCTTTGCCCAAACCCTGGTTCTGATGCAAACAAATAAGACAATGTCCAGTCTGTTCAGAACTAGAATAGAGTATCCCCTTCTTAGCATGCATTAAAATATCTTCCTGGAAGATCCAGAGCCCTCCATTTTGATGACAGGAGGCTGTTTGAAACACATCCCACTGTGCCACCCAGCCTGTCTACTGACACAGGTCACTTGTTCTGAGGTCAAAATGAGGTATCCAGCCATGTGATATTTACTCGGTGCCTTATTCTGACCTCAGAATGAAGCAAAGCAATGTATCACAGCAGCAGACATGCCAGGCGGCACAGTGGAATACATGTGTAAACAGCTGCCTAGTGTCTGAACAGCAGGCTGAGGTAACAGCAGTTGATCAGGGGCAGCTCCAGAGCCAGGGTACTCCAGGCTCCAGATTATTATAGCTAGTGCAAACAGGACCTGAATTCTAGGTTTCACATGGAGAGGCGAAGGAACAGGAAAAAAACTGGTCAAACTATTATTTTTTCATTTTCCCTGGAAGTCTTTTTTTTTGGGGGGGGGGGAATGAAAAAATAAATTATTGAATATTTTCTGTTAGAATGAATAAAATATTTAAGAGAGGTTATTCCCATATTTATTGCCCAACAATAACTTCTAAAAACTATGCAAGAGGAGATATTCTCTGTGCAGTATCAGATCATTACAATTCCTCTCCTAAGTTTCCTTAGAATTCGTGGAGTCAAAATAATTTTCTCTATTTTAGTAATGTTGATTTTTTTCCCAATTTTTATTGAGGGGTTTTTTTTTACTGCTTTATAAACTGATAAACTTGTAGTTCAGAAATACCATACAGTTCAAGAAGAAAAGATTGCTTATTTGTAATAGCAGTTCTTGGAGTGGTCATTTGTGCCTGCACATGAATGGGTTTGGCACTTGCACAGAAATCCCTATCAGTGTTCTAGAGCTGAGTAGCTTGGTGGGAACCCCAACTCCTTCTGCCTACCACGTATGCTTCAGCCTGCCAAGCTACTGTCCACTCAGTTTTGAAGTCCACTGTAGATAAAAAGAATACAGGGACCCAAGAGAAGGGAGGTAGGGCAGGTTGTGTGAAGTTACCGATGACTACTCAAAGAAACACTATTACAGGTAAGAAACCTGGAAAACATATCCAGAGGTAGCTGTGTTGGTGATACAGTAAACTACAATAACATGTAAAATCCACAAAACAGCAATACTTGTATTGGGCCAACCAAAATGTACAAAATACATGATGCAAACTTTTGAAGCTCCACTGGCTTCTTCAACAGGCAAGGTGTTAAAAAGCACACAGGAGAGAGAAAAATATGACAATGTTAGAGTCAAAGGCAGGGGTAGGCAACCTTTCTCCTTTAAGGGCAGAGGGACTTCAGCTCCCAGAAGCCTCAGCCATGTTGGCCAATAGTCCCATGTTGGCCAATAGCTCCTGGGATTCTGGGAGCTGAAGTCCCTCGGCCCTTAAAGAGGAAAGGATGCCTACCCCTGGTCAAAGGCCTACATTTTGTCAAGATGTTGTTGTTCTCAGTTAAAATGGTATGGCAGGGTATCCATATAGGTAGAGGCCACTATTCCCTTTAAGGCAGTATCTTTTTGTGTTGCTATTGGACTTAAGTTTTATTTCCTGGACTTTACAACTCTTTGGTCCAAAACACACTGCAGAAATAATACTGTTTGAGATCTCTTTAACTGCCCTGGCTCAATGCTGGGGAATTCTGGGACCTGTGAGACATTTAGCCTTCTCTGTCAGAGAGCTCTGGGGCCACAGTAAACTACATTCCCAGGATTCTCTAGCACTGAGCCAAGGAAGTTAAAGCGGTCTCAAACTGGATTATTTCTGTAGTATGTTTTGGACCTTTGTATCCCAGAGCCCACATGGCCAAAAGGAGTGGTCCCTGTCTATATGGTTGTCCATCCATACCATTTTAACTGAAAACAGTAACAACTTGACAAAATGTAGGCCTGTGACTCTTTTTCTCTCTCCCCTATATGATTTTTAACATCTATGCCTGATGAGAAAGCCAGCAGAGCTTTGAAAGTTTGCATCATGTGATTTCTGCAATTTGGTTGTCCCAATAAATGTATCACTGTTTAGTAGATTTTAGTAAGCGACCTATTCTTCTTTGTGGTCTCTGTGCTTCACACAAATTGATGACTGTGAAGCCTACCACAGTAGAGTAAGTCAGGTCACTAAAGTAACTGAAGGCTAGAGGACAGCTTAGCACGTCCAAACTAGGCATCTGCCCTTGACCTACAGTCTGTAATGTCAAATAAAGGTGAACAGCTGTTACCACATAGTGCCTTTACATGGATCAAGTAGAATCACACCCTGGAGGAAAGCTATTATTCTCATCAAGTGTGCCCTAAGGTTGACTGGGACTGGTTGTTCAGCTAGTTCATAGGCAAGTCATATCACTTCCACTACTCATTTGGATAAAGGTTGTGGAAAAACTTGTAGTCCTGTCTTAGATCCACCAAAGCATATGATCAGTCCATTGGAACAATGAAACACAACTGTGCAGCACTGGACATAAAAGTCTAACATTACAACAGTGGAGTGTCTTTACTAGTACTATTGTTGGGTATGCGCAGAAAATAGAATTATTTCCTGATTGAAATGTAATTGTGAGATGCCTAGCTAAGGTGACAGCAAAAGGTCAAACAGTTTATGCAGTTTATGCATAAGCTGCAAGAGAGCTAGCAAAAAAGTCCCTAGATTACATGGTCAAAAGAAAACCCTGAATTTTTACCTCTGTTTGCTGCAAAGATGTCTGGATGGGGGCATGAAGTAAAGTGTTCATCCCTTTTATGAAGAAGAAAAAAATGTTAATATCTTCATTTCTGGTTAGCAGAACATGCAATTTTTAAATTCACAGGTAGGGAACATTTTTCAGTCCAAGGACCAACTTCAAATTATGGTAACTTGTACTGTAGTGGTGGAAAGAGCCAAATGTAAAAATGGAAAATCACAAGTAGCAGCATATTTTAGCATGATTCTGTTGCTGCTTATTTAGGGAAGGAATTTCAATATTTTACAAAGAGGAAAATCCTGTTTAAAAACTGGGAAGTCACCAAATTATGAACTTATGGAGAAGGTGTGACCACCTTGGGATGCTCAGAGGGTAATTTTTGCCTAAAAAGCCCAAAATGTCCATCTCACAGTTGAATAGAACAAAACTGAATAGCTTATGTTTCTTAGTTCAAATCAATGCACAGCATTCAGAATCAACTCTAAGCTTTTGTTTCCAACTTAGGATTGCTTGAAGCACTGCAAGAGCAAGGAGCTAACTATTGTTGAAAAGGTGCATTGATCTCTCCTTGGTACCTTGGAGAGCTGCAATCTCCCTGAACTGTGCCCCACTGGATTTTTAAAACGTTTTAACTCTCTCCCCCATTACTAATATCCACCTCCATGTGCAATTTTGCTGCTGTTTTAAGCCCTCCTAGGCTTCATTTAATCAGAAAGTAAACCAGAAGTCAGATCACAGTTTACTTCCTGGTTAAATAAAGGCCTCCCCTGGAACTAAAAGAGCCCAGGGGAAGCTGAAAACATGGTGAAACTTGACCCCAAGAGAATGTGGTGGAACATTTTTTTTAAATCCAAACACTTCCCCCAAAGAGCATAGCCCCACCCCAATATTTTCTCCCAAAATGGCATATACTGTCTCCCCAGTGTTGGGAGGATGCTACTGGCATTTCATTGTGTTTTTGCGCATTATTCAATCACCCCTCATCTCTTAAAGACATATATATCCTTTTTCCTCCTGAAAGAGACTGTCCAGTCAATTTCTGTTTTGAAAAAAAAAAGTTCCATGCAGAATTTAAAAACATGCCTGAAAGCATGATAAAATCACCAGTAGCACTACCTTCCAGGATGTTTGAAGAAGTAATATAGGTAGTCACCCCTCCCTCACTTACAGTATGTACAGTATTAGGATCTTTTTAATCAGTTCACCATCTGTTCTGCCCTCTTCTTTCAGCCTTCTTTCCTCTAAGCAATTTCCCCCTGTATATGTTCCTCCTGTTCAGCTTGCCTATGTAATAGAGTTTAACCCAGTCCACAGAAGATGCAAACTGTGCAATCAAATTCTGTGTGACTCTGGCCTCATTCCCACTTACAAATAAATCTGTTTGTGATCTGAATCGATGGATTGGTTTGACAGTGGAGTATGGTTCATGCTACATTTGCCCTGATCGCATTTTCTTGTTGTAAAATAACCCACCTGTTGTTCACAATGACTAATGAATCAATTCAAAATGGGCCCTCTTCAGCCAACCAGCAAATTTAAAGGGAAAATTTAAATCGATTCTGATCAGTATCCTATTCACACTTGCTCTGAATTGATTTATTGCAAAAGATGTGGAAAAAATGAGCATCAAAAAGACATGTGTTAAATGGGTCTAGCACAGGGCCCCTCTTGCCAAACCAGCGATTTGGCTCAAGTGTGGACAAGGGTCATTTAAGCCACTTCAAACTAGTTAGCAAACTGGTTTATAACATAATGGGAATGAGGCTTAAATGACCTAAACCAACTGGGATCAAAAGTTTCACAATACAGATAAATTCAACAATCTATATTACTACCTAGCAGTAATTATCATTTCACAAAGCCAGGGAAAAGTACACACAGAGAAAACTTTGACTATCTAAATATACTTTGCTCATTTATACTTACCAGTGATCTCACATGGGACTTCTGGATCTTCATTTCTTAGAAAAACAAACACCACAATTTAAATTATATAAAAGAAAATCTCAGAAGACTGAGTAATAAGTATTAATCGAAAGTTGTAAGTCATGGATTTAGATCAGTATTTCTACAAAGCCTGAAATTTCAATAATAAATGAAGAAATATGTGTACTGTCAAGAACGCTCTGATCCCACCTACGCCCAGTGTAACTACTTAATTACTTGTAGCATTAATTTTGTACTCCATAGTACATCTGAAGAAATAATTTGAAATCCATAAAAGTTCATGCTAAAATAAATCAGTCTCAGAGTTGCTCCTGGATTTCTTCCTCTCACACTTTACTTTTTATGTTAAAAATACTCTATCATTTAGAAATACCCTATCAGTAAAATCATCCTTCCAAAACCAAAGACATATAATTAAGCTTCCTATGGAGTGCTTCCTAAAGGAAGAGAATGATCCAGTCATTCAAAGTGCAAAAAAGTATTTAAATATTTATTTCCTACCCTTTATATTGTAATACTTCAGGGCATCTTACAATAAAAGTAGATTAAAATGTGTAATAAGAAATAGTTTAAATAGTTTAAAAGCATATTAAACAATTCATCAAGTTTAAAAAACTTAACAGTTTCACACTGTGTGCATATGCACATTTGATAAAATCATTAGACCCCCCCCCAAAAAAAATAGAGTGGAAAAAGCTTAACTTGGCACCAAAATGAAAAAAATGTCTTCACCTGGCACCAGCTTTAAGTGCCAATCAGGCACTCCAATGGAAGGTGTTCCACAAGGACACCACAGCAAAAAGCCCCCCTCCCACATATTTAATCACTCCCACCAGTGGCACAGAGAGAAGCACACACACACACACACAGCTCTCAGTCTTCAGGCAAGTATACCAAACTGTATAGCTCCTTTGAGAACTGAGGTCTCAAGACAATTATATGCACAAAATATGCTCTTAAATTGAGGCTGCACTAAAAACAATCCTCTTGGGTTGCTAATGCAAAGCAAGCCTTTAAAGTCTAATTCATGAAAATGCCTTATTTAGAAGAAGTTTAGGAAACACTACAACAAACAGTACTGATAATAAAGCATAAAAAGTTTTGGGGATCTTTAAACTGATTTTTTTTTGGTCCTGTTAGCTAATTTATTAAATTACTATTTATTACGGTTGGCCTTTGCTACAGTTGGCCCTTTGGTTCCAGGACTCTCTATGGATACCAAAATCCATGGATGCTCAAGTCCTATTAAATACAGTGGCATAGTAAAATTGTTTCCCTTATATAAAATGACAAAATCAAGGTATGCTTTTTGGAATTTCTATTTTTTTGAATATTTCAAACCATGGATGGTTGAATCTGTAAATAAGGAGGTCTGACTGTAATTAACTTACCCATTAAAAAGATCTTGGTCTCTCAGCTCTCCTACTGTTTCTGAAATTCAATTAGAAAACAAATATCACACACATAGCCCCCACTAGCAATATGACAAGCATACATAATGTATTAATTATCATTAATAGTTATCAATAGTTATCATTATAGATAAAATTATTAATCTATTCATAATAGTGAATAGATTAAGACTCCTGGTCATCTAAGAATATAAATGCAAACAGAAGGTCCCACCTGCATGCTTTAATTCCACAGTGACTTGAGGTTCTGATGAGAAGATCCTAAGGATACATATACAAGCACCAAGAGTTTTATTAACTTGGGAAAAATTGTGTAGCATTCCACCCACCTCCATTTGTCACAGAACAGAATTGAAGGAGCCCATTACATAGACATAAATACTCCTAATTTCCTATTCTTACCCATTTCAGTTTCAAGTTTATTATGGAAAGGGATATTCCCTTTTATATCAAAAGTAAAAGAACACCAAGAGAGCCATTGTGGTGAAGTGGCATGAGCGCTGGACTATTATTTTTTAATTTAAATTATATGCTGTCTTTAACCAGGGAAAGGACCCAAGGCAGCTCAAAGATAAAATCATATTAAAACTTTACAATAAAAATGTAAAAACAATTAAAATCATTTTGCTAAAACAGTATAAAATTACATGGAACATACGAAACTTAAAAAACATAAACAGAACACAAACCTGTATAAAAAGCCTCCCTGACAACAATTATGTATTAAAAGCCTGCTTGAATAAAAACTGAATGAAAATTTTTTGTCAGCGAAAGGAAAGCAGGGAGAGGGCCAGCCCAGCCTCCTGTGGAAGGGAGTTGCAGAGGGTGGGAACAGCCCTAAGATTAGAAGCTAATGTACTAGACTACAGAGAAGTTTTCAATAGCATCAGTATTGTGAAAGCTCCATTTGGCTCCAAACTAAACATGGAAAACTTTAGAGATATATAAAGTACTGTACTAGTTTGGTGTTTAGTCCCACATTTGAAGATATAGGATTACACCACAGATGAGTATTTATAAATAATATTTTGTTTAAAAAATGCAAATATATGCCCATGTTAATATGCAGATGTCCACCTTCATTTGCACACTATGATGAAATAATAGTGGGGAAAATTCAAGAGGCAATCAGTTTTCTTCCTCATTCATACTTACTATACTGTATAAGATAGTTTGTTGCTTTATATCAGGCTTCCTCAACCGTGCTGTCCAATACATCTGGACAGCACCAGGCTATAAAAAGCTGTTTTACACTGTGTTTAGTTTTGGCCTAAATACCGAAATGCACCAGATCCCATCTTATCTTGAAAGCTAAGTACGGCCAGGCCTGATTACTACTTGGATGGAGGACTGCTAAGTAATACCAAATGCTTTTGGCTGTATAACAAATGGATGCAATGGCAAACCACCTCTGAGTATTCCTTGCTTAAGAAAAGCCAATGAAATTCATGCAGTGACCATAACTCACTATGTGACCTGAAGGCACATATTCACACTTGGTTAATCTGCTTTTCTTAAATCTGGTTTGTTTCTTTGAGAGAACCATATTTTGATCAAATTAACTAAAAAACAACATGCATGTATTTGGTCCCAATTATCAGTCTAACAAATAGTAATAAGGAAAACAGAGTGTGTCTTCAGAATCTTGCTGCACACTCAGAAGCTCCCCATGCAATATTCTGGCTCTGATAACAGATTGCCAGAAGACATGAAAATCCCCACACCCATATCCTAATTTTTTCTATGCCAGCAATCTTTCTTCCTAGAAGTGGCAAAGAAACTCAGCCCACCATTAATAGTACAATTTTCTCATGGTAACTATTTCTGAGTATTTTTTTGTCATGCGTCAACATCTGACTCAAAGGCACATTCATACATACAGTCTTCTCCTTCAACACACTTAGAGCTAAACATTCTAGCTCTAAGACAGAAGGAAAGGCAAATAAAACAGTAACACTTCCAGCACTTAGCTTCCAACAGCAACCCTACAGAGACTGACTGTGGTTGACTGCTCTCTCTGCAAGAAAACCAATAGACATTTAGTTCCTTGAAAAAGAATCTTTTCACAGAATTCCAGACAAAAGGCTTCTTGTTAGTTTATTTATTACACAGTGAAACAGGTCAAACATTTCTTAGTATTCAAGATAAGATTTACGGATTTTATTTATTGTAATTTTGGGAACAAACTTACCGTATTGTATCTGCAAAACTGACACGCCTGGAATTTTTCTGACGTTTCTCTATGTTGTAGTCCTAAATACACAGCATATAAATAAAAGCCATAAAAAGCAAATTGTCTTTGAAAGACTCCAAGAAAAAAATTGCTATCATGTATAAAAGTGATTTTCAGACTCTCTGATGTAGGAACTGGCATTTTTTCCTAGAAATTCACCATGGACTGGTTGGCTAGTGGTCCATGGACCACCACTTTTAATACCAGCAATACATGGCATCGCACAAGAACTTTATAATATAATAATGTATCTAGGCAACCTAAAATACAAACTGCAATTTACACACACACACACACACACACACACACACACACACACACACACACACACACATATGCACACACAATTGATCCATCCTGATTGATTGTGTATTGCAGTTCTAGCAGAGATAAATAGTAAAATAGTTTTTAAGTTCTGCAGTCTATGAAACTTGCCTCCTTGAACAAAATTTGCATCTCACCTCATCAAGAAGCAAAACATAGCTTAAGGGATACTGTTTCAGGTAAAATACAAACACTAAGCAGTTATATAAAACAGATCCTAAAATCCTTTGTAAAACGTTCCAACAAGTTGCTAAACACACTTACTTGCAAGTATGTCTCACTGACTTCACCTGAGATTGCTTCCATGCAAATTATTTGCCTCTCTACACCATTAGCATTTCTTTTTCAACCAACAGAAACTGCTTCACTAACATTTCAAATTGCAAAAGCATTTTATATGTAATGAAATCCAAAGGAAACATTTAACACATACCTGAAACAATTCATTTCCACTCCCTAAGTCTCGGAGAGGAGTTCTGGGAGCTTTCAAAATCTAAATGGGATATAGGTATAAATAAGAGAAAATAATATCTACAGGATCAATAACAAATTTATTTTTAAAAAACAAACAACCAGTATTACATACTTAATAATAATGTGCAGTAGACTTTTATTTATTTATTTTATTTACAGATCGAAACTGCAGTTCAGAAAACTGCATCATAAGCTTTACAGTTAGCTCTCCAGTTCTGAAAGATTGTGGAATTTCAAAAAAGCAGTCTGTGATGCACTTCATTTGTTTTAAAAAAATCCTCTAAAAGGGCATGCCTTGTGAGCATATATTTACAGAAGCTCCCTGTCTTGCAGCCAAAATTATTAAGTCCTACCCCGCAGTAATTATTAATAACTAGGCATGAAAATCTAATCACGTCAGGTCAAAGATAAATGAATACACTCCAGATGAGAAGCAGAATGTACTAATGCTAAATACAATTAAATGAATATGTATGTCATGATTGTTGTATGTGTGAAAATGTTCTTGGTACGGTTTTGTAAAGTCTTTTCAAGTGGTAAAGTAAGAAATTCCTTAAAAATCAGTATTGGCTTGCTTGTTTGTTCTGTAGCTACAAGAATTCCAGAGGAAAAGGTTTAGGCCAAGTATACTACACTTGTCTTTTCTTTTGGTGTTCTAAGAACACAGAAGCTGCTATGTCATGATTCTTTGGGTCTCCCTCCACTCCTGCTGAGCTAGAGGGGACCCCTTAAGACCACCTTTTTATCTAAAATAAACCTTGTTGCTGCCATCACTTAATCATAGAATCATAGAGTTGGAAGAGACCACAAGGGCCATCCAGTCCAACCCCCTGCCATGCCGGAATTTCCAATCAAAGCATCCCCGACAGGTGGCCATCCAGCCTCTGCTTAAAGACCTCCAAGGAAGGAGAGTCCACTACTCTCTGAGGGAGTGTGTTCCACTGTCAGGAAGTTCCTCCTAATGTTGAGGTGGAATCTCTTTTCCTTCAGCTTGCATCCATTGTTTCGGGTCCTAGTCTCTGGAGCAGCAGAAAACAAGCTTGTTCCCTCCGCAATATGACATCCCTTCAAATATTTAAACACGGCTATCATATCACCTCTCAGCCTTCTCTTCTCCAGGCTAAATGAATTATCTTCTCCCCCCTTAGCCACACATCAGGACTTTGCTGACGAATTCCACTAATATCTCCCTTGCCAACTTAGGAAACAACAAACCAAGCTAAAGGCATGTGAAAAAGGAGTGCAAGAGGCAAAGTACTTTAAAGAAAAGCTTTATTTTAACTAATGGAGTTCTAGAGCAAAAGGATATCACTACATGAAGGACCAAATTGTCCTCCAGGCACAAAGTGTAGGTTCATTTCAGCCAAACCAATAAAGAAACCAAAAATTTAATGCCACCAACTAGTACATCTTCCCAATCTTACTCACAGGTCACATGGGATTTGTAGTTCATGGTGTTTCTGGACAGCTGAGAGCCTGGACTCCATTGTTCAACTCCACCAGCTTCCTTATGGTCTGCTTCAGGAGTCAGAGGCCCCCACCAGCCATCAGGCAGGTAGGCAGGCCCACACAGACAGACACCAAAGAGGCAGACTCTCAAGCCTTGTGTTGCAGACTCTCAAGCCTTGTATTAGGCTCTGAATTTATTTAAATAACTGTTCTAATTTGACCAATGTTAATTTCTTATAAAATGTTAATATATGAATATACATGAATGTGCAAATGAAAATATGCACTCTGAAAAAGCAAAATATTGGTATTCATCTACTATGTTAAGCGGAAGACATCCAAATGTAGATGTAAAGGCGCCACAAGGGTAAAAGTTGAGAACTACTGAATACTGCAGGACAAAATACTTGCAAAATTTGCAAAAATATATTTTCAGGATAAAGGAGACAACCCAAACAGGGCTCAAGATCTTCCATTTCTATCATAATGCAAATACAGTATAATTTAATTATTATTATTCCACAGTAGCATTGCTAAAGTCTGAAAGACATTGCAATATCTTCTGAAATTTGGGCCCAAAACAGACAGACCATAAGAAGTGGCTTTTGGCTGCTTTGGGGGTGAGGTGGGATTCAGATGATGCACACTCTCAAACCAGCTAGAAGCCACTTAGTTTTACATTAGAATGTCTCTTTATAAGGGGAGTCATGACTAAAATTATTTTCTTTTACAAAGGTTAACTAATATATAGGACTGATTCATAAGTTACACTTACTGAAGAAATTCTTCTTTTAATTGTACCATCTGTGAAGTCTCTGTTAAAAAAAATGAAGAAAACTGAGCATAAAAGCCAAAATCCCTTTCCTCCTCAACACCACTTACACCAGGGGTCCCCGGACTTTTGGATCCGGGGGCTGGTTCGCTGGCCCCCAGATCCTCCAGGGGGCCGGAGGCACGCGCGCATGTGCACGACTCCGGGGGCCATTTTGGAAGACAAAATGGCACCTGAGTAGTGCGCATGTGCACGCAACGCCACACACATGGACACGGCTTTGGACACCATTTTGGAAGACAAAATGGCATCCGGCGGCAGGCGCGAGTGACGGCATCCGGTGGCGCGGGCTGGTAGGAAGGCCTCGGTGGGCCGTAGTTTGGGGACCCCTGACTTACACAAAGTTGTCTACAATGAAAAGCTACCAGTATTTTGAAATGTAAAATAAAACCATTCTTAAAAACTTCAAAACTTTTTTTGAAACTTAGCAATAATTATTTATTTCCAGTGTGAAAGGCACATTCAGTAATATCACAGGCAATGTACTAGTATGTAACAATTGCCTTCAAGTTTTCTGACATATTAGGTGATACAGAAGTAGAAATCAGCACATAAACCCAAACTATTAAAAAAAACCAATCAACTATCAAGGCAGAAAAGACTGGAAGTTCAACTTACTTTTCCTCATTTGCTTCAGAATAAATCATGTCCATTTTGAAAGACTCTAGTTACCTGAAACAAGAGTGCGATTAGTTTCTAAAAACACTGTCTGAGATACAATATGACAACACACTCAGATGATATAAATACGATAATGCGATTTTGAGGAACAAACTTTGACTCTTTCCTTCCCAAATTACCATGTAAAGTTAAGTATGAAAATGTTCCTTGTTGAGATTATATTTCTGAAAAACATAAGGTAAGTCTTCAGTCAGGAAAATTAGATCTGAAAACCCAGCGACTGTACGTCTAACATGAAAGGAAAAATTTGTCGGGAATGTAAGTTCCCCTGAATCCAGGGAGACTCCCACCTCCAGCTATTCATTTGAGATATGGTGCTGGTGAAAAGTACTGAGAATAGGTGGACAGCCAAGAAGACAAATGCATCCTTGAACAGATTTAACTTGAACTCTTCCCGGATGATTAAATTAGGAACTCTTCCTAAGATGATTAAATTGAAGTTGTCATAATTCAGCCACATCATGAGAAGGCAAGACTCCCTGGAAGACAATCCAAGGAAAGTTAGAGGGCAGTTGAAAGAGAGGAAGACCACATGCCAGAGGGATAAATTCAATCAGGAAGGTCACAAGTACGAATTTGCAGGACCTGAGCACAACAGTGGAAAGGGGTGCTTGGAGATGTCTCATCTACAGGGTCACCATGAGTTGGGGCGACTTGAGGGCAGTTAACAACAAACAATGTGCTTTTAAGTTTTCTGGTGACCCCATGAATTTCATAGTGTTTTCTAAGGCAAGGAATAATCAGAGGTGGTTTTGCCAGTTCCTCCACCATGCTTACATGTAAACAAAACATGGAGCTGGAAGTTAGACAATGGGTTGGGAAGCAGGAGGGGAGACCCATCCTCAAGAGCTTCTGGAGACCAAGGCCACGATGCACTGGCGACAGAGAGAGTTACTCTCAAGCAGATCTGCACAAGAGGGAGTTTCAAGTAGGCACTGAGACAGAAGGCCAAGAAATAAGAACTGGCCAGGAAAAAAGGAGCCGATAAGTTATAACAACATCAGAGCTTGGAAAAGTTTGTTTTTTGGACTGCAGCTCCCAGAATCCCAGAGGCCGTGCTGGTAGGTGGATTCCAGGCACTGTAGTCCAAGGTCCCCACCACTGGCTAAAGAGTAATGTGGAGAGGTGAGGGAAAGGGACTTGCCCAGTTGGGTACAACAGATAGGGTGACCAGACATCCTCCTTTGCCAGGACATGTCCTACATTTCAACCTTCTGTCCAAGACAAATTCCAAAATGTCCTCCGTTTTGAGCATGGGAAAGAAGCACATTGAATAACACAAAATTTGTTGTTCCCCTTCGAGAAATCTTGTGTTTTTTCCCCCTTGTGTCTCAAAAAGACACAGTGAGCTTTTGTAGCACCACTGTTATCCAATGGAGTTTTATTAAGTACACAAATTATTTAACACCTACTTGAGTTTGTGTATTTTTCATCAAGTGCTGAGGTAAATTTCCCTGCTACAGGAGACTTGCAATGAAAACCCAAATGCTATGGGGTGTTTGTGTGTGTGTGTGTGTGTGTGTTTTTTTGGTCAGGGCTGCAGTGCCCTTCAACAAATCTTTAAAATGACAGGTTGCGTGTTGTCTTTTCATGTTCACCCAGGTATTCTTTCTCAGGCAGGAAAAACCAGGGGGAAAAGCTGCCTGATTTCTTTTACTAAACCTTTGCCTCCATAGGAACATATTAAGGGGTAACTGTGATGATGGAACTTGAGTTTATAAGACTTTTCTTGTGTGGAAATGTATATCACACACACACACTTTCTACTTGGCAGCCTGTCCTCGCTGCAAATAGAGGGATAGGAGGGATCCTTCTACAGCTCTTTTTTCACAGGACCAGCAGTAGACAAGACTAGCACCCAGAGCTCAGGGTCCGTTGGTTTTTCAGAGGTCCAAAACACATTACAGAAATAATCCAGTTTGAGACTGCTTTAACTGCCCTGGCTGAATGCTAGGGAATCCTGGGAACTGTAGTTTATTGTGGCACTAGAGCTCTCTGACAGAAGTCCAAAACACACTGCAGAAATAATAGTTTGAATCCGCTTGAACTGTCTTGGCTCAATGCTAAGGAGTCCAATAATAATAATAATAATAATAATAATAATAATAATAATAATAATAATAATAATAATTTTTTATTTGTAACCCACCCCTCTGCACGGCAATCGGGGCGGCGAACAAGGTTAAAAAGACAACAGTTAAAACATGGAAATTACAGCTGTGGCAGCCAGGCTTCTCTTGGGAACGTCTAGGAGGGACCACATTACTCCAGTTTTGAGGTCCCTCCACTGGCTGCCCATAAGTTTCCAGGCCCAGTATAAGGTGTTGGTTATTACCTTTAAAGCCCTAAATGGCTTGGGTCCAAGCTATCTCAGGGACCGCCTCCTCCCATACAATCCTCCCCGCGCTCTCCGGTCCTCTGGGAGGAATTTGCTGCAGCCTCAGAAATCGAGGCTTGTGGCTACCTCCCAGAGGGCTTTTTCAGTTGTCGCCCCCAAACTCTGGAACGGCCTGCTGGACGAGATCCGTCAGTTAACATCGTTAGACAGCTTCAAAAAGGTTGTCAAGACGGATCTCTTCCGGCAGACCTTTCCAGATTAATTATCCTGACCTCAGGTACTCCCACCCCCAATGATCTTCACGTGGCCCCATCTACTGATGGATGAAGAACACTGCCTTGGGCCAATGTTGTGCTTTGAAATGTTTTAATTTTTTTTAATTGTTCGAATTTGTAGTTTTAATCTTCATTTGATTTAATACTGTTTTAAGGGGGGGAGGGATTGTGTTTTGGGATATCTTGTATGGTTTTATTGTTGTAAGCTGCCCTGGTTGGGTCCCCAAAGGGCGGGATATAAATAAATTTTATTATTATTATTATTATTATTATTATTATTATTATTAACATTCCTCCATCCCACACCCTAGTCCTCCCACCCCTTAAAACTATATTAAATTACGATAGAATTAAAACCAGGTTAAACAAAATTACAATACAATATAAACAATTTTTGGCAAACATGCCGTGGCGGCAGGGGGATGAGAAGCAGATCATCTCCAATTAGCCGGGGAGTTATTCTGGGAAGGCCTGCCAAAAGAGATCCATCTTGAAGGCTTTTTAAAAGCTGTTTAGAGTGGTAATAAGACGGATCTCATCCAGCAGGTCATTCCATAATCTGGGAGCGACAGCAGAGAAGGCCCTCTGGGAGGTCGCCGAAGCCTAATTTTCATAGGCTGTAGCAGGTTCCTCCCAGAGGACCAAAGTGCACGGGGAGGCTCATATGGAAGGAGACGGTCCCAGAGATAAGTTGGACCCAAGCCATGTGGGGCTTTAAAGGTCATAACTAACACCTTGTACTGTGCCTGGAAACTAATAGGCAGCCAGTGGAGAGATTTAAGCACAGGTGTTATGTGCTCTCTCCTAGAAATACCAGTAACTAGCCTGGCTGCCATGTTCTGAACTAGTTGAAGTTTCTGGGATAAGCACAAGGGTAGCATTGCAGAAATCAAGACGGGAGGTTACCAGAGCGTGTACCACAGTTTCAAGATCCCTAATTTCCAGGAAAGGGCGCAGCTGGTGTATTAGCCGAAGCTGATAACAGGCACTCCTGACCATCACATTCACCTGACTCGTCATGTGAAGCGACAAATCTAGGAGTACCCCCAGACTGCGAACACATTCCTTGGAGGAGAGTGTGACTCCATCCAGGACTGGA